>OX376226.1:12491648-13741648 GCA_947364205.1 Agrochola lota
TTAATTTATTTGTTTTTTGTAGAACTGTTAATAATGATTGAATGAAAACGTTTTTTTTGTTGTGAATTTCAAAAACCCCACTAAATATTTAAAACACCAATAATCCAGTCAAGTATTTTTTTTTTGTACCCTACATGGTCATGGTACATATTCTTTTTCTGCACTTTTCATATTTTAGTTTACAGTCCGCCATTTTGATTTTGTAAACACAAAACCTAACCTATAACGATCGTGCGACATAGACCAGTCCATAGACACCACATGTATTAAAATCCTGCCAGCTGTTAGGAAGCTTCGAGGGTATAAAGGCTGCTACATACATTAAGATACGCGTGAAAAACATAACCCTATCTTTGATGTCGCGTAGTCGGGTAAAAAGTAGGTATTTAAATTCAAACTGCAAAAAAAAAACATTATACAGTCGCATTTTGTAAGGACAATGCTCAAACCAACACAGTCTTACCAAATCGGTAGCACGTACAGTCCCATCTCCAGACATACCATTAATCAATTACCCGCAATTTGACGCTACAATTAGGTGATAAGTCTGTGTCAATAGGTAACTATCAGGTTCATTGACAAATGGTGGATGACGGCATGGCCTGGCTTGTAGTCGCTAGTAATAATAGGTCCATATCAATGCAGATGACTATGAATGGGATCATTAGCATCCGGGCTGTGATCATCATTTGCGTGCACATGGAATTGCACCGTTGATGTAACTGTAAATAATGGTATTATAGGTTTTAGATTGTTATCTTTGTTATATTGATTATAGATTGTCCGTTATTTTAAAATTATTAAATTCCATAGCGCTAAATTAATTTGAAACATCGTTCTTATACTGTCAATCGTTTGAATTCGACAGAGACAGTATCCCGGCTGTCATTTGTAAATATTTGACAGATATTACGGGTCGTCAGAAGCCTGAAAGTCTGACAACCACGCGTATCGTGTTACTCAGTAGCTGGGTTGTGGGGGTCAGGTAGGCAGTCGCTTCATGTAATATACTGATATTCAGCTGCATCCGGTTAGACTGGAACCCGACCCCAACATAGTTTTGAAAAGGCTAGGCAGATGATTAGTATGATGTATTTATTTATAAATATAAATAAAATAATAATTTAATATTAGTGACCAAACTATAAAAAAAATAATTTTATTACGTCAATCTTGTATGACTTACGAATATTGAAGGGATCAGATTATACATAGGTAATATGCGTATAAGTTTAACAATCGTGTAAAATATTTGTTGCAGGGCCCTATTTCTAAAAGCTTAGCTCAGCAGTTACTATCTACTAGTTAAGTCGTAGTGCATACCTATCGAGTTCTATTAAAATACTGTTTCTTAAAAAGTACACCCGTAACGAAACATTTCGAGCTTTCAGAAAAGTTGTTACTTTATTTTGACTAAGTACAAAAAAGTTTTCCTAAAATATTACATATATTTTTTCAAATTATATTAGCCAAGTATATTTAATTTGAACTCTGTCATAACATAAATTATAAATATGTGTTTTGTGTATACCTTCATAAATACCTAAATAAGTAGGTACATCAGCTCCGGCTTAATTTTCTGTCTGCTCTTCATAAAATCAACTAACGATAACTAAAACGCCTTTCATCACTAAGGTCTCTGCTAGTGCTGTGCACTTAAGTGACGAATGCACAATACCTATAACTGTATGTGATTTTTGTATGTGTATGTTTTAGTGAGTAAGTCGTTGAGGAGCCTTACCAATAAATAAATAAATAATATTATTGTCATTGTTAAGTATTATGTATTGAATGCAGCTTGAATGATCTGTGTATTGTACCTACTTACTGTATAAGCATTTATTAAAGCTTACACAATAACAACTACGTGAAGCTTGTTACAGGTCCAGAAACTCTTCATCCTCTTATTTAATCAGCTTCCGTGTTTGCATTCACTTGATGGGAGGCACAATTTTCTACATTTAACTTTTAAAATCGAATAAAAATGTAATTTCCCTGGCTCGCTGAAAGCTTTATGATTCGTATTCATCGGCAGCAAGGCTACTTATTCGTTAGCTATCTCATAAAATTTAAATCCGCTAGTGAATAGGCGTCCTGCGCACGTGTGCTCTGCATCACCTGACACGATAGGCTGAATGCAGACCGTACCGTCGTCCAATTTCGCGCGCTAAATTGTTCATAACGGAAGTTCATATCCGGACGTCGGGCCGCCCTGCGCTTCAGGCGAGATTAGGCGGTAATTACCATTTCCTGTGACACAGGACGCAGACACGACTAGAGAAGAAGCGGCTTCTCTGCAGGACGTACCACGCTCAGCGCCACCGGAGGAAGGAACCATTTGCCGCAAAAATTATCTAACTTCCAACATAATTGCTTACCTAAGTAATTAGCTATCGTCTTCCTTCGCACATACGACGACGGAATCGGAACCCGAGGAAGTACTATCTGCCATAATATACAACGTACCAAGTATCTCAATAAAAGCTCTTCGGAAAAGACATTTGTGGAAGTATTCGCTAGCCAAATGCCGGTATAAATTGAGTGTATACCATTACTGAGTCGGAAAAACTGATTATGTAGGAATTGAACGGAGTGCGGAAAGGTTGCGCTGTTGTGCGGCGCGCGCGCGCCTCGCTGCCGCCGTTGATATGATTGAATAAGCGAACACCGGGCTCCCTAATGAAACATATTGAACGTGTATCGAATCACTTAGGCGCGCCGGTGCGCTCCTGCACTCGCTTTTTGGAGCATGTCAACAAGCCGTAGGTGAACCCTATAAATAACATTACGGTGGAGTCTCGTTTTAAGAGAGACAATAAATTGAATTAACTCCGCCAACTTTGAACGTCAAAGGAGAATAAAAAAAAATCAACTTCATTTTACGGAATATAATTTCACGCGGCATCAGCGTCTCCCTTTGTGTCGCTTAGAAAATATTTACGCAAAGCTGTGCCCCGTAAACCCACAAAAAGGGAGAATCCTAATTAATTCATTAATGTCATTATAATTAAGACATTTGCGGCATTTAATGTGCATTACTTTCAATCTTCTCTGCCATGGTAATATTTTACGAAGGAAATTAGCAAGGGTTAGTTACTAGACTTAATTAATTGGCTGAACCACACCAAGATTTTAGAAGAATTTGTAGTAGTTTTCTTAATGGCACTTCTTTTCGTTTAGGTACATTACAATATTTTTTTGTTCCTTTTTGAAGTTTATGTGTTACGAGAAATGACTTGTTCCAGTTGCAGTATTTCTACTAGTTATATCGTATAATGTAATTTTTGTTAGGTACCCAATATCGTAAAATTGGCAATGATGGCTTTTAACCTAAAGTACGCTTTTACGGACACTAGCATCATGTTATTGTCTGTAAAAGTGCAACTAAAAGGTTTTATTACCAAACAAATTGAGTGATCCATCAATTGGTGGTGTAACACTTTTATCAGTTTCAGTTTAGACAGGTATTCGCTTTCAATTCATGCTGTATACTGTGTTAGGTAGGCATTTGTTAATAAAAATAAAATTTCTGAAAGATAAAAGATTGGTATTTTTTATTAATCAGTACCTAGTACATAGTAGTAGTACGGTATCCAGCGACAGCGACCCAAACCCAATTTTTTTAACTAATAAGTACATACCTAGGTACCTAAATATTTTATTCAGATTTATTAAGCCTTTCCATATTCCCAATCTAGTTTCTATAGAATTGGTGTTTCCGAAAAAAATCCTAGTAAATCCAGTAAAAATATATACGTATTTTGACACGTCAATGCTGTTTTCAATCACGTTTCAGAAAGGTCCAGTGCAACGGCGAAGCGTGACCGGCTCACAAACACTGCGGCCGACAGCAAAGCTCTTTGAACATTCGCTAAACCTACTACCTAGAAAAACTAGTGGGTACCTTTGGAAGGTATAGTTCGCACTAGCTGCCGCGCTGTCAGATCCAAATGGATTCGTCGAATAATTTTAAATTTGGAGCACTGAGACCTCTTACTCTTTTTAGAAAAGGTTCTCCATATTTTATAGATTAAGGTTATACACATTTTTGTGTATTGGAATAAAGATTATGTTGCATCATAATTATTTTTCTACTGATGTCATGTATTGTTCAACCAAAATACGTGTAGGTAAGTATCAACCAAAATACGTGTAGGTAAGTACAGGTAAGTACCCATAATTGAATTGGCAAATTGTATTGCACTTGAGATTTGACTTACTAGGTATATACGATAATACCAAAGATAGAGGCTTCTGCTTAGTTTAGATTTCAAAGGTTCTATCAGTTTTCACAAATAGTTGCCTGATATCCTTTTTATGTATTTTGTAAATTAACGTGTTCTCAAAATAAATATATATTTATTTTTTGTAATTACCTAGTTGTTCTTTAAACCTGTACAAATCTTCCAATTAAAAGGAGATACCACCTTATTTTTAACCTATGTCCTTGCTTGATGTCAATCTCTGCAAATAAAGTATATATCGAGTATAGTCAGTATATATCTATCGAGTAGAAGAATAAATATCTAGATTGTCATAAAGGGAAAAAAGCACACTGCTGCCTTACGAGGCAGGCCTGCTTTTGATCCTCTAAACGCAGAATTGAAAGCACCTACGTTAAAGTCTGCAGAACAGTCATAACTTCGTAAAAGATTTGTAACAGCCAAAAGTACCTAAATATGTAATGTTATTTAAATACGAACAGACGATAGATAAGTACCGAACAGACAACGTTTTATCCTTTCATTCCATTTGATACGTAGTTTAAATTAAAGACTAAGCCGGAGAAGTTTAGTGTTGGAGGTAGACCCAAAGTTATTACCGCTCAACTCGTACTTCAAGTAACTACTCGTATACTACCAGCGGTTGTTGTCCCAAAAGAAAAATCAAATGTATTTTTTTTTGTTTTATCATTTTCAGATATCGATTACCCAACACGTCTGTGGAGTTTCGCTAACTAATTCAATTGAACCCTGTATACCTTAGGAAGAGACCTGTAAAATAGATCAAAAATACTTAAAGGACTACTTACCTTACTACATACATAAACGTATACCAACGCTCTCATTTGATAACTCAAGTAGCACATGTTGGAGAAGAACTAGTCACGCTAAGATGGATCTAGACTGAACTCGTTGATTGCATGGACCAGAACAGGAGGGCAAAGATTTTCACTCACTGGACGTCTGAGGCAGGTTAACACCATCGATCAATCAGTGTGGCAATTAGTGCACATTTGCAGGATAGGCGTGACTAGAAATCGATAAAATAGAGAATAAGGAGTCTAGAGAAAGGAGGCCTCTTCCCAGCAGTAGCACATAGTATAAGAAAAAAATTAAAAATAATTCAAAATTATTTAAATTTGATGACACATACAAATGTTGTAAGTATGTAATCACAACAGATTTCTCCTAAATTCAAATGTTAATATGGTACCCATGTGTTTAAAGAAACTTCTACTTCCTGCTAATCGTAATCGTAAAAATAATCCCAGTCTGTGTTCTTGTCCTGAAATTCATTTAAGCAGTATATCGAAACGCAGTTCCTGGCCTGGTAATCGTTAGCAAAACCAACTGTTGGCTTCACATCCTGGAAATTAAGGCAGAACAATATTGGATTTATCCCGTCAGACGTCCAATCACATTGAGGATGTGAGGCTGTCTGTGCATCACACAGGTACTGAAGAGGAAATGACAGTTTCAGTACTGTTTCCTTATTAGGATTGCGAACAACACAATCTCGGGCTGTACACATATTCATCTCCGCCTTATAAATATTGTAGGAAATCGAAAGGTGCTTGTGTTTTGTTTGCAGGAGATGGACTGAACTCTGATCATTAAACCGTTTATGTACTATCATCTGCTTTGGTTAACATTTAAGCTTTTAAAATATTTTTTAAGCAACTGACAATCACTAAGAGAAAACACTGCCAGTATCATATTCATATTAGACTTAAATTGGCTCTTATACTAATATCCGATGAGGATCTCAAATTAAAAAAAAAACCGGCTACGTGTGAGTCTGACTCGCATATGAAGGGTTCCGTACCGTATTAAGATCAAGCAAAAAACGCACGGAAAAAAACACGTTTCTTGTTTTTTTTTTTTAAGTTTATGATTACGGGGGTCCCCCTTTAATTATTAAGTATATGATACATGATGTACAGAAGTTTCAAATTCCTAAAGTATATACTTATTGCGACAGAGCTCGTACAGAAATGATCTAAAACTGGCATCCTTTACGCCCGAAAATAAAGAAATAGTTTATTTATTTATATATTTATATTTATATATACTTTATTGTACACCAGAAAATACATAATAAATCATAAATTTAACACTACAAAACCTTCAATGGGCATATAGTTCTTCATTTTTGACAAAATAATAAAAAATAAAAAAAATTGATAAAAATATAAATAAATAATAATATTTATACTCTACTCGATGAGTTCTATACAATGATATCACACATGCCAGGGTTAGTTTTTTGTTTTCATAATCAAAAGTTTAATGAATCCCCTTTAATTTTTAATTGAATTTAAATTTTATGATTTCTTCTTATAGCAGCAATAGAAATACACAATCTGTAAAAATGTCACCTATTACGGTTGATGAGATACAGCCCGCTGACAGACAGACGGACGGACGGACAGCGGAGGCTTATTAATAGGGTTCCTAAAAACGAAATTACTCACAAACACTAAGAGAGAACACTGCCAGTACGATATTTGATTTAAATTGGTTTATGTCCACTACCTATAAACTTACCAAAACTACTCTCAACATTAGTGAAGTGTTTCAACTTCAACAACAAATTAATGAATTATCTTTTCTTAGTAGAACGAACCGGTTATGTAGACGAGTGCGAACAGCACTAACATTAAATGATGTTAACTTGAACAGACACTATAAGAGAAGATGGCTGTAAAATGTAAAATATAAATTGTAAATAAATAGATGTGGATATATACACGTAGATATATAGATGGTCGTGTTGTATAAATTGATCGCACAATTAGCGGGCGACTGTCGTGCTGTCTAGTTGATAGGTACATACTCGGTAGGTACTCGATAATGTGATAGTGCTGTCAAAATTGTTGTGAGTTCAAACCGTTCAAATCTAAGCTGTAGCCGTGACAATAGGAATGGTGGTCGAAATGATTTAAAAAAATATATTTAAAAAAATATAAGTTTTTGTACATGTTTAGTTAGAAGAATCGGAGTGGGAAAAATGCCTAAGGTAAGTTTTTTCATAACACATTTTAAATGAAACCCTTTGTTTTGGTAATGAATTAAAATAGTTTCAAAACCGAATGACCATCATTATGTATTACAAAATAATGTCTTAAAATACTTTTTTCTTGAAAAACAAGCAACTGTCTTTAGATAGTGTACTGAATATATAAAATTTAAATAAAATCTGAGTAGCAATACCAATAAAATAAAATCAACAAATATTTCTGTGAACCAATAAATGCATTCATAATAAACAAACCCAAAACCCAACTTCGACAAAAAAAATCTACGAAAAAGGAATAAACAAGACATCGATATCGATTGTTTTCGGTTTAATATTGTCGGAGTCACACGAGATTACTAAGCATGTAATTAAGGTATAAATCGTATATATTACGTGTGACTCCGGTTTCCCTTTGGTATCGCGTTTCGTAATCGGGTAAAAATTGCATTTCCTGGAAATTTACCTTTTATAAATGTTTCCATAAACACCACGCTAGGCCAACAATCAACAAATTGGAAATCCTATAAATTACCGTTGTCAGTGTGGAATATTGCTTCTAGTCATCATCATCTTTTCAGTCGAAAGACGTCCACTGGTGGACATAGGCCTCCCATAAGCGTCGCCAATTTGACCGGTCCTGGGCTTCTAATAGTAACTACAAACAATTAAATCTCAAAATTGTCTTACCTGGAATCACGAGAAGATATATGATGCATAGGGGTCCGTTACTTTCATGAGACAACACACAAACCTATATGAACCTATGGCATGGCCAGTGAGTGCTGGAATAGTTGACATTCCGTATCGAAATCTTAGTGATGGGACATTTAATCGAAACATTTGACGCTAATTATCGATAGAAACATAATTAAATTGTTAATAAACGATATTTAAAAAAATACTTAAAACTGATACATATGAAATCTTTTCTGAATTTCAAGATTGTATTCATATGGGATTATGTCATATGGGATTCTTCTCTGGGGAACCTGTGCGGACATTAATACTATCTTTGTTCTACAGAAAAGGGCTGTTCGAGCCATTTACAACCTAGGTCCGAGAGATTCCCTTCGAGGAAAATTCAAAGAAGTAAATATTCTAACTCTAGCCTCACAATATATTTTTGAAAACCTAATGTATGTACACAAAAATATATCAAATTTTAAGAAAATGTCTGATATTCATAGTTTAAATACCAGGAATAAACACAACCTTGCTGTACATCGCACTCGTCTCCACAGAGTAGGCAACTCGTTCATGGGTCAATGTATACGCTTTTACAACAAACTTCCCATTGACATTCGAAACTTACCCATTAAACGATTTAAAATTTGTATTAAAACCAAACTTTGTAAAAAAGGGTACTATAAAATTTCAGATTATTTAGAAGATAAAAAAGCTTGGGATTGAGCTGCTCGCTCTGCTAAACCTTGTGATAAAACCATAAAACTTGACATTAGAATTATTTAGTAAAATCATTAAAATATACCAGTTTTATTTAAACATTAAAACAAAATGACATGATTACTTTGTAAAGTATAATATTATTTTAATTACCTATTGTGAATGTGAGGACTATGTGGATATTTTTTTAATTTAATTTTTTTTTTCTCATTACTCCTTTTTTATCCTCTCTCAGTTAGTTTTAATGATGGTCTGGCAGTTTGAGTAGTTTATGCGGCCTACCCAAATGTCCTTTCTTTGGTATTGTTCGTCGAGTTGAGCTCCTTTTGTTCTGAGTTGAGCTCCACGATTACTGACAAATGCTTGCACTGACTGGACAGGTCCACTCAAATCTGTGTGGTTCTTTTCTCAAAAGACCATTTCAGACATGAATCTACATGGTCCTCATATGGCTTGACCAAGATTATGTCTGGACTTTAAAAGAGACTGTGACCTCTGAGTTTGTTTCGGCCTTTCTTCTCAGAGTAGTCGGATAGGAAACGCCGAACTCATCTAGCAAAATTTAATATATCTTTAATATGACGTGTAAAAGTGATTCCTATATCCTATTTACAGAATAAACAATTTCATTTCATTTCATTTCATTTCATTTCAATTTCATTTCATTTCATTTCATTTATTGATTGTAAAAGAATCTCGATATATTTATAGACGCAACAGCGTAGACGACCGCCTACACTGTTGCGTCCGCGTGCACCTACAGTCCTACTACCTTTTTTAATACAATAAAATCAGCCATTTCTGTGAAAAAGATTTTTTATAAATAAACAGTGCTGTTTGGGCGTTGATTTCAGTAAAAAAAGAAGGTGAATTTGTAAATTTATCTACTTATGTATTGATTTGCATCCCTATCTGAAGAGGATATACATTGTCACCTTTCGTTTGCATAGATAAGTAGGTATTATAAATGAGGAAAAATAAAAAACTTCGTAACGCCACAAAATCTACAGCCACGATACGGAAGTAACGACTTCAAATACCTACATCAAAATATAGTTTAAGTTTAAGTATCAAGAAAGCATGATCATTTCAGTGTCAATAAAGTATATAACAGAAGTACATGTAACTTAGGTACATAAGTACCATTACATAGGCAAACATTTAACAAACAGTTTGCACGTAGGTATATAGTCATAGAACATAGCTGAAGGGTGCAAATTGGAACACATCACGACCGTAGGCGATAATAAGTGCATGGCGTTCTATCGACCACTTAATATATTAAACATATCTAATATGAATTGGTTGTTGGACTAGGAACACGTTGTATTGCGCAGAATATAAGTGCGCAGTAAAGTATTATATAATTAACATACTTACTAATGTTTAGTAATGTACGCACACAAATTTACTTAAATTCTAAAAATCCAGATATGAATTCTGGGATAACGCCTAGGTATTCTGTGCTAGGTATTGTCTGTGTTACTAGCTAGTTTTTAAGTACTTTAAATTGTAATCTGTGGAGAACGTGGTGGGTAGCATAATTGTTACAATGTACCTAATGTTCAAGATCTTAAGTGTAACCTTATTGTGCTACTGTTTGTTTTTCCTTAAATAAATAAATAAATATGTACTTAGGCCGTCCCTACTAATAAAAATCTTATAAAATTGTCACACACTTACCGGAGAACCTATCAACATAACTGGCGAAATGTGTGTGTACTCTACTATAGGTACTATCAAAAAAAGTTCATATCTAACCAGTTTCAAAACAAAATCAAGTGAACACGATGACCACATCTGTTACCGGCCCGGTTCTATAGCCGCCGAGCGCTGCAAGCAAGAATAGTCCTTACGGTGGTTAGATATGAACTTCTTCGATGGTACACCTCCCTCTGCGTAACCCTTCGGGAAATGCAGGCGTGATGATATGTTATGTTGTGCACTAGGCGTGTGTAACTCTTTACGGAACCGACTCACTGATCCAGATCATTGAAGTGGTCCAAAAGATTGGTTCAGTAACAACGTTTCAAACGCATCATTTGAATCTAAATCATTACTTTGTCTCTGTGTCTTTCCGTGCGACCGTCGCTTGCGAAGCGACTGAGAAGCAGTGAGCGAGAGAGAAAGACTGAGTTACGTTACTTTAGTGTCAGTACTACCGAATTGACTCGCAAGTCGCGAGTTAGCGGATGACACATTACAATCTATATAAGTCAGAAAGAGATACCAAATGAGATGTGTATCACTCATACTCTTACAGTTTTTCGGTGTCTTTATGCATTTTTATATCCTTTGAGTCGATGATTCAAATGATCCAAATGAAACATATCAATGATTCGGATCATTTCAGTGATCCAAATGCAAATGTTCCAATCGCAAAAATGATACACTTTGCCCACCTCTATTGTGCACATACTGGAGGTAATGACGGATCAACACTCAAATTGAATAACACAAACGGAATTCAGAGCACATTTTTAGGGTTTCGTAGCCAAATGGTATAAACGGAAACCTCATAATTTAGTCATGTCCGTCTGTCTGTCTGTCCACCTATCAACCTGTCCGTGTGGCCATTTTACTCGGAGACTATGTTGGTACTATGTCGCAAAAAATTTAAAAGACGGTGTATTCTGTGCACAGCTAAACAATGGTGTAGTGAAATTACGAAAAAAGTAATTATGGCACTCCCCATGCATGTAAACGAAGAAAAGAAAAAGAAACGTATGAGCACATGGGGTATTGTTAGATCCCACAATTAAAAAGATCTAATTGACTTTGCTATTTAAGTCAACTATCATTGTGATAAGGGATATTTTCGGTTACAACCGCAGTAATAACTCTACTTTTCGAAGGTTTTTCGAGATACCATAAAATAAAAACTTATTTTTGCGGTAGGCATTACTGTGCATGCGTAAATATTCATCCCGACTACCACACAGACATGTTTTCTATCGCACAGTTCTTATTATTTTATATTAAAATGGTATTTTTATTTACACACATGTATTTACACGATTTAAAAAATAACGGACTTAAAATAATAATAATGATATATACAAGTATATAAGAAAGGGGTGGGACACACACTTATTCTTGCACTTTAATTTGCAATGTAGTAAACTCAAGATAACAACATACATTAAAATAAATCATGAATAAAATTACTTTTCTTTTTTTTATAATTTCCTCTCCAATGCCCTTTTTTATTTATTTTTGAGGGTGGAAAATTGTCAAATGACTTCTCCCGCTCTGGGCGGAGCTTAAGGGCGTGTCAGACTTTTACTGACTAAACCCACCCGTGTTCCTTCCGTTGCCCGTGTGCCGGGGCCGCGATATCCCTTTCGGACAAACCCGCAACCCCAGCAGGCTCTCCAATGCCCTAGCTTCATAATCATAGACAACAAAATTAGTAAGCAGTCCTGTATGCTAACTAAATGAAGCAGCATGAATCAAGTAGTCTATACATATATTCATATTTAGTACTAAGAACCTTTTGATTTATCGAGAATATTATATTTTCCAGGAATTTCAACGTTTATTTTGACAGTACACATTACGTGAATTGTAATACTAGGAACTGCATCAATTCCGATATTAATTTTCAAGACGGTACACGTAAAGACTTTTTAATTGGATATAATATCAAATTAATAGATATTATAATTCCAAGTCGATATAATAATGTGATCTCACAATTATATACCGTTATTTGGTGAGGTACCAAACTGGACGAGTTTGTGTTTAAGGTTCTGTACCTCAAAAGGAAAAAAACGGAAGCCTTATAGGATCACTCGTGTCTGTCTGTCTGTCCGTCTGTCACAGCCAATTTGCTCCGAATCTAATGAACCGATTAAGTTTAAATTTGGTACACATTTCTATTTCTCACGCAATATTAATATCCCCCATATTCAAAATTCACTTATTTACAATCACTTTTGGGAGGCAAATAAGAAAATTTAAAAAAGAAGTTTTGTGAACTGTTTGATATCAAATGAAAGGGCTTATAGCGAGGATCTCAAATATTCGTTTTCATAATTTAAAAATATATACTTTTAAAGATATTTAAAAAAATGTCTGAAAATTGACCATTTCCCCTTATTTCTCCTAAGAAAAGACTAGACACTACTTAACCAAAAATTTTGAAAAAAATACAGAGAATGGTTCTTTTCTCATAGATTACAGGAAAACCTATAAGAAGTCTATGGTCTTAAAATAACATGGTAAATCCCTCAATATTGCGCGTACAAACTTACATTTGCAATTGGAATGTATAGGAGAAAATGTTTTTCAACTACATGTTAAGTTTATTCTTGGGATAAATCCATCCCAACTACGGAGCCCTTCATTGTGCGTAGTCCGACACCGACACCGGTAACTAAGATCTTAAATAATTCAGATACAATATTTTTGTGTACAATAAAGTATATTGTTTTTATCTATGTATCCATTAATTGGGGGAGTTTCTTGCTCATTCTTCTCTATACGGTACTGCCTTTTGCAAGGGGCAACTAGAATATTTTTCTGTAAATTTTGACGTTCTAAAGTATCCTTTATGTGTATTTGAAATAAATGAAAAAAAAAAGTTAAATTCCTTATCTCACGCAGGCTTTCACCGATATGTTCTTAGGTATAAAACTGTCTTAACTGTCCCGAAAGACTGTCTGCAAACCTTTATTCTACATCAGTGCCAATTACGATAGGGTGGTAAAGATAAAATCAAGTATCTACACTTAATATTTTTCATCCACACCGCACAAGAAACATAAACTGCCGTATATTCTCGAACGAAGCATAAAATGTTAATCCATTCTTAAAGACACACGTCCAAGTAAGTTTTTCACTTCAATATTAGTTAGTGGTCGTTGTTTGTGTGAATCTCGGCAAGTTTAAAGTGCAGCGACATCGTTTGGCATCAGGTGCGATACACTCACGCAAATATTTTATGAAAATACCTAGATTATTAACACTAGTGTTGTGACTCTAGTCGATGTTTTGCCGAAAATTAGGAGGCTTATGAAATATTTGACTATTTCAATTCGAAACTTATGGGAACTTCGATATTCAAAAATCACAATCCAGTATGAACCGAGGATAGTATAGTAGTAGTTGTATAACAGGCTAGGAGGAGCTCGTGGCTAAGTAACAACAGCCGCACTGGTCGATCCTCCAGGTTAAGCTACGTTTGCCGGGGTTGGTCAGTGGATGGGTGACCATCTTTACATACTGAGAATCCTCCGTGCCTCGGAAAGCACGTTAAGCCGTTGGTCCAGGCTGTCATTCGTGGATTTGACAGTCGTTACGAGTCGTCAGAAGCCCGAAAGTCTGACACCAGTCTTACCAAGGAGTATCGTATTACCCAGTTACTGGGTTGTGGAGGTCAGATAGGCAGTCATTCCATGTAAAATACTGGTATTCAGCTGCATCCGGTTAGACTGAAAGCCGACCCCAACATAGTTGGGAAAAGGCTAGGCAGAGTTGTATAACAGGCTAGTGTCGGCAACTCCACGTCCACACTCGTATTTTCATATGAACCGAGGATAAGTGATTTATTGCGGATCAAATCACGGTCAAAAGCTAATAACAAAAGAGTATCTTGGATATGTAAAAATAGCAGTACGTACATAGTGGGGTTAATCACTACAAAAAAAAAACAATTTTCAATAATAACCCTTAAAGATTAGATTAAAAGATATGTTTTTTGTAATCTGAGACTATCTAGATAAACATGAGAGACGGTTGCAATCCTTTAACTCGCATGATGCACCTTATCAATATGACATTATTATGAGAACTATTTGTAAAACGTTGAGTAGGTATTTATTAATGTCGGTAAAATCTATTAACAGTCGACAAAACAATATGCGGTTTTGGTAATATTGATCAACCAATCAAACTTGAACAACACTTTTTATATCAGTAAGTTAACCTAATTAACATTATTAAAATTCTTTAATCATCATAAATTTAATTTATTTATGTATTCCCGTATATACCTATCTATCAAAAGATTAGATAATAATTATAAACATAATTAGATAATTTACAAACATAATTATTACTCATAGGCTGTCAGTAACAGCGTCACTGTGTGGGGAGACCTTTTTTTTTTTTGAGTGTGGGAATTATCAAATAACTTCTCCCGCTCTGGGCGGAGTGAGAGGGTGTGTCAGACTTTTACTGTCTAAAACCCAAACGTGTTCCTTCCGTTGCCTGTATTCCGGGGCCGCGATATCCCTTTCAGACATTTTTCATTTATTTATTCTGAACAAAAATACATTTGTGAGCACAGGATTAATAATAATCCATAAAAGTAAAATATAATATAATAAAATATATAATAAATATATAATATATATTTTATATAATAGTATAATATAGATAAAATGTCAAAAATAAAATAAGAAATCAACATAATCAAAAAAATAACATGTCAAGAATTAGCATTATTTTTGTCCCTAAAAAACTCTACTATAGTAGCACTTCGTCAATAGGAATGAGTTTAATTTGAATTTAAATATTCTTGGACTATTAATCATTTTTAGTTCTAATGGCAATTTATTGAAAATTTGTACAGACTGTACTTTAGAGCTATGTTTGACAACATTTAAATGTTGCTGCAAATTATTAGGCAAATCTTTCCTGCGCGTTTCCACCCTAGTTTCCCTTTCTTCCTTTGTCTCGCATTTCTCTAGGTTTTTTAGAAAACTACTTAGTAGAACCAAAATATAAAAACAAACTCGCAACCCTGGCAGGCATTGGCCCTTAAGGACCCCGTCAGTTGGTGCTGACATCTCTTTGAGGCACGCGTGGAACGCAACGCGCCGTCGACCCGGGCCTGGTCCTAATCGGACGGCGAGCTACCCATTGCTCACCGTCCGCAAGCCCGCGCCTACGGTGGCCGGAAGTCGGCTCGCGACTCCCGACGCCCGGTGCGTCTCCTACAGCGACTAGGGGCGCGAGGGCGCGAATCTTGCTTCTCCCTCGCGCGCTCCGCCTCCTCCTTCGCGAGCATTACTGCTTCGCAGAAGGAAGTAACGGCCTCCCATGCACTCTCGCTCCAGACCACGGCCTGAACCAGGGCCGGACGCGAGTGATCGCCGCCGCCGATCGCCTCCGTGAAGACACGGCGGTGCTCTGCCCAAGCAGGGCAGACCTCCACCGTATGCTCCACTGTGCCCTCCGGGCGATCCACACAGTGGTGACACCCGGGCGTTTCCGGAACCTCCCGAAACAGTCGTGTCCGGTGAAGACCTGCGTCAGGCGGAAGGTGAGGACGCCGTGGCGCCTCTCTAGCCACTCCTCTAAGAGGGGACTTATCGCCAAAATTATGGCGTACCCAGCGCTGGGTTGCGACAATCGCACTCTCCGATCGCCTCCGTGAGGACACGGTGGTGCTCCGCCCAAGCCGGACAGATCTCCACCGTATGCTCCACCGTGTCCTCCGGGCGATCCACACAGTGGTGACACCCGGGCGTTTCCTCCCGCCTTATGCGGAACAGGAACCTCCTGAAACAGGCGTGTCCGGTGAGGACCTGCGTCAGGCGGAAGGAGAGGACGCCGTGGCGCCTCTCAAGCCACTCCTCAAAGAGGGGACTTATCGCCGCAATTGTGGCGTGCCCAAATGTGGGGTGCCCTGAAGTTAACATTGAGTTTTTACAACTATCTTATAGAAAACTTTCCAAAAGTGCACAGTTCGAGGTGGATTTCAACCAACACATCGCCCAACATCGCCATTTAATACCATTTACAGTCTGCCCGTCGAGAGAACGCATTCTTAACAGCTGTCGGTTCCGTACTAACGAATTTGTGTTTTGCAAATTTGGTCCATATTACTACTAGAAATTGTCCAACTGACAGGTGTCAGAAACACATTCTGTCGACGGCCGGACTGTAATGCCAGTTTTGACCAACTAAACTAGCCACCGAGCTTGGTGCAATTGCGATTTTATAATATACCATATTTATTCGTCTGTTCTACTTTATCATTCGGTCTATGTCTAATATAGGGTTGTTTATTTGAGCATGCATTCATTATTTTAACTGAGCTAAGTATAAAGTAAAAATTTGTCAAGTTAACGACTACTAAATAACTTTTGAGACTTCCCAATAAGTTATTTTTTCAAGTTATTTATAATTCTAAGTACAAACACTTTTTCTGTGTAAACAAAATGCTAAAGTTTGTGATATTATAATAATAAATAAAATATACTTATTACTTATTAAGTGAACTGTGTTTTACTTAATTAACTAGTTGTTGTTTTGTGAAATTTTTGTAATAAATACTTATGGCAAAATATATATATGGCATAATATATTTTTCCATAAGTATTTATTACATTACATTGAAAAAAAATAAGTTTGTAATGTCAAAAAGAAGACTACGTTTCTGGGCATTGATCCTACAATCATGTCCGCTACAAGCAAACTTAAAACCTCCGATCTACATATATACATACTTACATCACTTAAATGTTCTTCTGTATGGTTGCTTGTCGATATAATTATCATAAAATGTTTTTGTTAGAATGCCAAAAGCTGTTATGCAGCTATGTCAGAATTGAACTTGCGTGTCTTTTGCTGGGGTACCCAGTTGATGACGCTGTTTGTATAAAAACAATTACTAATGTAATGTAATGTAACATTACATTCATAAAAAGTATATTTTTTTTAAGTCGATATCGAAACGTCGCCGCGTGGGTCGTGACTAGCGGCGTGCGGAGGGGTGTCGGTGCCGCGGCCGCATCCTACAGCCAAACGGTAAACACTTTGCTGTAATCTCGAGATGAGAAAACTTTCAGTTCTCTTAATTCAGAAACTTATTCAACAACCTAACAACCTTAGAGCGGACCGCCCGGCGGACACAAGACAAACAAACTCACCATTTAATCTTACACTTTGTACTACATTAAAATAAAAATCGGGTTTTGTTAAGTAGCCTTTGCGTTGTGTGTCTACGCCTGAAAGTAATGTAAGTTAATTAGATTTATCGCCTTTAAACGCCTCAAACACACGTGACTTGTACATATATACAGGGTGGCCAGATAGGAAGTACACAACTATAAATTAAGATTTCGAAAATTACCGGATATTTTTCTTAAAGTAAATTATTCGGGCTTGGCAATTTTATACGGTGAATAAGATCTGCCTAATCTGCTGCTGTTTTATTATTAAAATGTGATCGCTTTTCGTCGTGTTTTTCATTAAATTTTCGCATACTTTATTAGGTATCCCACTAACAAAGTCACAAATATTCTGCTTTCCATATTCAAGCTTGACCCCGACATGTCGTTAGATAATCCCACAAAAAGAAAACTCAGCACGTATCTCAAAATCCTCAGTGATCAAAATGGTGTTCGTTACTCTTCTAATGATTTGTTCGAAAAATTGGGTCGTTTTTAAATTCGTTTAAGAACTTCAGGATAACATTACTGACAGTATTGCGGTGGTCATGGTCTTATAGGCTGTGCATAACGTATTTGCCGCATTTTAACTAAATAATAGACACCAAACAACTGTAAAATTTGGCGTCAAATCAGAATGGGGGCTAAAAAAAATTATATGAAATATAATTGCATACCATATAATTTTTTCGTCTGACTTAGAATTATCAAAACAAAATCAATGCACTACCTACCGACGCTGAAATCATACCCACCGACTATTTATAAACTAACAATAGCCCAGTCCCAAAATTCAGAAATTCCACAAAAATCCAGAATTTACACTAATCCGTAAGATTTAAACAGAGATCAATGCTCGAATATTGTTTAAAAATATGGGCCTTACGGCTAAGTATAGTTTTCTTTAACGTTAAACATCAACAACTAACACTGGCCAATATTGAAAACCGGACCATAGCTTCAAACTATTGGCCCCAATAGGGAAGACGACTAATTTTTTTTTTTTGTCGGGCTTGTTGAGATTATAAAAAAATATTGGACACGTATTTTTCTTTTTTTACGTAATCTAAAGATTACGGCGAGATAAAATGTGCTATGTCGTCACGAGTATGTAGATTTTATACATACTAGTGACGTAGCGACCCCCACTCCCCAACTTAAAATGCGTATTATCTAAGTATTTTTTTATTAAAATGATAAAGCAAAAAACACGTGTCTAATATTTTTTTATTATCTGACTGATGGACTAATTAGAATTTCATTTTTTTTACCCAGGCATCATCCCTATTCAATTTTCTATTCAAATTCAACATACTTTTTGTCAAGTTATGGAACAATTCCCGCATTCCCTTGCATCGTCCATATTATATAAACAAGTAATAACTACTCTTTTGCGAGGGGTAGATAATAGAACAGATACATAATAGAGTAAGGTGCAATTTAATCACAAAGGACACGTAGTTAGCTGGCTATTTACCAGAAAGGTGATAAGAAAAAGCCCACACACACCGGGGCTCATAACTCAACCAATGATCGCACAATATACAAGCAGCGCTACTGAGTTTAGTTACACCAAGATTTTTATATTCAAATTGAATGAAAACTCATTTTCACGTCTTACTACTTGTCGAGAGAATTTCGAGAGATAACGACCCTACTTGATCGCCTTATCTTCTAAAGGTAAATATTTACTAATCTATTTTACTGAAAGGCTATTTTTCCTAAACTGTAACTATTTAACAAATTATCCAGTACATTTAGGCGTGTGGTGATTGTAATCATAATATATTTTTCATTTTTTTTAGGTAAATCATTTTAATCATAGTCTGAAACACAATTTTTATAGTCACGTATATTTTTGCTATCGACATGTTCACATCAATTTAATCAGTCAATTGACAGTAGAAGTGTCGCTCTCAAGTGGAACATCTCGCCCCCATAGGCAAACAAACATTAAAGGATTACCGGATAACTACGTAACGCAGTACCTACCTACACGACTGTAAACAAAGACGTATATCTCGTTCACTTACCTCAGTGTAAGCTTGCCTTAACCGAGGACAGTCCGTCGTAGGATTTTTATTTTATACGAGAAAAAATGGATAAATAAAAACACGTTTACTGGAAGCGATTTGTTTACATTGAGTCTGTTCTTAGTGACGAGCCTGTCAGTGTCGTGGAAGATTAGGGCAATGGAAACATATACTAGGAAAAAACCTAAAGGATATTTTGTTATTGTAGATAGGTAGGTGTTTGTGTTTCAATCATTGCTAATTTGGAACCTACATTACATTTGAGTGTCGCATCAAGAATTAGTAACAGTTTTACAAATCTTATATTTCATCACGTCATTTCTACAAACAAATTAAATAAATATTCGGTCAAACAACATTCAAACCTCCAACTTATGTGTGAACAGCATTTGGTCATGAAACTGTAATTAAAAAACAAGGCCGCGTGATAATCGTGATATTTCGTAGATGAGTCCAGCCAATAGAAGCCCACTGTGCGAGCCGACCGACTTACACCCGGGCGTGACCATCACTGACATGGACACGGTGCACGAAGAAAATGACAACGACAGGTATGAATATCTTATTTTTATTTTCCTAATATAACGAGAAAAACAAGTGTTTTGCGAGAAAAAAAATTATAGGTAAAAATTATAGGTTTATCGACATATTGTTTTTACCCTTTTAGTTGCCCTGTTTTCATTGTATTTGTTTTCATATTCATCTTAATATTTTTGAAATTTTAAGACGCAGAAAAATGGTTTAAAGAGTTGTGTAGTTTTTGCCTTAAGATTCGTTGATGTACCAACAAATTTTTGTGAAATTAGGATGCAGTCAGGTCATTTGTGTCTTAGCTGAGTCAGGTAGGTAGCTTGGACTTTTGCAAGAAGGTTGCTTTCGAATGGCGATTTCTGTAAGGTATCTTGACGTAGATAGGTATAATACACAGTGTTTCTCTGTTTTTTGATTTTCCTATGTATACCTGTGATAAGTACATGTTGTGCATTCGATTCTCGGGTCCTAGCTATTCATATTTATTTTACAAAACAACTAAAGGCTATTCGAAGACCGGAATCAAAGCTGCCATTAGACACAATGAAGTGTTCCGTAGTTGAAATGAATTTATCCCAAGAACAAACTTAGCTTTGTAGTTAACATTTTTTTTCGATACACATTACGATCAATTCGTCAACTGCAAATGTAAGTCAGGAATAGCAAAAAAAAAATGTGATAAAAATACAAATTAATAATTGTGAGACCTTGCTTCTTGCCAAATTTCATGACTCTAGGTCAACGGGAAGTACGGGTTTTGATTTAATTGCTAGTATCAAAATATGTCGCATAGAGGGCCGTATTTTTTTTGCATTGTCTTAGAACCTTGATTTTTGAGACCTCTAGGGGACCGTACTATCGACCTACGTATTTGATATCAATTTCAACTTAATACCTAAACGCGTTTCAGAAAAAAGAGTCGAACGAAATGTAACGAAGTGATCCTATAAGGGTTCCGTTTTTTCCTTTTGAGGTACGGAACCCTAAAAAGACTTCGGAAAATAAAACAATTAATTAAAATGGCGGACTATAAATCTTATTCATATAATTCGAAAATACATGACCCACTCCTATTACATGAACAAGCACGTGTCTATTGACGTGTGTCGGCCAGCATTCCATTGTAGAAAATTGAACATGAAAAGCCATTCTTTTTTCAAAAGCGCGGGGAAATGGATACGTCGGCGTCGTCGGCTCGCTGCCGCTGGACAGGCCTTAGTCGTCATAAACAAAGACTAGATACTAAGCATTTAATTAAACTTTCTTTTAAACCGCATTTTCCTTTGTCTCGTGACTCAGTTTTATCTGTTATCTAAATACTGGATCTCCTTGCATGTAGTTTATGCCAAGACCGCGTTAGATATTGCACTCGTGAGATCGCTTCTACTATTTATTTTAAAAAGATTTGTTTTAAGTATTAAGAACAATGTTTTTATAGAGCAACTTAAGTTTTCAAACGACTTAATAAAAAATTGTTCATGATTACAGAATAGGTTTAGTTAGCATCCGCTATTGTTTGCAAATCAATACAAATCCCACACGCAAGCAGGACGATATAAAATCTAGGTGTATTATTCTTTTCGAATATCAATATTTTGAACATACGGACGTTATTCAAAATAGGTTCAGTGAGGATACAACGAAGCTTAGGAAGACATTTCCGGCGAACGGATGCACATTTTGGAGATTTTGCGCTCAGAACCCTCCAGTCGAAATAGTTCAATACAAGCGCAATTCAGACGTTTCTTTAAATATGCATGTTACAGTATGTTCGTATTTAAACGGTAATTTAATTTTTCAAACGTATAGTAACATCGTGTTTTGTTTAGCAGAGTAGAATAAAAGCAGTAAAAAGACATAAAATAATTCTTTTAAATAATCCATTTTCAGAAAATCTGTTTTAGTCCAACAAAAATGATACAATGAAAACAGGCACAATTAAAACCGACTTAATATCCATGCGTTTAACAAAGTTTTTCATAATCTTTTTCCCATGAAAACATAATCATTTTGATACACAAACGCTGTCAATGCGGCTGACATTTTTTGTGAGCTACGATTTTCTCGTCACATTTCCAAACACACTGTATTTGAGCGAGAAGTATGAAACGCATACACAAAGAGGGATTTCGGTGCAGTCGCAAAGAGCTTCGAAAATATTTATGACGTTTGATAGACTGCTTTGTATCGCGATACGCCCGTCTGCTCCACTGCTAAGCACACATTCCTAAAGGATTGACTGCAGTGAATACCTAACCAAATACATCGTTGTTGACAGTAATTCTGATAGTCATCTTTAAAAATATACTCATCAACATTTCAGCCGAAAGACGTCCACTGCCTCCCACAAGCTCTGCCACTTCAACCAGTTCTGTGCACAAGGTCATCGGTCCACCTTTCACGCCTTCCAACGCCTTGAAAAATATACTCAATCATTGTTATATCTATAGAGGCTCTAAAGTATCTTGATCATCAAATAACTATGTGCAAATGGGTCAAACTTCGAAGCCTTTTATATAGAAGACAGTTTTTTTTTTTGAAAGGTGCTTTCAACAGACACTAGTAATAATAGCTTCTTGGATATTTAACAATAGGAATATCGAAAGCTTGAATGACGTATCGTATTGCACAGGCAAGAGACAGCCATCTTGTTCAATTGGCCATGTTCAGTCGGATGGCAAAGCTAACCGTGTAGCGTAAACTTTTCTGTTTGCTAATAAGTTTCAAGTAAATTAAAGTAAACTTAATAAACCTTTGGTTATCTTATCAAACCGCAATACTTAATAAAACAGAGTTTTACAAATAACACAAAACCTTGGATAATGAAATGGGTTGTACACTGTAGAATTTCACGAAACTATTTCTATTTGCTATCGGCAATCATCGTATTACTTGGTTCCCAGAATTTCTCACACGTCAAGTGTCTCTGAGTATTCCATTATAGCATTGTAGCCACTCTTTTCCTAGACGACTAAAATAATTCTTCTTGGTAAAGTTCTTCCCTTGTAGATATCTGGCAGGAAACCGCTGTCGTATTTACACTTTTATGTAAGTATTAATTATTGATGAATCTCACGTGCTGAGACATGTAGGTCCCATTAAATTCATCGCTATTTCCTAGTTTGATTTCATATGGTGGTTATATGTTTAATTTTTTTTTTGTTGGTCTAGTGGCCGCAAGCGCTACTGCTGAGGTCCTAGGTTCGACTCCGTGGTCAGGCAAAATATTATTGGGTTTTTCCATCTGGAATTACTCAATATAGCTACCCGGAGTCTGGATTTGTGCGCGGTTGATGGCTAATAGGCTCGCCTCTATTACATGGGACTTAAAACATAACTGGCGAAATGTGGGTTCACTATAGGTACACCGCTGCCCTAACCCTTCGGGGAATACTAGCGTGATGTTATGGGTATATTCTTGATTTTGGACCACATATACACGCACGCACAATCCATATAGTGTTAGTAACAATTAACAAAAATTATGTTAGTAAACAAACCAACCAGGTTGAAGCCCTAATGTTAATTTTAATTTTTGTTTAATTTAGTGATGAGTCTTCATATTCGGACCTGGGCCAGCTTCGGGAGCGGACCCGAGCCATGCTGGGCACGCCAGCGGAGCCCCTGGTGCAGCACTCACATTCACAACCCAACAGTCGCAGAATGTCCTCCGACATAGAAGCTAAACTTGCAGCTAATTTGAACACAAGGTATGTGAAAAACACAACTTCTATGAGTAGTGAATATTCTTTGGCAAATCCGGTAAATCTTTCCAAGATAAAAGATCAAGCAATAAAAAAAAAAAACAATTTCACAGAATAGCCATCACCTATGTGTTACACCTTTAACATTTTGAACCGTTCAACTTGCACAATAAGTGTTCAAAATTATGGTCCTCATTACTAGGACCATTATTACTTCAAATAAATGCTAGCTGGCTTGCCATACTCCTTTTTACATGAAATGGTCACTGACACATTAATTACCATTTTAAATGAGTGCAATCTTATCTATTTCCTGTGATCACTCTGGTGAAAAAACCGCCCAACTTGCAGCAGTCTTGTAGCGACGTTTATGACTTCATGACTGGTGATAAGCAGAAGTCCCGCTTAGAGTGCAAAGATTGGGAATTTGTCCTTTGGAGATTTTGACTATAGTGACCGTGGCTATCATAATTTATTTTGAAAGAGCCTTGAGTTTATTCGAACTATGCGAGAACGTTTTACTCAAAGAGCGCTTTTTCCCAGCCATAGAAGTTTGTTCTCCTTGTCAAAATAATAAATTGGACATTATTACAGACGGCCCTCAGCCATAATCGCAGCGTTTCGTCGTCCGTCACAAGCGCTAGCGTTGTGCGCGGCCACACAGCGACGGTTCCTGTCCGAACTGTCCCCTCACTCTCGGACATCAGTCGCTTCCACATCACACGACAGTCCACCCTCCGCCGCCGAAATATTGGGACAGTAAGTATTAATATTCCCACTTTATTAAATGAAGTCATAGATCCACTGAAACGGTTCTCGGAATCATAAATTGAATGATCCAGCCGAGAAATTTTTAAATTTGTAGCAAACTTGCTTACATTATCTGATTATACGAAATGCCTGACTGGATGCAGATACAATTATTCATCGTATATGTATGGATCCGGGTTGTTGCGAACATCAACATCAGCATCCGCAGAACTTCAGCATCATTTTCAACATCAGCATCAGCATCCGCATTGATCGATGCTGATTATTAATGCTGAAGTTCGAGTCGTGACATGACCGCAGAGGGGGCGGGGCTGATAGCACGTGTTGTGATCGTTTGCGAGTTTTGACCAATCCAGAGGTCGACCGCGGTGATTGCGATTGTAAACAAACGCAAACTTGTCTCATTACGTTTTAATACGTCATTGCGCGTGAAAGTTATTGTTATTTTTGTAAACTGTATCACTTGGTACTTCATTACTAGCCTAGTACTAATTATTACTAAACTAGGTACTTTGTTTTATTTTATTTTTTATTAAAAGTCACATAATTATTGAACCAAACTTTTATTTCAATACCAAGGAAAACTGTGCAACTTTTAGGTATAACTTCATAATGGTCACTGCTTTTTTAAAGAAAATAATTAAAATCAGCATCAGCATCGGCATTCGCTGATGTCAATGATAAAAAATCAGCATCAGCATCAGCATCCGCTGATGTGAAAAAAATATGCATCAGCAACAACCCTGGTATGGATGCTTAATATCTGCTACATGATTACGACGAAATGCATGAATGCGCTGAAACGTAGTAGACTTCCACGAATTTAAAACTTTTACACCCTACCTGCCAAGCCAACGACACCTGTTTTATCTTTAATATCCATACCTGCTGTCAGGAATAAAATAATAAATCAAAACGCCAGAAAATCCTTGAGTAAATATTCGTAAGGCTGGAACACACTACGATAAATCAGCGGCGAGCTGGCACCGGCACATGCCCCCGACACACGCGCATCGCACCGCAAGATCCAAATACTTGACATGGGCCTCCACACCACAAACTTACACTATTTCAACCATTATTTCCTATTTTACATAAAGAATGATAATATCTAACCTTCTAGAATTTCCGCAGTTAAAAACTTTATCGTGAATCAATAACGTTCTAAGGAGTTACGGCATTAAAGTTCTAAGAATTTCTCTCATAAAATATCATTCAGGTGCGGTTTGCTTTCTCAGCCTACCTATAGAGCTATATCTAGCTAATATTGACCGTATTATTGGAAACGCTAAAGGTTAATTCAATTGTCCTTTAGCGCACGTTAAAATTCCATGAAGTTCTCCATTTTGATTTATGTCCAAACTTTAAATAATTACGATTCAAAACTGTTTGCCCACAACATATTTCGGCAACCACACACCCCGTATTTTCACCTAGGATGTAAAATGATGTCATCAGCCGGTTAGTTATGAATAAGCACAGAGAGAGACCTATTTAGAGGTGAATATTATTCTGTTGGGTAGCGTCATGTAGTCCGCAGACAATGAACAGCCTCCGTCGCGTCAAAACCATTGAAAAGCACCCTTTATTTGTTAATAGATAGACACGTGCACAATGGAACTATGAACATTCAGCGCAAACATCACTATGTGAATGTAATTAGATTGTGAAAATGTTTTTGAATGGGACTTGCCTTACTGTTGCTTTAGATACTCATGTTTGTTCCTGTTTTGGATAATATTTGGCTGTTGTACCTTTGATGCATTAACTTTAAACAAAACTACCTACCACCACTTAAAACAAATCATCGCTTACTTAAGAGCGTTTATTCAAAGACTTGTCGTCCTATGCAAAATACAGTTGGTCTATCAACATATAATTAGATTGGAAGTCGACTCTTAGGTCGTTATGAAAAGGCTAGTCTGATGCTGCACTCTTGTCTATTAAGAGCGTTTATCCTAAAAGTTGACAACGTCGCAAATAGCTGTCAAAAATTTACCTGTTTTGATTCATTTGGCAACATTACTGTATGATAATAAGAAGTGTGGCTAACTAGCGAACTAGAACGTTAATAGTGAATTGCAATTATAACATTGAATTTGATGTTGTAACCATTTTAAGTGTAAAAAAGGCATTTGGAAAGTTTCCAAATACTTTTTTACATCTAAAACGAAATATTCGGTGTTACGATATTAATTATTCCATTTCATAATCAATATTTTAGTTCGCTAGTTAGCCACATTTCATATTTACATACAGTAATATTGCCAAATTAATCAAAAAAGGATATTTTTTGACAGCTGTTTGCGACGTTGCCAACTTTTAGGATAAACGCTCTTAAATCTATGTATGGTAATCATTTAAAATTTATGTTTCAAATATGTTAGTGGTGCAAGCGGCCTAAGAATAGTTACTAATCTTCAATTAAGTGTTTTTCAATCGGAATAATTTTCATGGACCACTTTTTAAAACATTGGAAATGATTTGTTTCTGATGCTAGTTATTCATTTCTAGTTGTTAAACTAGCATTATTTTGTTAAAGTGAAGCTTTAAGCAAGGCGCTTTCTGCTTTGTACTGCAAGCTACTGGTGGTGCTGGGGCTGGCCTTCCCCATCACCGAAGTCATCGCTGGAGGAGTGCCAGATGGCTACTATCAGGTCAACTATTGTTATTTTATTAAATATCTCATTGTACAACATTTGGTATTGAAGACTAAATTAAATATAATTACACGAAAAACATACGTTTTTGGAAACTTTCAAACGCAGGAAATACCGAGAATATAAAACTGTTACTATCATCAAAATTACCTGCATTATTGCATTTTCCCTGAATATTCATACGTGCCATATAATTTTAACGTTACCATTACAATGAAGTTAATGAGTAGTGAAATCCCAGCAGTAAGTAGGATATAGATTTTGTGTCGTTAATAATGACCGTTATTTTTCTTTTTCAGGGATTCTATTTATATCTCTACTTGGTATCTCTAATCTTCGTAGTGTTTCAATACGTAAACATAATGCGTCAAAAGGCTGTCAACCTAATCATTCACGACTACGGTAAGAGCTTCCAATTCCTTTTCACCGAGCACAATACCTTCCTAAACAATAAGATCTACCAACATGCTTAGGCAATTAACCACATTTGCTTAACAAAATGAGACATTAAAATCACATTTGTTTGCATAATTACGCCAGCAAAGAATATTACCTTCTTTAGTTTTCATTCCACTAACGTTTAAACCCATTCGTATAAATGTAGCGGAAAATTTAACTCTATGTATGCTGTTTAACGACCAACTATATGTATTCAATTAATTTTTATAGAGGACACTCTGAAAGAGGATAGAAACGGAAAAGTTACACCTGGAGACAGACCAAAAATAAAAGAGAACATTTCTCGCTACGGCAGTTTTTATTTGAGGCTTGGCGGAATTGGTAAATTGGAGTCATTTCCTATTAACATTTTATTTTCCTTTCCATTTCAATTTGATTTTAAATCTTTATTATTTTTCAGCATTCGGAATTGGTTCGATGGTGTACAGCGGTTTAGAATTGGGTGAATATTTCGAAATGACGGATAAATGTCGCTCCGTTCTGTCGGTGATTACACCGGCTTTACGAATGGCCCTCACTCTGGCACAAATGCAGTTCATGTTCCTCACTAACAAGGACATAGAATCAGGCACTTTTAAACTGATACAGAGATTCGGTTTTATGCATATGGTAGCAACGAATTTGTGCGAATGGTTATATGTGTTAGTTGAAGAAACGAAGCATGAAATACATCATTTAGAACACACGATCCTAGCGCCAGCCAATGGTACGCTTCTGGAAGCAGATGGTATACCGTGCAGGAGGGCAAATATGATGGGTGCACTGCTACAGAATGCTGCACCGTTCTTATTTCCTTGCACGATCGAGTACTCCCTTATTTGTGCTGTCATATTGTATGAAATGTGGAAAGAGGTACCTATTGAGAGTGATCTTAAAACGGACAGACAGCTGTTCATTATAAACCACGAACATATAATTCATTTTGAAATAATTACAGGTGAAATGCACTCCAGAAGATTTCGAAAAGAAATTAGATGTTCCCAAAAATAAGTCGCGCAATAATTCAGTGACGCCTGAGAAAATTCTGCAACAATTTGGTAATATTTTATCGATAATCTCTTCAATATTCTTTACAAATGGTGGCCAGTTGTACTAACCTTGCAATATTTTTCAGCTGGTATGTTAGGAGTGAGTTCTCCTCACGGCAGTCGCACTGCCCTCCACCATTTTTCTGTAGACTGCTCTCATGCTCACCGAGGACTATTCGCTGGCATCTTGATCATCGTCTTCACCATCATTTCTCTCATCATGTTCTTCGTATTGGCCCACCATCCTGATTCTATAACTGTAACGTATACTTCTTTTTAAAATACTATAACAAACTGTACTGATTTCTTCTTCATTAATATGCCGTATTTGATTTTTGCAGGACGCTATATTCGAAGTGAACGTATGCGAGTTAATTTTATACTCGTTATCTTTGATGGCATGCATTACAGCTTTAATACAAATGAGAGCGTTAGCTTATAAAAGGAAATCAAAGGGTATGGCATGTTTCTTTATATTTTTTGTCATACTTATCATTTTCAGAATTATTACCATTTTTTTTTTTTTTGGATGGGAAATCATCAAATGACTTCTCCCGCTCTGGGCAGAGCGAGAGGGTGTGTCAGACTTTTACTGACTAAAACCCACCCGTGTTCCTTCCGTTGCCTGTGTGCCGGGGCCGCGATATCCCTTTCAGACAAACCCGCAACCCCAGCAGGCATTGGTCTTTCGACCCCGTCGGTTGGTGCTGACATCTCTTTGAGGCGCGCGTGGAACACAACGCGCCGTCGACACGGGCCTGGTCCTGATCGGACGGCGAGCTGCCCATTGCTCACCGTCCGCGGGCCCGCGCCGCGGTGGCCGGAAGTCGGCTCTTGACTCCCGACGCCCGGGGCGTCTCCTGCGGCGACTAGGGCCGCGAGGGCGTGCAGCTTCCATCTCCCTCGCGCGCTCCGCCTCCTCCTTCGCCGGCGGCGACGGCCACCCATGCACTCTCGCTCCGAACCATGGCCTGAACCAGGGCCGGACGCGAGAGATCGCCGCCGCCGATCGCCTCCGTGAGGACACGGCGGTGCTCCGCCCAAGCCGGGCAGACCTCCACCGTATGCTCCACCGTGTCCTCCGCCATGATTTTAAAATATTATTTCCTTTACATCTACTTTTACTTAATCAATAATTATTTTCCTGTGTCATGCTGTTTTTTTTACTAAAGTTTCATGTTTTATTTCCTAGCTCTCCTAGGTTTGGACCCATTCCTTCTAATTCTGGCTCAATCAGGAATGTTCGTTTACTGCATGTTCAGTCTCATTGGAAGTCATCATACTCAGGACCAAAGGGATAGTGTTGGTCTCACAGGATTCTTCTCTGAATTCTTATCGCTCAATCAGGTATTGACCGAATTTTACTTGATTTTAAATTCCTGAAATAATTGCATTTCTTTCCTTAGCAATTAGTACCTGTGGTAGCTTGTCTGGCAATGACACTTCGTCTGCCTTAGGTAAAATAAAAGTAGTCGTTCTTATATTATGATTTTAGGACCTTTTTTGTCCACCAAGTTCTAAAGCAGCTGTTACAATCATGGATTTCTATTTTGTGAAATTAATGTGTTTCAGACAATTCTTCAAACATTATTCATAATCGACGCTTGGTGGCGTCGCAGCACTACATCGGAACAGAGAAGAAATAAACCGGGGCGACAGCTCGTCACTTTTCTACTGGTCGCTAATATGGCCATGTGGGCTATTAACACGCTAGAAAAGGTAACTGACATTAATATATCCTTGGTTTATTAATATTGCTCATGTTTTTATACAGGGTTATAATATGTAGGTAATTATTATAAGTACCACTGTATCTATTTCATAAAATTGGTGGTAATTTTATTTTCGTGGTGGTGGTTTTTGGAAAAACAGACATGATGTTGTGTGTTATATTATACGTAAAGTAGACCTAACATTACTACCCAAACATAACCAAATCGATCGATATAAGACACTATGGAATAGACACTCTCTAAACTAGCGTTTCAGTGGAAATGATACCTGTGTATCTATTATAGTATATTGTACTTATATACTTTTTATTTACTCCAAAGACAACCCCATTTTATGTCCAGAAAATCAAAGTCCATTCCAAGATTGCCTGGAAGAGATCGCAGTAAGCGATAAGGCCGCCCTTTGTATATTCTGTATAATTATTAATTTTTGTAATGTATAATCTGGTGTACAATAATATATATAAATTAATTAATAATAGGAATTCAATTTGGTAATACCTACCTTTGATACAACTAACAGGAAATGCTGAGTTCCATCAATAACTTTGCAATTAACAAAATGAACGGTTTAATATTGAAGTTGTTTTAATTAATTTTTTTGTTAAGCAAATGAATAAATGTTGGAATTTAACTATGAGATACCTGCATCTCTCCATATAATAGATATTAACCAAAGTCACTTTTCATCTGTGTGTGTAACCAACAGATGAACTCCGCTTAGTTTTTCTAAACTACACAAATTATTTTGATTCGGTTTTCACCATCATTTACATAATGTATTCCGATATTACCTACATTAATATTTAACTTACCATACGCAAAATACGCACTTCAACGTGAAGCCGCCAGCCTGTCATACTATACAAATATTTAACTTAGATATAACACTAAAATCTAGATTTTTTAATATTGTCAAGTTAGTAGATTACACTCGTGTGCGCAAGGGCGGGTCACTAGTTTAAAAATAGTGTTTTCCTGTATTATATGAGTAAAGAACCATTCTTTGTATTTTTTTTCCAAATTTTAGGCCCAGTAGTTTCGGAGATCAGGGAGGGGGTATGGTCAATTTTCATATATTTTCTTACATATCTTTAAAAGTATTTATTTTGACATTAAGGGTGGGCGTTTTGGGGGACTGTCTTATGTAGTTGACGTTCGAAAAGTGCTGATTCTCAGCCTAGTTTGAATAAATGACTTTTGAATTTGAATTATAAAAAAGTACTTGAGATATTCGTAAAAAGCCCTTTGATATGTCACACGGTACAGATTGCAAAACTTTTTTTTTAATTTTCTTATTTGCCTCCAAAAGTAACAGATATTCAAAATTAATTTACTTACGTTACACGTCCTTGCCCGTGTTTGGGTCACAGAAATACATATGTGTACCAAATTTCAACTTAATCGGTCCATTAGATTCGGAGCAAATTGACTGAGACGGACAGACAGACACCGTTTTTTCCTTTTGAGGTACGAAACCCTAATAAACGATGGGAGTCATTAATGAGCTCTTTAGATTCGGAGAATTCAAACTCAAACTCAAACTCTTTATTGCATTCGTGTGTACATTAAGGTGTTACATTTATGTAAGTAAGTTCCAAAATGAAACCCGGTTAGGGTACGGCAACATAATATACGTAGGTATATAATAAATTGGACAAAACAAGCACACAGCACCAGTCAGCAGCCATGTCGGCAGCATCAATCGCGTATAATAACAATAATGTAATATTATGTATCTATTTTCCAGAGTCGCGCTGAATTCCGTCCAGCTCATCTAGCATTCTACGGTCCGTGGGCATGGACAATCATCACCCATGTGTCAATGCCACTGGCCATCTTCTACAGATTCCACTCCACCATCTGCCTCTTCGAGATTTGGAAGAACTGCTTCAAGAACAAACCTATTTACTTAAATGTTTAAGATGGATTGTTAAATTGTTAAAAAACTCAAAGTGAAAGTCAAATCTATAGTTGTAAAACATATGTAGGTAAGTAAGAGTAAGGGTTGTAATTTTTAACAGTATAAACTGAAATGAATGCAGATTATTTCCTATTAGTTATTAAAACTTACACCTAAAACGATTAAGATAAATATATATATTTCGTACCTGAATCTTTGTTTTATTTACAATCTATGATGATTATTTTATCATAATAAATGCTTCGAATAAAAATAAGTAGTATTTTTTTCCTTCTAAACATACCTATTAAATAGAGTTCTGGAGGGTTCACCTAGTCGCATATGGGAAGGCGGGACCCTCGCGGAGGGCTCATTTAATTTTTTTCTTAGCAAATACAGCATTATAAACCGTGAAAATAAAATCTGATGTATATTTTAACAAGGATTATTTGTATATATGCATTTAGTTTTAAACTCCAAGCATTTCTTTTTTTTTCACGGTTACAAATTATCACAAAAAAATTAAAAGGTTGGAAACTACATATAACGACAAGACCCTCTGAAAACTCTATTTTACTTCGTTTTACAGTGTTTTATAACTAACAAAAAAAATTAAAAACAAACAAAAATATGGACATTAGTCTGAAATAAAGTTTTATTTATTTATAGCACGGTTTTAAACCTCATGCCGTTGACAATCCGCGCAAACGTAATGCCGGCAACCCTCCCGGAGGGTTCACTTCCAATATGTATGGCAGCATGGCGTATGAGTTCTATGAAAATGGGTGGAGTCAAAAGTGTTAAATGCAGTAATAACAAAAGTTGTCTCTGCACAGTCAGCATAAAGGGCCACAACAAAAGAAAGCTCTAATTACCTATCAACTATCGCAGTCCACTACTGGACATAGGCCTCTCCCAGGCTGCACCACAACACCCTGTCCGCCGCCATCCGTATCCAGTGTGCCCCAGTCACTTTCTTAAGGTATTCGGTCCATGTAGCTGGGGGGCGTCCCACACTACGCTTGCCGATACGCACTCCAGGCCTCGTCTACTCCACTGACCATCGGTCCTTCGACAAACATGGCCAGCCCCCTGCCACTTTAGCGTGCTTACGCTGCAAGCTGTCGGTAACTTCGGGTTTTACTCCGGTAATTACCTACCTGTTTTTAATTTGTTATACAATTTTTCCAAAAAATCAACAACAAGTTGTAAAGCTGGGGCATTTAGTTTTTTATCAAATTGACTACCTACTTAAATTGTTGTAAATCCAAATCACAACTGTCATTCTTTGACAGTTATGAAATAGCTACAACACGGCAAATTAGCATAGTGTGGGAATTTGTTAAACAATTAATTTTCACGACTGGGCATCGTACATCGCTGCGATAGTTCATAGATTAGAATGATAGGTATACTTCATTCATAAGCTCTACTTTAGATAAGATAACAATAAAAATGCATATTTTTATCCTGCGGATACTTACTATATTTATGTAGGCGTCATCATAGCATATACAAGCGAAAAGATAATAAATAGTCATTGTTTTTTTTTCGAAAACCTATCCATCATCGTGATCCGAAGCCCGACTTCACCCACTGCTGAGAATAGGCTTCTCTTTTCTTGTGCCAAACTCCACGCTCCTGTGCCAGCCTCATGCAGGCTCTACCCGCGATGGTAACAATGTTCCGCCCATTTCACCGCCGGACGACCGACGCTTTGTCTTCCAGTCCAGAGCCAACACGAATGACAATGCAAATTATATTGGTTATCTCTCACACATTGAAACATCAATATAGTAAACCGTACACCGTATAACAAATCAGCTGACTGTCTATTTCTCCCGTTGTACTTAGTTTAGGGTTCCGTATCGAAATGGTAAAATAGAAAACCCTAAGGTGCAACTTCGTCTGTCTGTCTATCTGTTTCCTACATTCAGTTCTATTAGGTACGTTTATGCATATCGGCCGTATCATAACAGGATAGCGAATCTGAATTCCAGCTTATTAAAACCTGTTCAAAGATACATTACAGACTTTATCTACACTAACATCTGGGCACGGCAGTGCCCCCCGCCAAGTCGAGCAGTATAAAGAGAAAAGATTTGTATTTTTTTTTTGTAATGAATAATCTCAAAAACTTCTGCACCGATTTTAAAAATTCTTTCACCAGTAGAATGTTATATTATAACTGAGTATCATGGGGTATAATTTATAAAGATATCACGTGGAAGATGCCGCTGGCGGAAGCTAGTACTTAATATAAAGACTTGTTGACACATTTAAATGCCCGCTGTCCGCGATGACGCAATTAACACTGTTCACCCTTTGTCATAAACCAATATCAGCCATCAGTACATAATTTGTTTACCTCAGCTCTGCTACAAATGGTGTCATTATTTTAAATTACTTCATTTATGGTTACGACTTTTTTAATTAAAAACTAATTGATACTCGAAGACGCTGCGCAGTAAGTAAATGCATAGACAATGAAAAACAATTTGCACATTATGGAGTTCTAAAATTGTATAAGATTACGAGCAATATTTAGTTTTTTAGTTTTTCCGTTGTCAGACCAAAAGTGTATACTAGTTGGTCAGAGATCTGTGTTATTTGCATGCGTCGCCCAAACATAGTTTCAAGGGGACTTGTAGACAAAATAAAGCTAGGTAAGGGCAAACAAGAACATTTTTATCAGGTGAAATTAATCACCAAAATATGTATTCAACAAACCATAATTTGACTCATCGTTAAAATAAAGGTACACGTTAAGTCGAGTCATATTAAAAGTATTAAAGCGTCACCACGTAGAGAGTCTGTCGCTAAAGACGTGTCAAGATAAAGGAGGCTATCTCAGATAGTTACGATGTTTTATCCACGTCCCAGTCTTTGTGTTCAGTGCTAACAATTTTCAGTTTACTTGTCAATCATGGACGATGTCATTGAAGAAGATATAGAATGGTATGTAAAGAAACTAATATAATTTATAGTTTTAATACATTTATTTGTCAATGTTTCAAAGTCGCGATCTCGGTTTTCAAGCGCGTATCAAAATGTTTGACACTTTTTGCGACTGGTTTAAATTTTTTAATTGTGATACGGGTCACACATACGAAGATAGGAAGGTATTAGTAGTTGCCACTGCCATATAGGAAAAGCCCATGTAACATTTTTATATTGCTCATTGTAAACAGATCTACATAGAATTAAGTTATCTCTTACCTCGTAACTCTTTTTTCTCCATTCCTATAATTTGCTCTGTCGATTCAGTCTCGTCTTTGTTTAACAACAAGAGAAGCGTATTCTATCTATCTATCTAAGTATCTTATTAGCATCCTTATGTTTTTTTTATCGCAACCATCTTTTCATACCAAGACCCCTCCGTGCCTCAGAAAGCACGGACGTAGGTCCCGGCTGTCATTTGTAGATGATGCCGACAGTTGTCGGGTCATTACAAGCCCGAAAGTCTGACAACCAGTCTTAACACAGGGTATCGTGTTACCCAGTAACTGGGTTGTGGAGGTCAGATAGGTAGTCGCTCTATGTAAAATACTGATATTCAGCTGCATCCGGTTAGACTGGAAGCCGATCCCAACATAGTTGGGACAACTAGACAAATGATGATGAAGACCTTGAATGCAATGCTGGAATGAAGCAATGAATAAAATATAAAACAGCCGCTGGAAAAGTAATTGGTCCACTGTCGATCTCACATATATCGAGACAAATGACCCAGTTTCAGTGCGTAGCTAAGATCGCATGTATAAGTAAACGCATGAAAATTATCTCTAGAAGTCTGAACTAAGACTGGCTTACCGTGTTTACCTTAGGCATGTTAACAGTTTTCCACAGTTTAGAGAAGCCAATGTTTAAATGTAGATTACGAATGCACACAAACAGAAGATATGCACTAGATAAACCAAGTGCCTACAATATTTTGCTCGAATATTAATTATCTCTGTAAATCGTCGACTGAAATGTTTTTGAACAGATTCTTGACGTGTTAAAAAAGCACATCTGTACTCAGCTCGAAGCTATTTGACTAAGAACACTACTGTCAGCCAAAATAACCAATCGTAAGGAAACCTTCGATTAAAAAAACCATGTCATGTTTTTAAATAAAATTCATAGGACGTCCGACCGGCGCGACTCGAGATCATTTTACGAGCATGGGTCACATCACTACCACCCCATCAGACAAATAAGCACCACTCTAGAACGAAAACTTCGCCACAACAGGTTTGTATCTATTTTCAGTGTTATAATTAAACTTCAACCGCACAAAAGGCGCCGAAACAGTGGGTCTTTATTCTCATTAATACATGTTTGCTTTTCGGAAGAGTAGTTCATAAATGTTTTGATTCTAATCTCGCTATTGTCGCTTTAAGAAAATATTTCACTGTATCTGTTTTACAAAATTACCTGCTTATGTAAGTCAAAGTCACAAGTCAAATAATTTATTTCAAATAGCCCCTTGCAAGGCACTTTTGAACGTCAACAATTACAAAAAAAAAAAATTGATTCTAGTCGCCCCTTCCAAAAGGTAGTTTTCGTATGGAGAAGAATGCGCAAGAAACTCCACCGTTACTCTTTTAAAATGTTTTACAATATTTTGTATATGTAGGTACATTAGTTATATAATTATATGTGAAGACGATGCATCTAAAAAAAAAAAAAAAATTACTATACCACAATATAGGTAAAAAGATTTTTTTAAAGAGAGCATCAACAGATAAATTAATTACTTATGTGATAGATACATGGTTCTCACATATTTACAAACATTGTAAAAGTAGACGATTTTCCAAAAAAAAAGTTACAATTAATAAGTCAGTGTGTGAGGAAGTAATCACAGAATGTAAAATCAATGTCATATAATAAAATATAATAATTTATACAACTTAAATTAGCAACCAGTTTGATTTTGTCTAGATTCTAGATTATCCTATGGACCTGGACCAGCATGTTTCCAAGCATTCTTATCTTGGATATATACCTCTAATTTGTAATATGCTTGTTTACAAAGCGTACTTTTAATATGAGTTTTAAATTTTCTCTCATTTAATTGTAAAATATCACAAGGTATTTTGTTGTAACATTTAACACAGTACCCCATAAAAGATGAATAATACTTTAGATAATCTGAAAAATGGTTGATCTATTTTATCTTTATTTCTAGTATTAAAATTATGTCTATCACTTATTTTATTAAAAATATGTAGATTTTTTCTTACATACATAATATTTTCATAAACGAGTAAGTTTCATCGATTCCGTATTTTAATTATAGTTTTTCACTAACGCCATTTTTATCAGTCAGTTGTTTTAATATCGGTAATATTGTTTTCATTTTACACGCATCATTAACTTTTGCAAGCACTGTCGCAATGATCCATTTTAATACAATCTTTTACTTAATAATAAAAATGGACGCTGTGTCATACATATTTACCTACTTACTTATAGTTTCGTCATGTACGTCTGTCTGTCTGTCCGTCTGTCTGTCGCCGGCTTAGCTCAGAGACGGTTAGTAATGTAATTGTAATTTGGCATATGTATACATATTAATCATGCCGACAAAGCGGTAAAATAAAATAAAGAAAATATTTTTTTTTAGGGTACCTCCCCTACACGTAAGGTGGGGATGTTTCTTTTTCCTCATCTACCCCGTGTTGTGGGGTATCGTTAGAAAGGTCTTTCGAAAATATTGTGAGTTTGTTAAAACCATTTTTGGATTCAGGGATCCGTTTACGAAATATTAAGCTATTAACAGATTTTTTTTGTTAGAGTCAAGTGTCCCCCCCCCCCTTCTAGCTAAATGGTTGTATTTGGACTTGTGAAAAAATTCACAGCAGTAGTATATATAACGAAATTAAAAGGAAAACTATGAGACCTAAGTAGGCTGTACAGGTTAACGAGAAATAATCAACCAACTTAAATTTGCAGCTTGAAAAACATGAACGTTTTTGAACTACAATGTTAAGTTTGTTCTTGGGATAAATTCATTCCAACTACGGATCCCTTCATTGTGCGTGATCCGACACGCACTTGGCCGGTTTTTTTTATTATATCATTACAGGGTTATATTTTTTTTTCCAACTTAGACTTTTTTTTATTTATGTCTAGTCGTTCGTTACGGGAAAACATATCTGACTCAGTATAAAGTAGTTCAGACTTAAAAATAAAAATACTTTTAAATCCCGACATCTGCAGAAATCATTGAAAAAAAAGTCATGTAAGGTGCCTTTGAGATGGGGAACTAATTAATCGCTTAGAGATGAGCAGAGGGTAGCTATGCAGCATCGCATCTGCATATATACGGCCGGCTCGTTAGAAGGCCCGTCTGAAAGTGACACCGCCCGCGCTAATTACCCATGAGGACAACATCTTACCGACTCTAACCGATGAATATTTAGCGCTACAATATTTTATTTGTAGGACTATTTTTTTGCACGATTTTATTCTTGAGTTGTTATTTACAGTGTAGTTTTCTAAGATATGATTCGACAAATAAGATAGATGAACATTATTATAATGAAAAACCTCTAAGCATTTTTTCATTAATATTTTCTTTCATGTATAGATAATACAATTATGTGAAGCAAATGACATCTCAAAGTAATACCTACTTTTGGAAGTTAGTGGGACATACTTGTCTCACTAATTATGCCCGCTGTCCTTGTAAGGTAATCTTTTGTTTCATTACCACGTTTGCTAGGTTTCAATTTCAGACTATTTACAATTCCAGGTTTTCTCACACAAAATCTCGTTAAGATTATCTTAGAAAAAATATGAAATTGAAAAAGTCAAACCATCAGCGTTTTTGCCAGGTTCGAACACACGACGTCGTGCTCGAGAAACAGGTCCTATAACCTCCTCGCCATCATTTATTTCATGTAGGTAAACTATTCAAAATCCTTTAAATTTTGATGACGTAATCATGATTATAATCTGTCACGATCTACCTATAGTTATTAGCTACATCAAAGAAAACGTGTCGACCACTGCCACGTAGATACTTGCTAATTATCGTTTGTCTTACTCATAACTTACTAATAGTATGTAAGTGTGTATATTCATATGAGAGTAACCTATACACGAATTATTATTAATTATATATTACACGAATCCTGAAAAACGTTTTGGATGAAAAATAAACTTTGACAGCTACAATTTCCTAGAAGAACGGTGCCCACCATAAAACACTGTGATGCCTGTTATGAAAATAATCGCAGCGGCAAAGATGTAAATCATTAGATTCACATAACACAGAACATATCGCGTCAAAAGATAATCGCGTTTCTGTTTCGTTTTGTCACCTCTGACACACAAAGACGCAGTGACTTACGCTATTTAATAATGTGTGAGCTCACTCTTCTCAGTATGGACACTTTTTTGCTTAACTAAATACCTACGGTGAGGGCAAAAGCGATTTAAATCTTTGGGCAGCGGGGTTTCACTTAACGGTGACAAAAACGCTCTCTAGGAAAAAACACCAACTTATTTTCATAAATAACATTTCAGCGATGTAATTCAGTCAGTCTTAGGAAACTCTAGCTTTAGATCAGTCTAGTACACCGTCAATTACACTGCCTATTCATAATAATTTTTTGTCCTAGAATCAAATCAGAGTTAATCACAAAAAACAACTGTAACCAAAACCCACGTGAGAATATTTATCATACGAATGCGTATGACGTCGTCACTGAAATTCAGTAATACACGAATCGGAACTGCTAATTTGATTGTACCAGCGCAGGGATCAAAGACTTGTCGTCCTATGCAAAATACAGTTGGTCAACCAACATATAATTAGATTGGAAGTCGACTCTTACGTCGTTATGAAAAGGCTAGTCTGATGAGGCTGCACTCTTGTCTATTAAGAGCGTTTATCCTAAAAGTTGGCAACGTCGCACATAGCTGTCAAATATTTACCTGTTTTGATTAATTTGCCAATATTACTGTGTGTTGGAAATATGAAATATGGCTAACTAGTGAACTAAAATATTGCTTATGAAATGCAATAATTAATAGCTTAACAGCGAATATTTAGTTTTAGATGTAAAAAAAGTATTTGGAAACTGTCCAAATGCCTTTATTACAACTAAAACGGTTACAACATCAACTTCAATGTTATAGGTGCAATTCTTATTAATATTCTAGTTCGCTAATTAGCCGCATTTATTATTTCCATACAGTAATATAGCCAAATTAATCAAAATAGTGAAATATTTGACATCTATTGGCGACATTGCCGTTTTTCAGAATAAACGCTCTTAAAGTTTAGCATTAAACTTTCCGCGGTAGTTTATTTTCCACCAATTTTTGTCAATCTCTAAAAACAATACAGTATAATCCATAACAAAACCTATATTGCCAAAGACGTATTAGTCGGTTCAGAGTTCTCGGCAACAATGACAGGTTTCCAAGCAGTAAACCTGTTTTAGCATTGATTGAACGCTATACAAAGGGTGAGCAGGATATATAGGCAGAGCTCATTGTTATGAACTGTGCCAATTGTTGCATCTCTATGTATTGATCGCTTTGCTATAGGCACCTGTAGGAGCTGTTATGAAATTACCTGTAGCGAGGTCAAAGATATATCTGTTACATTAATAGTTCAAGGGTATGATTCTAAATTAACTGTTACAAACTCTGCACTCTATACTTTCAGGAGTAGTTAAAAGTCAAAGATATTTAATAACTTTGTTTTGCGCGCTTCGGTCAAAAATTATGGAAAGAATCTTACAAAAGAAAGACGAGGATTTAGTGGACAAATTACGTTAAAATCTATGTGAAGTTTTCTGCTTAAAAAATCCATAGTTCAATAACGAACCGGTCATTATGGCGACGCTTGGGGGAGGCCTATGTCCAGCAGCGGACGTCTTTCAGCTGAAATGATGATGATAGTTCAATAATCTGTACACAAAATTATTAACCGACTTCAAAAAAGGAGGAGTATATATATCTTGTCGTTATTTAAATGGTCTCAGAGTGAGTCAACTCAACCTTAAATGCATCACAAACTGTTAAACAAAATCAGAATGTTTTTGGATTTGCAATAGCTTGGCATTTTTTTTTTTTTAGAGAACCTGATTTGTTATGCAAAGTGCCAGTTTAAAAGATTCACAAAACTATTTGAGGAAGCCATTATTTCACATTGCTTTGCAATTGACTGAAAAAATAATTCATGTAATATTCAGTTTTCTTGCCGGAAAATTCTAGAAAATATATTAATTACCACATCCTTTTGATCCAATGTTTTTTCTCAACAAAATAATAAATTCTCTAACACAAATAAATGAACCAAATATTCATAAGTACAAGTTCAACCCTGTCACAGTTAGGAACTAATTACTAACACACACGGTTGCGACATGTCGCTGCGTTTTGTATCATGCTGAGCAGTTCGTGATTTGCTTTACAACGCACAACATCTATGATAGACAAAAATTGTGTGAAAAAAATTTTAAGGTGAATTTTCAAAGGTGTTCAAAAGGATTTGATAATGAAAAATAAGGATAAATCTAATCAAAATGCATCGAGGGACTGGCGACGGCCGTCTGAGCCTCTCATCGCGGTGCCTGAAGATGAAAGGTGAGGCAAGGGCGGCGAGGAGGTTCATTAAAACCCACTATTAGAAGATAAGCGCCGCTTCAAACAAAACAACTCGGTGTAACGTTAAATCGACACCGCTTTATGTAACAGTTTTAATATTATTATATACGGAATTTGCTTTCAGTGTTTATTTTGTAAGCGGCTTCGTGTAATTAGATAGTGAGGTATTTTCATCTCTCTTTTATAGTTTCGCGTTTAATAATTTGTGTGAAACTTATTGGAGGATGGTTGTTTGGCGTGAAATATCTACAAATCTGCCTTATTTTATACTTATTAAGGTTTCTGTATACATTCATGAAATCACCAAGAACCATTTTTATCTTGCTCTCTTTCTTTTTAATATAAGATAATAATATATCAGGAAACTTATACTTTCCCTTTTAAGAATGCTAATGTTCATTTATGTTTAGAATAAAACATATTTACTGCTACATTCAATGGAAAAACAGTTAATTAAATAATTTAATTTTAATAACTATGGTTGTTTAACTTGTACCTGGTATATGTTTACAGAGAACACCCACCACACTCGCTGCCTCGTCTCAGTGTGGTGATGCCAGCCAGTTCAAGTTCTAGCATGGAACACATTGCCACACCCATTCCCAGAAGAAAACCTCTCTCACACGGCGAGTAAGTTCTATGATATCTCATGCAAACTAATAGCTTACATACAGGCAGCATTTCCGCGTATCCGAACGGCAAGACGACGTCAATTTGATTGAAATTTTTGCCAGGCGGATTGTAACTGAGCTTCTTTTTTTTTTTTTTTAAAACGTTGCCCCACACTAAGAATTTCTTCTTGTATCGTGGGTGCGTTTACAAACATAGAAACTCACATACACTAACACCCAGACCCGGAACAACTACTTGCAGATCATACAAATATTTGTTCCGTGCGGGGATCGAACCCGCGACACGTTGCGCAGCAGTCGATCGCTCAGCCACTGCGCCAACCGTGTCGTTCACCATCCTTTAGAACCACCATCGAAGTAGGAAATAAGAGGTTTTCTTGTGCTCCAAAAAGGAGCCAGAATATCCGATCCGCATAAACGCTAGCAATAACACAAGTCTGCTTTCTACGTCTTTCGATACTAATGCTGCCGTTGAAATGTAATCTTAGGCATCAATTATTCATTTCAAACCGAATAAACATATGATTAAATTAAATTGGCTTCACAAATTCCTAAAATAGCGTCAAATTCGAAACATAAACTCTAAAATAGAGCAAGTATGCAAATAATTAGTTAATTTCGTACACCATTCACTAAAATACTAATCCGGATAACCTAAACAATAGGTTATGGCATCCTAACTAAACCTCGACGATTTTCATTAATTTTGTTAGTGTCATATAAATTTTCACAAGCTTCGTGTTTTAGGTTATTTACAGCTAATTGATTTAATATATCATATTGTTTCAGTGAATCGATGACCGTGGTCCTGTCAGCGTTTTATGCAAAATTATTAATAGTATTAGGAATAGCTTTGCCAGTAACGAGCACCATACAAAATGAAGTTTATACTAATGTTATATCTGATGTAAGTATCTACCTAGATTATTATTTAAAAGCTGTAATACATTATTACTCATAGCTAGTGACACGGATCTGCCGTTCGATTCTGTAAAAATATTAACGTGAAGCTTAGGTGAAGTGAGCGTGAAGCGCCACAGAATCGACCGGCAGGATGCTGGGGATTAACACTATTGACAGCTCACTTCACGCTCACTTCACCTAAGTTTCACGGTGATATTTTTACAGAATCGAACGGCTGTTCTGTTGCTCTCTGAGTGAACTGACAAAGAATGCATTGTTTGTAATAAGTTACAAAATTTAGAGTTAAATAAGTACATTATTGCAGTAGATTAAACTGTAATGAGAGGAAAGAGGGAAAAAATATAAAGAAATATTTAAGGGATATATATATAGATATATAGGTATGTTGTGCATCAAAATCATAGATATGTTGTGCATCAAAGGCATCGCGCGGTTTTCTTTTTTTATACAAGAAACGCATGCATTCCACTTCTAGTAACCCTGTGTGTAATTGTTTTACTTGGTACACACCCTTAAATCACTATTCTACTCGAGACCCGCAAGTAAATTACGAAACAAGAAAAAAAAATGTGTCCAGGTTTAGGACCAGATACAAGAAAGGTTTATTACATAACAACAATTTTAGCCACTCGTCTCAAATGAAAAAAGTAAGAAAGACTTTGCAGTAGGCGAAAAACTAAAGTAAAAAATAAACATGATAATTCTTTAGCGGATTGTTGTAATTTCCAGCCCACAGAACAAACCAGTTAGAAAATATTTAGGTGACCAATAAATTTACATATTAGTACAGTTTACTCATTTGTGATGTTAATTTTATATACAAGCTTTAATAGGACTTTTAATAACATATCATTATACAAAATAGTAAACAAAATTATAACATACAATTTATCGTGTTTTGTACGAGTTACCTCATATCTTTTTTTTTTTATCAAGGCGATTTTTTTAGTATAGGGGAGAAAAGTATGTATATGTAAATCAGGTGAAATTAAATACAAGTAACTTTTCAACAAAAAAATAATATTTAAAAAAAAAGTGATTGTATCATGATTCTACTAAGATTCGCAAAAGCATTCCAGTATCTCAGGGTCGTAGCTATCCGGTAGCAAGTGCTACGGGGGTCTACGGCTCTACGGTCCTACGGGCCTACGAGCTACGATCTGTATTAGAGTTAAACGAGTAATTATTATGTTTTAAGTTTTACAAGTATAATAATATTTTTTGTAATATTTCAGGTGTTCACTATGTATTTATACATAGTCAGTATGCTCTTCTTGGGGTATACGTTTTATCACCTTCGATTAGCTAGAAAAGATAAAGATGGTAAGTACTCATTTTTTTAAGCTCCTGCAAACTTGCAATAGGTGTATAGCTTAAAAATGCTTTGATCAAATTAGCTTAACAGGAAAAAGATGAACTTTTATTCCCAAAAAATCATGATCTCGTATACACAGAAAGATAGTCAAATAGATGTGAAAAAAAAACTTGCTTGAGAAAAAAGTATGATTTTAAAAAAATCCTGTCACCATTATTATTAAAATTATTTGCAGAAAACGTGATACGCACCCGTTACGGCAGTTTCTACCTTCACATGGGTGTGGCAGGATTCGGAGTAGGATCCATCATCTACTCGTGCCTGCAGTTCGGAGGCTACTTCGACCTCTCGGGGGACTGCCAGATGGCCATCGTCGCCATGAAACCAGCCCTCAGGATCTTGTACTTGGTTGCTCAAACAGTTTTCATATTTTCGTATACAGATGTGAGTAGTATCCCATTTAACTTCCATATATTATATTATATGAAAGTGTTTGTGTCAGTCTGTGTGATCGCGTTGTTCTTCTAAACTGCGCAACGGATTTTGATGCGGTTTGACCATCCGTTAGAGGAGCGCTTCCTAAAGTGAATTATCCACGGAACAGTTACATTTCTCAAATTATTTAGGTTGGCTGTCAAATAGGTAATCCCACAATAACAAATATTAGTTTGGAATATCGCAAAAAAAGTAAAGAAAATAATCCATTACCTACTGGCGTTCAGAATTCGGCTCCAAATTAGCGAATACAACTATCGGACATAAAAACGAACTTTAAAATTGTAATTAATAATAAAACAGTGAAACACTTTCATTCTTCACAACATTCTTCAACCGTGTTAAGAGCTAATATTATAAATACGAAAGTAAGTTTGTTTGTTACGCTTTCACGCTAAAACGGCTGAACGTATTTGGATGAAATTTAGCACATGAGTAGACCATGACCTGTGCTAGGACGTAGAATACTTTTTACACGACAGATTACAGACTTATGTGGGTGAAACCGCGGGGTGCAGCTAGTTCCTAAAGGTTTTTTACTTTTATTTTAATGAGCCTGCGGGTAAAGCCGCGGGGTGCAGCTAGTTCCTAATAAAGGTTTTTTACTCTTATTTGAATGCGCCAAGTGCCTTCTTCAAATTCGTTCAGCCGTTTTAGCGTGAAAGTGTAACAAACAAACTCAGTTTCGCATTTACAATATTAGTTAGGATTAGGATTGCAGTGTATTTCCTTTGTAGGGTTCCTTAAAATGAAAGGGAATTGTCGAGTTTACCGTACCCTAGAAAGTTTAGGAACCACTTTAGAGATTTTTTTCGAAAGGTTGATGTATATAATACATTAAAATATTAAGCTCACATTAATAAAGAAATCTCGATGTTTGGCGTGCAAAAACCGTGTGACGCCAGGGGTCGCTAGATTGCTATAATTTTACTACCATTAAATGACCTTCATAATTCTGGTATACTGCATCCAGTAAGAAGCCAACCCCTACATAAAAGGAAAGAGGCTAAATAATAATTTTACATTTTCGCCATTTTGTAGACGTGTTTAAGGGCGATCCGTCAAGGTCGCCAGCGAAAAAACGTAAGAAATTTTAAATTCCGCGGGTTACATTGAAGGAGAACACGTATTATCCTTCCCTAAAGTTAAGGACAATAAGTATTAATGCGTGGACCTGTGACACCTTTTAATTTACACTTGTAAATTACACACTATATCTTTACGTGTCGGGTGCAGCACGAATGACGTCATTCAGTCAGCCCGCTAACAACTTTGCTGACTATACCTGTTATGTTTATCTTACATACCTTCATAATTTTTTCTTGGAATTACAGATAATAATTAATACATGTTTTTTACCCGCTTGCACTAGCTCTAAACGAATTTGAAACAGTCGGGAGATTCTGTAAAAATATTAACGTGAAGCTTAGGTGAAGTGAGCGTGAAGTGAGCTGTCACTGCCACAGAATCGACCGGCAGGATGCTAGTGATTAACACTATTGACAGCTCACTTCACGCTCACTTCACCTAAGTTCCACGGTGATATTTTTACAGAATCGAACGGCAGTTCTATTTCTGTCAATAATTTGAAGATGACAGAGACGGAACAATGTTTTAAGAGGGCCCTTCCCGGTCCGTCTATCGTCAACGCGAGAAGGGTCGAAAAGCTTGTTGTTTCATTGAGCGCAAGTGAGAACTGCTAACAAACAAGCGAGAACACGATAACATTGTACGAAAAATAGTGTGTAAAAAGTTGTATCAGGATATACTTTTTTCTGAGTAAACCTTACAAGATTGTGAAAAAAATGTTTCTTATTTAGAATTTTGATTACATGTGCGAGGTTTTTATACGGATGTTTTCTTTACTTTTACCAATTATGAGTATATTATGACCGGCCAAAGTTCGGGTAAAATTTGTGCAAAAAAGCAGATTTTTGGAGGCTTCTACTGAATTTGTTTCTCAATTTTTTTATTTTTTGCTTCCATAGAAACCTAGATATAGTACACAAGATACATATTAGTTAAAAACAATCAAATAAAGATGTGTTGCAACGCAATAATCACGTACGAGCGTTTGTATGAAAATTATGACGGGTTGGCCGCTCTTAATATATATTTAGCGTTAAATACAAAAATACAGTTTACTAACACATGTATAGCTTGTGACGACAGTACGCATAGCATGACAACCATAGAAACAGATTTTCTACAGGTTTTGTCGAGGGAAGAATAGACAGAATGAAAGATTGTGATTATTTATCTGTAATTTTGTCTATTCTTCCGTCGACAAAACCTGTTTCTATTGAGGATAAGCGTGCAGGAAAGTTAAAAAAAAATGAGATGACCGATTGTGTGATGATAAGCAAGAAATAAGATCACCATCAGTCAGTTGACCTTGACCGTAGCAGTACCTGTCAGATCAGCAGCTGATAAGTGAAACATCACGAAGTTCTCTATTGTGTGGTTGCTCATATTTTATTGGTCGCTAACAAGCAAACAGTTACGGGCGCTTATTTCCCGATCTTAAGTATTTCGGACATTCGGCAGTCAGTAGAAAGTCGAATACAAAGATCACTCTAATGAACAAATCAAGTACCTACATGCCACCTAGTGACTTAAATAAAAATGACTCAGTTTCAATCAAACATCAAAGTATAGGTTTCTTCCTATTGTAAAATACAACCAATCAATCTGCCTAGCCTTTTCCCAACTATGTTGGGGTCGGCTTCCAATCTAGCTGAATACCAGTATTTTACATGGAGCAACTGCCTACCTGACCTATACGACCCAGTAACTGGGTAATACGATACCCCTTTGGTAAGACTGGTTGTCACACATTCGGGCTTCTGACGATCCGTCAGGACTGTCAAAGATCCACCAATGACAGTCGGGACCAACGGCTTAACGTGCTTTCCGAGACACGAGGAGCCTTGGTATGTAAAGATGGTCACCCATCCACGGACCAGCCGCGGCAAGCTTAGCTTAACCTAATGGATCGGCTCATGCGACTGTTACTACTTAGCCACAAGCTCCTCCCGGAAATACAACCTCTCCAAAGGCGTAAGTAGGTGTACCTTATTGCTGTTTTACACCCACATTCTTACAACAGCTTTCAGGCAGATATTAATGTGGGCGTGTCTATTGTCTCTTATAGGAAAAGTCCTGACTATTAAAAATTTCAACGGAAACACTCAGAAATAATTTTATCAGTCTAGGTCACACCGGGTCCCGTCTTCGCCATCTACCTACATATACGGCTACTACTTAACACTTTCGACTCCACCCACTTTTCATAGAACGCATACGCCATGCCGCCATACATATTGGAAATGAACCCTCCGGGAGGGTTGTCGGCATTACATTTGCGCTATAGTTAACCATCGCGGACGGTCAACGGCATTAGGTTTAAAACCGTGTTATAAAACACTGTAAAACGAAGTAAATTGCGTTTCCAGGGGGTATTGTCGCTATACGTTGTCTCTAAATTAAAAATGCTTAAATTTCATAACCAACACATAAACTAGTAAATCTTGTTAACATATACATCAGATTTTATTTTCACTGTTTTTAATGCTGTATTCGCTAAGAAATACCTACATTTAAAATGAGCCCTCCGCGGGGGTTCCCGGCAGCCCATACGCGACTAGGTGAACCCTCCCGGCACTGAACGTGTTAACGCTTTTTAAATGGCTACCTAACACTTACATAGGTAGATTACGACTCATCTATTCTAGGTTTATGATCCGTGACTATCGATACAACTTCACAAATACATAGTTGAGTAAGCGCGGAGTTTGGCTGTGCGCTACGGGAAATGTTTTGTGGCTTGAGTCTTGAGGAAGGTTAAGTTCATTTTACAGTCTTCATTATACTAATCACTCGCTAATTGGTGCTCAACCGCATCGTGGCTTCTCAACTCAATGGACCAAAGTTGTACAAAATGTTCTTATTTTTGTGGTGATCATGTTTGTTCAACGCTGTACCATGATTCTTCGAGGTTCAACATCAGAAAGCTTCATTAAAACCTCTGAACTTACTTACAAAAAATCTAATAGACATTACGTTTAACTCTTCTGTAACTACTGCAGGTACCTACATCTAGAAAGAGAAGAATATCTATCGATGATTACGATTTACCAATAATTAAAAAAATTAAGACTTTATTTGTAATAAATTTTCAATCAAGCTTATTTTTCCAGATATTGGATCCCATGCGAGGGGTCGTGCTGGATAGATTCGGGCTCATGCACTTAATAGCTACAAACGTTTGTGAATGGCTAAACGTCGTTGTTCAGGAGACACGAGATGATATCATGGCAATGGCCTATGACCGTCCAGCATTCATCCGATACGCCAACGTAGCTGGCCATTCGAAAATACTTATAAGAGATCATGTGGAAAATACAACTTACATTAGAGAAGAGCCTATTGGTATCGAAGACAACTATTTATCAAATCTGACATTAAACTACTTGAATGTCACTACGCACAATATCAGTTGGACTTGCAACGTCTCTGATATGATCACTCCTCTGATTCGGAGTGTCAACCCTTATTTGAGGCCTTGTGGTGTAGAATACAGCCTTCTGTGTTCTATCATCATACTCGTAATCTGGAATGATATCTGTACAGTTCCAGGATCGGTAAGTTTTTTGATTTTTCAAGTACAATACAGACATAAATAAAGGAATACTGAGTGCATAAGTAAAAAAAAAAATTAAAAGAGAGAAAGAAGAGAGCCTAGTAATATTTCCACAGACAATAACACCGACTCTACGATTACCTACTTGAATTAACTTGTCCGTTTGCATCCTCGACCTACTTTCAGGCCTCACATATGTCTAATTGGTTCCGAGAATCTGCATCAGAGCTAGGAACATTAATTAGGTCAGTGAATTAACTCAAACCTTCATTTCCAGAAACCAATAAAAGGCCAAGTTTCTATTGTTGCAAAAGAACGTCATTGCTGTGCTCGAGCCAAATCAAGCAACCATTTCTCTGTTGACTGTGGAAGTGCACATAAGGGCCTGTTTATGGGAGTAGCAGTCTTGGCTGGCACCATTGTCAGTCTAATGCTGTTCAATGGACTGTTCCAAAAACCAGAACATATGAATTTAGCTTTACTGCAGGTAGGTATGCAAAATATGCGTTTTATTTAAAATCTGATCTCAAGATGGAGGCCGTGTAGCCTACCATAAATTAATCGTGTTTTGTTGTGTTCAGATAAATATTTGGGAGTCGATCCTGTTCCTGATAATGACCATCGGATCGGGAGCGTGCATTCAAAGGATGCGAACACTGCCGCTAAAGCGTGCTGTCTCAGCGTTGCCGCTAGAACATGCTCTACTGTTAGTCACACAGTGTGGCGTCTACTTGTACTACTTGTTTCAAATCATCGGAGCTGGGTTTCTAATTCAACAATATCCCGGAGAATCACAAGCAACTAGGTAAAAATTGGGCATTTGCAAATTGAACAAGTCAAGTCCTTTTGGACCAGTCTGTTTGAACAGTTTTATATTTGCAGGGTAATATCACCTCTATGTGCTGTTATTCAAAGTTCATGCCAGACGCTGCTAGTATTGGACGCTTGGTCTCGACGCTGTGCGGGCACTGGCCGACAAAGACCTGGCAGACAACTAGTAACGTTCCTTCTCGTCGGAAACTTCGCGCTATGGCTCATAAACAGAGTAAAAAATTCAAGAGCAGAGTTTCATCCTCTACAGGTACCGATGAGTTTTCGATCGTTTACCTACCTACTTTATTTATCAGATCACACCATAATATATGTAATTCAACATGGCCTACATAAATGACATTACATTATAAAAAACTCAACCTTAGAAGAAAGCATATTTTTATTAGTAGGATATTATCCTATTAATTAAAACCTGGGCTTTCTTTTATATACCTACCCACCTACAAATTATACAAATCTGCATCTCGCTAGAAGCCTCTTGAATTTTTTTGTATTATAACAAAAACTACTACTAGTCAAAAGTACTAAGTCTAAGCCCGATTGGCCCATTTTCTTCAATGTAGGCATGAAGAAGATGTCGGTATTCAAAAAACGAATTCCTAAGTAATTTATATTTTACAGATGGAATTCTATGGAGTTTGGGCTTGGACTCTCATTACGCACGTGTCAGTCCCGCTTCTCGTGTGCTACAGATTTCAAGCCACAGTGTGTTTCTATGAAATCTGGAAGAACTCGTACAAAAGGACGAGGGAAGCAAACAACGTCGATACGGATGAACTGGAATTAAAAAACCACACACACACTGCTTAGATTTTAATAGCTACCTACCTAATAAAAATGACTGAAAACATTATAACTGATAAGGTTCTGTTTTATTTTGTGACGAGCATCACGTCACCATTGTCATAGGGTGAAGGTAAACATCTTGAGGAAAGTCTAGTCTGAAATCGCCAACACGCAATGAGCAATCGTGATGATCGTCGTGCACGTGCCTTCTGCTTTTGAGAAGTGGCATAAATCACCCTTTATCCAGCAGTGGAACAACAGTACCCTAATTACGTACCACATTTTCGTTGTGGCGCCATCAGGATGGAATTTGGTGTGGACAAATGTGCGGTCATGTATGTAAAGCGAGGAGAGATTGTGGAATCCGTGGGAACCCAATGCTTGGATTCCATAAACCTTAGAGCCCTCTCGGCATCCGAAACGTATTAGTATTTGGGTATGTTGTAAGCGTTGGGCACCAATGTTACTGATATGAAGGATTCGTCGAAGAAGCGCTTCTTTGACCGCCTGACGAAAACATTTAATAGTCTTCTATCAGGGGAAACAAGATACGCGCCTTCAACGGTTACCCACATGACGGTTTTGATGTACTGTTTCGGCATCTCGGGACTCGGTTTTGACGCCCTGGACAAGGGGTCCGTACGCTACTGAATGCATAATGAATGCGTCACCCACGATCATCGGTAATGAGACTGTATATACCGCGAAAGTGTGGTCGAGGCTTTTTTAACGCTAAGACCCTACACAATCGCGAGATATGCAGTTTCAAGGATTAATTCCTAGAAGACTACGTGGGGATGCATCGAGATGTGGTCGCGATGGACAAGGGCCTCACCCCGCTCTCCTTGGCTAAAGTGAACTGGCGCAAACCTGTAGTGCTTGACACTAACGATCGCAGGGAGGTATGGCAGAATAAGAAGCTTCACGAACGCTTTTTTTCGGGCCCAACATGGACCTGATGTAGATGTGCTAGCGTCTGTAACCTGGCTGCGTTTCGGTATACTCTTTGGGGAAACCGAAGGTTTTGTCTGTGCAATTATGGATGATCCACATCATCCTTAATTGCACAGACGAAACCTTCGGTATCCCCATGGATACATCGAGATGTGATCGCGTCGGACAAGGTACGAAGTTATCAAGACGAACAATTACCGAAGATTTTTTGTGAGGGGCGACATGGTTGGATTGACCACCGTCCGAGAGAATCAATCCGACACAGTATCTCCGGGCGTTCTCGTCTAGCTAACAAAGAGTACTTGCATAGACACAACCTTGTAGCCAGTATTATCAATCAGCACCTTACTCTGAAATGCAGCCTTGTGGAATCGAAACTGCCGTACTACAGGTATGTGCCCGACCCAGTTCTCGAAAATGGAATTAACACATTGTACTGTGATGGATCCATCATCACTGACAGGACATGACTATTGTTGGCATTAAGCCTGATACAGTGGTGGTGGAATAAATAGCGCGATGTGATTATTGACATAACGGTCCCGCTCATGCGGGAACCTGGTGAAAGCCAAGATCTGACCTGTGATCTGTAACAGTCTGGTTTGCCGTATATAAGGGAAAAAATACAAAATTGCCGTATTTATTTTTAAATGTCTATTCTTCATTTGTTTCTTCTCTCTTCATAAAGGTTTCATAACGTTTCTATTACTTTAGATTAATTTTATCTAATGTGTATATCCTTGCTTCCCATTCTGTCGCACATGCCGCGCGAAACCAAGCTAGTGAAAACACGTTTCGTTTCACCGATAGTCAATTGCCGTAAGTATTTTGTGATACGGCAAAGAGAGGCCTGCCGTATGCCGTATTTTCTGAAAAAATATCGTGGATTGCCATATAATACGGCAATTGCCGTATCATTATCAACGCTGGCCAACACAGAGCACGTAACTTTACTGGCCAAGATAGACAAATCAAGTATCTTTACTTGACCCACGAGTAGGGTTGCCAGGCCCAAAAATAGAAAAGCCGGACACAGATTCATATTTAGCCGGCCATTTTGCCCTGACAGCCTGACTCACTGGTTTTTAAAAGAAAGAAAAAAATATACTCTTATTTGTGTATCTAATACTGTTATTGATTTGAGACTTACTGTACTCTTAATTAATTATGAATCACTTAATGTTCTTACCAAAAGTAATTTGTAACTTCTTTACATTGAAAGTAATTAAAACAATAAATAATTTTGACCAAGAGCCTAACAAAAGCCGGACGGTCCGGTATTGTGTATATTTGGCCGGACACATCTTTAAAAACCCCGGACATGTCCGGCTAAAGCCGGACACCTAGCAACCTTACTCGCAAGGTAGTCAACATGTGGAATCATTGTGCCGATAGTCGTATTAGCCGTATCAGCAGCTTTAACAAGATGGTGGCGTTAGTTCTGTTATTGGTCACGCGCCAAAAGAACCTTGTAGTGCAGAACATGTATGGGCAGAATGATGATGGTGATAGAATCGAGCCTAACTTTCACTATCTAATTACGCAACACATTTTCGTAAACGATTAAGACTAATCTGTTTCATTTTGACAGTTCAACAACATGCACTGCGTTTAGGTACGTTGTAGCGCAGATTTTTTTTTGTACTTATGAACAATGGATTAGCAATCTGTTTCAAAACTTATTGTTGTACGTTAGAGTACTCTTAATTCCATGTGGATAGTACTATATATAATTACATTATAGATTCGAGCCTAACCTGTACCCTAATTACGTTATACAAGATCAATCAGAATCTGAATCGTTTTGAAACAGATTGCTAATCCATTGTTCATAAGTACAAAAAAAAAAATCTGATTACAGTAAGATTTATTCAAGTTCCTCGACTGTCCATCGATGCTGCAGCAGGCACACTCACTCGGCGACATTAGTCGCAGGGGCTCGCTGGCGACTTCAAAATCTGTGTGATGATGATGATTTCGGACGTTATTCACACCACACTACGTTGCAGAACTCTCAAAATAAACATTTGTGCCAATACGAAAAGCCCGATACCCACTACTCATATTATTGAAAAAAAATGCAGTACATAACCTCGGTTGCGTTTGTCATTCCTGTCAAATTTGTGTACAACATTATCCTCATTTTAGAATTTGAAAATAAGGTATTTCTGAAAAAATATGGCTTCTGTAATGGATGTAGATGAAGAAGAAGTCGAAATGGCTTCTTCTAGTAGTGGAAAAGGTGACAAAAAGAGATTTGAAGTCAAAAAGGTAACTATACATTTCGCAAACTCATTGTAACGGTGCGCTATAACTTCTTTGTTGTTGTATTTGTTTCTGATCGATTTTATTTCGATTTCAGTGGAATGCTGTCGCTTTATGGGCTTGGGGTAAGAAAGATGTTTACGTTATTGAACTATAAGTATAACTATCAGTCATATAAAAACTCATGTGATGAATGTTTTCTATACCTCTATTACAGATATTGTGGTCGATAACTGCGCGATTTGCCGTAACCATATAATGGATTTGTGCATAGAATGCCAAGCCAATCAGGCATCAGCTACCAGTGAGGAGTGCACAGTAGCCTGGGGTGTCTGTAATGTAAGGCCAGTCCTCAAATTGTATTGTTTTCGGGTGTCTGCAGATGGTCTTACATACATTTATTTTGTTTTCAGCATGCTTTCCACTTCCATTGCATCTCACGTTGGCTTAAAACTAGGCAAGTTTGCCCTCTAGACAACAGAGAATGGGAATTCCAGAAGTAAGTAGATGTAACTTTATTTTGTTTACATTAATTTCAGAATTTTATGTCAATTTGATCTGGTTTTTAAGAGAAAATACAAACTACCCTCAATCTTATAACTTTTTTTGCCATATACTGTCTTAATCCTTGTTGTGTCTCCAATATGCCTCTCAGTTAACAACTGACCAATTGACAACTCTTCTTTTACCTCTTATTCAGCAAATGTAGCATCTCTGGATACATGGTGCAAGCAAGGACAAGGATACCTATTATAGATATATTTTGGGATGTCCTACACCCTGCACTTGAAACACCTCATCATTAAATACCTACTGATAAACATTTGTTACACTTGAGTCGCGTCAGGTTACTAAGGCTTCAAGAATAACTAAATAGCAATCAGAATTAACTCAAAAAAATAAGATTTTTAAGTAGCTTTTAGATTGGATTTACATTTTACTGGAAGCAATTTAATTGCCTGTTGATTACCTCAATAATTTGATGCATATGGCTGTTGCGTCTTAAACAATTTTTATATGATGCAAGTCATTTTATTGTATTCAATAGGCAAAAAACTTGCATTTACACAATGGGCCCACATATTATAATCTAATTCAATTTTCAGAAGAAGTCAAAATTACAGAATGGTAATTGTTCAATTAATTCACTCCATGGTCTCACTTATGCATAAAGTGGTAACACCCCAATTTTATTTAGCATTGCCTTATGTGTGACATTATTGTTTCAGGTATGGACACTAAAGCAGAATGACAATAACAGCAATCCCCGCAAGAAGTCACAGCTTATAATTGAGAATGGGCATACCAATGTCAATATTGCATTAAGTTGATAATAAACTAACTCAAAAGTATTAAATTTTTCGTTATTAATTACGCGATTATTTGTAAATTGTGATTATGGAACTCTTGTAATGAAAATAAAAAACCCATAAAAATAGAATCCTGTCTTCCATGAAATGTTTATTTTTTAGGGAGATGATGGATTTTGTCATCAATAAGGGTCCTCTATTAAATTCTCGAATATGTGCATCAAATTAAACAAAATTTTAGAAAGAAACTTGAGGCAATTTATTGTGATAATTATTGAAATGAAAAATATTTCATGTTTGTCAACAATATGCAACTTGTTTTTATCTAAAGTACAGATTTCTTACATACACTATTCCAATGAGGAATATCACATTAGCTAGTCATAAAACCAGCAATTCACAAATAACTGCAGAATTACCAATCCAGCCACATAGTTAAGTTGTGTGCATCATTTTTCTAATACAGCCAATACTTGTAAATTATAAAGTACACAAATTATTCTACAATTTGTAAAAATGACCACTCTTAGAGGTAGGTACATGGTGTTATTAATATTTGTGGGTATCCTAAATTGACCCATTGTAGCTATCAATATATTGTTGTTTGTAATAATAACAAATATAAATATGCTTGATATACTACCTAAATAAAAAATACGAATTGAATTACTTTTATATTTCATTGAACCCCCAGGTGATCATGGAACAGCAGAAGTAATGATAATTTAATTTTGTAATTTAAATATTTCTAGACTATTCCATTACCAATGATGCTCTACAACATTTTTCCATTTTAATTTACTTATATGTAAAATAAACACCTTTTCCCTTTGAAGCTAACTATTTAATGTATATTCAGTCTGTCGCGTCTATAGAACTAGCCTTAGAACACTGACAAAAGTAAGATTTAAGGTTGAACTAGTCGCGGGCTCGAACTCACTGGTGGGCGTGGTCAAAAAGCACGCTGTCTCACCTGACATCGTGTCCGACAGAGATAGTATCAGTGATGAGCACTTAGACGCCAGTCTACACGCACGTCTAGTTCGCACGCCACCATTCCAAACTACTTTAGTAAAACGAGCGCGTCAAAAATTAAGAAATGTCCTTTTGAAAATAGAGTTTAATGAAAAAACCGCTGCATAAATCAATTACAAAGTTTATTGTACTCTTCGATAATTGAGCTTTGTCGGTGCCGACTTTCTTTTGGACATTTCACACTTATTTTATTATTTATTAACGCCCAAAGTTACGTTAGTTCAAATTAGAAAGAAAAACAAATCTTTGTTGGCTCATACATTATTCATGGCTTTTTACTTTATTATTCTGTTTCCGCACAGACAAAACGAATAATGATATAAAACGATATCATGTTTAACTTTGGATGTACCAAACAGTGGAGTAATACCCTCCCGAAATTTTTATGGAAAACATATCGACTAGTGCAACCCTAAATGCAGTCTTCCTCTTTTCAATCTTTTGTAAATACGGATCTGCTTCAGTTCCTACTCAACTGAACCCCTGTTTAGTTGTAAACGTACCCACACTCTAAAGTTGTCCCTAAATTTTATGTATTTCAAATACTTCAACATTATAATCATTAATTTTACTGTTATATACAAACTATTTTCCTACAACTGCTGAACAGCTTTTTACAAGCGTAACACCTGTCGCGGCTACATTTCTTTCCCATACCTATAATAAAAATCAACATGAAACTGTACATATTAACATTAGGTAAGTATTCACATTTTGCCTGTGAAAATGTATCAATATTAGAACCAAATTGGATAAAATGTTATTTCATAAATTCAGCTCAATTTAATTAATTTCTACAATGTGGAATTTTAACAATTCATAATCCAACAGATTTTCAATAAAGCTCTCTTCATGCCTGCCTTCATGCATACTACACAATCTTCTGACTTTGGAAATGATTGAATCCTGTCTCGAGACTACACCCTTGTTCACATTGAAGATTTACCACTACGTATTACTAATAATAATTATTACTCTTTAAATAGAGAATTTATTTTAGCTCATCGAAATATCCATACCATATTCAATATACACATTTCATTAAGACATTGATACAAGAACAAATAAATTATACAATGCAATGAGATCTACCTGTAGCAAGTCAACAAAGTGTCAACACAAATAAAAATGGTAAGAACTATGCTCCCAATTATTAATAAAAAAATCCAGCAACAATGTATTTTTCTTACCAAATGGCAGTTTAATCCACCAGGACTTATTCCACTGTAAGTCAAATAAGTCGTATCTGGCTTTCAATAGACAAAATTATTTTTTTGTACATACAGTAACAGAATAACATTAGTTTATATAACAGATACTAAGTCTAGATCAACTTATTTGACGATCGTGAAAATGCCTGACACATAATCTATAGGATATAATGCAGTGAATTTGCGCTAATGAAATCAATAAAAACTTTAATGTCTGTTTTAATAAATAGGTATATCATGGAATCATCAAATTAAAATCTGATGCTTATCACACATTACTCAAATGTCAGAACTTCACGTCACCAAAATAAATACTAGATAAAATAATCCTAATCAGTGTCAATTAAACTAATAATTGAATAATAACGGTGGAAAAATAACCATAAGGTAGTTGCGGCTGTCAGTCTGCTGAAATAGCAGTTGGCAAATCAATAGTACGACTCTCATTGCCAAATATCAATCTTAAGCGCTTCATTGGAGGCAGAGGACGGATGGGGCTGTGCTTGCGGTGACGCTCCTTAGACCGACGTCGTTTTTTCAGGCGACGCGCTGTCTCTGGGTCAACGCCCTCTAGCCGTAATACTTCATACTCAGTCGCCTCTGTCGTATTACCACAATCCATTACTTCCTCCACTACAGGGCTCCTTTTCACTCGTAATGTGAGTTTTAGTCCTCGCCGTGGAGGTGTACACGGGCATTCACTACTTTTATTTGAATTATCTGCCAACCATGGTGGTCCTGAGTCTGTTTCTTTTTTGGATTCCTCACTCCTACTTGTAACTTCTATTTTTGGATTCTTGTTCTGTTTGCTATCTTTTGATTCACTTGGATTCACATTTTCTCTAAAATCATAAATCTCACTTTTCACACAAGCATTGTCACTTACACATTTATTATCAACCTTTTGTTCTTGAACAATGGAATCGCTTACAGAAGTTTCAACCTTTTCTTCAGTAGTAAGAATACCAAATTCTGTTCTTTCCAATAGAGATTCTTTTGTATCACAATTATTCTCTGGTTTTTCTATATGTGTGTCTGTAATATCAACAGAATCAATATTCTCATTTTGACTGTCATGTGTTGGTTCAGTTTTAATATTAATTTTATTTGTATCTAAAACATTCAACTCTGTCTCTTCTTTTGGTGTAGTAAGATTCCTATCAATTTTAACATCAGTACCTTGTTTTGATGTGGGTTTAGGACAAGTAGACTGTGTGCAGGTATCAAGTAAGCGTTTGTGACTTCGTAAAACTATGCCTGTATGGGAGTCGCGACTACTGCGTGAACTAGTGGTGCTGCAGCAGCGAGACGGGGGTGCTCGTCTCTTAACATTAGCCGCCACTGTCATGCCATTCGTCGCTCGATTGCTATCCGTCCGTCGCCGCAACCTTTCACCTCGACTGGAAGCTGAAGATTCTCTACTGCCCTGTGCCTCTTTACTGACAGTTCCATCTACAACATCTGCAATACAACCTTGGGCTATTAAAAGTTCAGCATCATATTTTGTTAAACCTTTTTGCTTCATTTCCTTCATGCTAAGTGGAGAAACTATGTCAGAATTTTGCCTACTAGATATTCGAGATTTTTCAGGGACTTTGCCATTTTCATTTTTTTGTGACTGTTTTGCTTTTGTTCTATTTATTCTATTATCAGTTTCTCGAAATCGGTATCTAGTTGCTTGCTCATCGTTATGTGCATTTTGGACAGAAAATGCACCTTTCCCCCTTCTTTCACATGTCTCACATTCACAATAACAGTTACCATTGCCAAAAAAGTCCTCTCCATAGAAACAAGTTATTTCTTCTCCAACTTCAATGTCTCTTAACACACGAACAAAAGCCTTGCCACGATCAGTAGCTTCAAACGTACAAGTCGGTCTACAGTCATGATTAATGTATGCCGCAGGACCGAGCCACAACTGGGCACAATTCTTTCTACAGCTATACATTACAGAGAAATCATTTTTTCCTGGATGAAGTAATTGTTTTTCTTCTTCTTCTGTCATCTCAGCAATACATCCAACAAGAAAATCAATTCTTTCATGTTTGAAAAATTTTTTGGTTGTCGATATTTTGGCTCCCACTCCACCTTCCAAAGAGTACCTATAACATGGCTCAATAACAAAGCCCGCTTTTTTATCGAACACTCGCAAATAACGATAAATCTGAAAAAAAATAAAAAAATGTCAACAATCTTTATAACAATAAAATTATTACATATTTATTTTCAACAATTACCTAGTGAATATAGTAACAAGAGTTAAGAAAATTTAACCAAATGTCATCGTTAGATCCTAGCAATTTTATTGATAATGGTTTTGACAAAGGTTTAAATCTCAAGAAAAAACACAATACAGGCTCAGTCAGTTATTTATACACAAGATTAGGAAGCCTACTAAAATAAATACTAACATGTTCTCTTAGCTTGCTCTGTTGGTGTTTATTTTTGCTAAAATGTCTTGGCATCCATTCACCATTTGCTAGTCTAGTGTATGCTTTATTGTAATCCTGTGTTTGGATGAATTCCTTAATAATACTCTTCAGCTCTTCTTTATTTGTTTTTAGTGGTCTATATCGAACATTCATTTTGTGTGTGGTAATGCCAAGATATGGGTCCACAATTAGTGCTGTAGCCAAGTCATCGTACTCTGACAGCTCACGGGGAGTCATGCCCATTGGTTGCATCTTGTGGAGCACTTGCCTCCCTGGGTACGTCGCTGATCCAACAACCATCCTGAATACCTGAATAACAAAGGACGCGAAAGCTGTAGTTACACACATAATTTTTTCATGTTGATGAACACGATAATGATTGGTATTCTTCAATAATATATAACTAATCTTAATATTAGCATTCTCATCAGCAGTAAAAAGTAATATTCTATTACCCATACAATCTCTCAATTTCTAAATTATAAAAGGACAAACATGGCGGCCGAACACGAAAACCAAAAACCGACACGTCAAAATGTTGACACTGTTTTTTATTCTTTGGAATTACTCAAACATTAAAAAAATACTAAACAATAAAGAACAACTATTCAGCTACTAATAACACTTACTTAAATCATTGAATGTAGGTAAAATTCATGATTATTTTTAATAACAACTTCACTATCTAGAAGCACTTTCAGACGCTAACCGCTAGGTTATTTACATAAATCATACATAACTAAATGTTTAATTTTAAATTCTACAAAATTAGTTCATAATTATTTAACAGTAATCAAAACTGAATCAAACTGATCATATTGATATTCAAATTAATCTCCAAGGAAAGCTGAAAAACAACCATGTTTTCGTGCACTCCATTCATTAGTAGTGATGTTCGTACATTTTATAAAGAGATCACATCACGAGAATGGTAACTTATAATAAATTTTATCGATGGTCACCTTGGTAACATCCCTCACAAAAAAACAGACTATTTGACATTCTTTTATCCGATAATGGATTCATTCATTCAGGACACATGGAATTAGTAAGTTTTTTTATACATAATATATTAAAACTACAGCGGGCAACTGGTACATTCCGGCTGGGAATATGGTTCCTTCGAGCGGCTACCACCTCGTCGTCATACACGCCTAAACCCCGCCTGCATTTGCAGACTGATTTTAGAGCGGCGACTGTGTCCGTGTGACCTCAGCGAAAACCGCAAGACTACAAAACCCTAACCGGTAACAGGCTCCTGGCTAAACAAGGGTCTCGTGGCTAAATAATGATAGCCGCACAGATCGATCGAAGGGTAAGCTACGATTGCTGAAATCGGTCCGTGGATGGGAGACTATCCATTACATATCGAGACCCTTCCGTGTCTCGGACAGCACGTTACGAATAGACTGTTGGTCCGAGCTGTCATTTGTAAATCTATGACAGTCAATACGGGTAGCTAGAATCCCGAAAGTCTGACAATCAGTCATATCAAGAGGTATCGTATTATTCGTATTACCCAGTAACTGGGTTATGGAGGTCACATATATAACATTCCCTCCATGTAAAATACTGGTATTCAGCTACTTCCAAACCAGTAGGGTTCAACATTCGCCTAGCCTTTACTAGGCAGAAGATGAACCCTACTGGTTAGCAAATATACAAAAACATAACCCTGCTTCTGAGGCAGGTAAAAAACAGTTACAACTACAGCCGTTCATCTGTTTTGTCTGATATAGGTAGGTATGGTTGTGAATAGCTATGCAGGGTGACTTGTAGACTGGAACTTCATTCTGAATTACTGCACTGCTTTACGTAGCGGATAGCTAATACCTATATATAAATGTTTAAAAAAAAGGATCACAAGAAAATATCAATAATTGCACTTACAACCACAGGTTTTCAAAGCAGTCAGCGAACCGCTAAGCTATCCAAGGTATAGCGTGATGATAATCATAACTTTATCAATACAATACAACACTCTAACCTTTAACAATAACAACAACAACAACAATACTCATATAACAATACTCTAACTTTTTGGCTCGTGTTTTTATAATGTTTGGTAAAGCAGAAGAATACGAATCTAAATGCAATATTGCTCATCCCCCATAGAATAGTAAATCGCGTACGTTATAGCCTACAGACTGACCAGACATATAGGGATGAAGGGAGAAGGCTTTTACCCGATGATTTTTATTTCACTTTTGTTTTAGATATATTTTTTCAATTATGGTTAAAAGAGGCTTTAGTTTATTCTAAGATATAATAAATTTTTATATTTCTTTATTTTTATGAACGTATATTTTTGATTTACTCAAAAAAAACATTCTTCTCTGTTAAGTAGAGGATATGTACTACAGTCCGCGCCACCACTGAAATCCATTCGACGCGGCGCTAATGTCTATGCCATTGCATCACACTGTATAAAAAAAAAGTAGTTCCATAATTTTCTGCGGGCCTTCTTTTATTTGATTAACAATTGCATACAGATACCGGTTGAATATAACGGAAACTTACTATGTTTATTTGTCATAATAATGTACACACGGCTACACATCAAGCTATACATTTCCATTATAAGCTGACCTTGGATTGTACGGAAATCCTATACAATGCGAGATCAGCGTAAACTGGAAATGTAAAGCTTGATGTGTAGCCGTGTGTACACCATGGCTACACATCAAGCTATACATAGATTTCCGTACAATGCGCGGTCAGCTTAAACCGGAAATGTATAGCATCAAGCTTTACATTTCCAGTGTAGCCGTGTGTACACTTATTTCTGCATAAATATAATATTCAAAGGGGTTCAACACTGAAAGCTCATCACAGGTGGCAGCACAGTTGTCCGACTTCAAAACCGCCATTGTTGTGTTTATGTTTACTTTTGTATCCATGACAAAAGGATAGCATATAGTCTCACCGAAATATCGGATTTCCAAATTTTTTTCGGAGAGGTTTCTTCCACAGCTTTCGTTTTTTAACATCTTTGGCAAATACGTGTGTCCCCGTATTTTTGCAGTTACACAGCTGCGCAACGGGGCATTTAATGATTAAGCGTAAAAGAAGTCGCTTGTTTGCAAAATAAAACGGGCCAAGAGCGTGTCGAATCACGCACAATGAAGGGTTCCGTAGTTGGGATGAATATATCCCAAGAACAAACTTAACATTGTAGTTGAAAAACATGTTCTCCCATACGGAATGTATGGGAGATCATGTTTTTCAAACCGCAAATTTAAGTTGGTTGATTATTACTCGTTAACCTGTACAGTCTACTTAGCTCGGATAGTTTTCCTTTTAATTTCGTTATATATACTACTGCTGTGAATTTTTTCACAAATCCAAGTACAACCATTTAGCTGGCAGGGGGGGTGACACTTGACTCTAACAAAAAAAATCAGTTAAAAATTTTATATTTCGCAAACGGGTCCCTGAATCTAAAAATGGTTTCCACAAACTCACAATATTTTTAAACGACCTTTCTAACGATACCCCACAACTTGGGGTAGACGAGAAAAAAAAAACATGTCCACTTTACGTGTAGGAGAGGTATCCTAAAAAAAAATTTTTTCTTGATTTTATTTTACCACTTTGTCGGCATGATTAATATGTATAGATATGCCAAATTACAGCTTTCTAATACTAACCGTCTCTGAGCTAACCCGCGGACAGACAGACAGATAGACGGACATGGCGAAACTATAAGGGTTCCTTGTTTACTACGGAACCCTAAAAATGGGTGTTACGGTTAGTAACAGCTGGCTAACCTGTCAAATTCTTAGACGCAGGGTAGTAGCGACATCTGAAGCAAGTGGCAGTTTTTATCCCCATTCTATTCTATTTGCTATCGATAGATTTCGCAAATCTCTACAAACTCTTAATATCTTCTGTTCCCTACTCTAGTAAATGTCAAATGAAATGACGAAAATCGAAACGAAATATAATCTGTGACGTGAATGAGATAGCATTCGTTCACCTGTCCTTTGTATTTTCAATTTTGGTTAAAACTTGTGATACTCGCGCACATTAAATTCATCGATCAGTGTACAATACTGCTTCAAGTCCTATCATAAATTTCAAGGTACAGTGCTCCTCAATTACCGTATGTCATACTATGATAACTGTTTGAGACACTATTTATAAAATTGCTGGGAACATTGTAAAATGGCGTCCCATTTTACCTTACCCTGGTATGTTTATAAGTTTTTTTTTTGGATTTGTTTTAGATGCCTAACATAAAACTGCAGTCTTCGGATAGTGAAATTTTTACAGTTGATGTTGAGATTGCAAAATGCTCAGTAACAATCAAGACAATGTTAGAAGATTTAGGAATGGAAGATGATGAAGAGGAGGTAGTTCCATTACCCAACGTGAATTCTGCGATACTAAAGAAAGTGATTCAGTGGGCCACGTACCACAAAGATGATCCACCATTGCCTGAAGATGACGAGAATAAAGAAAAACGAACAGATGATATCTCATCATGGGACGCAGATTTTTTAAAAGTTGATCAAGGCACTCTTTTTGAACTAATTTTAGCTGCCAACTACTTAGACATAAAAGGTTTACTGGATGTTACTTGCAAAACTGTAGCCAATATGATAAAAGGTAAGACTCCAGAAGAAATTCGCAAGACATTCAATATAAAAAATGATTTTACTGCAGCTGAAGAAGATCAAGTTCGTAAGGAGAATGAATGGTGCGAGGAGAAGTAACTCAAGAGCCTTAGTATTATAATTTCACTGTTTAGATTTAATTGGTATCTAAAAATATGTTGTAATTATTGTAAGTTTATCGCTATTTAATTTTGTGATGATTTGTAATGTGAAAATTTTCAGGGCTTTGCTAAATAAACGGACTAATATTAAAAAAAAAAACTAATTGGAATAACCAATAATGTTTTAAAAACATATTTAGTTACATTAATTACCATACTATTTTAGGACGTTTTTCCGTTAGTTCCACCAATGGCGAAATGCTTTTATTTGTTTAATAGAATAAATTTCCTGAAATCTCAATGTTTTTAAATGATTTTTAACATTCCTCCTACCAGACTGATCATGAGTAGGGTGACCTATCTGGATGTTTGTTACTCTGTTCTTAGATGGTCGACAATGCAATCATCATTCACACATTAAATGAAAAACAATTTTGTTACTATATAGTGATAATCTTGCTAGTAGTAGTTATTATCAACATTTACCTCAGTAGCACACCTCCGCCGCGAAACCGTAGTAGTTCAATTCCACTGGCTCGCGTCATGTTCCGCTACGCGATATTCGAGTAGCGGAACATGACGCGAGCCAGTTGAATTGAACTACTGCGGTTTCGCGGCGAAGGTGTGCTACTGCTACTGGCGTGAGAGGAGGCTCCCAAATTGTATATTAATTTGCATTATTTGGAAACAGTCACGCATAAAATCAAAATGGAACCTTAAGTATATGATTTATTTGGGCACGCCACAATTGCGGCGATAAGTCCCCTCTTTGAGGAGTGGCTTGAGAGGCGCCATGGCGTCCTCACCTTCCGCCTGACGCAGGTCCTCACCGGACACGGTTGTTTCGGGAGGTTCCTGTTCCGCGTAAGGCGGGAGGAAACGCCCGGGTGTCACCACTGTGTGGATCGCCTGGAGGACACGGTGGAGGTCTGCCCGGCTTGGGCGGAGCACCGCCGTGTCCTCACGGAGGCGATCGGCGGCGACGATCTCTCGCGTCCGGCCCTGGTTCAGGCCATGGTTCAGAGCGAGAGTGCATGGGAGGCCGTCACCTCCTTCTGCGAAGCAGTTATGCTCGCGAAGGAGGAGGCGGAGCGCGCGAGGGAGATGCAAGCTGCACGCCCTCGCGGCCCTAGTCGCCGCAGGAGACGCCCCGGGCGTCGGGAGTCCAGAGCCGACTTCCGGCCACCGTAGGCGCGGGCTTGCGGACGGTGAGCAATGGGCAGCTCGCCGTCCGATAAGGACCAGGCCCGTGTCGACGGCGCGTTGTGTTCCACGCGCGCCTCAAAGAGATGTCAGCACCAACCGACGGGGTCGAAAGACCAATGCCTGCTGGGGTTGCGGGTTTGTCCGAAAGGGATAACGCGGCCCCGGCACACAGGCAACGGAAGGAACACGGGTGGGTTTTAGTCAGTAAAAGTCTGACACACCCTCTCGCTCTGCCCAGAGCGGGAGAAGTCATTTGATGATTTCCCACCCTCAAAAAAAAAAAAAAAAAAAAAAAGTATATGATTTATTGGATCTTTTTCTTTCCATGCACAAGACAGTTACGTAAATTGATTTTATAGACGAAGACTCAAGCAGCGTTCTAGGAGGTATTGGGTTCATCCTTTTTTTAAACACTGGTCCTTATCAAGAAAGAAGATGAGTCTCGAATACAAGAGACAAGAACAAGTGAATGATGCAACATGCATGAACATAAGCGCCACTGCGTGTCGTATTCGATAAAATCGTTTCGAGACACGACCTCCTCGGTGACAAGTTCGGACGGTATACGGAAAAAAATATTTCTCGAACACGATATTTTCCCGCATAGACTCCGTGTGAACAATTTAATATATTTTCTTAATTTCTACTGCCACCGCTCTATGCGATAAAATCTCATGTACGGTATACGAGACAAAAATCGCCGTGTGAACGTAACCGAAGTACAACGAAAGGCTACGTTCACACGGCGACTATACAATTCGATTTTATCATGTATACGGTTTTTCCGTTGAACCAATATTTTGTAACAGTCCACTTACCCCTAACATCTTTCGTACCTACTTACCTAAATATGATGTTGTAGCATGTGGGTAATGTTTATTAGTAAACATCTGATAGTTTAGCTATGAAATAGATAGGTACCGTCAACTAACGTCATACGTTTGCATACAATGAAAAAGCTGTAATATCTTTTTAATTTTACTTGTATGGCTATCGAAACTGAGTTTTCATAGAGAGCTTTAAGTTTCGATTGCCATGTTGAACGTACATGTCTGGGTAAGCATATGTGCAGATAGCGCTTTATGTTTAGTTTAGCTTGTGCCGTAGGTAGGCAGTGGCGTAGCGTGTTTCTCTGCCGCCCGGGGTAAACCCAAAATTTGCCGCCGCAATCCTTTTATACTTCACCATCTCACATTACACTCTCACACACCTCATCCATCTTATCTCTTATACCTCCATGCACATTCTGCGTAGCTAAGCGACATTCTGCCGCTCGCTTTTCGCCCCGTGGACACAAGTGAGGTAGTGTGTGGTGAGCATCACCGCCGACCTAACTATATAGTCCCGATGACAATACAGTTCTATTTGATCTGATGATGAGCTGACGCCGCCCCCGCCCCTATATCCGCACCGCCCGCGGCTATGGCCCCCTCTGCTCCCCCACGCTACGCCACTATAGGTAGGTACTGAATTAAATTAAAGAGGCCGACAGCAGTATCTATTCTATAATCATCTAAAATATTCTTATTTAAATACAAGATTTTTGTAAAAAAAGTAATACATTTTGTTATATTATAGGTATTAATGGTACCTATAAGTAAGTAGTTTCTAACTAAACTATGCTACGAAATGTGTCCTCGATATTGGAAAACCTGTCGGAAGCAAAATAATTGTCGACACAACTAAAGATTGGGCTGTTGAATCGACCGAGGTATGAACCGCAAGATGCAGCACCAATAAGAACTCCCAGAATGAAACCTAAACCAATTAACATTCCTAAGACCATTCGATATTTATCTTGAGTAAAGAAAAGCTCTCTACAAATACACACGAAGTCGTATATAGATCTGAAACAATTACCACATTACTTTTACTTTGTGTAAATGTTGAGGCAGGTAGATAATAAATATAACCTATCCTTGCGTTTCCGGTCGGCCCTGGTTCAGTCCATGGTCAGAAGCTAGAACGCGTGGGATGCCGTCGCTTCTTTTTGCAACGAGATGATACATGCAAAAGAGGTGGCAGAGATCCCAGAGAGCGTGCCCCTCACTCCACCCGCATAAGACCAGCGAGTCGTCAACGGGCGCTAAACGATATTTACACACCATAAGGAGGCCTTGGGGCAGACTCGTTTCTCGACCAGACTCAGACCCGAACAGGAGGCTATTGGGGGGACGTGCAGTCATAGCCATAAGATTGGCCGCTCATGGTGATGCCAGTCGGTGGGCGATGGGACCGCTAGAGGCATGGCGGGCTAAAACTAGTCGGGAGTGCGCGCGAATGTTCAGGTATGCTCACAAGTCATGGTAGTAGTAGGAACAGTGGGGTTTGAGTCGAAGTCCGACATAACTAGGGTTGCCAACCGTATCTGCTATAATTTAGAGAATTGTACCTACTCTATTTCGCGTAGGCGTACTTTTGAATCTACAAAACATTTACAAAAAAAACATCCGTCTTCCAAAAAATTACTTTAATTTCGGAAGTAGGTGTGTTTGGTTTTGAATTTTCGTTTTTTGCCATTGTTCACTTTGTAGTGTTTTTTTTGAAGAGTTGTTTTTTTTTTGTAAAAAGTTTATATTTTTCATTTTTTTGTTGTGGTATCTACCTCGCTCAAATTCGAATACCACTTCCTGCTATGTAAATAACAGGTAGTTATCACCATATCCACATATACTAAGTGGGAAAAATACGTATTATTGAAGCTTACTCAAAAACTATCCAAGCAAAGTTAATAAAAAATTTAAGGGACCAACTTGAGAGCATACCCTTTCACACAAAAGAAGAAATTTCAAAATCGGTCCACAATTGACGGACACATCGGTGGAAAAACATTTAAAAAAAACATCGCTACGAACATAGAACCTCCTCCTCTTTGGAAGTCGGTTTCACTGAGACTCTTTTCGGTTAGGGCCGTCTTTTCCTTTGACCACTCTGGACAAGTGCCCCAGTGCCCCGCGTATCATAGGGGAGGGGGGGCCATTGATCGCGGGGCCCTGAGGCACTAGTTTTTGCCAGCGTCGTAGTTAGAGGCTGCAGAAAATCTTACCCATTCGAGGCGGGTGGCAATAGGTTTAGACGGCTTAGTTTTCAGTCAAAATTGCAAAGTGGCGGGAAGACAGAAACAGGGCTTCGTTGAAATTGATTATAACTGAGTACCTCCTCAATTTGCAGAGTCGTACAATTATTTAAAATAAAACACAAAAACGTGTTATTATCCGCAAAAATTAGGGAAAATTGTTTTAAAAATAACAAAGTTATAGTCTTTCTTATAAGTCTGTACTCTATAATTACCCTCTCTGAAATCAGAAATACTTTATTTCTTCTAAAAAAGTTGGCTTCCCTAGACATAACCCTCCGTTCTCACCTGACGGTAGATATTTCCCCACAGAACAAAATGAGGTAAGAAAGACTGTTCTCAACTTTAAGTAGGTAGGTACCTACCTACTTAAGGTTGAGAATAGTCTTTCTTATCTACCTACATAACTAAGGCCGCCCTTGGTATAAAAAACCGTACAAACCTGCAACATCTCGTGTTATCGCACAGTAGTCTGTCTGTTTCATCCAAGAGCCTAGCCAATTGCCGTTGCGCCAGTGTAATAACTGGACATTTCATATGGAGAATGTTAGCGATTTCGCCCTCGGGGTCTATATCACAACTACATCCGGGAGCATCCAGGTTACTGTCCATTCTTCCATCGCAGCGAATATCACTTCTTGGTGACGTATCTGGCGCCTCGAAATTAATGTTTTCACAAACGTTTTCATGAGAGCCCCTCCTATTCTTTTTGAACGATTTCCTAGAATACTTGTAAATGTTCTGTACTTGATAATCGTCTGATGACATGAGATAAAAATCTATTAAATTTTGTAAGTTTTGTTGTGATTTTCTTTTTGAAGTTGGTTTGTTTTCATAACACTTCAAAAAGCCTTATCCCATAGCTTTGCTAAATTGGAGTTTTAATCATAGACTTTTATTATCAAAAAGTTCCGTTTGCATCAAAAAGTGTAGGTAGACATCGTAAAATATTACATACCATCGGCGAATCGAAGTATTTTAAGGCGTACTATTCTAATGCGTATACACGCTGTTTATCTGATAACAAATAGACATCTGTTGGAAAACGTCCTGACTTCTTCCATATATTATGAGTATTGTTGATGTAGATAACAATTATCGGTTAATAACTTGTTTTATCAGCTACTACCTTGTGCTCGCGATTTCGTCCGCGGGTTTCAACATAAAACATATCGGCACACGGCAAAGTCTAGCTTTCTATCAGTGTTGATAGGATTTTTGTAATCGGATCAGTACCTAGGTACCTACTTAGGTACTTCCAAAGATTATCTTTTACGAACATAATTGTATACAAACAGTTTTACCTCTCATTAATATTAGTTTAGATGTAAAAAACCGCCTGCAAAAAGTAGGACAAGCCCGCAATGTGTCCGATCGGATTTCTCATCAGGAATGATTAAGGTTAAGAACTTCCATACAAAATTTCATCCCCCTATTTACCCTTTTTTACCCGACTACGGCAAAGCAAAAAGGGTTATGATTTTGACCGGTATGTATGTAAGTATGTATGTATGTTCATCTGCTACCTCATAACTTCTAAACTACTGATCATAATTTGACAAAATTAAATGAGGTATCGTTGGAAGCGTCTTGATCGTCTGCTGGTTATAGGCTATGTGATGTCACATAAAATATGCCTTGTTGGGTATCAAATGAAAGGCTTGACGAGCACATTACAAATATGTAGATTTAACATATTGTTTAAGTAAATAAATATTTTGAAATTGTTAAAAACAAGCAAAAGTGAGACTGTGCTATGTACAGCGCGGCTGTAAAATGCATAGCCCAGTAAGTATACAATAAAACCTAAACAAAAAAAAACAAAAAAATTGCGGCTCTGTAACTACTTTAAGTATCACGAAATCATAACCCCAAAGTACTTTAAATATGTAGTTCAAAAACTAAAACCCAACTACTGACAAATCACGCTCTAAAAAGTATGAAACAAGAAAATCGTCGTCGCATGCCATTATAATTTTAATGCGACCACTGCTTTACCTTGACCATTTTTGTACCTGTCTTGATTTTTGTCTGAAATATTTTCCTGTTTCATATTTTTTTGAGCGTGATTTGTCAGTAGTCTGGTTTTAGTTTTTGAATTTACATTTTAGGATATGAATTTTCGGTCGCGCACCTAGACGTGCCGCTGGAGCCATACGCGCCCCCTTTTTTTTTTTTTTGAGGGTGGGAAATCATCAAATGACTTCTCCCGCTCAGGGCAGAGCGAGAGGGTGTGTCAGACTTTTACTGACTAAAACCCACCTGAGTTCCTTCCGTTGCCTGTGTGCCGGGGCCGCGTTATCCCTTTCGGACAAACCCGCAACCCCAGCAGGCATTGGTCTTTCGACCCCGTCGGTTGGTGCTGACATCTCTTTGAGGCGCGCGTGGAACACAACGCGCCGTCGACACGGGCCTGGTCCTTATCGGACGGCGAGCTGCCCATTGCTCACCGTCCGCAAGCCCGCGCCTACGGTGGCCGGAAGTCGGCTCTCGACTCCCGACGCCCGGGGCGTCTCCTGCGGCGACTAGGGCCGCGAGGGCGTGCAGCTTGCATCTCCCTCGCGCGCTCCGCCTCCTCCTTCGCGAACATAACTGCTTCGCAGAAGGAGGTGACGGCCTCCCATGCACTGTCGCTCCGAACCATGGCCTGAACCAGGGCCGGACGCGAGAGATCGCCGCCGCCGATCGCCTCCGTGAGGACACGGCGGTGCCCCGCCCAAGCCGGGCAGACCTCCACCGTATGCTCCACCGTGTCCTCCGGGCGATCCACACAGTGGTGACACCCGGGCCATACGCGCCCCTGTCATCGCATTTTCGGATGGTACCCAGCGCTCCTATATCCGCTTCGTACACGCCGATCCACACTCGCTAATTCATGTCATCCGTGCCGCCCTCGCACAAATTAGTACAGATGGTTCACTCCGCAAAATTATTTGATTAAAATTCGACTCTTGCTACGACACAATAAAGTGCAATTCAGGTCGTACAGCGCTAATTACCTACACTTATATTCACCTACAAGTTGCCTCTCTTTCTATCGCGTAACTCTTATATCTTCTGACTACGTTACGCCCACTGAATTCGACAAGTCGAGCCCGCCGCGTACCTACTTGTAGCTTCATACCTAAAATGCGGAGTGAACCACCTGTACGTATTCATCTGTGGTACTTGTACTAGTATGTATTATGTGGTAGTACGTAATAATTACGACCGCGGCGGCTACTGTAGGATATTGATCTTGGTTGATAATGGCTACTTAACTCCGGATTTTATAGAAGACCAAGACGCCTTCGACGATACCTCATTTGTCAAATTATGATGAGTAGTTTAGAAGTTATGATGGAACAGATGAACAGACATACATAACCTCCTTTTTGCTTGGCCATAGTCGATGACTGTATGCGGAATGAGTGGTTTTGTTGTGATTTTAATAATTCGCAGTAATAAACATGCACACACAATGGCGCAGTAACTTTGTGCTATCTATCTACCATACCTAAGCATTTAAAATACCTACATATCACACACTTGCTTTAAAAATAATTATAATCAGAAAATATTAATAAAAAATATTTATTTGTATAATTATACATACTAATTCATATTTTGGTACTTTTATATCACTTCGAGCCCTCCTAGCTCTTGAATAATGCCACAACATCTGATAAATACTGCCTTGACCAAATATATATCACAGCTTAAAACGCACTGATTTAATAGGAACAGCTAGTTTAAATGCATTGATTATTATGGAATTATTACGTTTTTTACTTTATTTTTATTACAGTAATGGCTCAGCAACTACTCGGATGGTTAGTGGATGGGTGACCATCCATGACATTATTGTCCAGACCCCTCCGTGGGTCGGAAAGCACGCTAAGCCGGCTGCCATTCATAGTTATTTGACAGTCATTATGAGCAGTCAGAACCCCAAAAGGTCTTGCCAAAGGGGTACTTATCGTGGTACCCAGTACAGTTACTGGGTAACACGATATCCCTTTGAGACTGCCTTTCTGACCTCCACAACCCAGTGGTTGTGGAGGGCAGACAGGTAGTCGCTCCATGTAAAATTCTGGTATTCAGCTGCATCCGGTTAGACTGGAAGCCGATTAACCGACCCCAGTATAGTTGCGAAAAGGCTAGGCTGATTTTTAGCTCAGCAACTACTCACCAAGGCATTTATGAACAGTTACTTTAAAAGTACAACATACTACTCGTAAGAACGGAAGCGATCTATTGTTGATTCATTGCTGAAATAAGGTTTGTACAAACCTATGTACTTACCTACGTAATCTAAAATTCGAGCTTTTTGATCAGAGACAGTGCTTATCAGTTTGTTAAGTGAGCAAAATTCCTTCGAATCCTAGTGTATAACATTTCAAAAATAAATTAAATATTGTAATTCCACTATAACACTTATCACCACTGGGTTAGTCTCCAAAGGAGTGGTGCATCCATTTCTTTGAGTACTCGTAGACTACGAAGAGGGCGGCTGTTGCAGGGATTGTCCGCACTAACGTTGGTTTGAGTCCGCTGTATAAAGCCAGCACACCTGGAAATACAGAAACATCATTAAATCTATAGGATCATCCTACTGACTGAATCTCGGCATAACCTGCTGACTGAATCTCGGTCACGGTGGCCAATCTCAACAGTCTAGCAAACAACGTAGGAGATATTAGTTATGGCCGTATATCTGTTATAATACCCCGGGCTAGGAATTGTATCTGATGGGTAACTAGCTGATGCTCGCAAACTTCGTTCACTCACAAACTTCAAAACTCCCCCGATAGACCTGCTATCTAATTGCGTAACACATTTTCGTTAATGATTAAGACTAATCTGTTTCATTTTGACAGTTTAAAACGATTTCATTGCGTTATTTACGTTCAGGGCCGGATTTAAGGCAGGGCAACAGGGGTCATGGCCTCGGGCGTCCACAAAATGGGGGCCTCGACAATTTTTTTATTTTTTATAAAAAAATGTTAATTGGTCCAATACGCTAAATTTACCATTTTGTATAAAAACGATTATCAAAAAGATCAATCTAAGGAAATCTTCTATTAGCAAATACTTGAAAATTCAGAGCTACATTTCCAAATGTTAAAATTACGTCGAGAATGTACTTGGTGTTGATGGCGTCGAACTGCACTGGAGAATGCTCGCTGTGAAATTATAAAAAATAGACTTCGGACTACAATGAAACAGAACATCCTATGAAAGTTATCACTACTTAGTATTTGAAAGTGATTTACTCCGAGAACTGAATTTCACTGAAATTATCAATGATTTTTCGACGAAAAAAAGCTCTCAAAGTTCCATTCGCCTAACATTTTTTTTTCTTTTGTATATTTTTAGTACCTATTATGTATAAATTATTGAAATTTCGTCTGGTCCAAAAACATAATCGGTGCGGTTTACGTTGTTAAGCAGATTTTTTTTAACATATGAATCATTGGATTAGCAATCTCTTTCAAAATGATTCAGATTGTGATTGTTCGTATATTACGCAATTAGGGTGTTGCACAAAGGTTTTGTTTCTAAGAATCCTTTTAATAGAAAGGATGCGTCAAAGGTTGTTTTGGTCATGAGAGATATGAGGGTCAAATCTTTCTTAATATATTTTGATCGTCAGTAGTTTGCTGTGCAGTGTGCTTTAGCTGTCTCTTTGTCAGTCTCGAGTTCACGGCACTATTTTGTGTAACTATGTATTCTGTATGTAAAGAGTTTCTGTTCTTGTTACAATCTTGGTGCAATCTGTACTGTTACAACAACTCAACAAGGGGTCAGGATTGTATCCAGATTGTTGTTTTGCTACCTACATTTTTAATTTTTTATTAATTAATTAAATAAAAAACTCACAATTATGTTTAATTTTAAACAGACTTAAAAAAGGAGGATTTTGTGTTATGCATTCAGCGGGTTTTTTTTTCATGTACCTATGTAATGTTCACCGATTTTTAAGTGATTATTAAGCCGTTCTACGTGGTTTTTTTTTAATTTGGTAGAGCAAGCTCGCCCAGTTGTCTCTTTTAGATTTTACTAACTTTGCTTGGGTACTTTTTCAGTTAGCTTCAATAATACGTGTTGAATTCACTTGGTGTACGTATATGTTGATGATGTCATAAAACTTCCTGTCACTGCTGTTTTGTAGTGGTATACGAATATGTGTCGGGTAATCGGATAGGTACCACAACTAAAAAGCAAAAAATAACTGTAATGGCGGAAGTCAGTGGCAAAAACCGAAATCAGAACCAAAAGACACCGACTTCCGAAAATAAAGTAATTTTTCACTTTGTAGTTTAGCGACTGTTGGATAGTAGTCAAACAATGTATTGAGAAGGAAGTAAGGAATGGATCCTCATTTATTGGTAGCCTAACTATATACAAAATTACTTAGGTACAAGTAGTGGACATTAGTTAAAAGACATTATTTATTAACAGCCAATCAGAACATAGTTAAAATATTCCTACAATAATCAGCGCGCGGTGCGCGCCCTCTGCCAAAAGTCCAACAAACCACTAAACGCTCGAAGTTATAAATATAGGTGCCGGCACTCGCTCCTACGGCTCAGTGTAGCTGCGAGCGCGCTGCTATGCGAATGCGCGCTGCTACAGTGCTCCCCTTCAAGTGAAACGTACCGGTCGCCTTATGACACGACCCGAGCGCGATGTACGTTCTGTTGTGATGTTTACAGGAACAGTGTTCTTCGCAGCAGGACTGGAGCTTAGGGGTGTTACGTCACATGCGTCGTCAGTGCATGGCATGAAGAACGCAGGCTTGAGGCGGTCAACTGATATAACTGCTTGCCTTCCCGGTAGTTGAACAGTGAACGTTTTATTGCTTCGGCTGAGCACTGGATAGGGTCCGTTGTATGGTGGTTGCAGTGGTTTCTTGACTGCATCAGTTCGTACGAATACTTCCTTGCAGGTCTGTAAGCTTTGAGGTACGAATATCCCTCTTCTGCTACTGGTGCGTGACTGTGTTGCTGCTTGGCGAAAAGTGCTAATTGCTGATCGTAGCTTTTCAACATAACTGTAGTCCATAGAATCTGGCTTCGACGGCACGAAAAAATCTCCTGGCAGTGTGAGAGCGTGACCGTAGGTAAGCTGTGCAGCACTGACTCCACTGTCACTTCGCGTTGCGGCTCGCAGTCCTAGCAACACTGTAGGCAGCTCCTCAATCCAACTGCTCGTGCTCAGACGTGCTATTAATGCAGATTTCATGCAGCGGTGCCACCTTTCAATCATTCCGTTGCTTTGTGGATGGTACGGTGTTGTGTGAATGCGCTTGATCCCAAGTAGTCTTGTTAATGCGTTGAACAAATTGCTTTCAAACTGACGACCTTGGTCAGTCGTCATTCGAGCTGGACATCCGAACCGTGCGATCCATCCTTCAAACACAATCTTAGCGACAGTGTCAGCTGTTATGTCTTGCGCGGCGTGTGCCTCGGGCCAGCGCGTCGCACGGTCAATCATAGTGATGACGTAACGGTGTCCTTGAGGCGACGTACGCAGCGGGCCTACGATGTCAACATGCAAATGTTCGAAACGGTGCGATGGTTCGAAGTTTGCTACCGGTGTCGCAGTGTGCCGGTATATCTTCGCACGCTGACATTGGATGCATGTTGTCACCCATTTCTTCACGTCAGTGTTCATAGATGGCCAGAAGTATCTTGTTTGTATTAGCTTCCTTGACGTTCGCATACCGGGATGGCTGAGGTTGTGAATTGCGTTAAATGCCTTAATGCGGAATTCCTCAGGTAAATATGGACGTATGTTTTGTGTTGATGTCTCACAATAGATAGCGTGAGTCATCCCGGGCAATGTTATCTTGCGCATCTGGATATTTGATTGACGAAGTAAATCTTGTATAGCTGCGTCCTTTTCTTGTGCGCTTGCGAGTACCGCGTAGTCGATAGGAGTGGGGCAATTGATAACTTCAATGCGCGATAAGGCGTCGGCGACAACATTATCTCGTCCGCTGATGTGACGTATGTCATTAGTAAATTCACTAATGAATAATAGCTGCCTGGTGCGGCGGGGAGTTTCTGAGTCAGATGATATTTTCTGGAGCGCGTATGTTATTGGTAGTTGTTTTAAGTACTTATTTTTGTATAAAAATGTTTTTTAGCAGAAGCTATAGGAGGGAGGAAGGGTAGCTCATGTCTCCATATCAATAGTAAGTACATTAGTAGAAAAAAAATCAGTACAAAAGCGGCTCTTACTGCTACGAAATAAAGGTGCTGTCAAAATCCTTGATAAGATAAATAATGAATGATGAAAAATATCTTGAAGACGATTAGCGTTCTTTGAATTATGTTTCTTATCGCTTCCTATGCTGGCGAGGTCAAAGTGAATGACGAGATACTTTATATTATTGTGCGTTTAATATTGTCACAGATTAAACAGATGAAACACTCGCAAAATCATTGAAATAAAAAAACCTGCCGAGTGCGTGTCGGACCACGCACAATGAAGGGTTCTGTAGTTGGGATGAATTTATCCCAAGAACAAACTTAACATTGTAGTTGCACGTTCACGTTCTCCCATACATTCCGTATGGGAGAACGTGTTTTTCAAACTGCAAATTTAAGTTGGTCGATTATTCCTCGTTAACCTGTAAAGCTTACTTAGCTGTGATAGTTTTCCTTTTAACCTCGTTATATATACTACTGCTGTGATTTTTTCATAAATCCAAGTACAACCATTTAGCTGGCAGGGGGGAGGGACACAGACTATACTCTAACAAAAATAATAAAATAATAATAAAACGTTTATTTCGGAACAATAACACAAGACTAAAATTAGCACTTTATAGCTTAATATTTCGCCAACGGATCCCTAAATTGAAAAATGGCTGTGACATACGCACAACATTTTTGAATGACCTTTCCAACGACACCCACACCATTGGATACACGAGGAAAAAAAACATCCCCACTTTACGTATAGGACCTCCCCTACACGTAAAGTGGGGATGTTGTTTTTTCTCGTTTTTTTTCTCTTGTTTTTATTTACCACTTGGTCGGCGTGATTAATATGTATACCCATGGCAAATTACAGCTTTCTAGTACTAACAGCCTCTGAGCTAAGCCGCGAACAGACAGACAGACGGACATTGCGAAACTATAAGGGTTCCTAGTCGTACGGAACCCTAAAAAGCGACTCTTGCTACGACACAATAAAGTGCAATTCAGGTCGCACAGCGTTAATCACCTACAGTTATATTCACCTAGAAGTTGCATCTCTTTCTGTCGCGTGACTCTTAGCCCACGTTCGCACGGATGTAATAAAATCGCGGCGGAATAAAAATGCCTAGCGCGATTTTTTACCGCCTTCAACAGAGAGTTCAACCGAGCGTCACTTGGAACTGACTTTTCGTGCAGTACGGACTTATGATGGGTTCCGTAAAATTATGAGCGGTAGCTACTTGTCAAGCCAGGAGACCACAAAGAAAATTTTGGATGGATCCCTTGAATAATCCTTACATATTGTAAAACAAAGTCTCCCCCCCCGCGACTGTCTGTCTGTCTGAACGTGATAAACTCATAAACTACCAAACAGATTTTCAAACGGTTTTCACCAATGGACGGAGTGATTCATGCGGAAGGTTTTTGTGTATTCATCAAGGTTTTGTGTAAATTGACTAAAATATTATATTTATCCTTATCCAATAAAATATGTAACTTAAATTGTATATTTAATTTAGATTAAAATATGCCTTGACATCATATCATTTAAATAAATAGTTTAAAATATATCACAGATTCAAAATTACGCGTAACTAAATAATTATGGTTGACGGCAACGCGGGTGCAGCGGTAGAATAGAATAATATTTATTTGCTTAAAAACATGTTATAAAAAGATGGTAAATTACAACAAAAAAAATGCATACATGTTTTTGCTTAACACTAATAAGCGTACAAATTTTCACAAGCATTGTTAACATTTATTTTGAAAGAAGTCCTTGACACTATAAAAACTATGACTACACAACCATTGGAATTTATTTTTGAATAATCTCATATTTAATGTATAGAGATTACTTGGTATCTTATTATATATACGTCCACACATAGCTAAACAACTTTTATTATATTTAGCTAGTCTCGGAAGGATATCCAAGAGGAGCCTGTAGGGGTCTCGCCGGTTACGAGGATTTAAATCATCTGCAGTACTTAATAATTCTTTATGCTTCCTCACAAACATACATGTTTTGTATAATTATATATAGAGACTGTGGCGGTAACAAGCCGAGCTTTTTAAATATCGGCCTACAGGATTCGTCAGGTCGAAGCCCGTATATTGCTCTGATGCATTTTTTTGCGATAAATGCCCAATATTTGCTATTTTGATCTGTGCTATTACCCCACATTATCAAGCCATAGCGGAGCACCGATTCAACGTATGCATAGTAGGACGTTGTTGCGTTGTAACGTTTGTTATATTTCTGACTTTTTAAGTTTAAGTGCAATATACGATCTTATTTATTCGTTTGGAGACGGTATCAATATGTGCTTTTCAGTTTACGTCGTGATCTGAAGTTACACCTAGAAATTTTGTTTGCTTTACTTCTTCAATTTTATGTATATTCATTTCAACATTGTATTTAGCATTATTCGATTTATTAAATTGTAAATAAACTGTTTTTCTAAGATTTATTGATAAATTATTTATATTTAGATATTCAATTAGACTTTCAATAGTGTTATTATTATCAGTCTCATTATCGTCATTCGTGTAATTTTTTTTATCAGTTGTTACAATAATAGAAATATCATCAGCAAATTATATACAGTTATGGTTGGTTATATTAATTATAGAATTGATGTACAAAAGGAATAAAATTGGGCCTAATACACTTCCTCGTGGGACGCCATATCTGTTGTACTTGAGTTCGGATGAGTGTTGTATCATGTCATTATTTCTAACTACTTTTGTAATGGTAACCCGCTGTCGTCTGTTATTTAGATATGTCGATATGCACTGAAGCACTATGCCTCTAATTCTAATTACCTCCAGTTTCTGTAGTAACAGGTCGTGGGACACTAGGTCAAAGGTTTTAGATAAATCGAAGAACAAACCTGTAGTAAGACTGTTTTGATTAATATTCGTTAATATATTTTTTATAAGAGTGAAGATAGCTAGTGTTGTGGATTTGTATTTTTAGAACCGGAACTGTTCTTTCTTTTTAATTATGTTAAAGTTATTACAAAGTTTCATCAATCGTTTTGTACATGCACTGTTCAAATATCTTCGACAAAATAGGTTTTAGTGTTATTGGGGGATAGTTAATAACATCAATTTTTTCTCCTTTAAAAAAAAATGGTTTAACGGTTTAACACTTGGTACTTTTCCTGAAACATTAAAAGTATCAATTACTTTTAATGTTTCAGGAAAAGTACCAAGTGAGAAAGATAAATTAACTAAATGTGTTATAATATGGATGACGACAATTTTTTTTTTCTAGTCCGTCTTTGAGATTATAAAAAAATATTGGACACGTATTTTTTCTTTTTTTACGTAATCTAAAGATTACGGCGATACATTGAGGTAAAATGTGCCATGAAGTCACGAGTAAGTAGATTTTATACGTACTAGTGACGTATCGACCCCCACTCCCCAACTTAAAATGCGTTTTATCTAAGTATTTTTTTATTAATATGATAAAACAAAAAATACGTGTCTAATATTTTTTTTATTATCTGACTGACGGACTAATTAGAATTTCATTTTTTTTACCCAGGCATCATCCCTATTGCACTTAGCTCAATACTGCATGCATTTATAATTTTCGTATTCATTTCATCGTATCCTTCAGAATTTCATTTTTTTGAATGATATTATCTCCGTTTTAAGTTCATTTTCAGACACAGGTTTGAGGAACATCGAGTGAGCTGCTCATTTTTTCTTAGGGCTTGTTTTTATATTCATAAGCCATATTAATGTAGTGGTTATTGAAGGCAGTTGCTATTTCTATAGGATCCGTGACTACTGTGTTATATTTGAATATTTTCTATATTGTCCTTGAAATTATTGTTCATGATTTCGTACCTGATTACTTTCCATCCGGCTTTGCATTTGTTTTCATTTTCGTTAATAAACTAAATATTTGCGTTCTTTCTTGATGTGTAAATACATTTCTGTAAGATTTTGGAATATTACATATTACTTATTTACTTTTATTTCCTATACTTTTAGTTCTCTATTATTGATAGGGTAGAGACCGTTTAGTCTTACAACTTTTGTTTCAGTCATTTGCTTATCCAGTTTTGTTCCATTTGATTCGTTTTAACTTTTACTTTTATTTTTGGGAAGCATAAATTATTAATTATAGAAAAGCCAAAATAATTCGAGAAAGAACTGAATGCTACATCTATATCATTTTCTGCGTAAATTTCTGACCAGGACACATTTTGTAAACATTCCTTTTTCTAAATATTATTCAAGTTGAAGTCCCTTTTATAGATATAGTATTTTGCCTGTTTTATGTGTATCTTATGCCTTAAAGCAGTGTTTTTAAACCTGTGGGTCGCGACCCCTTGGGGGGTCGCGAAGCCTCAGTAAAAGAAAAAAAAAAGTATAAAAATATATTTTTAAACAAAATGTTTAAAAATATTTTTTAAAACTTTGTATTGTTGCTTTAGATAATTCCAATAGATTTGCTTTTAGGTTGGTTCCCAAACTTAATTACTCCACTGGGAAATCCCTCCTAGCCATGTTCCTCATACATCCATCAATTATACGACATAAAATTTATTTGGGATTTAAAGCGCTCTTCCTCTCTCTACCTATTTAAAAAAATTGCTGTGCCCGACAGGGTCCATAATTGTTTCTATTATATTTTTATTTACCACCTGTAATTGTACATTATGGTTTGCAATAAACGATTTGATTTGATTTGATTTAGGATGCGAGTGGAATACGCTGTCCCCACAAATAGTGTCGCTTTTCCGTGGAGGCGTTTGGCGATGTAATATGTCTGTTAATTATGGAATTAGCCGGTACGTCATTATAAAAAACAATCAAAAGTTGTACGTATTTGATATTTGTATTATAATAATATACAGATTATAAACAGTGGAGGGAAGGTGGTCGCGAAAAAATTTTTCGTGCTAAGGGATGAAAAAGGTTGAAAAACACTGACTTAAAGGAATGCTCAGCATTTGGGCTGTATCATAGTCGGATACATGGAGTGGCATTACTGTAGCAATAGCATCCGGAATATTACTGAGATACATGACATACATGATGACTTACGTGTTGGCTCATTTATATGTTATTTTAGATTATAATTTTATGAAAGATCTATTAGTTAGATATGTTGCCTTTTTTGAGAGTATTAATGTTAAAGACATCTACTAGAAGCACATTTATTTTTTATTTATATTTATAAAATACATGTTCCATAAGACCATTTAACATAAATAGGAATTGGATAGGGTCGGATTGAGGTAGGAGTCAATGACCTTTTCCTCGGCTATTAGGTATGTAATCCCGGCTAGGTTACCGGTTAGGTATGTGTTCCCGTGGGATATTTTGCGACATCCACGCGGGCGAAGCCGCGGGCAAAAGCTAGTTTTAAATAATAAATAATAATGTGGGATACAGAAATCATTGTGCCGATAGTCATGACGACCAATGGCATAATAGACAAGAGCCTCGACCAACACCTGAGGAGGCTATCGTTATCTAGAAAGCTGTACTTCTGGACACGGCGCGTATCGTTAAGAGGTTCCTTTCTCAGGAGACCTGACCACCGGTAGCTTGGACCCTGTTCCCAATAACGGTGGGCTACTATTTATTTTTAAATGTTTTTATAAATAATGTCTTTATGCGAAATAATGGAAGGAGGGTTTCACGGTTCGCTGTTTTCCGTTGACTGAATAAGTGTAGGTATTATCTATGGACTGAATGATCGACGATCGTGTGGGCACGCGCATGGTCTAATAAAACAAGGTCTGGCATTCCGCGACCAACACATGCTTACGTTACTATCCAGTTGCCACTCTATTGCAACAAAGCACGATTAAGGAAAGATTTTCAGAAACCAAAGCTTTTACATTGTCGTTTCGTGTGTCTAATCAAACCAAACAATTCAATGTAAACATAAACCAACGTAATTGTTAATTAAAACCTATTACAAACTTCTGGTAACACAGATGTGATGACGTAGACATGTGTTGCCCACGTGACCAGACCACTGTGTTTCGGAATGCCATACCTGGCGAAGTATATTATTAAACCATGGGCACGCATACGAAACTAGCCGAAATTCTCTGTGATGCGTCCCCGAAAAACCGACAACTCATAGATCGCCGCGATCATAATGGCGAGCGAATAGACTATGATCGGCGACTACGACTAGCAAGCCCTCCACACAATCGTGCTCGCGGGTAATCGTCAATGATCGCCGATTGTGAAGAGGCGCCATTAGACGCTTTCTGTCGACGCGAACACGCGTTCGGCATTGCATCCATAAACAAATTATGAATCCGTGACGTACAAAATGGTGAATCTATGGGCTGTTCTGGGAATAACTGGTACAAATGATTCCCGAAGATATTTTTTAGGACAAATACGCAACAAGCTACGCATTTACCTTCGCCACGTGTAACGTGTCCCTATGTAGAAAAATAAACATTTACACAACCAGAGATATCAAAGACATGCAAATCTTTGCAAATATACCAAAAGATAACATACCTTCTTTCTGTACAATTTCGTATCCGACCGTTAGAAACTTCTGACTCTTGTTTGATATTTGTATTCTTGACTTGATAACGTCTGTGGGGAATATGACAGTCCACAGGACGAGACCGCCCACTGCGCCTGCTATCATTGTCTTTACAAAACCTATGTCGTCTTTGGTCTGACCTGGTTTCTTCAATAATTCTCTTGTTCCTGTAACATTTTAATTATCTTTTACGTCTTGATTCTTTGGTAATTAAAAGACACAGAAAAGACAATTGGTTGATGAACCGGGCAAACTTTTTGGGGTACCTACTTGTCATAGAAGAATTTAATTACCTTCATATCCTCCAAAAAAGAAGAAGTAACCAGGCATTTCTCTCATGACTGTTGGCACCAGTCCTCGGAACAGACCTTGAATACCATACTCTCTAAATATTTGTTGTGTGAGCTGCAGGGGCGACACTTTTACCTGCCAAAAGGAAATTCCATGTAAACATCACTTTGAAATAACATACAATTATTTTGAAGGTCGCATTAAAAATATAGCGCAAATAAGATAAAGAAGTGATTTACTGTGATAACATGTTCATACATAAACATTAGATAAGTAATTTTAATTTATTGAGTTTTAAATGGCGTTACGAAATATATCTGCAAGACGTTTAATTTTATAAACTTTAGGTTAAAAAAACTGTTGAGAGCATTTTGAAACATTAAATCATATTGGTTCACCATTTAACATTTGATAAAAATTTATGAAACAATCTGCATGCTTAAATTCAGATAGCTAGGACAAATGAAATACCCAAAATAATCATCATACAACAGTTTGTGAGGATTGCACATTAATTTCCCGCAGGGCTTGTAGCCGGCACTTGATTAATTCAGTGGGGCACAGTGTGAATGAAGAGAAGAATGCTGCAAGGAAACCAGCTGACGCATTACCCAAGGTTGATAAATTCTCCACTTTCTGAAATACAAGCAATATCAGTAAGTTTAAATTGAAGAAAGTCATACAGAGGAACTTTGATAACCTTTTTTTTTATTTGAAGAAATAAGTCTGATAGGGGGATGCCCCTATAAGGATAAAGACATTCTTATCAAGTAGTTGAAAAAAAAAAGTGGTTGATTAATTATTGTTTTTTTTTGTTTGTTTATAAATTAATATAAAATAGGAGTCGGTAAAACATAATTATGTTTAAGACATAGACATAATTAGTCTCTGCCAGCCTACCCTAGTGTTTTGTTACTTAAAGGTCAGTGCAATTGCACAAAAAATACAAGTGATCAAATTAAAGAAACTTATTTTTATTATGTTAGTGAAATAATAAAATTATAATTGCAGAATATCAATTGCCAATGACAGTATTTTTATTAAATAAGTATTCTTACCTCAACTCCATTAAGGCTACAGATAAACTTTTGGCAATATCCATAAGCTGCAAATAGTACAGAATTTTCTGCTACATTGGCCATGATAGCTGGAGAAGTGCCTGCATACAAACCTCTTAATATGCCATCATTCTTTAAGGTTACCTTCAAACAATTATACATTCCTTTATAAAGATGTGGGAATGTTTGCATCTTTACTTTGACTGTGTCCAGTGGCTGTCCAACATACACCAATGCTATCCCACCTGATCAGAAAAAATAATAAAATAAAGAAAAGGACTTAAAAACAAGCATAAGGTCCAAGCCAGGTGTGTGGAAACGCCGCCCTAGGAGGCCATATAGTGATCTTATTGGTATAGTTTTTCAGAAAGGTTAGATGCATACTATTACTAGTCACAACCGGCATGCATGTATGACCAGATGTATGAATGTTAATGAAGTTCAATAGTTTCTGCTTACCCCTATGTGAAGAAGGCGTGAGTTAATGTATACATATTATGTATGAAAAAAACAGCATTGTGACCGTAAATATGTTATAGAAAAATCTTCTAAAAACAATAAGAGAGTACTGGATGCTTGTTTCATTCCGTTTATGGCTAAAAATGGGTTTTGATTGATGAACACCATTACAACTTTTTATGTAAGTAATCGAAAAATTATAATAAAGAAATAATTATTTTTTCTTACCTAAAGAGCCAGCAGTGAAGTCAATCAAGCCATTTTTTAAGTTTCCAGTGGAACCTGATGAATGAGCCATGGTACGCGCTTTCCAATTCTTTTACCATAAAACCTGTAACAAAATAGCTGGCAATGATAACACAATCTGAATTGAATAGTCCATAGAAATCCAACTCTAATAAATAATCTGTTATGGTTAATGATGACTAGGATTAAAAATTGTTATAGTTGACAAATTAAATAAATTCTGCTTTCGGTTTCATGTGTTTCGTAAGTTAAAAAATAAACTGTTATCACCGGAAGTTTGGCGCATGTAAATCCACCAAACTTCTGGTGCACACTGTTATCAGTTTAATAAAGTTAGAAAAAATGTAAGAACTTACTATTATTTCCTTCTTAATTCACAAATCAAGTCACTTAAATATATTTCGTAATCTTTACAATTGTTACGAATTGTAATTCCCGGTTGCAACAAAACAGAAACACATGCAGCAGTACTGCAAAGTGCAAATGACAGAAGACAGAAAAGTTGACCATCTGTCAGAACTACAGAAGTTTCAAAAAAGGGTTACCAGTGTTTTTTTTGCCTATAAGCTTTCAAGGTGGAAATAAAAATTCGTTACATGTTTTGTAAATACATTTTTATTCCTTTTTAATAGTTAGGTAAAAATATGCAACAAATTTTACAATGCAAAACTATTTCAATACCAGCCAATGTGCGCTTTAGAGGCCTATTCATAAATAAGCGATATCGCTGCCACGCACGGTAGCGATACTGGTTCGCCTTCTGCTTTATGGTTTAACGATATTTTCGTGGAAGTACACACACGTCCACGTGCATAAAATGTATGGACATACGTGCACGTTATCGTGGACGAAAATTTAAAAACGTGATGATATATATTTCCATACATTTTACTTCTATGTGTTGTCGTGATGCCGTGGACGGCCAAGATAATATTTTACGTTATCGACGTTATCTTTGCCTAATATCAATTCTCAGAAAGTTCATAGCGACCAAACTCGAGGCATATAATTGGCACCTATAATTGAGCATTAAACAGAATAAGGTGCAGTGGACATTATTGATATAAATTACCGGCATAGTTTTCACTGAAAACATGCAGGCTTTACTTCAAATCTACCATCTCAGTATGAGACGGATACAAAAAACAGTCAGTATTAAAAAAAAATATATATATATTAAAGAAAACAAAAGTCTATTTGTTGTAAAAATGTTTGTTTTGGGAAAAGTAAAAGTTTGTTACTTCCTGTCCTAGGGGTAAAAATGTAACCTGGTAACCCTGCCGTTTCGTGACGGGTGTTGATCGATATTGCCAAACAAAATTTACCCGTATAGTGTTGCCATATAAGACAAAACAATCAAAATAAATTCGTAAGTTTTATGATTGTGGCGTTAAATGAAAAATTCTCAAAGCTAGGTCTTATGCTGGGAACAAATTATCGGACGCGTCCGTAAGCCGCGACGAAAGCTGGGAACAAATTATCGGACGCGTCCGCAAGCCGCGACTGAGTTGCGACCAACAGACGTCCGAACGCTCAACGGCACGACCGCCGTCCGCGACTTATGGCCGATAGTTTGCACACACAGTGTAGTGCTAAATGTACTATCCAGATACAAATAAGCCGCGACTCTCAGCCGCGTCTTACGGACACGTCCAATAATTTGTTCCCAGCTTTAGTATTGTATGTACCAGTATGTATGTACAAATGAACCTGAACGTGTATAGTACCTATATATACAAAGTAGCGCCATAAGTCACCAGTGTCGGTACTTAGAAACAAAGTCAAATCGAGGTAGTAAACGTAGTATCCTATATAAAAAAAGTACTCTCTGCGTAGCACAGAGCATATAATTTTACTGCCTATAATAGTATCGATTGATTGACGATTGAGTTGTGCAATAACAATACAATCATCAAGTCACAGGTCGCATCTGTTATTGATGAGACTTACTGAATATAAGATTACGCGCCCTTGTTCCACTTATAATAATTGATGAAGCGAAGCGCCGAAAAAAGAGCCAAGTAGAGTAGGTCGTAGTAGGTTGTTACTAAATAATTACGGGACACGAGGTGCTTGCTATTCCAACTGTTTATTGGTTAAGAAATACAGACATGCAATTAAGCATTGATAAATGTAACAACATGAAGCGGAAAATCGCGCTACACATCGCTAAATACATTACTATTATTTTATCTTAGTTTAATAGTATTATTGTGACGTGATATAATATAGAATATTATTTGGCACTATGTATATCTACAGTAATAAATGTATTCTTACTGTATTTAGGAAATATTATAAAATCTGATAAAAAGGTATCAATTAGTAAAATGTGTAAAAAATATTGGAATAAAACTGTGCTTCCTAAGCTCTGAACTTTCAGTCTTTTGGCCTCTCAGATCATACTGTCTGCCTTTGACTTTTCCTGTGCCTTTGTCATTTGTGCTGTTTAATCCAATTCTTCAATTAAAATAAAAAAAATAATGATTGAATTTCATTACAGAAATGAAAACATTCTACAGGAAGAAGAGTTCTTATGTCTAAAATTATTTCTAGTTAGAGCCATATTGATAGTTGATTGTACAATTACAAGTACAATATCAAGTAAATAAATAAGCTTAATGACCAGACATTGGGAATGTAGATTTTATTTGTCTTACCTATTTCGCTATTTCATTTAATAAATTTAATTTTCCTCTTAACTGTACCTACATTTGTTTTTCAGTAATGATAAGTAATTGGTGAACTTGTGCCCATTACACAATACATATAGAAAGCATAACATTATTGATTATACAGTACCTATATTTTAATACACATATTAGAAAAAGTATATTTACAGGATATCTAAATAATTTTTAATATCCTGTAATTTCATTTAAAAATATTGTTCACAATTATTATCATGATGCTTACATTTATTTAAATATTGTAAATAGGATAGGTGTAAATTATAAAGTCCATAGATTACTTATAAAATAAAATGATATCTTATAAGGTTTCTATAAAAGGGTAGAAACATTCACTATTAATAATGTAATGGTATTACATCATACACTGGTTTTATCTACTCTACTGACTATGCCTAATTAGATAAATATGATACACACAAATAGATTACTCATAATATAGACTGTTACATGTATAAACAATCATAGGTCAGTATTGATTAAGTAAATTATGCACCATAAAATTTACAATAACAACAATGAAGACTCTTCTAAAACAAATTAACATTAATAAATCTGCAGGCACCTCAACATAAACAAGTAAATAAGTTGCTCTGATTATTGCAATATTGTAAAACTAAATATCACATAACACTCATTTATAAATCTACGTAAGAAAAAAAAAACATTTTTTCTGAATTAATTAATTCTGGATGTCCAGTCTTTCCCTGAGACGAATGTATATCTTCAAAATGGGTCTCAATGTTGTGGCTATCATACTCATCAAAACCAAAATGAAGCAAAGAACCGTCAACCATTCTGGGTTCTTCCACCAGTTGGAGAACAAACCAAGCAAGATGGTTGTTACCCCCAAACAGAATGTCAGTAGACCAGCAGAAGTATGTATCAATTTAGTGTAGATAGGGGGAAGGTAATTTTTCAAGTTCAAACTGTTAAGAGCACCCAAACCTCCCAACATAGTGAGCAACATAAAAATGAATGATGACAATCCAAATTTACCGTGGAAACTAGCAAAGTGTGGATAATCATTAAGAAACTTGTTAGTTACTATTACAATGAATCCTGTTAACACTATAGTACCAGCTATCACTTGAAGGACCCAATGGCGAGCACTTTTCAATCGTATGGGCATCCAGCCTGTGGCTAAGTCACCTGGAGTTAGAGCATGCATTGCAGAAGTCATAAACATCATCCACTGAAAAAATACAACACATAATATAATATATTAAAAGACTAAGCTATCGCGCAGTTTATTATTAGTTAATTTGCACTAAACTTACCCCAAGTGTCATTAAAGTGGGATGAAACGAAAACAAAGTGACGCCGTCTTTGAAACAGCAGTACATAATGATTCCCAGGAACAGCAGCCCGCATATGTTAGATACGAGATTCAAGTAACTTGGCGATATATCAGCATTAGGTGTTACTAAACGCGATGTTTCGGATTTTCTGTCTGATGGTCCCATTTCTCCAGAGCCAGTTTCCTCTCCGCCTAGTTCCATGTATACTATCAATCTTGAAGTGTTTTTAGAAATGGCGGCTTTTATAATATGTGGGATACAGCTTAGTTCGTTTATATGCAAATGAGAATTATATCTATATGTGTTAAATTAATTGTTTTTTATTGATTATTCACTTTCAGTCAACTTCAGTGCGTAAAGTTGACTGTACTGTTCTGCTGAAGTTATTTTAGGTCAGGGTCAGTGTTGCCAACTCCAAAAATTCAAATTATCGAGTCGAAATTATCGTTTTTTGGGCAAAATTATCGTACAAAAGAAAAAAAAACGTCAAATCAAATCAAATAGCAATTCAAATTGCTCTCAAAAGACAATGAATAATTTTATACTAGAGTCAAAGGGGACGTATAAGCCAAGTTTCACCAGTGGTGGCGCAGCACAAACCGAAAACATGTTTTATCATAGTTTTTATTTGATATTTTTGTGTTATCGATATCACTGTAAAATCAAATAAAAAACTAGAGAGAGAGAGAGATAGAGATACTTACTTGTTGATGTTTACGTATTTGACAAATGACATTATTGGCCGCTTTCTGAATAAGAACGTAATCACGTTTTCTCCACACATTGACATTGGCAGAATTGTCGACATCGGCACCATTGCCATAAGGAAAAATAGAATAGAATAGTAATCGCTCACAGCGCTGACATCAATATTTGACGTTCCGATTTAGTTATGGTGATTTTGACATTATAGTTATGATTTTGACATTATTATTGATGATGATTTTGACATTATTATTAATTTGTCAAGGTGGAAAATTTTCAAAATTTGCAGAATTTTATGGAAAACCACTTTAATAAAACACATAATAAATTGTAATATAATTCCGAAAGGTGGTCTCACGGTAGGTCAAAACTTTTCAATATTTAACCAATGAAATTAAAATATTATAAGCAAAACAATGGTTCTAGCGAGTAGTGAAAGTAGTGACGATAACGTGGTGATGAATACGTGATTGCAACGGCGGCGAGTTTATCGTAAAAGTATAACTCGGTGAACACTAAAATTCTAAACTCAAGAATACGAAATCTACCCTCGTTTATTATAAATCTGCACTAAAAACTTACGTTTTATGTAACTAAATAAAATTGTAACTTACAAGTACTTTAATAAAAAAAATCATCTTGCCGTCTTGCGCCACCTCGCTTCGAAAAAACATACTTTAAAAATATTTTTAATGGTAATACCAACACTTACGTCAGATAAACTTCAATTTTGTACTGTATTTTGATTGGCCCATTCTAGTGGCAAACACTTCCGCTTTTGGTACGAATGCTTGTTATTTCTTTCTGTCATTTGCAAACAAACAAAGACAGAGAGTCTAATACAAGTCGCAACTTGTCCGCTCGTCGCTCCAGCTCACTTGGTTGTTTACCAAAATATTTTAAATGTCATATCACATTAGTCAGAAGTTTTCGGCTTTGAGTGCCGGTTGCTTCATGTTTTTTGCGAATAATCTAGAACTGCTATTTTCATTCGACAGGAAAGTTTTCTCTGAAAGACTATACGATTGCTTATTTCAAAGGACTGCCTTGTCGCATTGCATTTAAGTTTCCAGCACTGCGCTGTGTAGTAGTGTTCAGTAATATTTTAATAGTTGAGATTCAATAATAACGTGTGCGACAAAATAGTGTTTTTGCTCAATTACATGTGTACTTCATAATTGCATGCATGTCAGAGACAGTTGTGACTGGATCAGACAGGAACAAGATTATATTAACAATGTTGAGGTAAGTCAAAATAACTCTGATTATAAAATTGTCTAGATTTCCTTTCCATGCACTAAGAAAAGGGTAAAATTAAACTTCCATTTTATTGAAACCTCAAGTGGCTCTTTAGGTGTTTCTAGTAAATAAATTGTTCAAATACTTCACATACATTCCTATTTTCTATCTTTTTCTGGAACATATCACTGCACATGTGGTTTTCTTATCATTGTAATCTTCTTTAGTACATATTGTTTTTATTATTTCAAACTTTTCTCAATATCTTCACTTCTGCGAGCATTACTTAATGTCATTGTCCACATTTTAGAAATTTTAATATTTTTCAACAAATGCAGACTCAGCTTGCTCAATATAATTATGTTTGGGGAGCCATAGGTGGTTGGAAAATAGCTACTGTACTATTTATGATTTAAAATTATTCATACATAAAAAAATACTAATAATACTGTTGAAAATTACCTATTACATTTTTATTAAAATTGTCTCTAGTATGCGGGAAAATTATTAGTTGAGATATTTACAAAACATGGAGGTCTTGCGCAATATTTTAGTTAGTTTATGCCTGTTATCCAACATATGTTTCTGATATTTAGACTACTTAATTAGCAATTGTAACAGTTTAATACTTTGTTTCTTTGAAAATCACAATGTTGTTAGAAAATTAGTAGTTTAGTACCGGGACTGCCTTATCTTTTTTTATCAATTGAAAATTCTAGAATTATTTTACACTCATAACAACATGCCTGGTTTATGAAGGGTTCGGCAGAGGTGTATTAGAACAATTTGAAGATTGTTAAAGAGTCGTAATTTATTATTTTATGTTCTAGAACTCCCTTCTTGGTCTTGGTTCTTGGTCTACTTTGGGTGTATATTATTTCAGTCCAAACTACCTATGAAGGGTGTTTCCCTTTATGATTTTGTTTAGACTCTTTCTAAATGTTTAATGTTTGTGCATACTGTCACTATAACAGACCATGAATCATCGGGAAATGATTTCCTGTATTATGGTACAGGAAATCATTTCCCAACTTTAATATTTCTTATAAACATGATTTATTTGCTGGTCAACATCATGTTGACTCTATGCTGACCTTAGTGGCATTTAACCTTGATGTTAGTTTAACATTCACACATCAACTACACAAACTTGCGTATGCGTTGTGATAATTAATTATTCTTCTAAACAATCAGTAGTACAGTATAAAATTTTCTTATTGCACATTATACTCTGCACACTTGGTGAATTAATTAATACCAATTTTGACCTTGACCCTACCTTATTACCTTGACAACACTTTTGCTATATGTGTTTTATTTTTCCGTTTTTTTACTCTCACCAATTGTTAATTTACACATAACATACATCAAAAGGAGCTGTGTGCCAACCGAGTGTCCGGGGTAGGTTTTTTTTTGTTTTTTGTTACCTATACATATATGTTGTGATACTGATGTATGAACAACCAGTTCATGTTTTGTTTGGAACTGAATCAATAAATCTATGCAGTCTATTAAAATTGAATGTTACACAAATTCATTTAATATTATTTGTTCTATATTATGTGGGTTTGGTTTCTGTTCTAATCTGGGTGACTCCTGTGCATTCAAAGAGCATGTGCGCAACTATTTCCTCAGCCTCCATGCACGCCCTGCACAGAGGACTGTCCATTATCCCTATTGTGTGGAAGTGTTTGATAAGTGAGCAGTGCTCCATGATGGTCCCTGTCACAAGGCGCAAGCCATTCCTATCCAGGCGTAATAAACGCCCGGTTAACCTGCTATCCAAGGATAGCATAACTTCTTTGGACTGCCTGCGGCCCGGTGTCGAGTTCAACCGGTCCCCCAGACTGCCGTGCTGGATCGTCGTCTAGCAAGCTCGTCACCTGCGTCGTTACCTAGCGATCCGCTGTGTCCTTTAATCCATTGCAGTGTCACCGTGTTGCGGCTAGATACCGTTATTTGTTCTAGTGCATTGTGACATTCTAGTGTTAGCTTGGAGGTACTTAATATATTTTGTCCGTAAGGATTGGAGAACTGAGGCACGCCTCCTCGCTTCTAGATAGACGGTGATATGATGACAGCCTGATAGACGGTGTTGAACATTCCTAGTGGGCTGGATATATTTATGTTGAGGTCGTGTGAGAAGTACCGGAGTCGGTCTTGGATCCGTCGGTGTATACTCTCATCTCTTTCGGGCATGTGTTCTTCTGTAAGTATTATGTTGTAGTGGCTTTGAAAGTGGTGTGTTTTCGGGGCTTTGTCGCAGGGTTATTGCATCATAGGCCTTCGTTTGATCGCATCTTCCTTTATACGTGTGTGCTTAACTCTGGAGTCTTTGCTTAGAGTTCCTGATAAATAGAACCTAAAGGCCGCCAGGGCCGCCTCCTCCCGCACGATGAGGTGCAGAGATTTGATACTTTAAGATTTGTCACAGAAGAATTCAGATGCTTTTGGGTACTTGAGCCCCTTAGTACCCCCCTGGATCCGCTACTGCTGTCTATTACCAGGTTCCATAGAAGCGGCGGGAGGACGCCCCATTGTGGGCAGCCCTTCGTAACGATGGCCCTCGTAGTGTCATTTACTGTGACTTGTACAGCTCTCAGCATCTTGGTTATCCAGGCACTCAGGGTCGAGGCAATGCTATATCTATCGAGGGCCATATTTATACTGTTGACGATAGTCTTGTCAAAAGCGCCCTCGATATCAATGGAGGCGGCCGTGCTGAGCATTTATAGTCCCTTGCGCATTCAATTTTAGAAACCACGCTGTGCAGTGCGGATCCTGTTGATTTGCCTGTGTAGTACGCATGCTGTTGTTTGTGCAGTGGTTTTACTCAGAGAGGTCCATCTCGGATGTGCCTATCACAGAGTCTCTCAAAGGTTTTCAGTACAGAGGATGTGAGGCTTATAGACCTATAAGCCTTGAGTTGTATGTAATCACAACAATCAGTTTTGCCAGGTTTGGGTATAAAGACGACTTCTTCCTACCTCTCGCCCTATGTGTCTAAGTGCTATTAAGGCTCGATAGATCTCCACCAGCCATGGTGTTAGATGATCTACCCACCACTGCTACAGGGCTGGGAAAATACCATCGAGCCCTGCCGACTTGTATGGGTAAAAGGTGTTGATTGCCCACTTTATTCGGTCTTGTTACTATATTTATTTATTTATATACAATGTCGCCCATGGGCATGTGACCGTCCGTATTTTTCCGAATATTCATGACAAATTATCGAAAATAAACTTAAAAAGGGGGGGTCTATCTTTAATTATTTTTATAATTTTTTCATTTTTGTTTCTTTTTTTTTTTTTTTTTCAGTCTCGCTATGATTTTACGGATTTACACTTGTGTTTTTAAAAATAAAAAACGCTTTTTTGAAAAAAAAAATCTCCGTTTTTTTTTCATAGTCGACCAATTTTAATTAAAAAAAATTTGTTAATCCGATAAAATAACTCATAAGCTATTAGAAATAATAAACATAATCCAAATCGAGCCAATAACATAAAAGATATGGCAAACGCTAATAAAACATAAAAAATTGAATAACATGAAAAATATTAAAGATAGACCCCCCCTTTTAAAGTCAATTTTCGATAATTTTTCATGAATATTCAGAAAAATACGGGCGGTCACATGCCCATGGGCGACATTGTATACTTTATTGTATACCAGATTATAATTACATAAAGAAAAAGTAATACACTACAAAATATACAATTGGCGGCCTTATCGCTTACTACGATCTCTTCCAGGCAAACTTGGAATGGACAGTGATTCTCTGGACATAAAATGGGGCTGTCTTTGGTGCAAATGAAAGGGCTATATTACGGGCTCTTGACCAGACTTGATCCGTTGGGGTCCATTCTAGTTCAGCCCCCCACGTCCTGTCCTCCAGGATTTTACAGTCTGGGAAGTGAATCTCGAGAAGGATCTTACTGGTTTCATAGTCAGCTAGTGTATATGAGTTATCGGGTTTTTTCAGCGCGCCGAGCGTTCTGTCCTGATCGGATGATAGGATCTTCCTTACCCTGGCGGCTTCATTATTTGTCCGCCATGCCGTCCTCCTGGTGGTTCTGATCTGTTTTTGTATGTAGCGAGATGGACCTCTCTGTCTAACCTTTCTAGTGTCTAACCTTTTTTTAGATAACCATTTTTAATATAATATATAAATAACAAACTATAATTATGTAACAATCATAAGTATAATTAAAGTTGCTAGCTAAAATAGCTATATAAAATATTTATTTACTTATAAATAAACTGGTTGAAGAGGCCACCGTTTCATGTTTAGAGAACAGCTGAACTCTTTTTTAAAGTTGTTGAATCACATTTTTTTTTAAACCCTACGTGTAATAAGTCGCAGCGCAGGATAATTAGAAAAACCGAATTTGTGAAAATCCTCGGATTATTGAAAAGGATTGAATTTATTGTAATCTAAGAAAGAATTATAAATTATTATTATTATTATAATTAAGTATATATATTTTAGGGTTATTTATTTTAGAAGTATGTATGTAAGTTTATTCTCATATTGTATGTTTATAGTTAAATTAATGAATAATTAAGTGTTTTTATTTTATGTATATTTTTTTCTCTTCTAATCTTACACACGTTGTCTACATCTCTTTAACTACTTTCCTATCGCAGGTATGCTTGAAGAGATTTCTTTAGAAATAAGCATCACCTTTATACGTTTTTTTCTGTTCCTTTCTTCTTGTCTATTTATAATGTGTGTACATAAACTGTTAAATAAATAAAAAAAGATTTTCGTAATTAACTTCACCCTAATTGCGTAACACACGATCAATCATAACCTGAATAATTTTGAAGGATATTGTTAATCTATTGCTTCATCAATGTTCGAAAAATTTGTCAGCTCAACAACGTAAATAACGCAATGAATGTTGTGGAACTGTCAAATTGAAACAGATTGTGATTGATCGTGTGTTACGCAATTAGGGTCCTGGATAGTACGCTTGCCGCGGTTGATCAAATCAAAAGTTATTTATTCAAACTAGGCTGACAATTAGTAATTTTCGAACGTCAAAATATTACATAAGACAATCCCCCAAAATGCCCACCCTTCACCACTTCCTAGTGCTTTAGCTGGGAAGAAAAAGTGGCGCAACAAACTTCCGAGCAGCACATCCGTAGATGGATGACCATACATTCTTTTCTAAGACCTCTCCGTGCCTCGGAATTAATGTTGGTTAAGCCGATGGTCCCGGCTGTCATTTGTAGAGTTTTGGTGCTCGTTACGGGTAGCCAGAAGGCCGAAATTTTGACTACAAGTCGTACCCAAGGGGTATCGTGTTACGGGTGTTACACAGTACCTGAGTAATGCAGGTCAGATAGGTAGTTGCTCCATATGAAATATTGGAATTCAGCTGTGTCCGGTTAGACTGGAAGTGGAACTGTCGTTCTCAACATAGGGAAAAGACTAGATAATCAGACTACAGCAAAAAGAACCGCAAAAACTTCACAGAACAGAGGAGGAAATTAGAAACAGAATAGGGCGAGAAAACGTCCTTCTGCACTAAGTCATTTAATCATAGAAAATGTGAACCATAACGAACGAAAAGCATACTTTTATGTAACGAAGTCCAGCTATCCGATGGTATACATCTACTCAAGGCCCACAACTAATGATCCCTGCTCGTGTGAACCGGCCGGCCCAGCCCGTGCTGAGCTAGTCGCTATAATGCTCCGGCTACTACTCAGAACCGGACCTACCTCCTCAACATTGTTCCTAACAAAAAGCCTAGAAGTCGAGGACCGTCCTAAAAGCCTCACTGCGTAGTACAAAACTAATTATTTACTTTAAATGTAATAAAATAATTAGTTGGCCCTTTCGCGTCGGGCTTCATCTAAGTCCTTAGCAGGTAATCTACATAATTCCCTAAAAAGTGCGATTAATACTGGCTTATACTTGATTGAATAAAGTCATTTCAAGAGTCTCTGGCATCTTTGACTAGGAACTATGTTCCAGACACTCGAGAATAATTACATTTAGTCTAATTATTTTAAAAGTTTCCCCGACACAAACATTTCCTCGTTTCTCTTTTCTACTCCATCACCAGACCCTGTTCATATCTATCTATAACTTATTTATTGAGACCATTCCAATGAGCCCAAACACGATACCTGTGCTGTAAGTTGGTAAGGGAGTTGGGTATCCTGCAAATTCCAGGTGAAGCTGCAGCATCAGTTCAAGGTTACTATGTTCTTCTAATATCATTGAAGTAACATAATATCAAATTTCAAATCGATGAGTCCTTTGGAAGACGTTTACATCCATTCATCAACTAAAAAAGAGCTGATAATCTTCAAACGGCTGTACTGATTATGATAAAACATGTCTAAGAACCATCGCCAGAAAACCTGCTTTCAAATAAAAAAAAACGCATTCAAATCGGTTCACCCGTTTAAGAGCTACGGTGCCTCAGACAGGCACACATAGCGGTCAAACTTATAAAACCCCTCTTTTTGCGGCGGGGGTTAAAAACTTATAACACTCCTTTTGTTGTGTCGGGGGTTAAAAAATAAATCTGAATTGTTCCGTTTCTGCATTTGAAGATTGCTGGCTTCAGTGTTCTGCCGCAGGTGCTGCTTATTTTGTGGACTTATTACTTATCAGTAGACATCGGATTATATGCCCTAACAAAGTGCCAAAATATGCATGCAAATATGCAATAAAAAAGGCCGAAATATGCACTAAAACACTTCACAAAGGCCAAAATATGCACAATGCAAAATCAAAAAACTATTTTTATTTTTCTATATTTTAATAACGCGTCTTAATAAATGCGACGCGTCTTATTCTCAAAATTAAATTATGCATAGTTTTTGTGACAATATTATGTATTTTTCCAAAATTTCGAGAGCATAGTGACGTTTGTCACCCAGTATTAATTTGTACGCCGAAAACGACCATTTTAAGTCAACTGACGACATTGGACAAAATGTATAATTAGGTGTCATTTCTGGAGATACCTGTTTAGGCAGGGTATGACCTGGGCCGTTCATGTAGGCTCACTATACCTCCTGCAGCTAGCGGGCTGCTAAACGAAATTTGCACGATAGGGAAAAAAGGCTAACATATGCATTAACTCCGTAATCACAGAATATGCATGCATATGCAAATGCATGAAATCCGATGTCTACTTATCAGTTATCACATAGTTATTGTTACATAGTTAGCTTATCCATTAGCCTAATGCATGTTGTCCACTAGCACATTTTTAACTGACGAAAAATAGAAGGAGGTTCACGTAGACGCGTATATTTTATTGCGCCTGTTCACTATTCTACAGTTTTGATGAGGATATTAGCGCAGAGCAACTCTTGCGCAATGGAATTGCGCATTATTCTTCTAAAGTTTTCTTAGGGTTGGTTGAAGACGGGCTTTGTATAATTATCGAATAATATACGTAATTTTAATTTGGCTTCGTAAAAAGACGCGCCGAATCTAATTTCTGCACGGGCAAAAAACAAGAAAGAAATCAGATCTAGGAGATCCCAGATGCCTCTACTTTCTCACACCTTACCCGACAAGATATTCTGGAGGACGTCTAAGTTTTTTCGCCGATGAAATGAAAATGAAAAACCGATGTGTTTCTCCTTCACGAGTTGACGCACTGCGAGATTAACATGGCCCATCTATTAGTCCTGTCCTGATTCCGGAAGCTATTTAGGTATTAGCAAATTCCTATGCCTAAACGTTGAGATTTCGTGATGGAATTGCAGGCACAGCCTGAGAGCATTGTTTTAATACTTGTAAAAACAGCTGAATTATCTGGAAACTGATTTGTTTTGTAACAATTTCTCTCTGTCTGTAAAGTATGTATTTATTGTACCAATCGAACGCAATGAATTTGTTGATCCTTCAAAGAAGTGTTCGAAAAACCTTCATTTTTTTTTTGCCACGAGTCTATTTTCGGGATTACCATCTTGATCACTCACCGTGTATAAACAACAAGACGTTATTAAGGTCGCGATTAAAAATAAAACTTTAAAAAAGCAGGTTCCGATTTATGCTTAGTTTCAAAAGTTAAATGAGAATATTATCTTTAGTTAGTAAAGGTAAAGTATTGCACAGTATTGCGTCATCCGCAATTATATTAACCTTCTGGAGCTTGAGATAAGTGTCATTATCCTTCGTCCTAGGTACATAATACGTTTTATCGCTGGGCCCGGTGTGCATGTATGTATTGGCCAGCCATCTCCATCCTGCTCTCGCGCTTGTTTTATTTTTAATTTCGTTCGTTTTGCTTTTCAATCGTATCACACCGCGCTTGGCACTCGCAAACCGGACCATGACTCATTCTCTATTTCACATAACTGGAGGCAAAACACTAGCGCATCCAAACAAAAATAAAATATTTCGTACGTAATAGGAAGCCTACTAATGGGCTCACCTTTGTTTCTTAAAGTACTGTTTTTTTTTTTTTCATCATTGTGCGTGTTATTTTCTTGGTTATGCTGATTGAATGAGTCAAATATTATTTGTATTTGTTTGAAATCATCTGGTTTATTAACATTGAATATTAGGCGTTCGTTAAAAGAGGTGTACCGTCTAGTGCACCTGTGCACTCAGACCAATAAAAAAAGTGGTTGGAGATCTAGTGATAACTAGATCTCCAACCACTTTTTTTGGCAACAAATCATCTCGACAATGACTCTTTTTTTTACCGTCATTTATCTTTTTAATCGACTTAAAATAAATGGAGGAGGTTATTACTTGAACAATACTTATTTTCAGTATGCTTTCAATAGTTTCAATTATCTCTAGATAGGTAGTAGGTACCCATTACATATTATAGGTATATTGGTGTAGTTAGTCGAGATTTCGTGAGTAATTTCCTGCTAAACTTGATCTTATTATTGTCACACGAGTCAAACACGGAACGAAAGAATTACGGAACCAAGGAAAATACAAGATGATTAGTGCTAATTAATAGGTACTTAAATATTTAAATTATGCTAGTATTTGTAACCGATATCAAAGAATTTTAGACTCTTAGCTTTAAAATTTCTGAACTAATTTACGGTTTTCATTGTCATTTGGTGGAGGAAACACATTTTTTTCACCCAATTTCAGTAAGGAACTTGCTACGTAGGTTACTTAGCAAGTAGTGGTTATAACCAGCTATCTAATTACGTATTAGTATTTCGTAAATACAGACAGAAAGACAGAATGTAGACAGTTGAACAACATTCATTGCGTTATTTACGTTGTTGAGCAGTGTTTTTTTACGAACTTATGAAGCTATGGATTAGCAATCTGTTTCAAAACTATTCAGATTGGTCGTGTGTTACGCAATTAGGTGTATTATTAGGATGTATTATTCCTGCGATGAACAAAAATAAATCATTTTTCAGTGATTTGTTGAAGTTAAATTATATTTTGTATTTTTATTTTATTCGTAAATAATTTCCATTTTTTCCATGTTAAAAATCCAAATATCTAATAGGTACCTAATGTAATATGTACCTAAGCCAACATAATACAAACTATCAATCGATTTTTTTGGCGATATCCTAGTTAGACCATTGTTAATTTAATACACATGTTTGTTGCATTATATAGATCCTCGGTCTATTTACAGACGTCAGCCACGACACGAAGGAAAGTTCAAAGTTCGAAGAGTTGTTTTGTTCGTTCTTTTGGTTTCAGTACGTTTAGCTTTTAGTTTGCTTACCAGTAACTCTGTCTATTTTTTATTTCGGTAGCCCCAACAGCCCACCTTAAAATGGGCGTGTTATATTAAGACAGTCGCCCTCCCACAAAGGAACTTGTACTATTCGTTCGTGTTATTATCTACTTGTTCAATGCGTCAAGGTCGACCGCCATAAAGATTTTTAAATGATTCAACAACCAATATCTGAGTTAAATAACATGGGTTTTAGGATAACATGTTTTCGCGATGAGACCTTGAAAGCCTCGCATCCGTCTTACGGTGCTTTCACTCTCAAGGACAAACAACACTGCATGATATCCTTTCACACAGGTTTATCCTCAGAGTAATAGTTGTGTGATATTCGATATCAATTTAAATTCCTATGTAGCCCCAATTAATCTTTTAATGACTGCAGTATATACTTATGAAAACCGGAAGCTCAATTTAAGTGGAGAGTAGAAGGTTCTGAAGAAGCCCCAATCCACGGATATTTCTTTATAGTAGTGAACTGCGTCAAACTTCGTGCAGACTAGCGCGACGCGACACCGGTTATTGTTATACCGTGAAGTTTTCTTAGAAATTGTATTGTTCGTTTCGCGTCGCGCCATCGCATCGCGCTGGTCTGCACGAGCCTTTATTATGGTTTTTGCTAGTCAGCTGCAAATGCTTCGATAAGTTGGTAATTCTGTAGATAGATTCTCTATCTGGTAACTAAGCAATTCATCATAAGCTTTTTATAGGTACGTTTAAGTAAACAAGTGTGCGTAATAGCTGCAAATGAGAATCAACAATAGGCGCATGCTGCGACCTGACAACTTATCATCTTCCTTGTAATTCTCAGTGTTTCGACTATTTAGACCACAGTGACTCGGTTCCGCTCAATTATTTTGATAGTATGAATGGTTTGATAGAAACAACTGCAATGCCCGACGCACGTGTCATATAATTGCGATTCCACACCATCCATGTAGAGGATTTAATAATTATGTTGTCATTGTGATGTTATTTATATCATTATGTACTATCGTTTTATTGCGTAGTAGTAGTAAAGTTTCATTATCCTACGCATTTATTATTCGTCCCATGTGGAGCCATAAAATGTAAGCAGCTCTTGTCGCAAGTTCGCATCAGAGTCAGTTCTTTAGCCACAGCTTTAGCGTTTAGCAAACATCGAATAAGGTCAAAAGCCAATAACCATTTGTTTGAAATCTTTGCATCTCTGTCATTTTAAATATAACTCTCGATTACCTACTTGGTTTCTATATGTACGGCAATGACCTGCCGAAAATGTTCCCTAATCAATAGGCATTAAGTTATTACATCACCCAACAGGATAATGATTGCATCATCTCCAATTGGGATTTTGAGGCAGGTCGGCCTGTAGCGGGCATGCTTTGTATTTAGAATAAATTAAAATAGTCCGGTGAATAAGCGAGTGACGTCGTGGCGAGTCTCGGAGCTACTCGCACGCAGGTGGCTGTATTAACCGCATCTCTCACTCTTCCTTGAGTGTAGGTTTGGAACATGTAACCATCGATCGAGATATTCAACTTGACTGTCGCTAGGTCTTACATAGACACAGATTATCTATAACAAACTGATGTTATCTATGTAGGTGTATATTATTTTTATTTAATTAAAATGTTAGTTCGAATTAAGTAAAGGGAACTATTGTTTAAATAAGTTTAGGAACCTTATTCAAAATGGAATGATGTGTGTGTGTGTGTGAGGGTTCAATGCTGGGTCCTTTTCTATTTTCTTCTCAAGTTGTTTATTTATGTGACGTTAGACGCCTAACAGTTGTCTTACAACCAATCTGTTAGTCATTCATTATCCTGGTCAGATACAATACTCTGAGGTTACATAATTTTAATGTCTCACATAACCATTAACCCATAACCGCCTACCATACGTCTCACAGATCCCCACGAATTTAAAATCGTGAAAATTTTGGCGCCCGAGTTTCGTATAAACTTGTTAGTTCCTGTACCTTTTCCCCACGTTCCTAAGTAGGACCGCTCGGCGACGTCGGAGGTAGGTACATGTGTTTGACTCTGGTAAGTAAAAAACTAACGTCGTAAGTCTGAGAGATCCCTGTCAGGTGGTTACGTTATTTTTGTTATTGTTGTAGTTTCAAATCGATTCTAATGACGTCAATATCGAGCGGTGGCTGGATAAGATCCGTCAGACAAAGAAAATATACCAAACGCTGAACTTAGCCGTGTGGAGTGTGGTGTAGGACTACAATTTATACTAGAAGAAAGTTGCCGGTCTGATTCCGAAAGAGGAGAGATAACTGCAGTGAAACTACCAAGAAACCTGGAGTGAATATTGGAGTCGACCTTCTTGACCAAAGGTGTTCTAACTACTACACAGTTCGTCGCAAAAGTAGATGATAGCCCATTCGAATGGCAAGCACCAATTTGCTCAAAAAAGCTGTGCATTCGCTGTCATGAAAAACTATAAGTTTAGGGCCTGCAATTTTGTTAAAAACTTATTTGACAGTAAATTTTTATATTTTTCTATGTTTATTGATTACTTATTGAATAATTAAAAAAAAAAACATATTCTTTGTGATCATTTTTATGGGTCTCATTTTTCAAATATGTTTGTAAGTAAGCCTAAAATAAGAGATATATCAATATCTCTTATTTTAGGCTTACTTACGGCATACAAACTAAGATTTAATAAAAAAAAAAATGGTTTTTATGTGACTCTTTTTCTTATAAATAGTTTCAACATGTGCCTAAACTGACTTTTAATTAAAAACAAAACTTTACTGTACTAAATTTAACAAAAGCAATCATTTTTAAGTCCGGGTTCCGCAGACGTATGGCAGGTGGTTGTGTGATAATAATAGGTGGTAGGTGGTTAAGGGTTAAAGACATTACAAAATGATAAGTAAAGTAAACACATTGCAGAAGCTCGTTGTATTACACCGTACACATAAATACACTCTAAACTTACAATGCGAATTTATAGTGACACATTACATCGAAATTCTAACTTAATATTATAAATGCGAGAGTGTTATTATTTGTTTGTTACGCTTTCACGCTAAAACGACTGAACAGATTTGGGTGAAATTTGGCTGGATGGATGGGTAGACCATGACCTGGAGAAGGACCTGGGCTACCTTTTATCCCGAAATTCCCACGGGATCGAGACTTATGCGGGTGAAACTGCGGGGCGCAGCTAGTAATTAATGTTTTTACAGACAGGACACTTTAATAATGTACATATTTATTAACGAAACTGACGAAACAACTGCTTCGTTCTGGGCATATTAGGTCTCCCGGTTCAGATTTTATGTAGAATTTGAATAACTCTGAATTAACTATAATTAATTGTTTGTGTATCGGCGTGTTCGTAAACTGTAAATAAAATGGCGTTTATAAATCTTGATTTGCCGACATAAATGTGGTTTTATGGTGTTTGTAAATATCTCGTACGTAACCCATGAATAAATCACAGCGCAAAGGAAATTGGGCAGCGCTATCAATATAGGTTGACCTAAAACTTGAAAACGAAAGGTAGGTAGGGGTTTATAAGAAAATAAAAAAAACTTGTAAAAGTCCAACATGATTGTTACAATTACTTTCTTAAAATCTGAGAGAGATTTTAGACAGAGTTTCAAAAGCTGTTTCTTTATTGTTTCAGGTTGCTGGTGTTGTGTGCGGCCGCGCTATGCCTGCCGGCGCACGAAAGCCCCGTGTCCTGTAGGGAGGACGCACAATGTCCACTCGGCTACTACTGCGAGACGGACGCCAAAATATGCAGCGAGTGTCTCTCCTGCGAGGACCTCAAGCGGGAACCACCATTGGCTAGCAACACCTGCATCAAGTCCGTCGCTGAATGTGGATCCTGTATTAATGAGTTAGTATCGAACTTGTACTGTAATGACTGTCTTCTTTTAACCGACTTCCAAAAAGGAAAGAGGTTATATGTTCGTCGCATATGTATGTTTTTTTTTCGATTTCTCCGTCAATTGTGGACCGATTTTGAAAATTATTTTTTATTTGAAAGGGTTATGCTCTCAAGGTGGTCCTATATAAATTGTATTAATTTTGCTTGGATATTTTTTGAGTTAGTTTCAATAATACGTATTTTTTCCACTTAGTCTATGTGGATGATATGATAAGTTCCTGTCACTGTTATTTATATAGCAGATAGTGGTATTCGAATTTTTGTGGGGCAGCTGTACCAAAACTAAAACTTTTGGAATTCGGTTGCTTTTTTTTGTGAAAAATTGTTATTTTTCAGTTTTTCGTTTTGGTACAGCTGCCCTGGTTGTCACCATCTGTCAACAGTGAGGCTGGAACCTCGTTAGGTTTTATTAAGGTGTCCAATTTTTTCAGATTATATGGGAGCCTTCAAGCTATGGCTTGAAGGCTCCCATTTAATCTGAAAAAATTAAGTACTTATGGCCAAAAAGCATAAATAAATAGTTACATCACCGTCTGCAAGGATGTAACGGCTATTCTCTCCGTTCCGGCGATATAAGCATATTTTTTTTTTTTTTTTTGCAAAAAAAGTATGATGCCAATTTGTCTACCAGATTGTCCTCTATGATATATTTATGCATAATATTGGCTATTAGAAGCCATTTCAAACAAAAAATCGACACTATTTTCGAGAGCCTTTTATGCTTTTTTCTTTGGTGATATAAATAACTATTTATTTATGATTTTTTGACACATTTCATTTATCGATATTTACTGCGTTTTTTTTTTAAATAAACGCGCACCTAGTCTGCAAAAATTAAGTATGTCAAAAAATCATAAATAAATAGTTACATCACCGTGTGCAAGGATATAACGGTTATTCTCTCCGTTCCGGAGATATAAGCATTAGCTTCACACATTTTTTTTGTAAAAAAAATATAAGTTGCCTGTTTGCCTACCGGATTGTATCCTATGATATATTTATGCATAATATTGGCTGTTATGTAGAAGCCATTTCAAGTAAAAATCGACACTTCTGTGTCTTCGAGAGCCTTTTTTCGATCCACAGTGCGGCACCGTCGCGTTGCGCCTGTTTGTGGAGCCTTTAAAGATGTTTTTTGTAGACTAAAGGCTCGTGCAGACTAGTGCGACTTGTCGTGCGACGCGACACCGGTAATTGTTCTACCGTGAAGTTTTCTTAGAAATTGTTTTGTGAGAGTCGCGTCGCGCCGATCTGCACGACGCTTAGGGCGGCTTGGAATTCTTGATTCTTCTTCTTTTCCTCAAACAGATTTCATAGTCCCAAGTTGTATGCTCGTACAATTTCGTAACCCAATCGGCAACCGGCCGGTGACTATGTGATAATTTGTTGCCTGTTAGATGCGTCACGCTAATTTGCTGACGAACTGACGACTCGACTAACTTCCTACTGTGTAAACGTGCGTAAGGAGTGATAATATATTGATGCTTAGTAGACTAGGAATATTTATTATCTTAATCACTAACAAAATGAGAAAATCAAGTGCCCGAGGGCATTCAAATAATATATTGCACATAATAAGCTAAATTATTCTGCAATTACATGTTATCCTACTCTTTGTTTGTGTGAAACGATGAGGCACGTTTTTAACCAAATTCAAAATAAGGAGAGGTTATGTATTCGGCGAGTTTTTTTAAAATAAATTTACAGGATGACAACATTCCTTAAGATACTAAAACTCGGTTTGACGATAGTCAAAGTTAAGTAGAAGTCTAGTCTAGGGGATTCTAGTAGACTTAGGCAGAAGACTACCCCCCTTACCCCCAACCTCCCCCCTCCCGACTATAGTTCAACATAATGAACCCTTTAAAACTGTAAATAAATGATTATTTTCCATTTTTGCCCATCCTCCTTTCCAAATGGCTCGGAACGGGGGCATCAAATGTCGAATTGTCTAGGGGCCCTGGGTCTCTAAGTCCGGGCCTGAGTAGACGGTAGCAAAAGTAGTAGATATTACTATATTGTCTTCATCACCCATTTATTTATACCGTTATCAATCGACAATATGTTTGCGATAATTTTACTGACTGGAATATAATCAGCACACGAGTGCTACTTGAAGGGCCATGCCTCGCTGGGACGCCATGGCTGCGCATTAAGGTTGTGCTGCCAACAAACTGTATACAGCTACAAAAACAATTGTATGATCTTTTTTGTGGTCTTATACCTACATACATAAAAGGTTGCATAGATACGCAACCTTTACAAGTAATTGACGAAGCAGAATTGTATGACTCAGAGCATGTTATGATGATAGCGAGAGATCGCTGTTTGTAGCGTTGATTGGGGAAAGCCCATGTACATTCTGAGATGCGCATTTTCAATTTTCATGTTGATGTGATGTTTATTTTTCCGGTCTACTTCTTTCATCGCAAGGATATCCTGTAATGAAGAATATTTCGGTCAAACTAGCTTTCCTACATTTTGGAACCGAGTATGGCCTTGACAGGATGAATTCGTTCAGTAATTAGTCATTAATCATTTTATATTATTTAATTACCATAATTTTAGTCGAAATTGTCTTGGAAGCGGACGGTACAGTCGACCGCCGTCGCTGATAAAGCCTCGTGCAGACTAACGCGACGCGACGCGAACAATACAATTTCTAAGAAAACTTCACGGTATAACAATAACCGGTGTCGCGTCGCGTTAGTCTGCACGAAGCTTAACATTTTGACGTTGAGCTGGCCTGGCTTAGTATATCTACGGAGTTTCAATATAATACGAGGCCAGCTTATACTGCTCTTGTTGCCACTGACGCGTGGTCTGCTCTTCCACCGCGGACACTGGCGCTGAACCACTTTTCAACCTTATTACTAAGGGCATAAGGGTCATAAGTGGTTCACCGCATACATCTGCGGTTGTACATCAGATAAGTGTTTACTGAAATGGAAGAGACTTTTACGTTTGTTTAAAGTAAATGATACGTCGCACTTGTTTGACACTCAGCTGTCTATTGCCTCGTCACTCAGTGACTTGTTTGCTGTTGAATGGAAAACTAGAGATAATGTTAGAATATTTGCAATTCTGTGAAAAGACAGAGTGAGAGGATTAACTTAATTTAGTATTAATGGCTAATTTGGTGTAGTAAATCTATACAAATAATAAAATAGTAACGAATAATTTTTTCGGTTTGTCTGTATGTATGTCCGGATTGGCGCAAAAACGGCTGAACTTATTTGGCTGAAATTTGACACACAGGTTAACAACACATAGGGGACTTTTAATCCCGGATATTCGTTCCCGTGAGATATTTTCCGACATCCACGCGGGCGAAGCCGCGGGCAAAAGCTAATGTATAATAATAAATATACATGACGTCACCTCTCATTCTCGTGTTTACCCGCAGGCTGGTGGTGGATCGTCACGGCGACGTGAACGCGGAGTGCGTGCCCCCCGACCCCCCGCAGCTAGAGGCTACGCCCTCCTACGTGTGGATTCTCATCGGCATCGGAGTGCTGTTGTTCTTAGCGCTCGTCGTCGGCATCATCGTCTACCTGCTGCGCAACCCTGAAATCTTTAAACCTGCTGGTAGGTGATCAGCTTTTAATCTCCATACTATCTTGATCTACCCCACGCTCGTAGTTTTAGCCATAAGTAATAGGGATGATTACAATTTTTTTTAGTCCGTCTTTGAGATTATAAAAAAATATTGGACACGTATTTTTTCTTTTTTTACTTACTCTAAAGATTACGGCGATACATTGAGGTAAAATGTGACATGACGTCACGAGTATGTAGATTTTATACGTACTAGTGACGTAGCGACCCCCACTCTCCAACTTAAAATGCGTTTTATCTAAGTATTTTTTTATTAATATGATAAAGCAAAAAATACGTGTCTAATATTTTTTTATTATCTGGCTGACGGACAAATTAGAATTTCATTTTGTTTTCCCAGGCATCATACCTATTGGAGGCGAGCCTATTGCCAATAACAGAGCATAAAATCCGGACTTCAGGCAAAAATTACTCACACGGAATTGCCTTTGTGTTGTGACATCATAGTTTATAGATAAAATCTACAAATTGCGTCGCCAGTCGATAAGTAGAAAAGTAGATTAGTGGAATCGACGCTTCTACAGAAGCTGTTGGAAAGAGGCACTTAATATATTGCATACTTGTTGTGTTGTGAGTCAATACCTACACTTTATATTCACAATAGCTATACTGCATAGCTATTGTGAACTAATGAAAAGAAAACTAATCCCACTACACATAAGATCCTCTCTCCACTGTCCACCCATAAAGATTTTACAGTTGTCTTACAGCTTAAAAAGGTGTTTTTATATTGCAAAAGCCGTCACAATAAACTAATCTTGTAAAAAACTCAACAAAAAAAAAAAACTGAAGGTCTTTTCCTAAATGTAGTTTCAAACCCTTTAATATTGCTTCAGGTTCAAACCAGTCGAGTACAGTGACTGCTCGTATCACAGCGACAGCCCCCGAGGCTCCCCCGCCATATAATCCACTGCCACAGTCAGCATTCCATTCACCAGCTTACTCGGACGTGGAGCCAACTGCCTATAATGAAGGTAAGAAAAGATAGAAAAATAAGTTTATTTTTAAGGTAATTACATAAATACTTTTCACAAGTTGAAGGGGTTCGTGGCTAAATAATAACAGCCGCACGGGGTGATCGAAGGTTCAGCTACGCTTGCCGCGGTCGGTTCGTTGATGGCTGACCATTCATTACATATCGAGACCCTTCCGTGCCTCGGAAAGCACGTAAAGCCGTTGGTCCCGGCTGTCATTCGTAGATCTTTGAGTACGGGTAATCAAAAACCCAAGTCTGACAACCAGTCTTACCAAGGGGTATCGTGTTACCCATTAGCTGGGTTGTGGAGGTCAGGTAGGCAGTCGCTCCATACAAAATACTGGTATTCAGCTCCATCCGGTTAGACTGGAAGCCGACCCCAATACAGTTGGGAAAAGGCTAGGCAGATTGAGTTTTTACAAGTTTCGACTGCCAGATATCCACGTAAAGTATATGAAAACCTTGACTATATCGAGGACCATACGTCATGTCGTACGATGCAAATGGCGACATCAACAATGACGTCATAAAGTGTTAAAGCGAGCCATTCATAAATTGACAAAGTGATCAACGTTTTCTTAGGTATTTAGCGAGTTTATCGATGACCTAAATTGGCCAAATCACATTTTTATTAATTTTTTTCGAAAAATATTTTGAATCGGGGTCAAGGTTGTTTCATGCGTTTCAATATCGACAAGTCCCATGTGTTTCGACTTTACTGAAGGTTATTTTATATTAGCATTATTTTGTTACATGCCATTTTTGACGTCACTGCCATGCATATTTACATATTATATTCCATGCTTTTACAGTGATATATTTATAACATGAGTTATCATGTTCTACTTCTACTTCATAAACCATTACAGCACACATTTTATTATTCCTTGTAATAATTAAACGTAACGAAAATAAAATTATGGGTAGGTATCTCTCTAATACGAACACACGGTACAGGGACGAGAGCATGTCCAGCAGTAGGTACCTACAGGTACCGGGCTGATCATTGATATACTGAATGGATGACACATCACAAATAATTTGCTAATATCTACTGATATTGTGCATTATCTATGTGTCGTGTATTGTGTATAGGGTTACCACCCGTCCGGACATGTCCGGCTTTTAGTCCCCCGTTTGACTTTGTCTGGCCTTATATTTTTTTTTAACGTTTTGAGATAGGGGCAAACGTCCAAAAAAAAATTCTTTGATAAAATAAAAAAGTTGTAAATATTTAAAAGTTAAATGAGCATAGTTTTCATGTAAACCTATCCTTATGGTACGTCTTATTAGCCCTGGGGTCTAGCCGGGCAATAATATTGTACTGAATCTCATTATAATCCGCTGGTCAAGAATGATTTGAATTTGGAACCTCAACCAAGACTTTTACAATAAAAAATATGTAGGTATATTAAAATATCGAATTGCTTTCTAATATCTCGCAGGTGTGAAAAGTAGAGTATTCTCTTCGGGAATAAAGGTGTTTTCATCCAGCTATCTAATTACGCAACACATTTCCGATTTGCAATTGAGTCAAATTGGTTTCGTTTGACAAGAATTGCTTTCAAAAGTTGTGAATTGAAAGCAATTCTAGTCAAACGAAAATCCCAAAAATCTCGCTGCACTCAGGATTCTAGTCTTAAGTCCGTCGCTTGGATTCAATATAGCGCCCGTGACAGCTTTATCCGCTTAGTGAATACTCTACTATTAATAGTCTTTTACGGCGTTTTAATAACTCTGATGGCTACTGATGAGGTATTATTTTGTCAACAGACGAACAGTTCATCAAGCGCTCGCCGGCGTCTCGGCCGCAAGATGCGCGGGAGTCGGCAGGCAACCAGGCCGCCAGAGTCTTTAACAAACCCTTGTATGAACGAGATCCACCAACACCCAGGTACGTTGACATTGCTGTAAGGCCGGTATGGCACTAGTAAAAGCCTGTTTCATTAACTCTGATGAAGTTCCGGTTATCTGGCAGATATTTACATATATACGGTCTCATTTTTAGGGTTCCGTGCCTTATAAGGAAAAAACGGAACCCTTATAGGATCACTTCGTTGTCTGTCTGTCAAGACCCTTTTTCTCAGGAACGCGTGGAGGTATCAAGTTGCTATTATTATAAAATACGTACGCCTACGGTCCCTTGGACTTTAAAAAAAATCAAGCTTTTAAGTAAATGCAATAAAAAAAACTGCACTTTATGAGAGGCATTTTGAAATTTGGCAAGAAGCACAGTCTCCAAGCACAAATAAAGGAAACAGTATGAAAATCATTCATTTGTAGTTTTCTTAAAAAAAAAAATTTTGTTGCTATTTCCAACTTACATTTGCAGTTGGAGAATTTACCGTGACGTATGGAAGAACATGTTTTTCAACTACAATGTTAAGTTTCTTAACTACGGAACCCTTCATTGTGCGTGGTCCGACACGCGTGCCGGTTTAAAAAAAAAATCTTCACACTATCTTTGAATTCTATGTCAAATATCATCTAGGGCCTAGACGATATTTGACATAGAAATTAAATAATGTTGTGTAAGGAATGAGAAACTCTTTGTTCTTACATGTTATCTTTCTTTGACGACTATCTTTAAGAGTAGGTACAAAATGTATGTAATAAATAAATTAATTAATAAAAATGTTTATCGCAGATTTTTATATTTTTCTTCTTAATAATCTCATGATAATCTTATTTTTGTTCCAAAATTTGTATATTTACTTAAATATCTGCACGCCAGGTCTTGCAAGGAGTGAACTTATAAAAGGTCAGTCGTCCATGTTCCATTCTTCGTTTTCAAGCATTCTTTTTTGTACATTTCCTGGCGATTTGGGGTTATAACGGTGTTTTCGCCGTTTTTAAATCTGTACCCTATTCTTACGCCGGCTACACACGTTGGTACGAACTTTGCCCCCGCGGCGTTGGGGCCAACGTTGGGGCAACCGTGTGGAGCCGGTGTTATGCTAATCTTTTACCAATTTATTCTGCTCTTGTTATCATACAAATCACCTGCGTCTGGTGTGGTCTGTGATGATTTTGGGTTTGTTAAGTGAGCTGAAAACTTCAACCCTAGTAGTACTTATTGAATGTTTCGTCCACTGTGGAGGAAAACACTTAGAGAACTCTGAGATATATCAAGCATAAAGAAACGGTTATAACTAGAGTGATATCATAAGTATGTACCTACCTGAGTTTGATTCAAAAATAGCCGCTCTACGAAAAATTACTCTCGTGTATGACGCGCTTCGGAGATTTTTATACAAGTAATTTTACCGTTTTTTGCAAAGCGTAAATTTTCTAGCATGATTCACGATGAGGCCACAGGATCGCAACGTCTGAGGAATCCTTATGATAAGGCCTCTCACTCAAGCTTCTACATCCGCTAATCTTATATCAATCACACGCACACATATTCAGATTCCGCCGGGTGCCTTGTCCTTGAAACAAGAGATAATAGTGATAATTTATTTATTATCAACATTATCAGACATTATTTTTGAACATAACTTTCTTTTCAAATTTATTGATGAAGTTGAATATTGTTGTGATCATCCGTTTTATGTAACAAGCTGTAAATTTTTGTGTTGTTGTTCGTAGTGCTGAGTCTCCTGTGCCTGAGTATACGGAGAGCATGACGCTGCCCATCCATGACGAGGACACGATGCCGAGCCCGTGGATACCCGGAACAACCAGCAACGGAGATGTTAATGCCAAGTATGTTTTTTTTATTTTAAAGTTAAGTCTACTTTACTGTTTAGAAGGTGTCTATACTGATGACAAAATTGAGTGATTGATATGAATGAAAAGGGAGTGAATGATTCTGAGGGCTGACAGGACAGAATCTATATATTTTAGAATTTTTTGTCGCTTTGCGTGTATGTCTGTGTGACCGCGTTGTTCTTCTAAAGTACATACGCAACAGATTTTGATGCGATTTTCATCATAATTTAAAGAATCTATTCCGGAAGGTTTGTGCGTATAACACATTTCTAACGAACTTAAACATAATAAAGAAATAGATAGTTAGTGGAAAATAAAAACATTTAGTGCCGTCCCCAAAGTAAGATATTGTAACAAGGGCAGGCTGTAGTCTCTACAGTTTTGTCGTTAGCAAAATCTGTTTAGCGCTAAACGCATTAAGTGATTTGTCGTGCAAATGGGCCTTAGTCTGTCACAGTCCACAGATAAACGTCCTAATATAACCCGACGAACGACAGCGAATTTGGGATTATTAGTTGTTGATTGAATTGTCGCTACGTAACTTAGTAGATGTTCTTTAATTACAAAATTTATAGCTTCTCGAGACGGGGACCTTAGTTAATGTGAACCATTTATCAAATCCTTTTTTAAAAGATATAAGTCCTCGGAAATGAGGCTTAACTGGCTAAATCAATTATGTTATTTCCTTTACTATAATGTACATAGAGTCCGACTGAAAATGGATCAAATGGACGAAATTCGGCCTGATTTGTATTTTCGCCCGAAAATCGAAAACGTAAAAAAAGATTTTTTGTTTGTCGATAGATCTTTCTTTGGTAAAAGTAAAAAAAAATGCAATGTCATTATTGTTTAATTCAAATTATTTTATTTCACATAACTCACATGGGCACTTATGAGACGTCAGAAGCTAGATGCACGGTTCCAATTGGTCGTTTCCTATGGAGAAGAGCCGGCAAGAAACTCCACGGTTACTCTTTTAAAAATAATTTGCCTTTACAATATTTTCAAATAACCGTATTAATAGGTATGTGAGGACAGTGTAGGTCTTTCAACAAGTACCAGGTATTTAACAAAATAGAAGATGGTCAATAAATCTACAGTCCAGTAAGCCTACAGCGTTCTCACATTCACAAAATAGAAAAGAATCTATATAAAATATGAATAAATTAATAAAAATAAAAACCTATTTTAAACGAAATGACATGATTGCTGTTACAACTGTAACAAATCTGAATAATTATCATGTAAGTACATAAAATATTAAATGAATAGTAGTATAGTTAAATGTTTATTGTATATTTAACCCACAGTAAGCTTGAACTTTTCTCAAATTCATAATTATTAATATTTAAACAATCTGATGTCAAATACGATAAAGAATTTTACTGCTGCGTTTTTACAGGCATTGTGCTTTTAGTCGTTAAAACCATCGTAAAATGAATGAAAAGATCAAATTTAATAATGATAAATATAATTAGGACGAAAACGAAAATTGCCGGAAGTGGATAATGCGGCCGAAAATGGATATTGCGGCCGAAAATGGATATTTCGACCGAAAACGAAATTAGGTCGGACTCTGCTGCAAAATGTATAAAATATTTATTTCGTTCTACAGTTTCGTGAACGACAACAACGCTCACGAGTCGTCGGGCGCGGGCGCGGCGCTGCCGGCCCTGCTGTCGGCCGCGCGCGACACGACGCTCGTGGAACACTCCGCCGCCAAGAAGCGATGTGTGCGACAGGTACGTGCTGTTACTTATGAGATATTGACTCATTGGTTACCAGAACACTTCAGGTTTTCTCGAAACTGATATAGTAATTTGAATAAAATCAAGGGTATTTCACTGGTTTTTATTATTAGATTTTTTGAAGCAGAAAGAAATAAAGCCATTGTAAACAAAAAAAAACTCAAAAATTGTGAATATTTATGCGTTATACACAGACAGTATTGCTACGATCTGACGTTACGACACACGAACGCCATAGTAACTTCGAGCTATTGAGGGAGTGCGCTAAAGTAGCCCGAAAAATTAAAATTTTGTTACGTTTTTTGCAAATTGTAGTGTGCAGCTTGTATGTTGATTAGAATATGCTTCGCGACCGAAATGGCTTTACAGAATTATAATCATTAGAATCAGCAATACAACTCGTTAGGTTAGAATTGGCCTCAAATGTCATAATTTCATGAAATAGTCGTCATTCAATAGGGTCATTTGAACTCAGAGTACCTATTCATGATTTTTATGATTATAATTCTATAAATAAATATATTACGGCCGCGAATCATATTCAGATCAACATACAACCTTATACTGAAAAAAAAAAAAGAATTTCGCGGGTTATCTGACGCCTTTAGTACAATTATCGTTTTGCGTGACAAGAATTAAAAACTTGTAACCTCACAAATCGTCTTTTTTTGGTTAATCTTTAAATAATCAAATACCCCATACTAGATATTTACTTACGTAGCCTTTTGACCTATGTAGTATTTTCTCATTTTATCCTCTTAGGACTCTCGGGAGAGCAACTGCGGCGACAGCAGTAACAGCAGCTTCCCGCGCTCCGCGTCGCCCGGCGCGGGCGGCGCGCCCTACAGCTTCGTCACGCAGATCAACGTGGTGCAGATCAACACCAGCAAGTGACGTCCCTCCGCACGAATACTCGACTACTCTTACTATAAGTTCACGTTATGTAAGGAGAAATGACCACGTGTTGCACCTGCTAGAATTAGCCGCCTGTATCTATACAATAGATAGAACCTGTCATTTTTCCTTTAAACTTAATATTTTTATCGTTACAATTTAGAAATTTGTGTAATTGTGGATGTTATTTTTTTTTTGTAATAAAAAAAAAAGTCACAAAAAAATCTGAAAATAGGTAAAAAAAAGTTTTAAGTCAACGTCAATTCTAGATTGATGTTTGTAAAGTGCCTTATTATGAGGATTCTTACCCAGTTTACTGTGATGTAGTTTAATGTACGTTTATTCCTGTGCATACACAGTCAGCCCCAAAAAGATCTAGACACGGACAAGGAACCATTTTATTGTCTACAACCATTGTTCCATAACATTGTATCCTCTGTTCAGGTACAAAACATAGTATACAATTTGTTATGTTACAATTGTATACTATGTGTTGTACCTATACGGTGGATACAAAGTTCTGAAACAAAAGTTGTTGGCAATAAAATGGTTCCTTTCCGTGTATACATATTTTTGGGGCTGACTGTACCAGTCATGTTAGAGATCTGTACGATCAATTCATGATCTCAGTAACATAAGGTAATGAGATTTATCTTAGATATGCCTAGGTGAGCAGTCGGTAGCTTAAACGATCGAGAGAGAGAAAAGACATTATTTAATACTTGCTTGCTCAAGTAACATTAATTTAGAAAAAAATTGGATCGTTTACTATATAAGTCGTTTAAGAAACCAGACTTGTAAGTACATATTTAGAATGATTCAGATGTACTTTAAAAATTTAGGAAATATAACTATATTAAATAGTAGAATTGTAGACAAAACTGTTGGGCTCAAGAAACCACTGAATAATTTAACTATTAAATGTTTCATGTAATTATTTATTTCGCATAATATCTTAATTTTAACGCTTTCAAGGCTTAAGATAAGATACAAATATTTTCCTATTCAATATCTAGACAATTGTATTATAGTAATGTATTCTTGTTTTGTTCAAAATATGTGTTCCTTTCCGTTCGAAAAAAGGAAAAACAATGGTCCGGAAAATTATTTTATCTCTCTATTATGATATGGTTGTCATTTTGTTTGGGTATGTAAATATTTGAAGTATTATTTTACACGAAGGACCTGCATATCTTATGAACAATTGTTGAATTGTGATAATTTAGTGTAATATTTTAATAGTAAAGGCCCATTTACTCGATGCAAGTGTCTTGAATATTGCAAACAATAAAATTGAAGCATTATAGGATTTGCATCGTCCAAACTACAGCTTTTAATTTTGTTTCAACTAATTGCATTCAACTGGCAATTAAATTGCTCCTTTAAAATATCTTTTACTGCATTATTTTATGGTCCGGTCGTGCGAAGAGCGATACTAGTAGGTACATTTCTTAATCTGGAATCTACTAATACATTTTAGGTGCCATAAAGAATATGAATTTAAATATATATATATATAAATCCGAGAAATTTCGCGGATTAAAGCTAGTAAATAATAAAATAACAAGCATGCGACGATTAATACGACTAGATACTACAACATTCGTAACAAAATTCTTATTAAAATAAATCTTTCAAATTTCCGATTATTGCAAAAGTTGTAATCACAGTAGAAGCAAACAGTGATTGAAATAAATATATAAAATATTCAAGCAAATGTCAACATTAATTGAAATTATTACATATCAACACACAACATAACGAACTTCACGCCTTGTTACCCCCAAGGTAGGGCAGAAGTGCACCTTCTGCCCTACCTCTGTACACCCTGCCCTACTTCTGTACACCCTGCTCTACTTCTGTACACCTCTGCCCTACCTCTGTACACCCACAGTTCGCCAGTTATGTTTAAGAGCTTTTATTCTGAAAGTGGGCAACGTCGTTAATATCAAATATTTCGCTGTTTTGATTAATTTGGTAATATTACTGTATGAAATACGAAATGTGGCTAACTAGCTAACTAGAATATTAATAATGAATTGCAATTATAACATGGTATTTGATTTTGTAACCCTTTTAGGTGTAAAAAAAGCATTTGGAAAGTTTCCAATTACTTTTTTACATGTAAAACTAAATATTCGGGTTACGATATTAATTATTGCATTTCATAATCAATATTTTAGTTCACTAGTTAGCCTCATTCCTTATTTCCATACAGTAATATTGCCAAATTAATCAAAACAGGCTCTTATGTCCCATGTAATGGGGGCGAACTTATTCCCATCAACCGGGCACAATTCCAGACTCCGGGCTCCAAAACTCCCTACTCCAAAACTCCTTCCTACTGAGAAATTCAGAAAAACCCAATATATCACTGACAATATAATTTTAAAAGAATGTATTCATTCTTTTCTCCTTTTGTGAAATGCTGTTGGTTTTTGTTCTGAAGAAGGGCCGTTTCTACTACATATAGTTTGACCGCGACCTCTGTTCCGCGTTCTGTAATGCGCGGCGAGGCGGGGGCAGCGTTGACTACTGAGCGGCCTGCACTGCCTCCCCGACTCGCCGTGCACATACCTAAGGGCCGGAATAGCGGTCTCGGTCAAACTATAGGAATACTGATTGATGATTTCATCAACTGCACCGTTTTATATTGTGGTAAAAGTTAGCAAACGTTGTTTTTGATTATAGAACGTATCGTTGATTTCAAAGCACAGATTATTTAATTGTAATTAAATATATTTTAGCATTTATCTAAACCAATACTTACGTATTAGTGACAATATCGTATGTCAATATATTCGAGTGTATTTGCATAAATTCTTCCATTATTTTAGTTACTTTGTTTGCATGTTTTCTTTGTTCTAACAATGTGTTATATTATGCGCGCGATTAGGGTTTGAGATCGCTAGTTCAGTTTTAGACAATTTTTTAATGTTCGAAAATATTTTGGTTTTATTATCAAAACATAATTCGGCTGCTGATTAATAATGTATTGTTGATTACTCGGTTAAGATGTTGGCATCTTAATATTTTGATTTTATTATTCTATTTTGATCGTAACGGTTTTTTTCGGTTATAAATATATAATATCAAATACTCGCTGTAACTCACTGCCTGATACATTTCCTACATTTAATATTATGCTCATTACTTAAGAGATGTAACTAAAGGCTGTGAAGCACTTATTAAAGTTACACGAACTCTGATTAATTATTAATTTTAAGTCATTAAAGAGCTCTAAGTTACACTATTCATTAATGAGTTAAATGAGATTTTTGTCTCTTGCGAATAAAGATGTATGTAAATATTAAATTGTCTTTTCATTTATTGACACATGGTTGGTCTAACTGCATTCTCATACATCTCCCTTCATCTTCCCACTCGTCTTGGTAGTCAGATTTGTGTCGAAGTAAATCGTTTTACTGCAAAACCTTACTAAATAAATGCAGGACAACCCCAGAGTTAAAGTATTTGAAAGCAAAGTCAAAAAAAATATTTCAATTAGGCACATAAAAGGCACTTATGAATGACAATTTTACAAAAAATAAAATTGATTCTAGTCGCCCCTTCCAAAAGGTAGTTTTCGTTTGGAGAAGAATGGGCAAGAAACTCCACCGTTACTCTTTTAAAAGACGATGCATCTAGAATAAGATTACTATACCACGATAGGTAAAAAAGAATGAAAAATAAAGCAAATACAGATAAATTAATTATGTGATAGATACATGGTGCTCACATATTTACAAACATTGTTAAATTATACGATATTCCTAACATTTTAACAAGTAATACTAATAAGTCGGTGTGTGAGTTCAAGAAATCACAGAATGTAAAATAAGTGTTATAAAAAATAACAAATAATAATAATTAAATTAGCAACCAGTTTGATTTTGTCTAGACTCTAAATTGTCCTATGGAGCAGGACCAGCATGTTTCCAAGCATTCTTATCTTGGATATAATCCTCTAATTTGTAATATGCTTGTTTACAGAGTGTACTTTTAATATGAGTTTTAAATTTTCTTTCATTTAATTGTAATATATCACAAGGTATTTTATTGTAACATTTAACACAGTACTCCATAAAAGATGTATGTACTTTATACACGGTTAATTTTAGCTCGTTCTGGAACGAAAACCCATAAACTCGATCATCGAACTCGAAACGATTGGGACTATTTATTTTCAATAAATTACAATTTAAAAAAAAACACGAAAAATCTAATTTATTGTTTTTTTTGTGAAATAATGAGAACTCGAAGTAACGCTTCCTTGCAATCAATGCATATGTGTGTAAAACGTATCGACGAACGACAACACTTGCGAACGGTACCTACCCATTAAAAATCCATTCATCGATCAGACAGCATAAAAACACATACGCAATAGATAAACAGGTACACAAATAAAAATACGAAAAGCGAATTCAGACTTTATTTCTTAACCGTAAACGGTAACAAATAGAAATTTCACCAAACTAGGTACAAGGTAAGTAGGTACACAGTTTACCAAAATTATTCTGAGAAGTCCGACCGGACTTCAAAAGGATGCACAACCGAATTCCGCGGTTAAGTGTATACAAATAAGGTCTTAATTCGGTCCAATATTTTCATAGAAAAGGGCACCGCCATCTTATAATGAACTCTATTCGACAGATAAAACGATTATTTTTTTCTGTTTACATTGCGTGCCTTTGTAGAAGCCGCCGCGCCGCGGCCGCAAGCAAGCATTGTCGCATAAAAATTGGTTTAGGCAGTATCCTTTTTATTTATCATAACTATGGTAGGTAGGTATGCTTATTAAGTACCTATTAGCTCGATTGGTCGACACTCGATTCAAGGCCTTAAATACAACTCCCAAGCGTACTCGTCGTGTCTAGTTGAAAAGGTACGAGTACTAGTGATTTCGTGATGCGAGAGTAGCGAATGAAATTTCAATTAGTTTCTCTCGTTTACGAGGAGATGTGATAGTGGTAAACACCGTGCCGTGCTTCCGATACAAACAAGAGATAACGGAGGTGAATGAACTTACACCAACCTATCATACCAGAAATGAAATACCTACTTGCAGGTACTTACTTGCAGCCGGTTATTCGTCGAACGTCCGTTGACGCACCGCGAGCGCGCTGTCAACTGACTCCCACACGCACAGCTGTGCCGCGCTACGTCATCAGTTCATCACGGAGCGGATCGCGTACGATCTTGCGTTTATGAATGAAATAGTGGAAGCGCTACTAAGATTTAACTCGAATGACAGAATAAAAGTGATAAATTTCTAACTTCTATATTAGATGTCTTAAAAAAACAATAACAATGCTAATAGTACCTAGAGTCCTGATTTGATAGATACCTAGAGTCACTGTGTTTCGGCTCCAGAACGATTTAAAACTAATCGTGTATCATCTGAAAAATGGTTGATCTGTTTTATCTTTATTTCTAGTATTAAAATTATGTCTATCACTTATTTTATTAAAAACATGTAGATTTTTTCTTACATACATGATATTTTCAGCCGTTTTAGGGTCCCGTATCTTTTATTGGAAAAGGGCGTGACTTTAGTAAGCCCTCATACAGACGGGCGATTTTTTATCGCGCTCTGGATTTTCAACGCACTACAGCGCCGAGATTTAAAAATCCAACAGTATTTTTTTGAGGCGCTGGTAGGCAATCGTGGCTAAGTTATAACAGCCGTACGGGTTGTTCTGTGGATGGGTGACATACCGAGACCCCCTCTGTGCCTCGGAAAGCAGTTTAAGTTGTTGGTCCCGCTGTATCAGTCGTTACGAGTCGTCAGAAGCCTGAAAGTGACAACCAGTCTTACCAAGGGGTATCGTATTACCCAGTTAATTACTGGGTTGTGGAGGTCAGATAGGCAGTCGGTCCATGTAAAATACAGGTATTCAGCAGTATCCGGTTAGACTGGAAGCTGACCCCAACATAGTTATGGAAAGGTTAGGCAGATTGATTGGTATGCACTCTGTTGCATTTTCAATGCTCGCCTCAATACCAAGAGCCGAGTTGAAAATCCAGTGCGCGACAAAAAACAGTTGAGTTAAAAAATCCCCGTGGTTACCTGGGCTTATTAGTACTTGTTCGTTTTAGGGTTACTTACCCAAAGACGTACCAACGTGAGAACGTGACCTTAGGGTACGTTTCCACTAAGCAACGAAGAGCGTATTATTATTAGGTACTAAGCAAACGCCGCCGCCTGCCTGCCCGTTTGGCTGTCTTTCTCAGGGCTGTATCTTATAATCCGTACTTAAACAGGTAGGTAGCTAGTTGAAAATTTTCACAGAATACGTGTTAATATGACCTATATCATGCAAATAAATTCAATTAATTATAGGTACATAGTAGGTAAACTAATTGCTTTGCAGGTACGGGGAACCCTTAATGCGCAGCTCCGTCTCGTACTTGCCAGGTTATTAAATATGGACCTACCTATTCATAACATTGTTTACTCATTCAAAATGAGTCATTTTCTGGCATAGCTGTTTTCCGAGAACTTGATACAGAGCGTCGCACGACACAAACGGACAGCAGAGCTTGAAGTGGGTTTCCGCAATAGGGTGATGGCTAAAACATTTTTTTTAGTCCGTCTTTGAGATTATAAAAAAATATTGGACACGTATTTTTTTCTTTTTTTACGTAATCTAAAGATTACGGCGATACATTGAGGTAAAATGTGCCATGACGTCACGAGTATGTAGATTTTATACGTACTAGTACGTAGCGACCCCCACTCCCCAACTTATAATGCGATTTATCTAAGTAATTTTGTATTAATATGATAAAGCAAAAAATACGTGTCTAATATTTTTTTATTATCTGACTGACAGACTAATTAGAATTTCATTTTTTTTACCCAGGCATCATCCCTAATAAAGTCAAGTGTCTTAGATACCTAAACTATCCTCAAAATGGAGGCATAGGTATTGTTGTTGACGAATTATCCTATTTTACCTTGAAATATTAGCTTTGTTCATAGCTTTCATTGTTCTGAAAAATCCGAACGAAAATCCCCATTGTCACGCGCGACATGTCTTAACTTGATTGAAATGTGCTTGTTTAATGCAAGTTCTTACTTGTTTTTTTTACTTTGGAAAGGAAGTATTGTTTTATCATCAGTTTCGTGGTTGTCGTCACGGGAATGGGATAGCTTATTACGTGTTCATTTTCCTATCAGGATCTAAGTTTCTTAAGCAAAAGTAATACTTACCTACATAATCTTGCTTGTGTGGATCAGTGAATGTTTTTTATCCGTACGTAGTCCTACATAAGTAATTTGTGTGAGTGCCATTGCAAGTAATAAAAAGAAGGGATATCAGAGAAAACCGCCTGAAAATGCTCCGGTAAGACTACCAAATCGATCCTACCTACTTACTGTACCTATGTTATGATATGATTCATAACATAACATAGGTAGGTACACATCGCGCTACATAGGTATATACATATTTGCTTCTACACAACAGATACCTACCAAACCGTATCATAAGTGCTAACGTGCATCATGATTCATAACATAACATAAGATGCACGTTGGTAGGTACAGTTTGGTGTTCCTTAGTTAATCCGCTATACCAAATGGTTTTCAGGTTCCGCATACGTATTTTTGTACCTTCCTAATAGCCGTTGAAACACTTAGCTTCAGAGAATGCGTTTTTGATACCTTTTTTTTTTTTTTTTTTTTTTTTTTGGATGGGAAATCATCAAATGACTTCTCCCGCTCTGGGCAGAGCGAGAGGGTGTGTCAGACTTTTACTGACTAAAACCCACCCGTGTTCCTTCCGTTGCCTGTGTGCCGGGGCCGCGATATCCCTTTCAGACAAACCCGCAACCCCAGCAGGCATTGGTCTTTCGACCCCGTCGGTTGATGCTGACATCTCTTTGAGGCGCGCGTGGAACACAACGCGCCGTCGACACGGGCCTGGTCCTGATCGGACGGCGAGCTGCCCATTGCTCACCGTCCGCAGGCCCGCGCCTACGGTGGCCGGAAGTCGGCTCTTGACTCCCGACGCCCGGGGCGTCTCCTGCGGCGACTAGGGCCGCGAGGGCGTGCAGCTTGCATCTCCCTCGCGCGCTCCGCCTCCTCCTTCGCGAGCATAACTGCTTCGCAGAAGGAGGTGACGGCCTCCCATGCACTCTCGCTCCGAACCATGGCCTGAACCAGGGCTGGACGCGAGAGATCGCCGCCGCCGATCGCCTCCGTGAGGACACGGCGGTGCTCCGCCCAAGCCGGGCAGACCTCCACCGTATGCTCCACCGTGTCCTCCGGGCGATCCACACAGTGGTGACACCCGGGCGTTTCCTCCCGCCTTACGCGGAACAGGAACCTCCCGAAACAACCGTGTCCGGTGAGGACCTGCGTCAGGCGGAAGGTGAGGACGCCATGGCGCCTCTCAAGCCACTCCTCAAAGAGGGGACTTATCGCCGCAATTGTGGCGTGCCCAGCGTTTTTGATACCTGAGTACCTATTCGACGCCGTCATCTAATTCTAAGATCGGGACTCAACCAAAGCGGACCGACACCAGAGGAGAGGAGATGAGATGTGTTTAAAAATACCAATTGAATTTTGTTATTCACACATCTCGTCTCCACTCAGATTCAGTGGATAGGTACACTCTAGCTAAAAAACATTTCTGCTCGTCTCCGTTTCGGACATCTCCGCACATCTCCGCTTTGGTGGAGACCGGGCCTCAGTGACGTCTCTGCGACGCCTGCGGTGGACAGAAGCTAGTGCGTTTGTCCACCGCCGGAGTTGAGTGGAGTTAGTACTCCTGTTACCTTTTCACACCTTCATGGCTGAAAGGATTTCAATCAAATGTTGCACTCAGGTAGAACATAGTTAGGACATAGGATAGGTACTTTTTATCCCGGTATCTAGTACATTCCCGTGGAATAATTCTCGACCTTCACGCGGACAAAGACGTGGGCAAAAGCTAGTGGTTAAGATTTTTCCTAGAAATTTATTATGAGTAAATATAAACCGAAATGTTTTCGACTTTCGTTGCCGACTGTACCCTACATACATAGGCACGTTTTATTAATTTCGAGTGAGACCGTGTAAAACAAAGATTTTCAAAGTGTATATTTTCAGGCCGTTCTATATCTCGATGTTGTGTTTACTGGTCGCAAATGCGCAACCGCTATCATGCAAAGAGGATGCACATTGCTCGGAGGGATACTTCTGCGAAACACAAGCAAATGTGTGCCAAGCATGTTTGAAATGCCAGGATCTGAAGCGGCTGTCGCCAAGGCTAGTTGTGACAAATGAATGCATCAAGACTATCAACAGATGTGGTCCTTGTGCAGAAGGGTAAGTTCGTAAGTAAAGTTTTTTTTATCATGTTTTATGTCTCCAAACTAGTCAAGTCTTATCGATTGGGTTGCCGCTAACCACTAGTGGTTCACTAGTCACTAGTGACTAGTGGTGTTCGCCAGTAGTCCGTGTGCGGACAGCCTTCTATAGAGATACTTATTTAAATTTTTCAGCTTCATCAATATCTACGGAAATGGTATTAAAGGAAAGTGCGTGGTACCAGAATTCTTCGAGTTCGGAAGAAGACCACATTACGCCTACGTGTGCATGGCTGCTGCTGTTATTGGCTTGCTCATCGTGGCCACTTTTATGTATGTCATAAAACATACTGATGTCTTCCGAGTCCTCGCTTATTGTAAGTTTGTACCAATATTTATGTTAAATGGAAAATAACTTTAGAGATTTTAACAAACAACACATGATTTCCCGAGATGTGGGCTTAATTACGACGACTGTGGTCACAGGTAAACTGCCGCTCTACTTGTCCAAGAGCTATTTAAATACCCTCATTTTGTATCGATGTTTTATTATAAATCGCTTTTCGGGGGTACTAGGGTTCCGTAGTAAACAAGGAAACCGTATAGTTTCGCCATGATCATCTGTCTGTCTGTTCGCGGCTTAGCTCAAATACTCTTACTACTAGAAATCTGTTATTTGGCATAGTTATACATATTAATCACTCCACTAAAGTGGAAATCATGAATATTTTTTTACGCTGCCTACCCTGCCCGTAAAGTGAAGATGATTTTTTTTTCTCGTCTATCCCATGGTGTGGTCTGTCGTTGGAAAGGTTGTTCAAAAATATGTTAAGTGTGTGAAACCTTTTTTGGATTTAGGGATCCGTTAGCTAATTTTTGTTAGAGTTAAGTGCCCCCCCCTGGCAACTTTAATGGTTGTTTTTGGATATGTGAAAAAATTCTAACTGAATCGATGGTATCAGTTTTCGGGTCGATGTCCCTGCCATCCTGTAAATAACGAAGTTAAAAGAAAAACTATCACAACCAAGTAGGCTTTACAGGTTAAGAGTAATAATCGTCCGTATTTCCGTATGGGAGAAAATGTGTTTCAACTACAAAGTTATGTTTGTTCTTGGGATAAATTCATCCCAACTACGGAACCCTTCATTGTGCGTGGATCGACACGCTCTTGGCCGGCTTTTTTTTCTCTAATTAGTTAAGAGTTCCTATCCTATTTCACAGTTTCCCAATTATAATTTGCAGACCATCCAGTGTCGGGAAGTCCACAGGCTGCTGGCACTCAGGCTCCAGGGCCCAATATGGCGTCTCCTAGACATCTCTTGAGTATTTTCTTGCTGTGTTTTGATAAGGTAGGTACGAAAACATCAAAGATGCAACACATCACTTTGTAGAAGATTATACATTAACAATTTGCTATTTGTTAATAATAGGGAATATGCAAGTAATAATTTGTTCATTAAATCAATAAAAGACAGTAATATAAACCCAAGAAAAGTATTATTCAAAGTTGCTTGCTTGCTACTGCTTGTTGCTCAAAAAAATTATGAAACTCAACAAATTTTTTCTACATTTCAAACGTCCGGTTCTGTCGCGGTCATTAAGTGACGTCATTTACCATGTTACTGTTTTGTTTCCATCGCTATTTAAAGTTTTTAGTCCCAAATTATTTTTTATGCTTTATTCAAACAGAAATCGCACTTACTTACTAACCTTAGTCAGATTTCAAGCACTTTGCAAAGAATTTATTTATATTCACATAGGTTTTTACGTCAATTCCAGTATTGTCGGAGGCGACGCATTTTGGGTTTGCGTTCCGTTCCACCAAAAAAACGGAATATAAAATAATAAATTTAATGCATTTTTTTTTAAGTAGGAATTTGTTTCTTCACTCCTATACAATGTATTATATATTATTTAATTTTAAATAATGTTATTTCAATTACGTGCATTACCTATTATAAGTAATAAATATGAGTATAAGTCGGTAAAAATCTATAAACACACATTTAACATCCGCCTAATCGCCGCATAATCCATGAAGTCAATGAACCCCCTCGATGTTATTGATGATGTTGTTGCTATCTCCGGTGTTGCGCAGACACCATTAATTAATATTAATAAATCATTAGTTTTACTTTTGTAATTAATTTATATCCTAAAATCGGTACATGGAAAGTCTGATTTTGAATACTTATTTTTTTAATAATATTTGCATATTTATTGTTTCAGAATCCTTCTAACAAATAATAAATTCATCAACATGCGAACAAATGGAGGCAATTATTGATTTTAGTTAAAATAAGAAAATAGTTTTTTTTTTTACCAAATCCGAAACATAGATGGCAGAAGTTTTTTCAAATTAGATTCCCTGAACCAAAGCGGGCATAAAATCTGTGCGATTTAAGAATGTTGTTTTTAAAGATATCGATCACTTCGTGTGTTCCCTACTTTATGAGTGTAAAGTAAGAATTAAAAGGAGTTATTACGTACTGAATTTTAAGATTGTAATAACTGTTCATGTAATTATACTTTGAGATTTATTGAATAAAAATACGTAGTAAAATTTGTATATTATTGTTATTATAACGAATAACCCATGTCATGTGCAAGGAGCATAATGCTACAGCATACTGAAACCATTAGGTACACACTACATTAACTCATTTGTCGTCTATTCCAGCTATCTAATTACGTAACATATTTTCGTAAATGATTACGACTAAACTGTTTCATTTTGACAGTTCAACGACATTCATTGCGTTATTTACGTTGTTGAGCAGATTTTTTTTCGAACTTATGAAGGAATGGAAAAGCAATGTTTCAAAACGATTCAGATTCTTATTGATTGTGTATTAGGCAATTAGGATACAGGTTCTCTATTGAAGTTATCAATTTAGCAAAAAACATAATTTTGGTGCACATCATTTATTAAGACTAAAATCCGTCTAAAAGTTAGGTCTTCACAATTAACAAACAAACAAAATATTCTAAGAGATAATTTCTAAGGCATAACTAATCTTTATTTAAATGAAACGTGCACAACACACTGTGTCAAATCTTAATTAATAATGCTTTACTTACTTCCATAGAATAACAGTAATAATTTAATTGTGTATTTTAACAAGCCCTTTACACTAAAGTAAATGCAAGAATAATTCATAACAGTCGCGGTTAATGAAAGTGGAAGCGAGACGACACGAGACTCGCTATACAGGATGCTTGGTAATTGGGTGCATTCTTTGAAATTGATGTTACTAGAGCTAGTTTGCAACATTTTCGACCCCGATAACTTGGGGTACAAAATAGGTTGTGTTGAAAAACTTGGTAATTCAGTTAAACGTTAGTTTAACGTCCAAAGCCAGGTATATTTTTCCCTTATAGCAGTTTATGATCGAGAGGTAGAAATATTGCAAAAAAAAAAATCGACGTCTCGCAAACAACCCATTTTGGACCTCAACTTATTGGGGCAAAAATGTTGCAAATCTCAAATTACTCACCACCCATTTTAAGGAATGCAAACAATTACCAATCAGCCTGTACAGTTGCAGATAGGGTATGTGTTTAGTCGTGTGTGGCTATAAAGAGCGCGAGGGCGTGCAGCGTGGCGGTGTCGGGCTCGAAGTGCTGCGACAGCGGCGCGCGCGCACTGAACACAAGCGACTCCCGCGCTTCGCTCGTGTACACCGGCACTTCGACGCTTCGCTCCCAAGCGCATGCGCTATCCGACTCCTGTATACGATGAAACACTTTCAATTTTATAAGATGTATTACTAGGAGAATATAATGTAGAACTAAAAAGGATAAATCTAGATGCTGGTTAAAGGATTTTTTTTTACTATAGGTACATTATCTAAACGTTCAAATTGAAGTCGCAATCTCATCTCAATAACAATACCATAATGTCAAACTCTCGTTAAAAAATGTAGGAAAAATACAGGCGTTTTTGGCAGATTCAAGACAGATTAGAATGCGAACGTTCAATACTGAAATTCCCCCTCTCCGCCAGTTACCTGGTGCACGTATCGCAGCAGTAGCGGCGGCGCGGGCGCGTGCGGCGGCGCGGCGGCGGCGCTGGGCGCCAGCGCGCCGCTTGCCCACACACCGCCGCACAGTCGCAAGCCGCGCACTACTATTCCCCCTCTCCGCCAGTTACCTGGTGCACGTATCGCAGCAGTAGCGGCGGCGCGGGCGCGTGCGGCGGCGCGGCGGCGGCGCTGGGCGCCAGCGCGCCGCTTGCCCACACACCGCCGCACAGTCGCAAGCCGCGCACTACTATTCCGTCTTGCGTATTCTCGCCTTCATGAAAATTAAATAAAACATCTATACATATTATAAATTAAAGTCACTTTTCGTGTGTCTCAGTGACCGCGTTCTTCTTCTAAACTACGCAAGGGATTTTGATACGGTATTCACCATAATTTAGAGAATTTATTCCTAAAGGTTTATGTGTATAATACATTAATATTAAACTTAGGACCTGGTCGACCGAGCTCTGCTTGGGTGAAAATAGAGAAAACGAATTTTCCCAGAAATGAAACCTAGCTAGATCGATTTTCGCCTCCGTAAACCCCTTTATTGCAGATTTCATCGAATTCGATGAACCGTTTTCGAGAACGTGATTACAAATATATATATATACGTAGATATACAAATTTAATAGTAGTAGTATAATAGTATAGGATATGCAAGGATCCAACGTTGTAAGATCGTGATCAGACATGATTATTGTGGGTGCAGAATTGGGATAAGTACGGGGAAATATGAAAAATAAACACGTCCTTCACCTTTGAAAAGTTCATGAAAATCAGTTTTGAGAACGCCAAAAAAATGTGAAGAAATAGTCACCAAAGTCCAAAAAATTCTCGCATTATGGATCTAGATTGAAATTATAGCTATATGTTGGTGAGGATTGTGGACAAAATAAAATTATTAAAAATGTTTCTGCGAGCAACTTGGTTGAAATAGCTTAGGTTAGAACTGTGACCAACTACGCTCGAGCCGAGCGTACGCTACTTCCAAGTTGCTCGCAGAAATGTTTTCACCATTTTCTATTTATCCGTGTTTTCGTCATATCCCTACGGTTTTCGCGAAAATTCGAATGATCAAATCATCCTACGACATATATAATGTACCTATATCATCATCATAACACAAAGTCCCCGCGCCGCATCTATCTATATAAACTAACGATAAAATCAAAAACAAAGTTGTTTCTTGCTTTTGTACTATCAAACGTTTTTTTATCATACTCAACAGATTTTTTAATACCACATGCCGTACTTTCTCTAATAACTTCCAAGTGGAAGTCAGTTTCTACGTCACTTGCCATCAAGAACTTCTCTTGGAACTTTGCATCATCAACTCAAGTGGTGAGCAAATTGTACATCCAATAGAATTACTAAGTGTAATTCTATTGGATGTACAATTTATAGCAAGTTGAACGTTACCCAATGAAACTTGCCAGGGGTCCTACGATATTACCTCTACAGCCGTAAGCATGGACTTACGCACGCTCATAACGTCTCAAGCAATACAAGGCGACCACTAATGATGCTATAAACTTACGTGCGAGGAATATTTTTTAATAACATCATTTTTCCGAAGAGGTGACGTGTTCACTCTTGATAGAGCATTTAGGGATGTAATTAATTAACTCCAGGGATATGGATTTGTCTATACTAATATCTTATAATATTAGTAGGGTAGTAGGTATTTGTTAATCTGTAGTTTCGGAGATTACCCCCAGTCGGATTTGAAAAAATATTTTTGCATGGGATAGCTCAATTCTTGAGGAAGGTAATAAGCTCGCGAACGAAGTCGCGGTCAGAAGCTAGTTACACATAAGCCAGAGTCTATACTAGAGAATAAACATTAATTAACAGCCCAGCAGGCAAATTCGTCCTTTTTTACTATGTGCTGCTGGGTTGTAGAAGTGGTTAATAAAATTGAGGTTATAATATTAACTTCAATTGTTAAGTGAAAATCGTTTAGAATGTGATTTAAAATTAAAATATTGGGTTTAAGTATTCAAATAAATAAATTAAAGCACTTTTGTTAGTGGTACACAGGCACGTTTTCTCGTCCATTTGTTTATATTTTCATCAGATACTTTTGGATCAGACCATAGACAGATCGCTGGTCGCTTACCTTCCTGCCAGTTCCACTTGACGGCCAGAGTGAGTGCGTGCACGTGGCACGCGAGGCGCGCGGCCGTGTGCACGCGCAGAGCCCACACCACGCGCGACGGACGCAGGAATGAGCGCAGGTCCACCTCTGATCACGATATAGTTTTCATGGTTAATAAACCTATTATTGACCTACTGCAGGGCGAAGGCCTTTTCTCATAGAGAAGGCACGAGCATTGATCACCACGCTTGCTAAAGACGGGTTGGTGATTTTAGACTTGTATTAACAATTTAAGTTAATCAATCAATTGATTGATTAACTATATAACTGTCCAGGTTTCCTCACGACTTTTTCCTTCACTGATGACAATAATGTCCAAGATAAACTGGATATACATGGATAATTATTTAATTATTCTTTGGATGATAATGTAGAATCTATCGCAAAATCCTGCAATTTTGAAACCTGGATGCGACATCAAAAGCATTTACTTAAGAGTCAGGTAAGCGTCTCGCGAGCTCGCAGGTTTTGCAGAAGCAGCGTCCGTTACTGTTTTGAGTTTCATCTCAAAATGCACGTCATCAGTATCCCCATAGCGTGAGCTATTGGTCCATTCTTCATTCTTACATAGCTTGTGACACAAGGTTTTTTAATGTTTTCGTCAAACTATTAATCGGTACCTGTGGGCATATAGTCCGGCTTTAGTTGTTCCGTATCAAGTCTGGCACTCGCGGCGCGCGCTCGCATTCCGAACTCGCGCACATACGCGTCCACCGCATTCGGACCACACCATAACATCTGCCACTCCTCGCTTACCTAGACAAGTTTACGATTTAGTATATTTTTTTGCATGGCTCCCATTATTTATAATAGGTTACTGAAAAGTTGGCGGGAGCTTAATAATGTACAATTGAAGAAACAACTAAAGTCATTTCTAACTGACAAAGCATACTATAATATTAAGGAATTTCTGACAGAACCATTTATTTTGACATAGATTTTATGAATTATTTTTTGTTTACTGTTGGCATTTATAATTTATTAAGGCTTGTGCACACTAGCGCGACTTGTCGCGCGACGCGACACCGGTTATTGTTATACTGTGAAGTTTTCTTAGAAATTGTATTGTTCGTGTCGCGTCGCGCGACAAGTCGCGCTGGTCTGCACAAGCCTTTAATGTTTGCTAAATTCTAGGTAATTTAATAATATTGACTTGACTACCTAAATTATTAACAATCATAATTATTAATATGTGCACGCCATAATATGTGGCAAACATGTCTGAACCTGTATTTTTTTATGTTAACCTGCATGCACGTTTTTATTTCTGTATGTGTACACATGTTTGAGCAAATAAATATATCCTATCTTATCTTATCTAGTATTTATGGACAGATTAAGAAAATCCGAATCTATAAGAGATACGGGGAAATTGTCTTAGGAAGCTCTTGTTTAATACTACTTTTTTATCCCAGAACGGATAAACGCGCGGTTACTGTGGTATAAACCACTAGAGCGAAGCCGCGGATTGCTCTTTCTACCAGAGTTATGCGATGAAAAAAAAAAGAGCTAAGCGAGAAATATGTTTGTAACTGGGCTACAAAAACCACCTACTGAGCCAAGTGGTGTACCAGAGCGGGTAAGTTGTGCTAAGAAGATGCGATTTGCGCGAGGTAACGAATTTAGCTTCACTGATCACTTTTCCACCTAAGCTATGAAAATCAAATGATCCTATTGGTTGATATTATACACAGCTATCGCTACGAATGTTAGCACATGTCTGGTGGAAAGGTAGCCTTAAGGGGCCGCGCTCAAGTAGCCCGCGAAATTCAAATTTTGCTTAAGTTTTTTGCGATTTGTTGGTCAGATTGTATGATTGATCAATATATTATCTGCGACTTAGCAAATATGAATTTCCAGAATTATACTCATTAGAATATTAGAATAAAAATACAACTCTTTAAATTAAAATTGGCCTACAATGTCATGATTTCATGAAATAGTAAATATTTGGGTTCATATTATGAACTTAGAGAGTTGTATTTATGATTAAAATTCTGTAAATACATATTTGTAACGGTCGCGAATCATATTTTGATCAACATAAAACCTAACACTGACTTCAAAGGTTGCAAAAATTGTAAGAAAATTTGAATTTCGCGAGCTCCCCTGACGTAATAATTTAAGCTAGTATAATAAAGGAGTATATTATATTAACATGCAGCAGTGCGCGCGCGTGGTCCCGCGCGGCCGCGGCCAGGCGCGCGTGCAGCAGGCGCGCCGCCCGCGCCGCGTCGCGCGCCTCGCCCTCGCACACGCAGCGCCACCAGCCCGCGCCCGCCTGCTCGGGACAAACTCGACACTTATCATTTATGTCAAAAGGCACTTTTGAACGTCAAAATGTACAAGAACATAGAATTGGTTATACTATTTTAGATAAATGCCAAAAGATAATTTCGTATAGAAATGGAGAAGAATGGATACGATTCGAAGCAATTTTAATACCTACTGGGTAGGTACAACTAGCGAAACGTGGTTGTAGTATAAAAGGAAGTTAGGTATTCAGGCAATTTATTTTTTTCTGTTGTTGCGAAGCTCGGTATGGGTCCCGACTGTAACTAAAAAGTTCAAAACAAGCTCAATTTTCAAGCTGTCTGATGCAGTCGGTGGCAGTTATTTTAATTCAATATCAGATTTGACACCACCATCTGAAACTGCATAAAAATTGAGCTTGTTTTGAACTTTTTAGTTCAGTAGGGTTTTTTATTTTTCCAATTGTTTTTTTTATTTTCAACCTTTTAGTATAAAATATTTGATGTTTTGTTGTTATTTCTCTTCAAACCCTTTTTTATATAGGTACTCCACAAAATGGTCATAGTCTAAATGATTAATAATAATGATAAATTATTTTTTTATGAATAATGATTTCTAATGATGTCTTTTTTATTTTGGAGGGTGGGAAATTATCAAATATCTTCTCCCAGTCTGGGCGGAGCGGGAGGGTGTGTCAGACTTTTACTGATTAAAACCCACCCGTGTTCCTTTCGTTGCCTGTGTGCCGGGGCCGCGATATCCCTTTCGGACAAACCCGCAACCCCAGCAGAATGATTAGTCTTAATGATGTTTTTGATAAACACCTCTTGTATTATAATCCATTCAGCATTCAACAAAGATACGCGTGAAAGACATAACCTTGTCTATGCTGTCGCGCAGTCGGGTAAAAATATCCACCTTTCCACTGCGCTGTCAATATTCATTACAAACTTATTTAAAATGGTAAACTTCAAACACGCTTAAAAGTGTGTGGCTTGATATATTTTTTTAACTATAACAGGGTTTTCACTAACCTTTTCAACTTGGTACTCTCCCTTTATGAAAGGACTTCCCGACATAAGTTTTTTCCACAGAGAAAGGAGCGACTTTAGTGGTGTTAGGTTATAGCTCTTGTTGATCACGGTAACCGTCGAGTTTAATTCTGAAATGGGAACCGTATTAACTTAATCTATAGTCATAATAGGGTTTTGGCTACTGGCACAATACATGAATTAAAACTTTTTTAAAGGTGTTAGAGAAAAAAAAAGGATTTATGAAAAAATAAAAAATATGAAAATAGGTGTTTAGTAGTTATATTCTTTTATCTTTGTCACGCAAAATTTATTTGTACTGAGTGGGGCGAAGTTACTATGGCGTTCCTAGCTAGACGCCAGATTGAAATAGTGCTGTCTCTGTCTCCATAGATTTTAAAACGATTTAAAATTCGCAATTCTTTGAGTATTTTATTTTTATTTTTATGTATTCATAACTGGCGAAATAGGTGCACTATAGGTACTATGACTTTGCCTTACCATTCGGAACTAGTTTTTTCTGACGCTTATCTTTTTTAAATTGTCGGGTAATCTAATAAAAAAACATGTCAGATACCCTATTCAGTTTATTAGACATATTGCAAAGGTACGGTAAGTAAGGTAAGGTAAGTACACTCTACTACCTTTGAGTCTGGTGATAATGTCGTTGGCGGCATTCTTTTCCCAAGCTACGCGGCAGTTGGCAGGCAGAGCCAGAAGTTGTGGTGAGTCGATGTCGGGCAATGCGTCGAAGGCTACCGTGTACTCCTGTTGAACCAACATTAAGTTATTTATTTAGGATTTCCATCAAAATATATACACAATGCATGATATATAAATAATGGTCAACATCAGGTTTGTTATGATAATGCAATGTCATAAGTTATAATTTAAAAGAGCATTAGAACTGAAACTATGGTTGAATTTAGGACAATGGTTGCACGGACAATGAAGTCATGGTATAAAAATATAACATAACGGTGCTGAGAATCGAGAATTTATACAGTGTGGCAGGGACTTCGACGCGAAAACTGATACCATAGATTTAGTACATGATTCTGAACCCCTCTATATTTAAAATTTTCATCGGTTACTAAAAAAAATCCGCTGTTTCATAGAAAAGTGCAATACCTACGCGGTCAATTTGTATGGAACAGCAGATTTAAAAAAAAAAAACCGTTATAGTTATTTTTTTTATGAATATTCAGAAAAATATGGGGGTCACACGCTCATGGGTGACATTGCATACCCTACCCTTAGTGAATTTGAGAGCGGCAGTGGCATAGTAAGCGGCGCAGGCTTCCACCGCTCGGACACGGCCGCGTCGCCCAGGTACCGGCGCTGCAGCGCGCCCAGGATGCGCGCGTCGGGCGCGGCGCACACGCGCGCGCAGTACAGCGCCGCCACCGCGCGCCCGCCGCCGCCAGAGCGCACGGCGCGCGCGCTCGCCTGCACCTCGCCCCACTCCCACGCGTACCACTGTGACCAACCTGTACAAACGTTGTTTTATCGATGAAATGTATGAGTCTGAAAGCTAGCACTACATGAAAAATCAACTCAAGGGAAAACAGTTTTCATCACCGGAAGATGCACTGGCTGCATTTGAAAAGGGGATTGAAGAGGTGTCCGATGCGGACTGGAAAATATGTTACGAAAATTGGTTTAGACGTATGAAAATGTGTATAGACGCCAATGGAGAATTCTTTGAAAAGATATCATAAAAAAAATGAGTGTGCGTAGTTGCAGCGGAAAAATGTCAGATTTCTTAATTTCAGTTTAGCAGATATTTAGTGTATGGCGTCGTGTAATTGTGTATCGTAAGTAAAAATTTGTGTATCAACCATTGGGGAGCTATTAAACAAAAACTGTTTCCGCTGGGACTACGTCATCCAAGCGGAACTTTTTTTTCCTATGGACGTACAAGAAAAAAAATACATTCGATAATTAGTGTGTAACGAGAGGTAAATGTGTATGTTTAAATGAAATTTGTGCGTCCTTTATTTACCAAGTTATTCAAGTGTCCGCTGCGCTGACGTTTGGCTATTTGATGAAAATCATATAAAACTGTTTAGTGCAGAGTTGTAATTTTTTACGCACGGTGCTTTGAATTTGTGTGTAACGTGTGTGAAAACAGAATTTGAAAAAAACATACCGTTCAGAAGATATACACGTAAAAGTAAAATAAGGTTAGTAGGTCCAAGTACTTAAAATGGGAACTCAAAAACTCAAACGGAAAACCGTTTGATTTTCAAACGGTTTTCACCAATGGACGGTGTGAGTCGTAATGGTTTGAAGTGTATTCTTTATGGCTTTGTGTAGATTGGCTGGAATATGAAGATTATTGTTGAAGGTGTCGGAAAAATCATGACATGACTGGGAGCTTTACTGGCGTGCGCCGCGTAAACCGTTAGAGATACATAAAACGTATGTTCTACAGGATTGTACATCTTAAATATTTCAACAAAAAAGTTCGGGACAGCATATGTCTACCTTCTAAAAAAACCCATAGTAACCATTTTTATCCTTCAGAATTTCATATACATTTCATTGTTATTTCCGAAGCTATTTTGACCGGTATTATAATAAAATAATATGCCTTGATCTCATATAATTTAAATAATTATGGTTGACGGCAGCGCAGTGCTAGGACAGGAGTCAATGACATTTTCCTCGTCTATTAGGTATGCGATCATCATTTCGCTTCCTTTTTAATCCCGGTAGTACGTTTCCGTGGAATATTTTCCGGCATCCACGCGGGCGAAGCCGCGGGCAAATTCTAGTTACGACAAACCTTGAGGAGATATATAAGAGAGAAACATGACAAACCTTGTGGTATGTAGGCGCGTCGCTCCTGTACTAACGCGTGGAACAGCGCAAGAGCGGCATGTAGTCGCACGGTATTAGCGTCCGCGGAATACGCGCCCCATGCGTACAGAGTTCCCATTACGTTATTTTTCACTCCTTCCGGTGCCTGTTGACCAACGCATTCACAATTTTTAAACACGAAAGAAATCTAATCTCAAAAAGAAAAATTCCTTTCACAATTTTCAGATCAATGGGGAAAATGTTTTGCGGAAAGTTTTGAGTATGAATGTGGACGGCTATAAGAGTAGGGGAAGAACTAAGAAACGATGGATGGACTGTGTGAAAGATGATATAAGTAGAAAGGGGTGACTAAAGAGAAAATTAAGTTTAATAGACAAGTATGGAAGAAAAAAAAATGTTGCGCCGACCCCTAATAAATTGAGTTATTATGGGCAAGAGAATGTGATGAATTTTCAGATCTAAACGAGCAATTAACCTTAAGTATTGCTTATTTTAATGATTTAGACTTACCTCAAGTATGACATTAACGCAAGCATTAGATATAAGTGCAGGAATTTCACGGTCTTCCGATAATATCCATAGCCTGTACTCCTCATGGAATTGGTCAGCCTGTAAAGTGTTTTTTTATAAGTAAAAAATGTAAACCAAATCGCTTTTGATTCATTTTGTACGTGAATTTTGAGCGGTCCTTCGAGTAATATACATACCGGTGACTCAAGGAATCCTGCGATGAATGCCTGCAGATCGTTTGTGAAGGGCGAAGCGCCCACCAAGATGGCTAACCAGCTGCCACTGCGACATGCCTCTAGTGCTGTCTCCCATGCCGCCCTTCCTTCTTCTATTCCAACCTAAAATTTTACGAGGAAAGATAACTACATCTGTGTATCTAGCAGTCAGCTCTACTACCAACTTGAAACCAGTCAAAAGGCTAATCTCTCTTCAATAGCATAATTTATTCTCAAAAGTATATTAACGAACTAACTGATATGGTAAAAGAAGGCGGGGGTAGTACAGTGTCATCGAGGGTGTAAGACTGACCCGATGTAATCAATATGCGTGCCCAAAATGTTGACTAAGGTATCTTTTGGCGTTTGAATGACATTGATTTGCGTTATTGGTAAACATATTTGAAATTGTATTAAAACAACAAAATGGCGGCATTCGTTCCGATTTTGGCCACACGCGAACGGACCCTTGTAATAGGGCTGTAGGTGATCCTTGTCGGTACTGGTTCCGTGTTTATTTTATTGCAAAGTGTGATTGTGTGTTTGACCAAGTGACCAAGTAGACAGCTAAAGTCGAGTAAAAAACACAAGTAGGTCGGGAAATATGAAAATAATTACATGTGTGAGTTGTCGGTTAGTAGCAGCGGCTGTGAGGGCATCGTGTGCGTGCGCAGCCAACAAAATCACGGGCCGAGACACGCGCCGCGCGCGCCCGGCGCACACACTCGCGCGTACCACGCGGTCACCGCCTTGCAACACGCCTGCTCCTGTACCAAAGAATAATAAATAACTAGTATTATGTTTTGTTCCCAAAGTATCTGATGATAATGTTAATATATCTTATTCAGGTTAAATTCTTACGCAATCACTCTCTAGAGAGAATTAGTAACACATTCATTTGTATTTACAAGGTTTCAGTTGTATACCTTACCACCTTTTCCAACAATTATTGTTTGAATAATATTGTAAATGAAAAATCATCGACGAAAATTGAGGTTATGAAATTAACCTCACTTTTGAAATGAAAAACATTTTTAAGGTGATTTCAAACTAGAATTTCGACTTTAAGTATTCAAATAATCAGATTAAAGCACCCTTTTTATAAGTGGCACTACAAATTGGGATCCACAGGTATGTTTTCTGATCAAAACAATATAATATCCACGTTCGTATACGTAAAGAAGCGACAATCAAACCCACAACAGTAATCATGGCAGTAGTGCAGTGCCTCGATTGGCTTATCCTAACCTTGACAATGACTAAACCAAAACATAGAACGTGTGCCGACAGGCCGGTGTTTCATACAAACGAACTCATATACTAGGTCCAGTATTTTTATCTCACGAAGCGACGAAGTGCATGAAGACGAGTAACCTCGAATAGCACACAACACACACACGCACTTCCGACTCCGTCATTGCACACACGACACACACATTCACAGCGTGTTTGTACACTTGGTAACCACAAGTAAAGTGCGCGTCGCTTCGTGAGATAAAAATACTATGCACGTAAACTAATTCGTTAGGATGGGGTGTTGGAAGTGTGCCTGTACGCAAACACGCACATTACTTAGCATCGGTCTCCGATACATTCTAGTTCTGATCAGTATATCTGCAGTCAAAAGTGTCAGATCTGATGGTACCGGTTCATTTTCGAATATGAATAATAATAATAATCGAATATGAACCGGTAAGACTAATAGGATATTTGTACGTTTTAAATAGCCACAATCAAGAATATTATCTCTAATCCATAATATTATAAATTCGAAAGTTACTCTATCTGTCTGTCTGTATGTTACATTTTCACGGCTAAACCACTAAACGGATTTCGATAAAATTTGGCAAGGAGATAGATGGTATCCTGGAGAAGGCCATAGGGTACTTTTTGTCTCAAAAATAATCTTAGGGGGGGTGATATAGGGGATGAAAGTTAGTATTTCAGCGTTTTCCAGCATTTCTTAAGTTAGAGATATAAAAATTCAAATTTATGCTTTTGGTAAGAAATAAAGGATTACACCTATCAGCGTTTTCGGATTCGGATTTCCCTCTTTAGTTGATCTTGCGTCCCGTTAAACTTAATGCTACTGGGCCAACAGGAAGTACCAAATAGACTGGTTTATTTGCGAGTGTCAAAATATGCGGCATAAATAACCGTATTTATTTATTATGTTGACTTGGAAGTTTGATTTTCGTTACAGCTCTGTAACGAAACTTCCAAGTCAACACCAAGATACAGACTGAGAAAGAGAGAGAGAGAGAGGGAGAAAGGAAGAGGGGCAGAGACAAAGAGAGAGAAATGAGAAAAAGAGAGATAAAAAGAGGGACAGAGACAAAGAGAGAGAGAGAGTGAGAAAGAGGGAGAAAGAGAGATGGGGAAAGAGAGAGGGAGAAAGAGAGGGAGAAAGAGAGAGAAAGAGAGGGAGAAAGAGAGTGAGGAAGAGATAGAGGGGAAAGAGATGGAGTGGGAGAAAAAGAGAGGGAGAAAGAGAGAGTGAGAAAGAGAGAGTGAGAAAGTGAGAGAGATAAAGAGAGAGGGAGAAAGACAGAGAGAGGATTGTAGCTAGCGGTGGTGGTGGTGGCGTGAGTTTATGTATGTGTACAACTAATTCTTTCAGGCTTTATATTTTGCTTATAAAAGACGAAACACAAAAACACCCCAAAATGTGTCGACGCCTTATTTGTATCATCTACAATTAACAAGAACCAGTGTCAGTAGTCAGTATCAGTTTTTGGGTTCCGTACCCAAAGGGTGCCAAACCGAACCCTATTACTAAGGCTCCGCTGTCCGTCTGTCTGTCTGTCTGTCCTGTGACAGATCAGGACTTGGAAGTTTGATTTTAGTTACAGAGCTGCAACGAAAATCAAACTTCCAAGTCAAGAGACCGTAGACCGTTTTTGATATCTTTTTCAACTTGATGCCTCGGTTTCCTGAGAAAAAGGGTCTGGACAGACAACGAAGTCATCCTTTAAGGGTTTAAATTTTTCATTTTGTAGTACGGAACCCTAAAAGAGATTTATTATCTGCCTGTTATTTTCATGCCGTAACAGCTGAACGGATTTAGATGAAAGGCAGACCTGGGACCTACACAGGATACATACATAGGATACTCTGAATCCCGGTAGCACGTTCCTGTGGGATATTTTCCGACATCCACTCGGGCGAAGCCGCGGGCAAAAGCTATCCATACTATACTATATACTATACTATATATATATATAATATTATAAATTATAAATTCGAAAGTAACTGTCTGTCTGTCTGTCTGTATGTTACCTTTTCACGGCTAAAACACTAAACGGATTTCGATAAAATTTGGCAAGCAGATAGATGGTATCCTGGAGAAGGACATAGGGTACTTTTTGTCTCAAAAATAATCTTAGGGGGGGTGATATAGGGGATGAAAGTTAGTATGGGAATCCAGCATTTCTGAAGTTAGAGATATGAAAATTCAAATTTATGCTTTTGGTAAGAAATAAAGGATTACACCTTTCAGAGTTTTTGTAAAATCATCCCCCAATCGGGTAAAAAAGGGGATGATTTTAAAATTCACATGTAATATTGATTGTTTTGTGTCTTCTTTTCAAGTGAATTAAGGTATTGGAAATATAGTCATAGTCCGAAGTTTTAAAAAAACCGGACAACTGTTATTAGGACTAGCCCCCTGAGGGTTCCGTCTTAAAGCTCGCTCGTGCCCGGCTGCCCGAATTTCCAAATCTGGATTGAAGAATAAACTTAACTTTTCAATTGAAAAAAAACTTATAGTAGAGTAACTACCTAATTAAATACTGACTAAATGTTACTTCTAGACACGGCCTATGAATTTTTGATCCCATATTGAAGAACAAACTTAACTTTGCAGTTACCAATTTTCGGATTTTCCTCTTTTGTTGATCTTGTTTCCCGTTAAACTTCATGCTGCTGGGCCAACAGGAAGTACCAAATAGACTGGTTTATTTGCGAGTGTCAAAATATGCGGTATAAATAACCGTATTTATTTATTATGTTGACTTGGAAGTTTGATTTTCGTTACAGCTCTATAACGAAACTTCCAAGTCAACACCGAGGTACGGATTGAGAAAGAGAGAGAGAGATGGAGAATGGAAGAGGGAGAGAGACAAAGAGAGAGAGGGAGAAAGAGAGGGAGAAAGAGAGTGTGAGAAAGAGAGAGAGGGAGAAAGAGAGAGGGGGCAAGAGAGACAGAGTGAGAGAGAGGGAGCAAGAGAGACAGAGTGAGAGAGAGGGAGCAAGAGAGAGAGTGAGAGAGAGAGAGAGACAAAGAGAGAGAAAGAGAGGGCGAAAGAGAGAGAGGGAGAAAGAGAGGGAGAGAGGGAGCAAGAGAGAGAGTGGGAGAGAGGGAGCAAGAGAGAGAGTGGGAGAGAGCGAGAAAGAGAGACAGAGAGGGAGAAAGAGAGACAGAGAGGGAGAAAGAGAGACAGAGTGATAGAAAAAGAGAGGTAGACAGAGAGAAAGAGAGATAGAGAGAGGGAGGGAGAAAGAGAGGAAGAGGAGGAAGAGGGAGAGGATTGTAGCTAGCGGCGGTCTATAGGTTCTACCTAACCCCCACGGGAAAATGGCGTGAGTTTATGTATGTGTATAATTAATTCTTTCGGGCTTTTTATTTTGCTTCTAAAAGAGGAAACAGAAAAACACACCAAAATGTGTCGAAGCCTTATTTGTATCATCTACAATTAAAATGAACCAGTGTCAGTAGTCAGTATCAGTTTTTGGGTTCCGTACCCAAAGGGTGCCAAACCGAACTACTTTCACTTACTTCAAACTTCCAAGTCAAGAGACCGTAGACCTAAGTTTTTGATATCTATTTCAACTTGATGCCAACTAACCTTTCTAACATGCAGGTATTATAAGTTGAATGGCGGCACTAGAGTAGGTATTACAAATTAATGGTGATAATAATAGTAAAATGATTAATTAGTTTTTTAAGTAAGGCATTTAGAATCATATAAACCTGTTTTATTTATTTAAAAAAACCGGACAAGCGTGGACTAACTAACGAGGACTAACGCCCTGAGGGTTCCGTCTCAAAGCTGTGCTTGCTCGGCTGCCCGAATTTCCAAATCTGGATTGAAGAACAAACTTAACTTTTTAATTGAAAAAAAACTTTTAATAGAGTAACTACCTAATAAAATACTGACTAAATGTTATTTCAAGACACGGCCTATGAATTTTTGATCTACGATTGAAGAACAAACTTAACTTTGCAGTTCATATATAAATTACCAATTTTCGGATTTTCCTCTTTACTTGACCTTGCTTCCCGCAAAACTTCATGCAGCTGGGTCAACGGGAAGTACCAAATATACTGGTTTATTTGCGAGTGTCAAAATATGCAGCATAAATAACCGTATTTATTTATTGTGTTGACTTAGAAGTTTCGACCGACAACGAAGTCATCCTTTAAGGGTTTAAATGTTTCGTTTTGGAGTACGGAACCCTAAAAGAGATTTATTTTCTACCTTTTCATGCCGTAACGGCTGAACGGATTTGGATGAAAGGCAGACCTGGGTTAGGACATAGGATACTCTGAAACCCGGTAGCATGTTCCTGTGGGATATTTTCCGACATCCACGCGGGCGAAGCCGCGGGCAAAAGCTAGTGAATGATATATATAAAGCGTACCCAGTAGTTGATCAACGAAAGCCACAATAGCTCGGTATGCGCTGTCTGGTCGAGTCACTGCCACTGCCACCACAGTTTCAAAAGCGCTCAATTTTAGTCTGCTTAATATATTGATCTCCCCTGATTGGAGGAACTCCTTCCAAACATCTTCGTTTTGTAGTGATAGTCTATTGTAAAGATCTTCATTTACAACCTAGAATTTTACCAATTTTTTTTAACGGTTTATGTTATAAATTAAACTCTATTGTAAAAAACTAAGTCTGTGTATATGGACTGACCTTTAGTTTACCAATTTTCTTAATGTATTCCTGGGGTATCCAGGAGTGTTTGTTTTTTATTTCATTGACATTACCAGTATCTTCTAGGTCGTGATTACCTATGAATATTTGCCATAGCTGAAAATGAAACAAGAGGAACATTAACTCAGACCAAATTTTAAAGACTTGCTACTGTGTATAAAGTGAAGGACCTTACCTCGTTTGGTATCAAATCCTCGTAAACTTGCTTTAATAGGTATAAAACAACTATGTATTTATCTTTCTTGTGCAGACTCAATAGGACTCTCTCCACAATTTTCCTAGTGACACACTTGACAACTTCGGGGTTGTTTATTTTTGTTTGATCCTGGAATAGTTAATGAATATTTTTTTTAGATTTTTTTGTCTTCAACCGGACTTAATTTTGTACGCAATTTCAGGAACTTTTACCGCCTAACCGAAATAGGGAGTTTTCAATTCAGGCATCTTTATTTTTTATGTATTTTATCTTGTGTGATATTTTGGTGTAGGGTGCGTTTGGCAGGGGGACGCGGATGTAATTATGTATGTTTGTTACGACACAACAATATCTCCGTATACAGCTTTAGTCATCTTTGTATTAGGTATAATCTCTGTTTTACTCACGGGTTGTCTCCTCACAGCATCAACGAACACATCGAGCACTGCATCAACAGGCAATGCAATGAGTGGCCAGCGTGTGGCCAGCCCGTTTGTGGCCAGGGCCAGCATGGCTGCACGTTGGGCCGCACTCTCATACATCTGACAAGCGGCCTGGCTGGCTTGTTCCACCTCTCGAGCGGCCGCTAAAGCTTCAACTATGGTGTCGTTAGTAGCTCTAGTCTTGCTTAGAGAGGCGAGCACACCCGCGTCTTTTAAGATGTCGCCTTTGTTTGATAACTCACGGAGGAGGTTTTCCTGTTAACCAGTTATAAATCAGTCAGTGATAGTTCATTTTGCATAAAATTGATCATGCAACTAGACAACTAACTCAAATACTTGAGACAAAATAACTGTAACATGTAATGTGCAAACCTGCAATTCATGTTGTTGTTTCTGCAGAGTAGCTTTCTTCAGTTTGATTTCTTTGGATTTTTCATCCACCTCTGGATTTTGCTGTTGCAAGGCGTAATAGACTAGTTGGTCTAAAAAATAGCAATGACTAAGTAAAGGCCAAGACAACAACATTCTATAAAAAAAATTGTTACCAAAATAAAGCAGTTGTGTAACCGAAATCATTTGCACACATTGTACAGTCAAAAGTTAATTTGTATAAAGAAAGAAAATAAATAAATTTGACCCAGGTAAGACACACACAATATAGGTACTAACACACAAAAAAAACAGATAAAAACTTAGAAATTGTATTGTAGCATTGTGTGTCTCACGGCTGCTCCAAATAGCCAATAATAGTTTAACACAAATGCCACTACTGCCTGACGCTGGTTTTGAACCGTCCCTTATGTTGAGGACATCGTAGATCGGATATTGTATAACAGACTTCATTGTGGCTTTTTCCTGCTACCATATAACTTACCAGTAAGTGCATGTAACGTAGGGGTAAAGTTAACAGGCGACAGTCGTGCGGCCACGTGCGGCGGCAGTGCGGGCGCGGCGCGACACTGCAGCACTACCCGCACGGCGCCGCCCAGGCCGCGCGCGCCGCTCCACCAGGAAGAGTGCACGCAGTCCACGTCGCTTATGATCAAGGTGCGGCCCAGTCTGCAGAACACACAATGTGTGAAAAGCTACTGGCATTATCTACTCTATTCCGACCATTTTTAATAAATTGCCCAAATTATGGAAAACCTTAAATATATCTGCTCTTAAAAGTAAATTGAAGAGTTTACTAACTGAAAGAGCATATTACAGTATAGCAGAGTTTATGAAAGAGGACAATTTTCTTCGTTTGTGAGATGACAATGTTGTATTTTTGACATGTTATTGTAATCTATTTTATTTTGTTTTTTATTGGAATTGAATTTTTTTTAATGACAATAATTCATGTTGTTATTGACCAATTTATTTAATGACAACTTTGACATTGAATTGTATAAAAAAATATGCTTATTGAATTGTATACTTACTTAATCTTTAATGAATAATGATGAAATGTAATGTTGATGAATATTATCGCGGTTTATGCACCATCTCTTTCTACCAATTTGTACGCCACGATATGCGGCTAAACATGTTAGAACTTTTCTGTATCCCATTATTATCCTGCATGCAATGTATCATGTACAGCATGTTTAAACAAAAACAAATAAAATTTACTTTACTTATTCATATTTAGTGATAAAACGTTGAGATATCATTATAATATGTAAGTTGAATATTGTCTACACTAATATTATAAAGAGACAAGAGTTGTATTTTTGTTTATAATTAATAAACTGAAAAACGACTGAATCGACTTTAAAAATTCATTATCACTTATCACTGAGTAACATAGGCTACGATTAATAAAGATATCACGCTGGTGGAAGGTAGTTTTTTATACACATGAACAGTGCCGTAACTAGGGCGGTGCCAGCGGTGCCCAGGCACAGGGCGCAGAAATGACCAAACCAGGGCCACTAACAATACCAATTTTTTTTTTTTTTTTTTTTTTGAAGAGATAAAGTTCAGACCAAAGATTTAAATCGTAGATGTACCCTCACCGTACTACGTCGCGCGAAAAAGTGTCCACACTGAGAAGAGTGACCTCGCACAATAATAATACCGTTTCCATGACAATCAAGTCAAGTGTCTGCGATATTGTGAAGAAATGCGACCATCTTTTATCGCGGCAGGGCGAATCTACGATTGAAATCTTTGGTTCAGACGCCGGCTACGATCTTACCCCACAACAAAACTTGAAAATTCATATACAGGGCGTCCCACGGATATGCCACATGGAAGGAAAGTACCTTGAATATTTTAGAGAGACATTATTTGAATTTAAAAAACAATTTAAACTGCATTCATAGATATTTAAATAATTACATGGTTGAACCGGGAATCGAACCCGTTATATAAGAAAAATAATCACCCTGTAGCTTTATCATACTGATCGAAAGGCTTCATTGATTGATTTCATGATTCATAAGGATTCTTTTTTGCTAAATAACATAGTGTCAAAAATAAAAGGAAGACCATGCCACATGACCATATCCGTTGGACGTCCTATACCTATGTGAAGCAACTGATAAAAATATTTCTGAATTCACGTGGCGATTCAAAAAATTACACAACATTCACCAGTTCTTTAATTTTTTGACAGTAGAATACATTACCAAGTATCCCATTGAAGACCTAAAAAAATGATGCTGATTTGAGTATCAAATATTCTGCAGATATCAATGCTACTGAATTTTGGGCCGAATTAGAAACTTTCAAGAGTCAAGTTGAAGCGACTACATTATTTGATAAATGTGAACGTCAGTCAAGTCTCGGTCTTCTTAAAGTTATATTAGAACTAGATTTAAATGAAATGTTTCCCAATGTAGGTAGTAGTCGCTATAAAGATTTTTTTATCAATGCCAGTGACTGTAGCTTCCTGCGAAAGATTGTTCAGTAAGCTCAAATTGATAAAGACGTACCTACGCTCGACGATGGGCCAAGAAAGATTATCGGGCCTAGCGATTTTAGCGACATTTTCACAATGTAATCAAGGACTTCGCAATGAAGAAAGCGCGTAAAGTAAATCTTTAAGAGGGTTTATCCTATAAGTTGGCAACGTCCCAAATAACTGTCAAATATTTACTTGTTTTGATTCTTGTAGCAATATTAGTGAATAGAAATATGAAATGTGGCTAACTAGCGAACTAGAATATTAATAATGAATTGCGATTATAACATTGAATTTAATGTTGTACCTTTTAGGTGTAAAAAACGCATTTGGAAAGTTTCTAAATAGTTTTTTTACATCTAAAACTAAACATTCGATGTTACGATATTAATGATTGCATTTCATAATCAATATTCTAGTTCGCTAGTTAGCCACATTTTTTATTTCCACACACTAATATTGCCCAATTAATCAAAACAGTGACATATTTGACATCTATTTGCGACGTTGCCCACCTTCATAAACTCTCTTACGGTTTGCCTAGAATCTTTACTATCTGTACTGATCAGTATTTGTGTATTGTCAATTTTTTTTTTTCGAATAAATGTTTTTCACCGAATTTATAAACGCAATTAATTTGAACTTCCTTATTCAAAACTTTTACATAAACTTAGTTTTTGGATGTTAGATTAATTTTTATAGACAATCCATTTTACTGTCGGAACCGGTTATGATTACAAATATTTCAATTGGCGCGGTTATAGCAGCTCGCACCGGGCGCATAAAAGGCTAATTACGGCACCGCACATGAACCTTTCGGTATAAATACATGTACATGATGGTAAAAATCGTATCAAAATCTATTGGGTAGTTATGAAAAACAAAGCAGTCACACAGACAGTGATGAATAGCGACTTTAATTTATATTATCTATTGATACAGATATAAATAGCGTTATTGTTACAATATTACAAAGATCAGCTTATGTAGTTACAAAGGCGAGCTTAACTGCCGTCTCTTATATTTAAGAGCAAAATTGTCTTTAACCTGGCGTAACCAGAAGGGGTTCAAGAGATTGGCTAAATGCTACGTGGTGCTACGCAAAATTCAAAAGAAGAGAGAGGAACAGAGGAAGACATTAAGCTACGCATGAATAGAGCTTTATTATATTAATTCAATCTTATAAAAGATGGAAGTATGAAAGAAAAGTACATGTTGCGCCGACCCCTTGGGATAATGGCAGGAGAATGATGGTGATGATGATGATGAAAAGGCGAAAGGTTTTTATGAACCCCTTTTAACGAAATATGAAAATATCAATAGGTAAATTTTACATTTGACGCAAAGTAAACACAGTAGACGCAGTTGACATTACAAAGTAGCATGAGCCCCAGCGGCAAACAGAATTATGTATCACAACTCTGGTCCCCAACATAAAGGCGCCGCCTAGTGGAGACTACCGCATGTATAACAAAATGAAGATCAGCAGTTACAGACAGATATTATGTAAAAATTATTATGAGGTAATAACTGTAACAATAGTTATTTAATTACATTTTATTATTATAGTAAATCTAAAGTCTTACCTGATGGCATATTGTACGGTGGTGACCAACTTCTCACTTCGCTGCGACACGAAGTCGCACTGCGAGTCTGCGAGCGTGTTCTTGAGCCAAGTCAGACCCTCCCCGTCGGGGTCCACGATCAATGGAATGAACCCGCACTTTTGACTCTCCAAGAACTACAACGAAATTATAGCTCTTTAGGCATTTAATTTACCTACAGACACAAGACGTATGACTATGTTTAGGTTTCCTTCATCCAACTAATCTAACCAAGGTTTTTCAAAAACTTATTTGCCGATTTCTGCCTGGCTACTGACATTAGGCCACTATAAGAAGGGACTTAAACAACACTGGCGAAATATGGGCGTGTTATCCTAAGAAAAGTATGCGTTTCGAGAATTCTTATCTAACTTCGGAAATAAAGTTTTGAAAATACTTTTCAAAACTTTGGCAAATTGCGATCTGGAACTGGAGTAGGTAACCCGACAGAGAGAAAACTTCATAGAAATACGCAATGATATGTGCACTACTACAAAGCACGGCAGTACAAAACTTAGAAGCTTTTCCACTGCGCTGTGGGGGTTACTCTATGACGCGTACCTCTTCTAGTTTAATTGTAATTATCTATTTATTCGGGGAGCATGAATGTTATAAAGATTTTATCTTCATTAATCATCTTAATAAAAATATGTTAGGATATAAAAATGCTTACCTGGTCAACCAAAACACCGTTTTTAATCGCCGAAGTATCGGACGGCAGGCCGTCAGCTTCCCATTTCAACTGCTTTTCAGTAGGCGATAGGAAGTTTATTATAGAAAACGACGAGTCTTCGAATCCTATAATAGCACTCCATTTTGTTACATAGGCCCTGTAAATAAGATCAAACTGTATTATAATACTTACTATGGTACTTTTGTAGTTTTAATAAAGTTTTAGCAATAAATAATACCTTGCTTGTGGTTCCGTCACATCTGGCAAGTACACGATGTATGCGGCTGATAGCAGTGATCTCTGATTGAGTTGCGATATTTCTGTTGATATGTTTTCCAGCTGAAATCAAAATCACCATTTAACATCCATTCTTTTTTTTTTCAATTATAAAATAGAGGGAAACCAGTTATACAAGTCATAAACAGCCTCAGCAGTGCGCACTGCTGTAACTCAGGCATCCTCTCTTTGAGAGAGAGCGGGCTGAAATCTACCACCAGTGAGAGTTGGTGGACGTCACATGTCTTCGAAATTTTGGATCTAGTTCAGCATGACCTAGATCCAGAATTCTTCACCGTTTTTTTAAACTATGCACGTTCTTGCGTGGTGATGTAAAAAGCTCGTCTCAATCAACAACTCTGGAAGAACTGCAGGTGCGTTGATGACTTTTGAAGGAAATGTGTTTTCAAGAAGACTTATGTTATACACGATAAAATATCTAAGCGTTTGGTCTTACATCGTTCTCCCACGCAGTGTACTCATGCGCGAGCTGGTCTATCAAGTTAGTGGCCGCCGTGATAGTTTCATTAGCCTGCGTCAGTCTCAGTTCTAAAGCGGCGGCGTCACGTGTGTGTTGTCCTAGTTGCTCTTGCAGGGCTGCGACCCGCTCTTCTACTGTGGTAAGACCAGTTGATAGTGCTGCCATCTGCTGTTCCGCATCAGTTAGGTTTCTGACAGCAAATGGAAGCAGTTTTAAAATAGAAACGAACAAAAATGCTGTTTTAAGTGAATATAGAGGATAATTATCTCCGTTTGTAGAAAAATGGAGGAGCACTCCATATTTCGAAGTTATTGGTGGGGGAATTTCATATCTTCTACAGACGAAATGGACACAGTACTGAGTGTAGAGGTTACTCGTGCGTTTTTTTGTAATTTATTTAACTCTGTAAAAAAGCTGGGAGGACCTAAATTATAATGTAATTTATTTTTATGTTAAATATAAAATTATTTTTTTACAATGCCACAATCTTTATAATTCGGCGGATGTCCGTGTCAAGCCTTTTCACTTCATCATTTTCAAAGTGATTTCAATGTTAAACTTTGTAGGAATATATTATATAATAATGATAATTTATATAATATACTAGCTGACCCGGCGAACTTTGTTCCGCAATCAATCAAATATTAAAAAAACCCTACCTACCCTATCCTTTTTTTTTTTTTTTTTTTTTTTGAGGGTGGGAAATCATCAAATGACTTCTCCCGCTCTGGGCAGAGCGAGAGGGTGTGTCAGACTTTTACTGACTAAAACCCACCCGTGTTCCTTCCGTTGCCTGTGTGCCGGGGCCGCGTTATCCCTTTCGGACAAACCCGCAACCCCAGCAGGCATTGGTCTTTCGACCCCGTCGGTTGGTGCTGACATCTCTTTGAGGCGCGCGTGGAACACAACACGCCGTCGACACGGGCCTGGTCCTTATCGGACGGCGAGCTGCCCATTGCTCACCGTCCGCAAGCCCGCGCCTACGGTGGCCGGAAGTCGGCTCTGGACTCCCGACGCCCGGGGCGTCTCCTGCGGCGACTAGGGCCGCGAGGGCGTGCAGCTTGCATCTCCCTCGCGCGCTCCGCCTCCTCCTTCGCGAGCATAACTGCTTCGCAGAAGGAGGTGACGGCCTCCCATGCACTCTCGCTCCGAACCATGGCCTGAACCAGGGCCGGACGCGAGAGATCGCCGCCGCCGATCGCCTCCGTGAGGACACGGCGGTGCTCCGCCCAAGCCGGGCAGACCTCCACCGTATGCTCCACCGTGTCCTCCGGGCGATCCACACAGTGGTGACACCCGGACCTACCCTATCCTATCTTTTAAGTTAGATCAAACTGCACACGGTGTGCAAATTTGATTAAAATCGGTTAAGTAGTTTAGGAGTCCATCGCGGGCAAACAACGTGACGCGTAATTTATATATATTATAATATAATATAATATATAAGATGTATAAGAGGAAAAAACATAATAATTGTTGGTATACCCGAGCTACAAACATCTAACTCTGATGAAAGACGTAATTACGACATAAACGAAGTAACAAAAGTAGTAAAACCGCTTTCAGAAGATTGCCCTGGACCTATCAAAACAATAAGATTAGGAAAATACTCTTCAGATAAAAATCGTCCGATAAAAGCTTACTTTCCATCAGACAGTGCAACTAAAAGCTTGCTACGATACAAAACTAAACTGGAAACAACCGAAATAAAAATCTACTCAGATCAGACCGTACAACAACAAAACTATATGAAAAGCCTCAAGGAAGAACTACAAACCCGTGTAACGAACGGCGAATCTGATTTAAGCATAAAATATTTTAAAGGGATTCCGAAGATAATGAAATCTTAATCAAACATTCCCTCCATGGCGGTATAGTCGAGACATGTGGCAACATAACGTACCAGATTACAGTCAACTACAATAACATATTCTCAAGTACAAAATCACTGAAATTTTTCTATGCAAATGTCCGCAGCATAATAAAGCCTGGAAAACTAGATGAGCTAAAATGTGTCATCCCTGCGACAGACAGTACATATAATCATTCTCACTGAAACGTGGATCAAGTCAAATGATGAAGCACAAAGAGTACAACCACAGAATTACTCTCATTATTACAGCTACAGATCTAAGTCCAGAGGTGGGGGGCGTTTCTATATTTGTCCACAATAATCTAAAGCACAACTTTGTTGAAGAAAAGTGTGACGACGATAACCATTTTCTCTGGGTTTATGTGAAGAAATTTTCCTTGAATATAGGAGCCATATACAAGCCAGAAAGACCGAACGTTACCAAATTTCTTGAAGACTATTCTACTTATCTACAAAATAAAAAACATTGTGTAACTTTTGGTGACTTTAATTTCAATGTCTTAAAAAGAGATAAGAATACAAAAGAGTACTTGAGTGTTTTAAAAGAAGAAGGCTATAGTATTTTGAATAAATTTCACGAAAATTATTGTACTCGAGAAGCGATTACTAGCAAAACAATATTGGATCATGTATCTACAAATGTGAAGGCCAAAACAAATGATTTCCGGTTGGCCATTGTCGAATCTGCAATGTCTGACGACAAACAAATTGTATTTGAAATATAAAGATGTGAACCTGAGCCTCCAACGAAAATCCAGTACGAAGCAGTCAACTTCTCACAACTATATATAAAACATTAGAAGAAACCAAATATAAAAATGAAAAAAATGACTACACTACATTTGAGAAATATTTAAAATCGAATATAAACAAAAATAAAACAACTAAAACTAAAATTTTAAATGCAAAAAAGACAGATTGGATTAATAAAGATGTACTATTGGATATAAACAAAAGAAATGAAGAATGGAAAAACCTGAAAGAAAATCCTAAGAATGATGAAATTAAAGAATCTTTTATTTGTATTCGAAACAAGAGTATCAGAGAAAATTCAAACTACTAAGAAATAATATTATCTGAAAGAGTTTAGTGACTGTTCTAAAAATCCCCTAAAAATGTGGACACTTATAAATAACCTCACCTGTAATAAAGCAAAAGTTAGTTGTGCTCCGGAAATACTCGATGGCCTAGCAATGGACAAAATACAAGTATGTGAACATTTTAACTCTTACTTTTTGACAAAAGGTTCTAAATTAGCAAATGATATCCATCCCTGGTAAATACCATAATAATTTAACAAACACACTACCACAGAATCAGAGTCCTAGTCAGTTGGTGGAACTTACACCAACTACCGCTGGTGAAGTAGCAAAAAATGTGGATGATCTTGAAGTCAACACCAGTGCTGGTTTAGACGGACTTAATGCAAAGACGATAAAATGTGTTAAGAACCTTATTAAGAGTAATTTAAGTACGTGCATAAATTCTTATTTACTGGATGGAAATTTCCCTAATAGTCTGAAAATCGCAAAAGTTACACCGATACATAAAGGTGGCAGTAAATCAAATGCTGAAAACTATCGTCCCATTTCTGTACTCCCTATTATCTCGAGTCTTTGATTTTTTTTTATATATCCGGTTACATAAATACTTACACCTATATTCTAAGTCAAAACCTCATGATTTCCTCGACTCGACTCAACCTCACTTAGGTAGTTTGATATTCATAGTTGCAATTTTACTCCTCATGTTAAAGAATTTCCTCAGTCGAGGTGAGTTTGAGTTGAGGAACCAACTGTCAAATATAAGGTACGTCGCGATCTACCTTGAGGAAGTTTTTAACCAAAAAAAGCGAATTTCATCCGCTTTTCGTTATGTCTTTTGAAGAATTTATTGAATATTTTTACTATAATAACAATTACGTATCGTGACGCTACTTACGAGATGCAGAAAATCCAATTGGGTTTTATGATGATTTATTTAAAATGAGATTTCGCTTTATAAAATATATTGTGGTGAGCTTTTTGTTACCACTATTGTTTCAAGATATTGGTGGTGGTAACAGACGTGGATTGTCAACTCCACCCATAACCCAAATATTTGCCGCTTTACAATTTTATGCATCAGGAAATTTCAAGATGAACTGATATTTTAGGAAACGCATAAAGAAGTATTTTTGTGTTTTCAAGCCATTCAATTCTCAAGTATCATCTTATTTTTTGCCCAGGACATGGTTTTTGGTTCAAGTGGATAAATTATTAGTGTGTTTATTTTTATCACTCTATCTACTTTCATTTGACAAATGTGACACTTCAAGTTGAAAACTACAGGTAGGTAACGCTCTCACAGACTGTTAAAAATAAGTTTAGCCAATATAATAAACGGAATATTCCTCCAAATAATGACGTATTCGTGACGTATCACTTCGACTCACACTCATTCAAGGAACCTCATAATTTCCTTAGTCTTACGACTGTGAATACCGATTTTGAGGATCTTTCGAGGCATGCCTTGAGGTTCCTTGACTGAGTTGTGAGTCGAGGAGCTTTCGAGGTGACGACTTAGAATATAGGTGTTAGTCTCTATAAATTTCCTTACCGATAAACAGTATGGATTTCGGCCAACATCGAACACCTTATCAGCTACAGTCGATCTCGTCACCTAAATTAAAACTAGCATAGATCGGAGACAACTGGCCTTGGGTTTGTTTATAGACCTAAAGAAAGCCTTTGACACAGTAAGTCATGAGCTGCTTCTAAAAAATCTGAAGGCGATTGGTATTACTGGAGCAGCATACAAAATCTTTAAATCGTACCTGATGGATATATTTCAAGTGGTAAAAATAAATGACTGTCAAAGTAGCCCCCAACTGATTACATGTGGAGTTCCCCAAGGCTCTATTCTGGGCCCATTGCTGTTCTTAATATATATAAATAATATTACAGATATAGGACTACAAGGTGATGTATCACTCTATGCTGATGATATAAGTCTATTCTATTTTGGTAATGAAATTGATGCTCTTATGGAACAGGCACAAGATGACTTACATAGATTGTTTAATTGGTTCCAGTGCAATCTACTGACAGTTAATACTAATAAAACAAAGTACACAATATTTGCTGCAAAAAATAAAAACATACAAACACATCACACTCTTAACATAAATGGTAAAATACTTGAAAAATCTAAAGCAGAAAAATACCTTGGACTTATACTGGACAGCGACTTGTCGTGCAAAGCACATATCGAGAAAATAAAAAATAAACCCTCTGCCTTAACAGGCGCACTGCGCAGCATTGTTCGTTGTCTCCCACCACAAGTTTGCTATATGATTTATAACTCCTTGGTAAAACCTCATTTGGACTACCTAATTGAAGTGTATGGCTGTACTTTTAAATCCAACCTACAAATCTTGCAAACAGCTCAAAATAAAATTAATAAAGTTCTTTTTAAATACAACTACCGAACACTCACACTAAATCTTTACAATGACACAAACCTCATGAATATTTCACAGATATATAGGTATAATACTTGTATACTTGTACATAAATTTTTAAACAAAAACATACACACACAAATAACTCTAACAAAACAATCACAAATAAAAAACAGATACAGAACTAGACAAGCAAATGACATAGCGTTGCGGGCGCCTAGAACAAACTACGGTAGAAGTACTATTCTGTATGAAGGAGCACAGCTTTACAATAAATTGCCACGGAATGTAAAAGATCAAAAATCCATGTTTACTTTCAAAAAGTCTCTAAAGAAACATATTTTAGCGGATTTAAAATTTTAAGCTATCTGCTAGTACTGTACTAATCTTAACTTATTTTTGTTGTGTAACCGTCGCGTCGCCTAATGTATACTAATTAGAAATAAGTTTTTTCTCATATAAGTGAATGTAATTCTTTTTGAGAAATAAAGTTCTTAAACCGTATATAAAGTATTAAGTATTTCTAAAAAGCTCATCTGAAGATTTGAAAACAAGTAATATATTTATAATGTTATGGTAAAGTTTACGTTAAAATAATCGCAAAATAAAATAAGGTGAAAAAAAAGTTTTTTTTAACTTCATTGAGATTTTTGACAGTTAGTTACCCACGTCTACCTCTGCTTTACATTTAAGCAGACGTTAATCATAACGTAACTTTAAACAACGTTTATAAAATAACCCCGAAAAAAATCATAATATATAATAATATAATATATTCATAATATAAAAATTCCAATTCGCATATCACTTGTGCAGGTTGGCCTGGTGCGCCTGCAGCGGCTGCACGCGCTGCAGCGCCGTTGCGTAGTGCAGGTTGGCGCGCACCCAGGCCGCCAGCGGCGCGCACGCCGCGCTGGCACGCCGGGCCGTCGCGGGCTCGAACGAGCCGCCGCGCGTCTCTAGTAGCTTCTTCACGCTTGCTACTGCAACTGGACTGATTTGACTTGCGTCCATGCATCTGGATAAAAAACATCGATATTGTTGTTATTAGACCCAACAAGGAATATATATCTGAATGCAAACTAGATATCCAAAAAGTAAGTTCAAAAACTAAAACCCGACCGACTTCTGTAAAATGACGCCATAAAAAGTATGAAAAAAGAAAATGTTTCATACTTTCATACATACTTCAGACAGAAATCAAGACATATGTACAAAAATGGTCAAGGTAAAGCCGTGGTGGCATGCCATTATAATTGTTTGTTGGCATGATTTTATAGTAGTCGGGTTTTAGTTTTTGATCTAACTTTTTATTTAAATTCTTTTGGGTTTGTAATTTCGTTATAAATTATTTGCAGAACCGCTTAAATATTTTTTTTGTTAAGTTTTATTGTATAATAGGTATTAATTTTACAGCCACGCCGTACGTAGCGCAGTCGCACTTATGCTTGTTTTTAACAATTTAAATATATTTAGTTACTTAGATAATATGATATCCTTACATATTATAAAACAAAGACCCCCCGCCTCGTCTGTCTGTCTGTCTGAACGCTATAAACTAAAAAATTACCTAACGGATTTTCAAACGGTTTTCACCAATGGACGGAGAGATTCATCATGTTTTGATGTATAATTCATTAAGATATTGTGTAACATGGCTGAAATATGACGATTATTGTCGAGTATGTCGGAAAAATCATGACGACTGGGAGCTTTACTGGCGTGCGTCGCGTAAGCCGTAAGAGATACATCAAATTTATGTTCTGCAGGATTGAAGATCTTAAAAAGTTCACCAAAAAAGTCCACGATAGCATATGTCTACCTTCTTCTAAGGGCCTGTGCACACCACGTTTTTAAACGCGCCGTCGACGGCGCGCTTTTATCCTACAGACAGGTGTGCAAAGTCTACAGGCTGCGTCTGACTTGCGTGCGTATCGCGTTTGTATCGCTACAAACACGCGCGTCGACGGCGCGTTTAAAAAACGTGGTGTGCATAGGCCCTAAGGATGACACAGTAACCAGTATTATCTTTCGGATTTTGATAAAAATTTCTTTGATATTTTCGAAGCTATTTTGACCGGCTTTATATTAATCCTTATTCAATATAATGTTATTTAGATTGGACATCTAATTTAGATTAAAATTTGACTTGACATCATATCATTTAAATGAATAGTTTAAAAGATATCACAGATTCAAAATAGCTTAGCGTAACAAAATAATCATGGTTGACGGCAACGCGGGCGCAGTGGTAGGAGTCAATGACCTTTTCCTCGGCTATTAGGTATGTAATCCCGATAATACGTTCCCGTGGGATATTTTCCGACATCCACGCGGGCGAAGCCGCGGACAAAAACTAGTTTATACATATTTGTAATGTGCTCGTCAAGCCCTTTCATTTGTATCCAACATGGAAAATTTACAATCTTTTTCTTTTTTATTTCATGACTCCATGTCCTCTAGAGGGCGCGAAATCGATTCAATGTGATGTCACATAGCCTATAACTAGCGGGCAATCAAGACTACCAACTATACTCATTTGTCAGATTATGATCCGCAGTTTAGAAGTTATGAGGTAAAAGATGAACATACACACATACTGGTCAAAATCATAACCCTCCTTTTTGCTTTACCGTAGTCGCGTAAAAATAATACGATGTTTGATGTCTGCGACTTCGATTATCTTTATCTTCTACAAAAATCATTATCATCTACCTAACCTTGTCCCATGTTACTTGTGGTCAGCTCAACACGTTTTCTTCTTCCAGTCTCTCCTGTCAACCGTCACGATATCATTCACTCACTTCTCTTTCATATCATTCCTCACAAATAAAAATAAAAAAAATATAATTTTAATTAAATATTAAATTATAAACATAGTTTATAGTATAAGTAGTGTAATCAGCCTATAATTTTCCCACTGCTGGGACAACAGGCCTCCTCTCTGTGAGAGGGAGTGGGGCGAAATCCACCACGCGGGCCCAGTGCGGGTTGGTAGATGTCACACGTCATCGAATTTTTGGTTCTAGGACATGCCGGTTTCCTCACGATGTTTTCCGTCACTGTTTTGAGAGCAGTGGTGATGAAATAATTTACTCAATGTGACGCGCCTGTCAGGGTTCGAACCTATGACCTACAACTAGTAAGTCGCGACTGTTACCACTGGTCCACCATTGCTCATAGTAAACATAGTACTTATTTATTTTACCTAATATCCTCCTTAACTCCCCGTTTGGAAAGGAAGTTCTTCATGGAATGCCATGAGGTGTCAGCGATGCCCATGAGTCGCAACACGCCTTCTAATACGTCACGTACTACTTCTGGAGGAGCTCGCAGTGAACGTACCTGTGACAATGACAAAGAAACTTGTTATAGATAGTGCCATCCACGAAGACGCGCCCCACTCAGCGATTACTGAACTGTAAGCTGTATTGTAGTAGGCAGCGGAGCGGAGCGAGGCGTATCTCCAATCTATACAAGGCCAGAACGCAGCCATAGGAAACTGCTCGCGTATACATTGTAATGCTATTTTTAAATCTGTGATTACAATGTATACACGAATCTTGCGTACTGCTCGTGTATAGTTTGTAACCTGGACGCGCGCGTCTTCGTTCCTAACTACTTATACAACATCACTTACGCTTGACATGAGTTTTAAACATAAATAGTTTTAAAAAAAAGTGAACTGGGTGAAATGGAACAGATAACGGAATATGAAATGGGTTAGGTTAGGTTAGAACTGTGTCAACCGCGCGCCAGCCGAGCGAGCGCTACTTCCAAGTTTCTTGCTTGCTAGAAGTTTGCTTGCAACGTAATGCATCTTGCATTACGTCGCAAGCAAGTTGGATACCAGTTTACAATTTGTCGCAATCTATACTCGATTAGTCGTATGCGTACTGGCACTGTATATTTTGGAGTAAGGTAGTTAATTAGGTTACTACAAAGTATACGCGAGTATTTGCGTACTATTCTTGTATAGATTGGAAGACCTTAGTAAAAAAGTGATTTCCAATCTATACACGATTAGTTTCATGCCCTTGCGTTCTGGCCTTGTATAGAATGGAAATACGCCGGAGCGAGTGAAGTATTGAATAAAACATTTAAATGATGCCTTAATTTGGGATCATTTGGATGTTAAAAAATTACCCAAGTACGAATCGGACTCGCACTCGAAGGGTTCTGTACCACCATACAATAATTATCATTTATTTTTTTCTTTAGTAAAAAAAGCAATTTTCTTGTATGGATCCCCTTTATTTTTATTTTTTTTGTATTATTATTTATTCTAATAGAAATACACAATCTGTGAAAATTTCAATTGTCTAGCGATTACGATTAATGAGTGTATCTCACTGCCCACTAACAGACGGACGGACCGACAGCGGAGGTTTAGTAATAAGGTTCCGTTCCGGCACCCTTCGTGTACAGAACTTTAAAAAAGGAAATACACTTACTTCGCTTAGAGACTCGGGTCGTATATCTCCGACAGCCGATCGAGCTGCCGCTATAATGGGCTCTACAGAAGCTAATTCAGCTTCTATTTCTTTTTTCCTGAAATAAAATAAAGATCATGGCTTGTATAACTGGTTATACTGGAAAGATGAATGAATTTTGTGAAATATGATGTGAATACGAAGGAAGTGGAAGTCTGGTAAAAGAAATGCTATTAGCCGTTATCAGACTTTACATCCTTCGTATGAAAATAAAAAAACGTCCCGCTAACCCTAAAAATTGTTTGACCTTTAATAATTGTGCGTAGGAGGAAGATGATCTGAGTTACAGTATTTAAATTTTTTTATTGCGGTATGGGCCAGCACGCGTAGCATGACCACCTTAGAAACGGGTTTTGTCAACGGAAGAATAGACAAAATTACAGATTGTGATTGTTTAACTGTCACTTTGTCATTCATCAATCAATCATCAATCATTCTTCCGTCGACAAAACTCGTTTCTACGGTGGTCATGCTACGGTGGTCATGCTACGCGGGCTGCTCTTGACCTCAATCTCGTCTGATAGAAAGCGATGGATGAGTTCTACGATGGAACGAGCGTGCCCAGAAGTTGTCTGTTTACTCTTGCTTTGAAGGCTGACGGGTAATACGTGGAAGGGAACATAGACGCTGGCAGAGAGTTCCACACTTTGGCTGTGCTGCATAATAAATGTAAAGGAGAAGCGCTGAGTACGACTGGTCAAGTTTTTCTTGTCTTTAGGGGTATAAGGAACAGGGTGTAAAGTTCACTAAGTTCAGGGTGTTAAGTGATTTGTGTGACGTCAGGATGTTGTGTGATGTCAGGTCTTTGATGCGTAGTTCGCATGTGGCGATTGTAGATGCCGCCACATGTCCATAACACAATTTCACAGGCGATGCCTAAAAATCCTGAAGAATGGGTACTCACTGTGCCTGCAGCTTCTCATTCTCAATCTCAATATTTCTCTTCAACGTCTGCATCTCGTCCTTATGATCGGTGTTAGCGCGCACGGTGGCGCTGATCTGCTGTAACGCATGCGCGGCTGCGGCTTGCTTCTCTCGTAACGCTATCTCTTGCTGTCCCGCTTCTGCTTGTAAGCGGGACACGTCGGTGCGAGCGCGACGGAGTGCTTCTACGCCCGCCTGGGAGATGAACGTGTTAAAGTATCGTATCAAATAATCGTACTGGCTATGAAAAACCAGTTCAACTTTGAGTGAATTTTATTGTAATATGTGCATGTAATTTTTCAACTGAATAAGTAAATAAATTCTTCCAACCTTAATATTAGAACAATCTATTAATATGCACCAAAACGATCGGTAAGAATTTCAATGCTGATACTGATATGATCTAAGTGTTTTTTACTACTTATTTTTCAGTAGTAGCCTATCTGAATTTGTGCGCGGGTGGTGGGAAATGAACAATACGCTCGCCCCCTTTTCAGCATTATCATCCCCAGTTCGATTTCACCCTCTGCTGGGGAAAGGCCTCTCTTTGCCCCCAAGGCAATTTCAGGCGATAAAAATAATCTAGCCAAATGACAGACACATCTGCCTTCGGGCAATACAATACCGGTGTGGTGTTTTGTTGTTGCACTTTGATAACCTAAGTTCGCATATGCCTTTTTGTTGCAATTTTTTGTTAACTGTTCCAAACACTGACACCTGTTTTAAACAGTTCTTTGTTTGGATCTAGATTGATATTTTAGAGTGGCCTATGTTTAGAAAGGACAGAAAGTCATAAATAATCACATCTCACCGACAACATAGTTTGCCTCTGAATAAGTGCTGCTTTCTTCCTATTAATGATATTGTAGTACGTCTTGATGAAGTTGACGTATCTGCATGGCGCTCGTTTCCACTCCACATCAATACTCTTGTGAATGTTCACGAACCCATCAATGGGTAAGGCGTCCAATTGCTCTTTTGATGTTTCTACTGCATTCTCTTTCAATAATCTAAAACATTGAGGTGCTATAACATTAAAAATATTGGACTATCAAACGCACGGTCGTTTTCAAATCATAACAAACTTTAAAATTAAATGTATTGGTTGATTATGGGTAAATGAAAAATATAATTCTTTAAATTTGTGAGCTAGTGAAAAAAATAACACAAACGCTAATTTCTTGATATGCTCGATTCTTAATGTCTTTCCGACTTACATCTACGCAAATATAATATGTTTTTATAGCCAAATTAATAGTAAACCTTTATCCTAGACCACAGAGAATCCATATAGTCGTGTTAGTAAAGAAGTTAGTATAAAAATAATAATATTATGCTAGGTCTGGAGCCGTACTTCACACTATCCACGTAGTAATCAAAAAGTTTTATAATTTTAATATAAATACTTATTTTAATAACAAATATTTTCTTAATTATTATAATTGTTTCTAATATCATAATATTTCTATCAATTCTTTTATTTAAAAAAAAAACCTTTTCAGATAGAGAAAAGTGTTCTCCCTTTGAATGTGGATTTGACCCTAAATCTTCAGCATGAATTTCATTTTCTTTACATTTAAAAAAAAAATGTAGTAAGAACGTGCGTTATAGCCAAATTGCCTCCAGAATACTTCCAAAAGACAGTATTCCAATCATTCCTTTTTGAGACCATAAGAACCGAGTCTTACAAAACAATACTTACACAAAATAAATATGAAATAAACAACATAAAGTGCAAAACACACTACCTCCCTCTATCAACCAGGTGTACAGTGCAACGTGTTTCAAGTCTAAGTGCAATGTGTCTCTCGTCATTAGATGCCTGTACCTCTGCACAATCAATCGCGGACTCTCGCGCAGCGTGACATCAGACCAACGATCCAACCAGACCACGTTACCGTCGTTGTATAGCAACGGATACTTGTCCATTAGATCTGACAGGTTGTCTTGGTTTTTGTCTAGGCATATAATGATGCCAAGGTTTTCTTTTATGTCTGTAGAAGATTATTACAAGCTTTTATTTAACTTGCCTTGTTTGTTAGCTTGCAAAATTGCTTGCAAAATTGGCTTGCAAAATTTGACCCATACATATATGGGTCAAATTTTGCAAGCCTTAATTAAAACCACTTTACTTGTGCTACGGAGTTGTACATGTTGGTTCAGTTACGAAGACAATTTATTTTTGTTATGTCGATATCGTACGAAAAAATGTGAGATGTAAATGTACCCTTGCATCTGGCTTTGAAGTTGCGCTGAAGCCATTTTCATGTTAGTCACACACGTAATGATTTAATTGCGCATGTAAATCGTTCGTGTGTTGGAAGAAATTTGCGCAAATTTCTTCGAACACTTGTCAAGTTAGACTTGCGCAAGTTAATGGTTACGTGTGTGGTTAGAATTATAGACGTGATTATATCAAATACATCTTGTTTGCTGCGTAAATGATACGTTATTCGATGAACGTCTCAACTGGACTAACACTAAGTGCCAAATTATCGAATAATATGATAGAAAATCATTTATTAAGGTCAAAATAACTTTTATCAGATATATATCATAAACGCAAAGCTGTCAGCATTTATTAGAAAAAAGTTAACAAGTCCTGCATAAATTATGGACCTACGTATAGTAATTATGTATTTAGTGAAATAAAAGTTACATCTGAGCGCGTTCTGTTCAGCGTTGGGCAGCAGTTGGCCGGGCAGCGCGTGCGGGCTGCGCGCGCGCCGCAGCGCCTCAGCGGCCGACAGCGCGCCGCGTGTGGCCGCGCTCTCGCACACCACGGCCAGCGTGCGCTTGCCTTCAGCGGCCGATGATAGGGCCTGTGAGCAATAGATTAGCCAGCATTAGTGTCATTTTTTTACCGACTTTAAAAAAGGACTACGTTATTGAAATATAGGATTTTACGAGAATATGGTGACATTGGGGAATTAATAATTACAAACCATAAATTAGAGTTCGGTCAGTAATTTAATGATGCCATTTATAATAACTAAATAACAGCCTAATAACCCTATTAGGCTGTATTTTAAATGTCATCAAATCGGCTTAGCAAGAAAAGTCATCCGACTTAGTTTTTACTTCGTAAACCGACATCCTAGCTCATAGTGAGCCTCAACCCACGTCAATTCTTCATAACTTTCAGCAAAACTTGAACATCCAGGTCCATAATCAACTTCGCAGAATGATTTTTCCCTTAGGTCGTGCCGATACGAGCGACGAAAATAGCTCATCGAACATCATAATCAACTTACATTTTTGAACTGCGTGTTGAATTGTGTATTGTGGTTTATAACGAATAAGGAGGCAGGTAGTGCAGCCGCAGTAATGTGCGCGGCGGCCAGGCGACCCACTCCCGCGCTACCCACACACACCAGTAAGCCTCCATTGGTCTGTCAAAACACCAAAGATAAGTAGATCATTGTTTAACAAGATATGACAAGCCTATTCTGATCAAACTATAAGTGTTAGTCAATCAGACCTAAATATAAAATAAAATAAATTAAGCGGGATGTAAAAATAATTAAATTTATTTAATTACCGATCGCGCCATCGCCGGGCATAGTATTGCTAACTCAGAGCAAACCTCAGCACCAGTTTCTCCAAATACATTGTGCTCGTTTTCCGACACTGAAATATAAAGTTAGGCACATTGGATTAGTGGCATTAGGCAATGAATCATTCCATAGATTCTTAACCAGTGATTGGATTGAATAGATTTGATTTAAAGGGTCAGCATGGCAAAAACTTCGGTACCCCATAAACTTATACCATTTGGATGGTGATGTCAGCCAAAAAAACTTTAAAAAAATTCTTATGATTGTAATACTTACAACACTGGTTAATAAGTTGCTCCGTCCTATGATGCCAGTCGTTATAATCAGTATGCTCTAAGTAGACGCCATCACCGCGCAACTTGCACGCGAAGTACATCTCTTCATTGTTCACCTTCAGATATTTCCGAGATATAGAGCTGAAGATGGCTTTTTCTTCATCTGATACCAATCTTTCTCGGAAAATGAAGTTTGCTTCTGCACTGATGGCCTAGGAAAGGTTGGAAAAGTTGACAAATACAGAGTTAAGATGATATCAGTGAAATTTGGGTGTATCAACATCTTCAAGCTAGTAATCTAACTATGCGCGACGCAGTGGATTGAACCGATCGTACATCTACAACTGAGGCGCGGATGGTCGTTTAGATTTGCAAGGCTCCCTATCGTCATACATTTAACTGAGCAGGCCGGGCAATCGCTATGGTGGAGGGGATAGCACTATTACCAGTTTACTTGTCTACAAGTTGTTAAATTATGACATTCAAACGATTGCAAAGTAGTTTTTACCATTATAAGTTGTTCAGCATTAATCGGCGTGTACCACTTGACGTTTTCGCACAGCCTCTTCAAGTGTGATGCGTTCCACTTATAATGTGTTTGGGAATAGAATGACTCTGTCACCTGTGCAGAAAAAAGATAAATTAAAACAATCTCATTCGGTTTTAGAAAGAAAAGAAAGGAAGAAAAATAAGTTTATTTGTCACAGAACACACGTGCATAAAAAAAAAGATAATAAACTCGAGTAGATACGACAACATAACAATACCAAAACGATAACAATACAATAACGAGCACAAAACAGAAATAGTCGGCAGCTGCTGGTTTAGGGGTATGAGGAACAGGGTGTAAAGTTCACTCATCCCCCATAGAAAAGGGAGGATCCTCCGACCAGACGGGTGTCGTGTCTGGCGGGCAACTGCCCAGAGGTTGAAGTCGGGAAGCTTGTATATATGTTTATCGCGCGGTAAACTCTAATTGTGCGATGCAGGATTTGTGTGACGTCAGGATGCTGTGTGACGTCAGGTCTTTGATGCGTAGTTCGCATGTAGCGATGTAGATGCCGCTACATCGGCACGTCATGACTGTGACAAGAAGGCTTCCACTCAGCATGATGCTGTGCTATGGAAACCCACAGCACAGCGTTGATTTTCAGTGGTCACCCGAAATAGACACGACTAGATTAGCACTTGTTCTGTTCGTCTCTTCGATTTTTTTCACAGTACCTAAATAGTTTGTAAACAAAATATTTACCTCTTTAAACATAGCTAGCAGTTTGTCAGTCAAATTTGATATTTCCTTCATCGATATGCTTTTGTCGACACTACTCCTCAAATAATGTGTTGCTATTTCTGACAATTCCTCATCATCCGGCTCACTGAAAATACAATCACAGAGTTTGATATTAAAACATTAACTTCGCGTGACGCAATCCACTGTTGGCCAAACTCTGCAATGTTGCGTCACAACCATGATTTCACTCATTTACAAACGTTTCCGTTGTCTCTCGTTTGTGTGTTAAAAATGTAATAAGTAACACTGATTATTTAGCCAATTTCATAAACGGCCATATGCCAGCCATATGACATATGTTACCGGATGAGATGATATTACCTCAAAGCTCTTAGCTCTAGGGCTGCGGCGAGTCGCGGAGAAATGGCGTTGAGTGTGGTGGCAGTGGCTAACACTCTCAGTCGTGATACTTGGCACCACTGTGTGCCGGTACCACCCTCTTCATCGCTTCCTCGGGTCCAGAAACCGTTGTGTTGTATCAACTGTAAACGTTGATATTTGTGGATTTAACTGATAATGGGCCATTTTTAACCAGGTGCGACAAAAGATGTCTAATTTAAGGTAGTCAATCTTGCATCAGGATTGGGTTTTCGTGCATACAAAAAACTTGTCTGTTAATCTTCATGGGACCATTTAAGCCTTCAGGATTATTTAATTAAATCAATAACCAATCTGCCTTGAGCGCGGTGAGTAATGCTCATGCTTTCTCTGTATGAGAAGAGGCATTTGCCCTTTAATGGGATAAAATTTATTTATTTATTTATTTATTTTATTTGGGACAAAAAACAGTTATACATTGCAGCATTTAGCAAAATTGGCTGGTATTAGTATTATAATTTTTATTCAAAAAAGACAAGCGTAATGGTTGATGTTACCTGTAGCAAGAAAGAGTGCACGGGGCTAGACTTCCAGTCATCCATTCGAGCGCGATGTAGCGCGCGGATCAACAACGTGCCGCGACTGCCGCCGCTCGCACCGCGCCCCCCCGAGCGGACCATGTTGTTCTATACAAGAGAATACTTCGATAATAGTTTATTGTTCAGGAGTATAGTAGTATAGTATAACGGGCAGGTGTCCACAACTCCACGTCCAAGCGCGTATTTTACGCACGGGTGAAAATCGATCATTAGATCCATTTATACAGCAAGATATTGTCACAGTTTCACACAAGTTGAGACGACATGAGTAGGTTATAAAGTAATATTTGCTAGTGAGCCCCCAAACTTAAATCATAATTAGAAAGGAATTACATTACATACTTACATATTTGGCTCACAATGCTTTTAGGCTTTATTTCACAAATAAAATTACAACTCTTTAACGCTACACAAAAAAATTATAGAAGTGCCTAAGAAGTACAATTAAATAAGTATATTATATTATACCTACAGTAGTACTAACTACACCTACAGTACTAGTTACTACGTCCATAGCATTGATTGCTAGAAAAGAGCATCTATAGCACATTAACGTCCATGAATAAATGAAGATTGTAAATCTTAGTTTTGGAATGATTAACTTACCCTTTTCAGCTCAGCGATTATGTCAGCTGGTTCTAAAATCGGCGTGCAGTCTATTGTTAGGACGGCCGAGTTACATTCCTTCACTATGTATTCCGCTAAAAGGCTGAAATGTAATCGCATAAAATGGATTATACAGGGTGGGTTGTATTTTCTTCTTATTTAATAAGTAGCACTCTAGTTTTAAAGCATTTCTTACGCACAAACAGAAGACTTGTTGTTTACAAATAAAAACTCTACATGCTGTTACTATTACTTTTATGTTTTAATTTATTATCATTACAGGAAGATTATTGTTAATTTACTATAATTATATTTAAGCACTTTTTAGCCTAAGCCGCAGGTTCAACATAGTTCATATTTTATCATATTGCTATTTTAAAACTGTATATAAAATGTTACTATTTTTATATTTTATATTAAATCATTAAGTACACATCATAATTATTTACAAAATTACAATGCTGAATATCTTTAATATCGGCCATACTTACTTCTTAGCACAAGCATCAGGTCCTACCACAAGAAGATGCGCGGTATGTGACATCACGCATGCGCGCAGCGTTGGTTCACACGCGATTAAACGTCGCGACATAAGCAGTGTGTCTGTCACCCACTCATTTACACCCATAGGAGCTGCTACTGGCGGGCCCATTAGTGTTGATAGCTGGATTTAGAAATGGTACAATTTTATAGCCTGATCAAGACTAATAAGTATAATTATGGCCTTCACATCGACCGGAAAAAAAAGAAGAATGGCCTTCACTCATCACTTGGTTGCGATGTCGCAAAGTATGAACGACGCATTATTTTCTGGTAATATTTTAGACCCGACGACAAACCGCAATGATGTTTATGGGCGAGGTTTGGCCCGAATTGGTATAGTGAAAACTGATAACTTACCTCATCATGAAAACTATCGATAGCACTTTCCTTGATTAAGTCGACCACACTGCGCTCAATGGCAAGGTAGACCATTTCTTCGGGACTCACGCGTGTTGTGTTGAACCCTGTATCTTGGGCTATATACTCGAACTGAGTTAGTATTTGTTTGACCTGTAAAGAATGACACAATAAGAATCCCTCGTACGTATCTATGCCAATACACCGCCGACCCAAAGCAGTTAATAGATTTTGTAATGTTATTTTTTTAATATATTTTAGTTCATAATTTTATAAGATTATTGTGTATCTTATTTATCTAAGGGCCAATTTAAAAAAAAAAATCCGCATTGATCAGAAATTAAGCATGCAAATACTACTAACTAAATTAATCTAGACAAAAGGGTACTTTAGACGCCGTTTTACTTTTAGAAAGGCATCTTTTCGAATTTTTATAGAAAACCTCTACAATTAAAAAGAAACCATATTAAGTTTGGATACCTTACCTAAGTTTCTTATTTACTTACCACAGTTATATTGTGTAGTTTCAGAGCAAGATCAGCCTTGTGATCAGTAAGCCACTGAATACATTTCTTGATAACTTGTTGCAACAACGGCAGCGCCATTTTTGCACTTTCGTTATCAAAATCAGCTTTGCGCATCCATCCCTCTAATAAATCCAGATCACAGCTAACATCGTCACTGTAAAGTATTTCATACGTAGGTTATAGACATCACATTTTGTAGCAAGCCTTCAAGTTGCCTGTATATGAATGAGCCAAAGACAAATTGTCGTTGACTCTTCTATAAATATAAATAAAATTGAAGTGTTCGTTTGTAATGTCAAAATAACAGCCTTTTCTCAACTATGTTGGGGTCGACTTCCAGCTTAACCGGATGCAGCTGAATACCAGTATTTTACATGGGAGCGACTGCCTCTCTGACTTCCACAAAGTGGGTAACACGATACCCCTTGGTAAGACTGGTTGTCAGACTTTCGGGCTTCTGAAGACCCGTAACTATTTTACTAAATGCATATGAAAGTTTAAACGGTAATTATGATAAAAAACAATTCAAAAAAATTTTGTCTGTCTGTCAGTTTGTTCCGGCTAATCTCCAAAATGGCAAAAATTTGACGACGGCGATTTTGACGAGACTTTTACTGGCAGATAGCCGATGTTATAAGGAGTAACTTATACTCTATATTTGAAATAACATTAGACATTTAACTAAACCTTTTTTTAAGTTTTTCAACCGTTTTTTACTTCTATTGCGTTGGCGGTATGACAAATGGCAGCTGCCGTAAAGAGTTGGTATTCTTACCTCTTTTTTGATTTTAATGCCATCCTTATGCCTACGCTATAGAAATCAGAATCGGTTGAACGGACTGTAAAAAAGGTTTGTTTAAATGTATAATCTTATTTAAAATGGAGTACAGGCTAGTATTATTTTAGAAAAAGAATTTGGATCCATGCGGGCGAAATCACGGGCAGCAACTAGTTTTTCAATATGTCTATATTCTGATTTGTTTTGAGTGGGTCAAAAGCAATCTAAATAATTCAAATATTCAAAAGCCACTCCAAGACAAATGCTGATTATAACATCTGATTTCTAGTAATACGCCTTTACTCACTCGCCGACTAACACAATAAGACGGCTGAATGGTATGCCAGCCCAACCACACGCATAGTTTCAGGCCCTATGTTCTCTGAGTGCCGTTGAAATCCTTCAAATATTGCAAATGATGTCACAACAGACATGAATCTTATTTACTTAGGGTGAATTATACCAATGAAACTAAATGCGATCAGCACATCTAAACCGCGTTCAAGAGCTGTCAGTGTTAATATTCCATAATACCTGCGTCTATCGTGACAAAGCAATGCGTGCCGAAGCTTCATATGTTTTGCTCGCTAAAAAGTTATCGCTCTAATGCGGTGATCACATTAGTGGCTCAATAATTTTAACGAATTATCGTGCAATAATCCAAGATGGCTCTCCAATATTTCGAAAGAGTGTCTATGCAGTCCGGAAACAACAGTCGAAATGACCAACGGTAGTCCGATCACGCGCCACGCTTATTATGTACCGCCACCCCAGGCGATAAGTTCTACGCTGCCAGAACTATCGCGACGATAACCTATAATGGTTGGTCACATCTGCGTGTATTGTATCACTGTGCGAAACTTCGTCACAATAGATGCAAATGCGGCTTTAGCATAACAATAATGACGCTGACTACTGTCAGCTGTTGAACGCGGTTTAGATGTGCTGATCGCGGTCAATTTTATTGGTGAAATTGAAACTGAACTCTAAGTCAGCTAGTATTTGCCACTCACCTCAACAATATAATCCCCATACGCGATACTGTAGCTGGCGAGGCGTGTTCCAAACTATGCGTCTCGAACAGAAAGTTGACGTTGGAACCGAACTGTATCCTCCACCCTGAAGGCAGTGTGAGCAGCCTGTTGTCATCCAATACTGAGTTGAGTGCCTCTATCCACTCCGGGTCGATGTCACCATCGCAGACTACCCAGGACCACACGTCTTGAAGGAATAATTATTTAAAACAAATGAATCAATACTCGTAGAATAGGAAAATTACTGTTAACACGGAATGCTGAAGATCGAGCCGCAATAATGCGCTTCATAACCATTATTGAGTATTTTAGTCAGTTTAGACCTATTAAAATATATTATAGTGAAAATCATAATGGTGTAAAATGTAATTATTCGTTTTTGTCGATGAAAAATCCCATTTTTCATCGATTTTGATTTCTAGTCTTACTTATAGAAAATAACAAGTAAAATATGCAGTTTCATTCTGCTACTTACCGGCCGGTTGGTTAGATATTTCAAGGGCAGTGGAAGATATGACGCCGTCGGTCCACTGCCGCGTATCATGGTCGATGTTCCCGAGCAGCCACTCGCGACTCATCGCCTTCGGGCATATTATGTATTCCACCACGTTCTTGCCTTGGTGGGCAAGTGCCTTTGTGAAATCAATTATAAAATAAGTAACAATTTAAAATTTAATTTAAATATCCGCTTTACGATATCAATTTTGTCTTGTGTGACACACCGTGAAAACGGTTTTATGGAGCATAGATTTACGTATAACGCCGCGTCCTATTTAAAAGCGATCGTCGCGCGAATACACGATCCTTCGAACCTGCTGTTCTATTCTGTAAAAATATCACCGTGAAACTTAGGTGAAGTGAGCGTGAAGTGAGCTGTCAATAGTGTTAATCCCTAGCATCCTGCCGGTCGATTCTGTGGCAGTGACAGCTCACTTCACGCTGACTTCACCTAAGTTCTTCACGTTAATATTTTTACAGAATCGACCGACTGTTGTTGGGTGAACCCGAACGCGTGGTCACGCTGACAGAGGGCGCTTTCAGGTTTTCAGAGACCCTAGTGTGAGTTTCTTTTAATCATCTCGACTTTACGCATCGACCGCGTTCGGCGCTCCGGTTGGCCCTCCTGTAAAGTTAAAATGGTTAAAAGAAACTCACACTGGGGCCTCTGAACAAAAACTGATATATGCACGCGAACGATCGCGTATTCGAAAGACGATCGTTCTTTTTTTTATTAATAAAGAAACATATCATAATAAGGCAATTCTTTAGCTTGCGACATAAGAGATTACTCACAGATTTTAATAGTCGTCTGATTGTAGTTTTACCGGATCCTGGCGGCCCTACTATCACGACTCCCATTCTTTGCTGCATTTGTTCGTACAATTCCACGCACTTTTGTAACTGTGACACAAAAAAAAAGTTGCTGACGTTACAAGTGTTTATGAATAGCTGTATAAGGCTCTTTAGGATCGTGGCGTAAATCGAAACTATCGCCGCCATCTTGTTTAAAAAAAAATCAAATCAAAAACCATTGCACAAATCAATACGAGGCACAAACGAATGCGCGGCGTGGCGGGAGGCAGCTTTAACGAATGAGCGGCTCGCTCTGCCTCGCCGTCTCGCCACGCTCATAGCTAAGGCGCGGAATAGTGGTTTCGGTCAAACTATAACAGCGCCCCCCCTAGCAACGTCATTCAAGCGCCATAAGATCCATGCAGCACTGTATTACCGATTAACTAACTACAGCTGAACCTCTATTTTTTACCTGTAATTTATTGTGCACCAACTTGAGATTATCTACGGTAGCTTCAAGAGCTGCGTTTATCGGATCTGAACCGGATTCCTCAGTCGGCACTTCAGCGAAAACTAACGACAAAATATTTTCGAATCTGGGGACAGAAAGCAATATTGAATTCAGGTGCACAAATTTGCTAAAATTCCACGTATTTATGATATACAGGGTGGCAGGGATCGACAAGTAACCTGTTACCATGGATTCAGCACATGATTCTGGCCCCCGTGAGTTGAACTTTTTCGTCGGTTATTAAAAAAGAAATTACCTGTTCCATACATTTTGATTGACCAGGTAGGTATTGCACTTTTGTAGGAAACAGCATTTTTTTTGAATAACCGCTTTAAAATGTCTACTAAACTAAACAGGAAAAATATGGATTGTGCATAAACCCCCAACTTTTATAGGTAACCATTTTTTGATTATACTATACCTATGAGCATCGTGTCGAGTCAATTTGGACAGGTTGTTGAGAGTGAGTACACGTCGTGCGGCGGCGCGTCGAGACGTAATGTCGGCGCCGCGCTTCTGTAGCATCGCGGCGCAACTGCCCACTGCCGCCTTCAGGGCGCGCAGGCCCCAGTCGTAATGACGTTGGTCGCTTAGCAGAGAGCTGTATGAACAAAAAGGAGATATTATTAAAGAATTAAAATGGCAGTAATTGTACTCGCTCCTTGTAAAATGCTGGTATTCAGCTGCATTTCGTTAGCCGACCTTAACATAGTTGAGAAAAAAGCTAAGATGAAGGGCAGTAGGTAACTTTATAGAACACCTAAAATTATTATTTTTAGAAAGAGTAGGATGGAAATTGCTATACCGAAACTGCGAAGTAACCAGCAATTAAGTTTTGGATGGATGAAACAGCCATTTGGCTACTAAGAAAATGCTGTATGGTTATTTTAATCACACAACCTCTAAACTAGACGGCAAGCTGAAAGGCCACTATAACCGCGATCCATTGATATGACGTCACACATCACCTACCTAGCAAGAGTGAACACATTGTGCAGGTCCTTAGCCAGCAAGTCGGCATCGGGCACGCAGGCCGCGGCCAGCAGATGCGCCGCGAGCTCGTGGGCGCGCGGCGGCAGCACGGCCACGGGCCGCAGCACGCGCTGCAGGGCGGCGGGCAGGGTGCGGCGCCCGCCGTAGCCGCGCCCGGCCGGGTTCATTGTAGCTGCTACTCCGCACCATTCCGATACACTCACCTTGAAGAAAAGTGTCAAGTAATCTATGTAGTCCAAGAAGACAATCTCTATCTCAAATAAGTTTTAAGGAATTAACAACTCTTCTCAACAAAAAATATTTCTCAATTAAAATATAAATATTTTGTCAATGCGTTTATTATTTTATTTCCATATTTTAAGGCCTACTTATAATTCATACGTCGGCTTATAGCTGTTATAACTTATACTGCTATCTAATAACGTAACACATTTTCATAAACGATTACGACTAATCTGTTTTATTTGACAGTTCAACAACATTCATTGCGTTATTTACGTTGTTGAGCAGATTTTCTTTCGACCTTATGAAGCAATGGATTAGCAATCTGTTTCAAAACGATTCAGACTCGATTGATCGTGTATTACGCAACTATAGTACTGGTAAAAAACTATGAAAAGAACTCCATATACAACTTGACACTTCTGCTTAGCTCCAGGTAATACGAGAGAGAGATGGATGGAAAAGTGACCACCATGATGCACCTTCCTTGAATGCAGAATCAGAATTATTTATTTGTAAACATAGGTTAAATTACAACTGTGTGCGAGATGTTACAGATTGGTAGATTCTCTATATTTTGCCCAGAGGCGTACAAATATGTATAATTAATAAACATAGTCAAATTGTTTACTTTTTAACACAAATTGACCTTTTAAGATATCATAAGGTGGTAGAGTTATGTAAACTTTCACATTAGTAATAAAGTCAATATTAATAGATACATGTCATGCATGCATATCAATACAAATTTAAAATACTATCACTTATTCGTTCACGCATTATTCCTAGAAACCGCGCATTATTACCAAAATGTGTAATAAAGTTATTTATAACAAAAAAAAACAAGTAAACTTATGTTTTACTTGTCATTGAAGTTTGGAAAATATCCAAAGGGCAAAATAAACACAGGAATTGGCAATTAAAAATGCAAAAAGAATCTCTCCGGCGGGGAATCGAACCCCGGTCTCCCGCGTGACAGGCGGGGATACTTACCACTATACTACCGAAGACTTATTTGCTCGAGCGAAATAACGGTTTTATTGATATGTCTTATTTTAACCTTGAATAATATTCGTCATAAATTTATAATGTCGTGTTGAGCATTTGGACTATTTTTAATTCAATTATAATTATTATGAAAATATTGTATTTTTTTACAAATTAATTCAGGTTAACATACACAAATGGTCTAAGCTTGTTTTTCGTTACAGAAAAACTGGCGATATGGTGCCTAGTATATAAACATAGTTAATGTTATACGTTTTTATGATTGTTGCAATTATTTCCGCAGTAGGCTCTCGTGTTCAGATTCGGTGAAATGCCACAAAAACGCATGATTTTGGACAATGGCCCGTCGGGGTAGGTACTAAACCGAACTTGTATGTGAAGTTTGAATCGTCAATGTCAGTTGTAGTGTCAATGTCATAACTCTATTTAGTTCATAGTATCCAGTATTCTTTTGATCTTTATAGAAATAACTATGTTCTTCTTTACATGTTTCCCGTTGAGTAGCGCAGTGGGATCAGACCCAGGTGTTCGCTCGGTAGTGGCAGAGAGCAACGAAGATAGTTGATGAGAGACGGCAGCCAACGTGTGAGCTGCCAGACGATTGAACTCGTCAAAGCAGCCCCAAGCACCACATAGGGCTAGGCCGCTTAGCAAGCGACCCATACATTCCGCGTCTAGAGCCTGGAAAATTAAAGACTTACTTAGAAGAAAGAAAGAAAATTCCTTTATTTGAACTACCACGCGACGGAAGAATAGACAAAATGACAGATTGTGAATCTGCCATTTTGTCTATTCTTTCTTCGACAAAACCCGTTTCTATTGTCGTCATACTACGTGTGCAGATATAGTCATAAAGACTATATCACATTCAAAAAATCGTAGAAGTTTGCAGAAACGACTCGGCGCTGATTTGCTGGTTTCGATTTCTCCCTCAAACGGTCGTTATTTCTAATGATAAAGTTTATCCTGTTTATTCCTGTTTATGCTTATGTATGTATATATGTATTAGTATTTATTCTTGTATTTTATAGTTATTTTCGAGCTCAATCCTTTATGTTGCGTTGCACCTGCCATTTTTTGTCTCTGCATCACCCTAACTAAGGTTGACTGGCAGAAAATGCCTCGGACATGAAGTCTGCCTTTGTACAGTATTTTTTTACCTGTGTATAAAGTTTTAATAAATAAATCAACGCAAAAGAGAAGATAAAAAAACCGGCCCAGAGCGTGTCGGACCACGCACAATGAAAGGTTCCATTGTTGAGATGAACTTATCCCAAAGACAAACTTAACATTGTAGTTGAAAAACATGTTCTCCCATACATTCCAACTGCAAATGTAAGTTTGTACGCATAATATTGGGAGGTTCACCATGTTATTTTCAGATCATACACTTATAGGTTTTTCTGTAACCTATAAGTACAGAACTATTTTCAGTATTTTTTTTTAAATATAACGCTCAGTATTTTCGGAGATAAGGGGTGGGGAATGGTAAATTTTCATCTATGTTCTTGAATATCTCTAAATATATTTATTTTAAAGTGATAAAAAATATTTGAGATCCTCTTAACAAACCCTTTCATTTGTTTTAAATTTCAAAACTTTTGTTTTAAATTTTCCCCCGAAAAGTGACCCCCATATTCAAAATTCATTTATTTACGATACACGTCCGTGTTTGGGTCACAGAAATTCATGTGTACTTACCAAATTTCAACTAAATTGGTCCAGTAAATTCGGAGCAAATAGGTTGTGACAGACGGACAGACAGACACCCAGCACACGAGTGATCCTATAGAGAGATCCTAGAGTTCCGTTTTTTTCCTTTTGAGGCACGGAACCCTAAAAATGAATTAAGTTAAGAAATTCCAAACCAAAAATAAGTTATAATATAAAGCCAAACAATAAAACTAACTTTGTGTGGTCTGAATGTCAGTAATAGACTCGGGGATTCCTAGAGTGTCTACTCATCAAATCACGTGGTTGATAACTAGTTGGTCCTGTGTGCCTATGATAATGTTGTGTAATAAGTAATTAAAATTGTTGATCCCTCAAATAGCAACTATCTTTATTTCCTTTTTAACCGACTACAGCGATGCAAAAAGGAGGGTTATGTGTCCGCTGGTATGCGACATCACATTAAATTGGCATTCATTATGGTGCCTTCTAGAGGACATAAATGCATGAACAAAAAAAAAAGCCATTACACTTCACAACCTTGCTTTACCTTGACCATTTTTGTACCTGTCGTGATTTCTATCTGAAATATTTTCTTGTTTCATTTTTTTGAGAGCGTAATTTTAGTTTTTGAACTTACTTTTTTTTAATCGACTTCCAAACAGGAGGAGGTTATATGTTCGTCGCGTATGTATGTTTTTTTTTTTTTTTTTTTCTTTATCCGCCGATTTCTCCGTCAATTGTGGACCGATTTTGAAAATTCTTTTTTTGAAAGAAAGGCTATGCTTCCAAATGGTCCCATATAAATTTTACTAACTTTGCTTCGATAGTTTTTGAGTAAGCTTCAATATTACGTATTTTTCCCACTTAGTATATGTGGAAGATATGATAATAACTTCCTGTCACTGTTATTTACATAGCAGGTAGTGTATTCTAATTTGAGTGGGGTAGGTACCACAAATAAAAAGTGAAAAATAAAAACTTTTTACGAAAAAAAAATCAAACGACTTTGAAAATAGAACACTAAAAAGTGAAAAATAACTTTAATTTCTGAAGTCGGTGGCAAAAAACAAAAAGTTTAATCCAAAGACACCGACTTCCGAAATTTAAGTTATTTTTCACTTTGTAGTGTTTTATTTTCGAAGTCGGTTTATTTTTACTTGTATGCACGTTTATAAAGTAACTCTTCTGTTGCAACGTAATTAAGTAATTTGTTACTTTAATAACGTAAAAGTATTAAAGTAAGTATGTTACCTCGTCGCAGTTGAAGATTAACACTAAACGACCAACAAGGCCGCCTAATGCTTTCACAGATTCTGTCTTTCCAGTGCCCGCTGGGCCGAAAGGGTTTCCAACTAACCCCAGATGAAGAGACTGAAATTGAGAAGAATATTTATTAATTAACATTGAGTTAGAGTTATAGTAGTTAGTTATTCCCCAGTGGTAACGGCCCCAACTTACGAGTTGTAGGCCATGGGTTCGAACCCAGGCAGGTGTGATAATTTCCAGGAAATAATTTCATCACCAATGCTTTCAAAACGGTGACAGAAAACATCATGTACCAGAACCAAAAAATTGAAGACATGACTTTTATTATTATTATTCTATGACATCTACCAACCCGCTTTGGGCCCGCGTGGTAGATTATAGCCCTGTCCCTCTTTGGAACATTATAGGCTGGTTATGTAGAATAATTCTGCAGCTGAATCCATTTAGAGGGTTAGGCAGATGAATTGAGTTAGTATTCTGTATCATGGGAAGGCCTCTTACAAGGTGAACTTACTGACGACTTATTGAAAGTCGCAGGAATCTGTTGAAGGTGCCAGCGCAGTACCGGTCGTTGTGTCGAAGTTTAGGGAAGCCTTATGAACAACCGTGGATATTCGGCTGAGATAATAAATGATGATGATGAAAAATAGCGCTTTAATTGTCATAACCACAGACAATATTCTACCCACAGCTTGAATTAAACGTTTATTGCACAATAACTTAATTAATTACCTGTGTTAAAATAAGAAAACAGTCGTCGGCTAGTTCGGTTCGCACAAACTGTCCAGTGTTGACGCCGAGGTACTCGTATGAGTATGATATCTGAGCTAGACCCATTTTAGCTACCACTTCCTTTGAACTAAGCAAATAGAACCTGTAAAAAACAAAATTCAAATCTACAAACACTTGATACAACTAAGTAACTAATATAGACTTTACAAACTGCATATTAACTATCATGTCGGCAAATAATTTAATTCGATTATTTGCCTCCGCCTTTTACACTTAATATAAACATCAAGTTACTTACCTCAACTGTTTTTGCCAAAGCCAGTCGCTAGTTGACACAATATTGTTGTCTATCAAAATTCTGATGACAGACAAATAATGAGCACATTGTAATATGAGTGCTTGCCTTTTGCGTCGCTCACTTTCGTCCTCTATTTCGGCTGAAGCGTAGTATAAATTCTCTTTTTCAACATTCGCTTTTAATTTATGTAATTCTTTTGAGGTAATGGCCCTTTCTGCTTGCTCTGTGAAGCGTATGTTTTGTGCCAGACACAGTATTTGCGTCGGTAGCGAAAATGGATCCTGCTCCTGTAGCGAATTTGTGACTATACATTTCAAGGTCATGCTCTTTAGTGACGAACGCATCTCAGCTTCTAAATTCTTCAACCATACCTATGAGCAGAAATTAAATGGTTATATAGTTCCTTACCGGTAGAATGTCCAAAATCATGAGTTTTTAAGAGCGATGTCGGATATAGCATACCTCTACCGGGCAATCGATATCAACAGGGTGGTCCAACTGGAATATTTCTCTGTAATGACTACACAATGCGGTGATAGACATGTCTCCTGGCCCGAGACGCACGCCTGTGATTCCCGGGAACAGTTTCTTGAGATGGGTTTGCATGACGGCTTCTCTTCCTTCAGCGCCAGCGCGAGCTTGGCCGAGTAATTCCAACAAATCATCGTCGCTCAGGAAGTAAAGCCTTGGGAATACTGAGCGTTTTTCCTAGAAACATGTTTGCCAAATAAATTATCTTTTGGCTGTTGGTAGGTTCAATGACTTTTAAGTTAGATTTTGAAACTGGTGTATCTGCTGCTCTTGCTTACTAGTCTAGAACTCTAGTGACTCAGAAGAATAAATAAACAGTGAGTGAACTGTATTCACTTTGGGTTTAAGTGTGCTATAGGTACACTTTTGCCTAACCCTTTCGGGAATAATTGGGGTGATGTTATGTTATGTACGTGTGAACTGTGTTTATTATTTGACTTGCGATTGATGGAAGGTCCTGCAATAGCTATCAAATAATTAGGCTGACTTATTGACTCAGCGTAATAGATGACGTCATGTAAATAAAAACTGCCTATCCATCCAAGTAACAAAACCAGATTCGCGACTATTAACTTCATCTAGTTGTAATTGGCGTTCAATTATTCACGGTTTAATAGTTTACAAACCGGAGACTGCATGTTATGATAACATATTATTTATTTTATTGTTCCATTCGTTTTACTTACATCAATGTAAAGATTTAAGGCTGACTGGCACGCTAGAAGTTGCTCCGAGATTGAATCCAACATAGGCTGGAGTCTCGAGGACTGTAGAAGTGCAGATAGTCTCGGATCTGATTCCAAGATCCTAGTCACTTGTCGGAATCCCTGGTCTACTTTCCGGAACTTGACTCCTAATTCACCATCGTCGTTGGAGAGTATCGGTTCTAAATACAACCATCTGTAATGGAAATTAATAGGAAATCTACTACTTAAAACTTACACTAAGCCCTATAGATCCTGATGATCCAGAAAACAAAGGGACAAGAGGACTCAGAGAGGACTCAGTCACAACCAGTTCAAAAAAAAAAACTCAAACTTTTAAATTCAAGTCACTACACTAAACCGTTTTTACAATCCGTTCAACCGATTTTGACTTCTATTGCGTTGGTGGCATGACAAATGGCAGCTGCAGTAAACAGTTGGTTTTGTAACCAGTTTTTTGCTTTTAATGCCATTCTTATGCCTACGGTACAGAAGTTAGAATCGGTTGAACGGACTGTAAAAAAGGTTTGCTTAAATGTCTTATTTCAAATGGAGTATAGTTCCTTATAAAGGTGTATAAATAAATTATGATACTCAGTGTTTTTACAATAAATTCATAGTTTTACAAAGTCCAATATGAAGTTACGATGTATTGCTGATCCTTTCTAGGTGTTGCCTGCTACTTTCATCGGTATGGGTTTTTTGACTAGGCCAGACAACGCAACTTCCGTATTTTCTTTCCCAGTCTCAATATGTCTAAAAAACTTCTAATTTACCTTAACAGCGTTTATTCTGAGATGGGCAACGTCGCAAATAGATGTCAAATATTTCACTTTTTTCATTAATTTAGCAATATTACTGTGTGGAAATAAAAAATGTGGCTAACTAGCGAACTAGAATATTGATTATGAAATGCAATCATTAATATCGTAACATCGAATGTTTAGTTTAGACGTAAAAAAACTTTGGAAACTTTCGAAATGCTTTTTTTACACCTAAAATGGGTACAACATCAAATTCAATGTTATAATTACAATTCATTATTAATATTCTAGTTCACTAGTTAGCCATATTTTTTATTTCCATCCAGTAATATTGTCAAATAAATGAAAACAGCGAAATATTTGACTGCTATTTGCGATGTTGCCCACTTTCTGTATAAACGCTCTTAATCTATTGACATTTTAATCTTATATTCTGGACTAGGTAAATTTAAATAGCTCTGAGAATTAAACCCTAAAAAACCTACATAAGCGGGTAAAATAGTTATGGAGCCGAAAGATAGGTTAATTATGCGGCTGCAAAAACTCGAGGAATTAGAAAAAGTTGGGTTTTGTAGAGCGTTGTCCCTGTCACTCATACCATTGCTGTGTGACAATCTCTTTCTAAGGCTCGGGCTCGAAGCTCCTACTGTAGGTGGTCAGGTAGCAGTTCTGTGGGTCCATTTTATTGTTCCTATTAACAAATTGGCATTTCAAGATAGCTTAGAATTTCCTTGTGTGCGGACTTCATGTAACAAATGATGTAGTGGAAGACGGAATCTGTGGTGTAGGTAGTCCATGTGGGTAAGTTACCTAAGACTACCTACACCACATGTTCAATGCTTAAAACCATTTGAAAAACTCAACAAGACTACATAGCTTGTTGAAATAAAGTAGTAGTTTAAATAGATCATAGATTGAAGTAGCTAAAAAAGTTATCATTATCAAATAAGTAATGTTCTGATTCTGACCTGCGACATTGTTACATACTGATAAGGAGGTATGGAGGAGCTATATTAACGTATGTAGCAACTATTTGACATATACTTAAGCTCCATTCAACCAATTTATTTATAATTAGATAGATAATGATTCTAATTACATAGAAGGTACATATAAGAAGGGTTATATGCGTAGAAAATGAAAACTAAAAATAATTTATGGCAAAGTTTTATTAACAATTAAGTATTGGTGCCTCGTATATTACAATATCGTTTATGGAAATATAGAATAGCGTCTCAAATGCAATAGAATGACTAAAAAATGGAATCAAAGAAACAATCTCAATGTTTAAATGCATGCTTTATCAGCCACAAGACTGAGACTTAGATATTAATATAAAAGAAGGGAAAAGTGTAAACTTAAATGTGAAATGTAAAATTATAAGAAATATATTCATAGAAGAAGACTTTTTGAAGTTAGTATAGGCAAAAACGAATAATGATGGACTCAAATTTTCGAAAAAAAAACTCTTTCTCAATTCTTGGTACGGTATACTGAACCAAAAAAAAGGCATTTAAAAACCAGATCTTTAACGATGTTACAGCAATAAGACCATTCATATTTTAAGTTTACGCAATGACCTAAGTATACGTATTTATAAAATACTTATGATGGTACGATATCCTAGTATTATCTACTCTGGCAGTACAATTAGGTTACGGTAAATACAAACTATAAAATTAATTATTTCATACAGACACACAGAAAATATATTTTATGGCAAAACAGCACAAAACATAATATAATGCTCATAAATTACCTATAATTAACAATAGTTGTAGGGAACCCTATTTCTTTCTTTTGATTATTAAATGTTAGTTTACATTTTTTATATCCACATTATGTCAACACATTAGAAATTATAATGTAATTCTTTGGAATAGTTGTCTAAATAATGATACAAAATATAATTATACTTACAATCAAATAACGCTAATTTTATTGATGATATTAATTATTTTCGGAAATATATATTACACTTAATTTGTGAGTGCCACTCACTGGAAAAAAACCATGGAACATGTCTGTCTCAAATACCTCATGAATTGAGTATTTTTCAGAGAACTAGCTGTTTAACAATGATGTTTTTTATTTGTATCGTCTTTTTAAAGGTACTTTAATATCTGCAAGCTTTTACATAGTAGTCGAAACATTGTACTATTTAAAATGCATAAAAATATTATTTGAACTGAGTTGTCATGTAAGTACAGTAATGAAATCTTGAGATACACATCATGTTACTTTTGTTGTTTACAACCCACACTTCTTTGCAATATAATACAGACACAATGTAGTTAAACTACATTATATCATTCTATCGAGCAATGACTAACTCTGCAAAGCACACAGCATTATGGCACAAATGGAAATAGTAACAACATTCGGGAAATATCTGTTTAAGCATACTTAGTTACAATTCCGACGACAAAAACTATAGATGACCTAATTACGTTGTACAAGACCTGTAGTTATCAGACCGTTTTGAGATTTCGGATAGGTAGTAGTTCATTTGCGTATTGAGTTCGCCTATTTCCTTTTCTAATGTATTTAACTGTTCATTGTGATCGTTATACAATACTTCCATGTTAGCTAGAAGTTTAAGTTGCGATTGAGTGTCACTTGCTAGCTTTGTAGCACGTTTTAGTAAAAGTTGCGCTCTTTCTCTTGAATTTGAAGTCTGGCTAGCACGTTCAGCAAGAGACATATTAGAATGCTTGAAATCTTGCCTTAAAGTCCGTGCTGATTGCTCAGCTCCTTCAGCGCGACTAACAACATCATTTGCTTCTTGTTTCACCTGTTCTGCGTCACTTTCTATCTTCAATATATCTTTCTGTAAGTCAGAAAGTCTCAAACGCAGGCGTTCAACTTCTTCTTTTGTCTCATTGGCTTGTTTCTGTGCTTGCTCTGTTTCTGTGGCTATAGGAACTAAATCATTTTTGGCTGCCTCGATATCATTGTTGGCTTTATCGATTGCATTTTCTGCAGCATCTTGGGCTGCTTGTGCTTCATCTAAAGCGTCCAAAACTTTATTTGCCATCTCCAAAGTTAAATTAGCTGCTTTATTGATGGTGGTAGCGTTTAATTTCAAAGCCTTAGCTCGTTCTAAATCTGGTTTAGTTTCGGCAATTATGTTTTCAATGTTAGTCAATTGCGATACTGACGAATTGATACGCTGAGACAATTCTGTTATTTCTTTGGGCTGTATACTTATAGACAAATTAAGTATATCATTAGCTAAAGTTCTGACGTCTGCAGGAGTATTTGAGGTATTTGATAGGAATTCTTTTAATTCAGCAGTTAAATCTTGACTTTCATTTGTTACTCTTTCTGCGGAAGTTTTAAAGTCATACGCTTTGCTGAAAAGGTCTTTTGCTCTTGATCTGACATCAACGGTATCTTGTTTTACCGTAGATATTAATTTGAACAAATCCTCTGCAGTGAGTTCATGTTCTTTAATTCGATATTCGGTCTTGTTTGCAAAATCTAAAGCTTGTTCTGCTTTAGTAACGGCGCCTTGGTCGCAAGATATACCACCACATTTTCCACATCCAGCACCACCGCAAATATCACAACTGTCACTTTCTTGACCACACATTTTTTCATTTAACTTTGGCATCTGTGACTCCAACTGGGACAGTTGATCACGGATATCACCTAATTTTTTATCATTTTCATTTTGAGTGTTATTAAAGTTGGCATATTGCATTTCAATAAGACGGTCAGTATTTTTAATTTGTCGATCAGTATTTGCGATTACAGTTTGTACATTTTCAGCGTCGTCAGCAGCTTTGACAGCTCTTTGTTTAGCTTCACGGGTCAAGTTAAGAGCTCCTTCTAAATTAGCCTCCTGTAGTTTGGTTGCGTTATTTCCTAAGTCAGTAGTTTTTCCCTTTAAGTTTTCGATACTTGCTCTTAGACCGTCTAAAGTAACGTTACCAAGGTTGATTTTAGACGTAAGAGCATTAAGATTTTCGTTGCTGTGTTTTACTTTCTCGTCAGCTTCAGATAATAAGTTCTGTAGGCTTGTCACATTAGACAATAAGTCTTTTACTGTCGTTTTTCCTTGCTTCGCGCTGTCAAGCATATTTTCTACTTCAGAAAGCTTTTTAGTCATTTCATCAAAATCTCTTGTGTAAGCTCCAGTAGCGCCGACTACTTTGATTTTACTAGCATTGCCGATAGCGTACTCTGTTTGCGAACGTAAGTCGTTGATTAATCGATCCCAATTATCGAAACATTCACCACAGGCGTAGCACCGTGGGGCCTCACCTAAGTAGCCTCTAGCGCACATGTCACATTTATATCCACCGATGCCTGGTTTACAAATACATGAGCCATTCTCTCGCATGCACTGTCGTGAAACAGAACCATACAAATCACAATCGCATTCATAGCACTCAATGCTAGGAACTCCCCAATGGTTTTCTTGACATTGATCACACTGTCTGCCTCCGTGGCCTGGTTTACATTCACATTTTCCTATGTATGGATTACATTGCGGTGATAATGACCCAATAGGATCGCATTCACATGGATCACAACCTGTTCCTAAAGCGATTCTCCAATGATTTTCTGTACATTGATCGCAATTCACACCCATGACATTCTTGAAACAAGGGCACTGACCTGTGTTCCTGTCACAATTTCCTATTGTGAAGTTAGTACCTAACTCCGAGCAGTTACATTGATAACATGACTTGTCTAAAGCACTTCCGTAGTATCCTTCAGCACACACCCCACAATGGTCTCCGGCAGTATTATGAAGGCATTGTAAACATTTCCCAGTGTAAGGGTCACAATTTCCAGGTTTGGTAATATCTATGTTTTCGTTACATTCACACTGTTCGCAAGTAGCCTTAATTGGATCTCCATAATAATTGTCAGCACAAACATCGCATAGTGGTCCAGCATAGCCTTCTTTACATTCACATACTACATCCTTTGTATCGGGGTCTAATTCACACCGGTCTGCGTGACTGCTCTTATTTGGATCACCTATTATTCCTGGACATGGGCATGGTCTACAAGGTATGTCGATACCAAGTCGAGGATCGCCGTAATATCCTTCAACACATCTTTCACAACGATGTCCTTCCGTGTAGTCTCTGCATTCTCTACATGCTCCTGTTTTATCATCACATTCGACTGCGTGTCCATTACAGTCACATTGTTGACAATTGGGGAAATTGAAATATCCAGGCTGACACAAGTCACAAGCTCGGCCATACGTATTGGCTCTACATTTACACTGTCCACTTGTTGCATCGCAAAAGTTATCAAGAGATCCTATACTGTTACAGTCACAACGCTTGCATCCAAATTTGCTGAAACCGTAAGTGCCTGGAGCGCAGCGGTCGCATCGAGCTCCAACAATATTTTCTACACATTGACAATAACCCGTATATTGATCGCATTGATGGCTCTTGGACCCTGTAGGGTCACACTGACAAGACTGAGATCCATTTCTGATGTAGAAGCCGATACTCGCATGATACTTTTTACATATTTCAGGTACGTTTTCTCTATTCAAGTCGTAATAATATGGATCACCACAATTAAACTGATCGAACTCTTCTCTCATGGAACTATTATTTCCCAAAAAGGGAAGGTCATCAAATGATGGAATAAGAACAATAGAATCAATTAATATTGAAGCTCTAGAATTAGGGGAACGACTGTCTTGGCGTCCTAAATAAATACGAATTTCAGTTTCTTTGCCTTTTTCCAAGCATATTGCCGGTTTCACCAATACACTGCGTTGATTTGCTGGCAGGTTCGTTTTTATGATATCGTCCTCAGGTCGTACATTTGCACATGGAGAGTCTGATTCAATCGGTAATGGTCTCTTTACTAATATAGTTGCCTCTTCCCAGCTTATAGCCGATTGCGGTTCATACCTAATTAAAACATTATAATTCATACTCTTCTCAATGTTATTTATAACAAAAACGAGTGTGCTGCTTTCAGGAAGCTTCATAAAACCAGGTCCGGTCCAGGTCTCTTTCCTACCATCTGGATAATTTTCCCTAATGACAACGTGACACAATTGACTTTGAATAGCATTATCATCAATCTGGGAATCGCATTGACTCGATTCGCCTTCAATAACAATAGAGTCGAGTGCCCCGACAAAAAAGTTTTGAATAGGTTGATCACAACGACGGCCAGAAACATTGGGCCGGCATTTACATTGTCCTGTTATCACATCACAATCCCGATCTAATGAACCACCAAAGTCGCAGTCACAAGATTGACAACCATCATCACTATCTGACAAACCGTAAAACTCTGGCAGGCACTGATCACAATTCCTTCCAGTAACATGTCGTTTACAGAAACAATTTCCAGTTGCAGCGTCGCAGCCTCTTTCGTTGATTGTACCTAAGTTGTTACAGGTGCACGCTTCACATCCGTCAGGATTACTACGATCAAAGTTCCAAAATCCATCGCTACATCTGTCACATCTGGCGCCGTCGACATTCGTCTTGCAAAGGCAGCGACCAGCAGTTTTGTTATTAGCGGTGTCTGTTTCATCATCACAAAGGATTTCTTTATCTGTGGTGCCCTCTGGATCGCAATCGCAAGCTTTACATATGTCCGGACTCTGGATATCTAAGTTGGGGTCTTTATAATACTTAGGCTTACACCGTTCACAATTCACACCCATAGTATCGTGTTGACAGTTATCACACACGCCTCCACTAATTTTACCGGTTTTATTGTAGACAGCAGGATCGAAATGACAAGTTGTTGCATGATTATTACATGTACACCTCTTACAAGCATTTGAAGTTTTCCCAACAGCTGGTTGCCATGGAAGATCATTGTAAAAGTCTTCACAGTATTCACAGTTTAAACCACGGGTATTATGAGTACATTCGCAGCGTCCGTGTACCATATTGTTCTTGGACTCCACACCTGGCATCGGTAAACAACGGGATGCGTGCCCGTAACAGGAACAAGAACCTCTCACTGTCATTTCATAAATAGAATAATAGTACTTCTCTTGAATTTCAGCTCTGTTGTCCAGTTTATCATCACCAAGAGTATGCAGTTTTGTGAAATTTATTCGAAGATTGGTCATACGTAACAAGTTTTGCACTTCTTCCGAGTATGGGTTGGTCACATTTATATTAGGTGGCAAAACTCTAAATATCACTTCACCTTCCGTGGATGGGGATACACCAGAATAACGCGATTCACAAACCACTTCTGTCAGAGAACGCTGTGTGTGCTTTGGAACGCCTGGGAAATGTTCGTCGCAGTTGTGCGCAAAGTATCGATACACGCGCCAGGTCTTCCCAAAGTCGAAAGATCTCTCTACTAACATAGCTGCAGGCCGAAAAGTTTTGAACTGTATTATCAAATGCGTAAGATGGAACTCCGCCTCCATATTGAGTTGTACCGTCACATTTTCTTTGCCATTTTCAGACTGCCACCAGGATTTCGTTCGCGTTCCCGGGTGGTACTTGTAGATGATGTTTTGTATTCGATGGTTGAGATGGGGGTTGTGGATGGTGCTGTTGGTCGAGTCACACCAAAAGCATTTCTTCGGTTCCAAATGCGACACGATGCAGTACCGCTCCCGTCCCTGTCCCCCGCACGTGGAGGATGCAAAGAGTCTTGATTCACGGCCAATAAGCAGGTTGCCTGTGGCCGGGTAGCAGGAACTTAGTTCACACGAGCGGTCGTAAAGGCGGGGGTCGGCGCGCAGGCGGTCGCGCTCTTTACTGTACACGGCGGCGCCGCCGGCGATAAGCGCCGAGAAGATAAACAAAGCGCGTAGAGCCATGACGCGGTCTGGGCTCTCCGCGCGCCGCTCACTGCACTGGCGGCCGCTGTGGGCCGAGACACTCTCGCGCTGCCTCGCGCCCCCCGCCGCCCCGCTGCCCTACATATACAGGACCGCACTTGACTGCCAAACGAAACATTTGTTATGAGCACAAAAGTTCTAATGGTAACTATTGGTGTAATTTCAATGTTAACATAAATCTTAATATAATCATCGCAGTTCTGAATGATTCAAGTAAACCACAAATAAAATCTTGCGCCTAAAATTGGATTTTATATCATAATAACTTATTTTGGAATAAAATTCATAGAACTCTATTTGCAAGTGGTTGTTCCTTTATCTCTAAAATTTAGCGAGGTCATAAAACGCGTGGTATTTGAGCTTAACCAAAAAGCATACTCTGATAGAAACAGGTACAAAAATGTGCGTGGAATGCGGCCCTGTGCGAGGCGACGACCGCTCCCGCCCGCACGCCCGCTCGTGCCGTTCTCCGAAACGGGCACTAAGCAACAAAAATAACATCGCATTTTGGGATGCGCTTTTTGTTTTGGTCATTATTATGGCAACAAGCTTCCTAGTAAACTCACCTAGCAACTAGGGATATTTTATTACCAAGTTGTTTATTATTGTAAAACTTGAAGTTCGAACTTATAACTTTATACTGTCTTGTCCTCAATAACAGTCGATATTTTGTAATTTAAGGTCTTGATGTTCGTGTACGATGGACAATAAAATGCGTACATATGAGATCCCTTTGGTTAGGTCACGCTGTGTCCGATACGGCCACTCGGTTCGTCAGAGCCGGCCTTCCGCCGTACACATCCGCCGCTGATAATACATTCGCGATCTAAATGACCGACCACCCAGACCGAAAACATACAACAATTATATTCTTTAAAAATCCCTGCAAATTACTCTGTTAAAGCATTTTTAAAACTCTCTGCCATATGACTCTACCTAGATATTATAAGTTAGGCACCTAGCATTAGTACCTACGATAATTAGCACATGCACTAAAAATGTGATTAGACTGTCATATTACTATGTATTACAAAGATTATCTACACAGTACAGCAACTCTATAGGTATCCCCATATCAGCATAGCTGCAATGGGGCTCAATACAAAACCAAAGACTCGAGTAGTGAAGGGGACCTCAAATTGCTTAGTGAACTGAACATAAGAGAATTTGTGAACGCTTGAATTGCTTATGACAATTTAAAAGCTTTTTGTTTGTTTGCTGACTACATATAAAAAGCAGTATACCCAAATTACTCTGATTATGCTAGAATTACGAGAAATTCAAAATTATCTGCACTTTTTAGTCAACATTAATCTGTATTTCTTGTTTTAGTTAGAATAATTGTTTAAGGGAGCGGTCTCCCAGGGCAGACCGAACGCCATATGTTCCGACTGGTTTAATGTCATCATATTAAAGAGACCGCAGCTCTAGTCTGAATGTTGTAATCCGGAAATAGAACGGGGAGCCAACATTTCAGAGAAGAGCTTAATAATTATGCGTGTAGATGATTGTGCATTGATAAAGCTCAAGAGAAACTCGAATGACCATCAATTGTAATTTGTATGAATTTTAAGAGTAAGTAGGTACCTAGGCTAGGTGTTATTAAGAGTCACTGCAATACAAAATGTTGACGTAGGTATGATGCGCTACTTAGAAACTTCAACGATATTAGCGCCTTCATGGTCTCGTTATGATTTCTCCACACTATCTACTCGGCTTATTGGTTGATTCGCACGAATATACTCGCTCGAAACGGGCGAATCGACACTTTAAAATATTTTTTTTTTCTTGAGGCGATTCGCACGAAATTACTTATTTGTGGGTGAATTGATAACTCCGTACTACTATATACTTATTTATGCAGTAAAGTTAGTGTACTTTTTCCTTTACTTAAAGTACACTCATTTACTGCATAAAATTCATACGTATTTATAATAATGTAGGTATTGTTCAGGCCTAAATTCGTGCGAATCCACCAATAAGCCACCACTCATGGAGTTGGAGCATTTTTATTTATTTTCACACAGAGAAAATCACACTTACTATTTAAAAGATTTATTTATTGTGCCTAGGACTAGGCTCCAAAAAATTTGTAATCCATTTAAGTGCCAAAGTATACGTTTTTATAACAAATTCTCAAGCCATGTTAAAGAACTGAGCTTCAATAAATTTAAATCACTTATTTTAAACAGAAACTATGTCAAAAAGGTTTCTATAAAGTTAACGACTACATGACACTATGGGCTAATAGAATTGTTTAGTTTATTTTATTTGACTGTATAGTACTGTATATAAGTCAATTCATTTTAATTTTATTTATTATTGACATAATCTACTCATTACAAAGTTTTTATTTTATGAGTTGTATTGCAATTTGTGAGAATGTAAATTCTTTTTGCATAAGTTCTATTATATAGAATCAAGTTTTTCCATCTGAACAGACTTCAGTTCTTGTTCCCAGCTGCACTAGGAAGTGGTGAAGGGTGGGCGTTTTTGGGAGACTGTCTTATATAAATTTGACGTTCGAAAATAGTGCTGATTCTCGGCCTAGTTTGAATAAATGAATTTTGAAAGCTAAAATTTAAATACAAATTATAATATTACTAATATCTGGTACCTAGTATGTAGTAGGTTTAAGTTAAGGCTTAAGCAGTTTCCGGTCACATCTACCCACTTCTTGATAGTAATTAATACCATTAAAATCGAATGGTCATCCAATTCGTTACTTCTATTAGTTTAATGGAAATCGGTACAAAAGCGACACGAAAAACTTAACCAAAAAAAATGTTGGCCTGACATTTGATGGAACTCCGGCCAGTTTTGTGCAGGGGTTGTAAATGTCATACCGCAAATGTTTATGAAGGAAGTTACTAAGTTTATTGCTTGGTTTGAATCTTTAGCTGTCTCTCTTGGTGGACATTTTCTAGCCAAAGCACGGATGAAGAAACTGTTGATTTGATTTATATATGTAAAACTTTTGGTAGAGTCGCTTCAGATCCTTCTATTTAGATATAATTATATAGATAGAATATAATTCAAAGTACACCAAGATTGTAACACAGCTCTTTTACAATTTTATATCTACTACTTATTATTTAGAGCTGAGAAAACTAGATAGAGCTTTCTTGATTCCCTTATGCTTCAGCGTCTTAGGTGGGTTGTTTTTAATAAGGAACTGCCAATAATAACTTGATAAATGCGACGATTCTTAGTCACGCAAATAAAGAATGGACCCAATGTTAAAATTATATGATACATAAAATGACGTCATAGCCGGGTGAGTTAGATTTAATAGCCAGCGGCCTCTTATTTTGTCAGATAACTTGTTACAATTTCAACAGTTTCAACGATAACCCCTTATCAGTACCAAGACTAGAAACGTTTTGTCCAATAATTAAAGTACCACCATTGAGACCACATATCTATTTGATGGAACATAAATAATAATCATTTATAATTGGGTAGAGCAAAATCTAACACGCAAGCATTGATAACTTAACAAACGATTTAAGATTTTTTGTAAGTATGTAGGTACTGCCAACACAACGCTATAAAACCTCTAATATTCTAATTTGAGCACGAGACACGTCAATCAAATCGGAATATTAAATTTAGATTTAATTTAGGTGCCTCATGCTCCAGATATAATTCAGAGTATATCATATCAGCTAACAAATTGAACTTCGCTGCTATCACAACAAGGAACTATTGAACAAAAATAAGCTTACAATTGAGGCTAGTATAAATATAAAATTAAACATAAAGAATTAACGAGAATTCGGTTAACAATCTTAAAGAAGACGACAGTGACGCTGTGAATGAACGCTTTCCCGCCGATAAGGGTTCATTCTCAAAAGGCGGTTATGATGTCAAAGTTCACACGAGATAAACACTTGGCTACTGATCCAATCTACTATCTTACTGTTGCCGTACGTAAATGAACATTTTTAGCATTTCATTGGGCTTTTTACTTATTTTATGGTAAGTACTAAAAACCCCTCGACTGTGCCATTGCCATGTTGGCCGACGAGGGCTTATATATAACTGATTTTCATAAACATTGAATCATACCAATCTATGATATGAATACAGTTTCAATATATATATATATGTATATACATATAAAAAAACTGGCTAAAATGAGATTTAAAGGTAGGTAAGTAAGGATAGGATACGTGTATTTATGAACTTGGCATGGGATAATAAAATCCAAAAACTTTTCTTATTCATGCAACTAGGTACCTATCTATGTCTTTCTTAACTAAATATCAAACAGGATGGCAGTTCCAAAATTATCCACAGACTTTATGGTGCGGCAAGGAACAGAATAATCATAAAATTCTCGTTTGACGTATTACCTCACTGTGTACGTCGTTGACCGAAGCCAAAGAAAGGGCTCTATGGATCGTGTGGCATTCCACAGGCGATACAAGAATACTTTCATTAGATAATCTTACAGCTATAGTCTTGTTACACGGTACCTAATAGGTATTTAGACAATATAAATCTATGGTACCTACTATTATTAAAATGATGTCATGAAATTAGTTTAAAAATAGATGTCCCTCCAAGATTTGCTTCGACATGGTCCCAGAATAAAAATCGATAAAAGTTTACGACGTCATAATATTATAATAAAACAAACAAAGCGTATCGTAATTTTATTTTACTATTCTAGTTGTTCCTCTTTTTTTCGCCTGGCTGTTATTCCTGATAATTATCGTCGAACGCCTTTGACTAAGCGATTTTAAGACAAGCTCCGCACCATAGCCACTACTACATTTATAAAGAATGCAGCAGTTAGTGTCAGGACTTTTACAGTGTGTAAGTGAGGTACTGTTTGTATAGTAATATGTAGTAAGAAAATCTTAATATTGTTGAAAGGTAATAGAAGTTGTTCTTGAATCTTTGTATTGATAAAGAATAATTTTGGTATGGAAATAAGGACAACCAATATGAGAAATCACGTGGCAAAGCAAAATATCTAAATGCTTTGTTCGTTTTTGTACTACTCCATACCTAAAGTTTATTAAGATTATTTTACATCTTTGTTTTTGTTTCAGTGGGCAATTAAATCGCACGCTATCTATAAAGCATGTCGCCTAATTTTGTAACAGTGATGTTGGAGTCAGGACAGCGACCCCGTGTTATCGAAACAGATTTACATCCTCAGTAGTTAATCTGTACAAGCTTACAGTCTACTAACTAACATCTACTTGCATTTGTTTCATCATCTCACACATTATGCCAGTAGGCACGCAGTAAGTTTCTAAGGTGTCAGCACATTTCAAGACAATGCTACTATCAATAGCTGTCTGTCTAGATATTTTTATATGTTTATATATTTTCTATTGTGATTTATCGATCGTTACCATAAAAGGTAAAACTTTTATCATCATGAGGCCAACGCGGTGTTCAAAATTAGTTGGTATTTAGTTTAACGTATGTAGGTCCACGAATTATAAGAACTATACGAAAATCAATTCATGTAGCGATTAGACAATATGAGCGATAATCCTTGCGAGATAGAACTGACCATTGCATTTATTGGGAATCGAACTTAGCCAGACCTTGGGAATCGAACCTATGCCTGCCTACTAAGTTGATCGGTAAATGGTGAGTCATGCGTTCTAAGTTGAAACTTTAAACAGTCACTTGCTCGTCAATTACCAAGTACTTACAAAATGCAATTAAGGTTTCTATGTATCTACCTATGGCATTATAGTATAGTCAGCAATGAAATAGGCATGGGCCTACTTGTAAATGAGTACCTTCATATAAGTTCTCATTAATACAACTGTACCTTTAAGGTAGTCTTCACCAAATATGGCAGGAGAGAGATGGCAACTCAAAAACCGCTCTTGCTGTAATGATTTGAAAGCATGTACATATAAGCTTGTTATATTTTAACAAGCCGTTATAAAATTCTAGCAATTCCTCTCGTATTCTGATTCTGACTTTGTTATGCTGAAAATAAGTGTAAGTAATATTGTTAGATGCAAGTAGGTACTCAGATAAGAATTGACACAGCACTGCTATAATTATTGTAAAATGTGCAAGTTCGTGTGTTCGTATGCCTTGTTACCGGATATGGATTATATTACCTACAGTTAGCTCTACACTCGAGTGTTGAAACGAAGGGAATCCCCCGAAGTTTAAGATAATGTTACATAGTTAATTACTTAATGAACTCTGCTAGATTATAATAGGGATGAAGACTAAAAATTTTTTTTGTCCGTGTTTGAGATTATAAAAAAATATTGGACACGTATTTTTTCTTTTTTTACGTAATCTAAAGATTACGGCGATACATTGAGGCAAAATGTGCCATGACGTCACGAGTATGTAGATTTTATACGTACTAGTGACGTATCGACCCCCACTCCCCAACTTAAAATGCGTTTTATCTAAGTAGTTTTTTATTAATATGATAAAGCAAAAAATACGTGTCTACTATTTTTTTATTATCTGACTGACGGACTAATTAGAATTCGATTTTTTTTTACCCAGGCATCATCCCTATTCTGCAAATTGTAACTGAATTTAAATAGTTTTACATTGCGGCTCTGATTTGTGGTTATATTGAACGCAATCAAACTTTTAATGTTTTTATTGACGTTTTAATACATAGCTATGTGTTTAAGACTGTTATAAAACGTTTTAAGTACTACAAGTGCGTTAAAACTTTTCTATGAATACCAAGACCATAATCAAAACATAACAAAGTATATAATTAACACAAAAAAAGAGCGGTCCAAACGGGAACTACGCGGAATAGTCGGTCAAAATAGCTGGCGCATCTGTCGCCCATATGTTTACAGCGAAACAAATCCTAGACGTGCACCAACCGATTATGTTACTCGCCTATTTGTTTTTTTATTGTTATTCTAACTTTTATAAGTATTATTATGAATATTTGAGTTTGTGGCTGATTTTCTTGAACGCCCAGATTAAGTATATTTTTTCTGTCGATCTATGCTAAACAATGTTGGCAAGCTGATTGTTACTGCGGTTGCGATATGTGACTATTCATAGGCACAATCCTATATTCAATTTCGTTCAATTGTTTAGTATAACTTTTCAGAGTTATACCAGTGGTCCTAAGAAACTTGTTCTGTAAGCGAAATTAATGACGCAATAAGGTGCAAGCATGTTTATTGCGCGAACATAGCTTAGATACCGGCAGTATTCCTTGCGTGCGTTAAATCGTAATTCGAATCCAATCCCAAAATGCATACTAGCTAAAATTCCGTGTGGGTTAAACCTGCATACCACCTTTTCGATAGATAGACAGATAAAAGATGGAATAGGTACTCTTTATTATGCATTATACATAAAAATAAGATATAAATATAGACATTTTACATAAATGGTGACGCATTGGGCGGATAAGACCGCCCATTGTGCCACCTTATGTAAAATTTCAAAGGAGATTGCCCACGGCACTATGGGCAAATATACTAAATTCAACATTGTTGTGTCTTCATCAAATAATCTTTAAAATACTCGATGACATGTCTAAATACTTCCTTAAAAAAATCAATAAAAACTACAATATATTTACATTACGACACAACTTAGATGTAACATCGGCAAAATTCGTAAAACCGATCATCTGAACTGAGTACGCCTTCAAAATCACCAATATTTATTACTGCTTTAGGTGAAAATGATCTTTACGCAAACGCAATAACTTGTGAAGTCATATAACCAAATACATTCGTAAAATTGAAATGAATGAATTCAAATTTTCAAATTTATGCTACATCTAAGTTGTGTCGTACTGTTCAAAAATGTAATTACTATTTTGAGGTTATGTTCAACTACAAAACGAATTGAAAAAGCTATTTGAATGGGTCTGAGTGGGCTTACGAGTGAGCTTTGTGCCTTTGAAGTACATTGTGTAAAACCTTTAGCGGTTTAGCTATATCAGGTGGCTAGTTACTGGTGCCTGTGACCTCCTCACCAAGTCTTACTTGATTTCGATTTTGAGCATCTTCGTGTTATGTGTTCATGATATTATTCGGAATCTCCGACAGCATGACTCTGCGCATAAGTGGCGTTAATTTCAAAGAGCACTTGAGACATCGCTCCACAGTCGCCTTGTTCAATATATCACAATGCAAAAAGTCCTGTCTTTAGTAATATACAACACACACGGTGCAGCGGCGTTGGAAGTATGATTATTTTCAATGTGTGCAGCAGTAACGGAGGAACTAAAAGGCTCAAACTTGACGCACAACGTACCAAAATCAGCAGAAAAACCGTACTGGTTGACAATGTTGACATATTTTGAAACTATTCGGATTTCATTATCAACAATAAATAAAAATAAAGCTATTATCCATACCAACCAAATATACCTCACCGCACACTATTGTCTCGTCATAGTTTCAACGAAAATAAGATAGTTAAATACCTAATATCTACTTCTGTGGGGTTATAGAAACTGATTTATTTATTATACCTAACACCGAACTATATATCGATATTTAAAAAAATATTGTACATATAAGTATCATACACCTTTTTATTTTAGATATTTCATGCTGTTCAAATTTGGGAGACAAGAAACATTTCTCAAGAATACTGTTCCTGGGCAATCTCGTTTGTTGTTGTTATTGTTTAGGATGGTTACAGACCTGCGTTGTGCGTGATGCGTAGCACGTAGCAGCGCCCGCGCCGCCCTCAGCCGCGCTTCCCACGCACCGCATGCGTCCGAGCCGTTAGCACCGCCCGACAGCGACGACACCACCCATTGTTGTTCCTCGATCTACACATAAATGGTCAATTATTTACTTTGTTTTATAATAATAGTAATAATACTAGCCTAATATTGCTCCCCTGCAGGACAAACTCCTCTTTTCATACAGAGAAGGCATGAGCATTAATCACCACGCTTGCTCAAGACGGGTTGGGTGTTGGCGGTTTCTGACTTAAATATTAATTATAGGTCCAGGTTTTCTCAAGATGTTTTCGTAAGCCGATGCTAGTGATATCCAAGATAAACTAGAAAGTAAATATGAGCATGTACCAAAGTGTGTGACATTGTTTGAAAATATATATTTTTTATTAAAAAACATTTGAACCTACAAGCTGGCTCCCCGTTCTGAAGGACACAGCCATCAGTCGGGATCTACAATACGAAAGCGTGTTCATTTTAATCTGTTGTCAAACGTCCTTCCTTGGTCCTTGAGACAAAGGAACTCGTCAAAATGGTCATGGACATGGATTTAATTTCGGTCTTGTTACCCATATTTGGTAACAAGACCGAAATTAAAACCATGTCCCACAAAATAATGATAGCCATTAATCGGGAAGGTTAGCCTTGAAAACAAAACACGTCATCGGCAAAAAAATGCGGTTTCAAGGAATTTTATAAAGATTCCCAACAACTACAACAACACAACAACTTTGAGGTTGAACCTGAGAGAGCGAGACACTAGAGTAAGTTCCGCGCTGCCGCGTACTGAGGAACCTTTGTTTTAAAAGAAAACAGTACTCATTCACATTTGTTTGCCTGCATTGTCGCTGAATTGTGAGTCTCAATGAAATAATGCGCTTGAGTTTGGGCCAGAGGACCATAGTCTCCTGTTGTAGTTTTCACAGGAATCATAGACTTGTAGGTGCATTTTTTGGACATACACCACGATGCTTATTTATTATTAGTACCTATTCATAGAAAATCCGATTTACATTCTATTATTTTCCCACACGGATAAAAACGAAGTGAACGAGCTTACTGAACATATTGCGCTGCAGCTGCATGCGTCGTTACAACACTGATGCAGCTTAGTAATAGTTTATTAACACTAGAAAACTTTCAACTAATCATCAAAACTCACCTTACTAAGAATTTCCTTAAAGTCCTTCACTATAGGTGTGGGTCGCTTCGCTTTATCGTTGTAGTACGTGATATTGAACCGAGCGCCCGCAAACCAAATTTCAAGCTCGTTGAGAGCATTCCTGATTGCAGACTCACTGGATGCTGCTGTACAGATTTTCTATAACAGTTATAAGCATAATGTTATCAAAATAAGTCATTAGGCAAACGACTTTAACTTTTGCAAGTTACTCAAGTGGTTCCCTATTCGACTTCGCAAGTAGTCTCGGATATTATGTCTGCTAAGTATTTAACATCTTTCACAACCCTAAAAGGCCACCTTATCTGCGGGATCGCTTTTCCTATGCCCATCCTTCTGATGCACCTCGCCTTGCAGGTCGCATCTTAGAAATCTCCTTAAATCCCCTCCCCACTCAACCGATTTCTACTCCTACTCCTTCAGTGTGCACGCGGGTCGGTTGTAGAATACACTTCCGCCTGATATTAAAACCTGTCAAACTGTTGCAGTTTTTAAAAGAAGAGTGAGAGAACACTCTTCTATCTTTCCACTTCGTCATAGTTGCATATTATTTATTTATTATTTTATACTACATTATAATTGAGTCCGTATGTATTAAATACATAATATTTACTTTAATACATATTATTATTAAAATAAATATCATGAATAATATATTTATATATATAAATATATTTAAGTGATATTTATTTTAGAAGTATGTACTTCTATATTCTCATACTGTATGTTTATATTTAAATGAGTGAATAGTTTTTATTTTGATTTAATGTATTTTGTTTTGTCTTCTACTCTTCACGTTGTCTACATCTCTTTATCTAATATTTACTATCACAGTTATGCTGGAAGAGATTTCTTTAGAAATAAGCATCACCTTCGTACGTATTTTCCTGTTCCTTTCTTCTTGTTTGCTTATACGTGTGTATATAAACTGTTAAATAAATAGAATGTGAACTGTTGCCTTCTTCTAAGACCTCATTTTTACCAAAGAAAATATTTTTTATCCATGGAATAAAAATGACGTCTGACAGTTTTTATTTGGGAAAACCGTCCAAGTGTGTGTCGGAATACGCAAAATGAAGGGTTCCGTAGTTGGGGTGAATTAATCCCAAAAACCAACTTAACTTTGTAGTTGAAAAACATGTTCTCCCATACATCGGTATACGTCAAATGTAAGATTGAAATCGAATAAAAAAAAATTGTGTGATAAAGTACTACTACAAATTAACTTTTTTGGGACCTTTACATGTGCTGTAAGACCTTGCTTCCTGCCAAATTTAGGCTAGGTCAACGGGAAGTAGCCTGAAGGTTTTGATTTATATGCGAATAGCAAAATATGTCGCATAAATGGCCGTATTTTTTTATTGCGTTGACTAGAAACTTGATTTTTTTAGAGCTATAAGGATCCACAGACTTACGTATTTGATATTAATTTCAACTTGATACCTCCATGCGTTTCTGAGAAAAAGGGTCTTCACAGACTGACAGACAGACATATAAGGTATAATTGTGTATAGGTATAAGGGTTCCGTTTTTTCTTTTTGAGGTACGAACACTAAAAATTTATTCAAGATTTATTCCCAGGGTTAGATATTTTGGTACCAGGTATGAAATATTGTTTTTTTCGCCCTGTCTTTCTGTAAAATGAAGTCGTTATTTTTACCGATACCTATATTTTCGTGGGACACAGGATACAATTTCAAAATATTTAGGCTAATAATACAAACCATAATAGGAACATAAATCTAATTCGTTATTGCTATACTGACTTTTTGGACGTCTGGAACATCTTGAAAACATATGGATTTTTTGTAACATCTGTACTTTTAGTTGTTGAGCTGAAATAACAATATTGAAGGAGTGTGTGACGGCTGTACATTACCTGTAAGGACTTGATATGTTTCTTGATATTCATCGCAGACGTTAAAAGATCTCTGACTTGCAACGTGTCTGGTTTCTTGTACTGCATTTCCAGAAGACTGAAAACCTCATGCCAATGTGGTTCAGTAAACTCGTTGCCCCGAAGGTATTTTAGTAAGGGAGCCAAATCCTGTTCAAATAAGTGTGAATATTAATATTTAGTCTATTTTTTGAAAAAGTACTTCTGAATCTTTGAGAAAATTATTATCATCTGCATAACCGGTGAAACGCATCCAAAAACCTTTAATAAAGGTTTTCGTATCCTAAAGCCCCGCAAAAATTGCCGAATTATGTCTGAAATTAAATTCACATGTCGACTTGCTATTTAGACTGATGATATCACCAAAGTCTACATTTTGAACATATGTGTAATGATGTCATTGCACTAGCTCAACATGTATGTGAGCTGCAATACGCCGAGGTGATATAAATAACTAGGTGGTACTCGTGGGACACTTAGGAGTCACGCTGGCAATAATACGCTGAAACGACAGGTTTCAAACATAAATAATGTGGCCTCAATACGGGTGTACGCGAGAGTACGGATTTACGTAGGTAAAATGATGAATTACATAGGCCATAGAGCCCCAAACTCGACAGTCATCAACTGCTTAGCCTTTCCTCAACTATGTTGGGGTCGGCTTCCAGTCTAACCGGATGCAGCTAAATACCAGTATTTTACATGGAGCGACTGCCTATCTGACCTCCACAACCCAGTTACTGGGTAAAACGATACCCCTTGGTAAGACCCCCAACTAGTCTTAAAACGATACCCCTTGGTAAGACCCCCAACTAGTCTTTTCTGCATTCTATGATTAGTCTGTATCTGTATTCAATCAATATAATATATTGATTGAATACAGATACAGACTAATCATAGAATGCAGAAAAGACTAGTCTGTATCTGTATTCAATCAATATAATATATTGATTGAATACAGATACAGACTAATCATAGAATGCAGAAAAGACTAGTCTGTATCTGTATTCAATCAATATAATATATTGATTGAATACAGATACAGACTAATCATAGAATGCAGAAAAGACTAGTTGGGGGTCTTACCAAGGGGTATCGTTTTACCCAGTAATAAGGTCCCATTAAAATAGATGAACGAACTTTTAGAAACAATTCAGACCATCAAAATAAGGACAATGATAACAAAAAAATAAGAAAAACACATTAGGTAGATACTTACAAGAAAAAAAATCAGCAAACTAAAATAAGTACACCCAAAATGTTGGTTACCCAATGCCATTTATTATTTTAGGTCGAAATAAAATCACTTTAACCAGTTTTTTTTTTTCTTGGATACCTTTGGTTAGATATTCTTAACGCTATGTTAAAATTTGTCCATCAATTAGGACCTTATATATTACCAAGTAGGTATTGGTAACGGTAAAAATAAGGCAGTATTTTTTCTCCCACCTTATGTGTACCATATTTTACGAGTAACTTTGGAGTAGATATTCAAATTAATTACCGAATATTTCTCCAATTCCTGTTGTATGTATAAGGTGACCGTAGTAAATGGTTCCAAACGACCCTTCCATTTTACAGAAAACTCTTCTATCAAATGAATCTTTTTCTGGAATACTATCCACTCTTGATCTGCGATGGACTCGAACTCTAAAAGAAAGAAAGATTTGCAAAGTGTTAATGGATACTGTTTCATTGTTATAATGTATGATCTAGAAAGTACCAGGATCAAAAAAGACAATATGAATGTCTGACAGGAGTGTGAACGGTTTTTTCAAAATGAATAAATTACCTTCATTGTACTCTTTTAGCGGAGTCCACAAGTTGACGTATTCAGCCATGAGCTTTTCAGCTTGATCCCATATGTCGGATAGTTCTACATTCATTTGGAATTTTTCACACTCTTTGCTGTAAAGGACGAAATATGTTATTAAGGTCGCAATTATTTTATCATTTTAGTGTAAGTGTGGCGGCATCTACAACGCCACATGCGAACTACGCATCAAAGACCTGACGTCCCACAAATGCTGCATCGCGTAAGCAGATTTTACCGCGCTATTAGCATATATATAACTTCCCGACATGAATCGTTGGGCAGTAGCCTACCAGACACGACGCCCGTCTGGTCGGAGGAAGGATCCTCCCTGTACTATATAGGATGAGTGAACTTTACACCCTGTTCCTCATGCCTCTATATAAGTTTTATTAAAATGTCAATTCAAAACAGAACTATTGGACGAACTTTGTCTAAGTGAACTTTTTTAAACAGACTTAGTTCGAGATCTGTATACGTTACTTAGCACGTACTTTGGCTAAACGTTATTCCTGTCACTGTCGCATAACTGTCTTACTACAAGTGCAAGATAGTGACGGGAACACATCAAAGCCAACGCATCTGCTGAGTAACGTTAACAAAACTAAGCAAAAACATAGCAACATAATACAGAAACTTACATCAACTCATCTCTATCCGCGACAAACTTGTTGAAATTCTCATGCGCATCGAACACGGAGCGACATCTATCGAGCATTTCTGCGTAGTTCGCTCCGTGAGTATCGTCTAACCGTGGCTTCGCTTGAGTCCACCGAGACGTCCATGCTTCTACACTTGTGTTCAAGTTATCCCATTCACCGCTCAAACTTGACTTTACTATTTCAGCCTACAAGTAAATATAATGGATAAATAGAACGTTGCAGGCCTTGTAGACTCAGATGCAGAATGAGATGAACAAGATTTGTTGACTATTTCCTGTTTCGTTAAGAACATGGTACTTGTTGACAGGCCTACACTGTTCTCCCATACCTATTAACACTGTAATTTGTAAAATCCAATTATTTTTTAAATAGTGATCGTGGAGTTTCTTGCCGGCTCATACAAATTAACAATTAGAACCGTGCACCTAGCTGCTGACGTTTCATAAGCTTCATAAGCCCATTCCATGGTTAATGTGAAATAAAATATTTTCTTCTTTTATGTACTTTTCTTTAGCAGCCTGCTCATTTTAATATAGCAACAATTGAGTAATGTAATATTGCCAATTGTTTTATTCATACCTGATGTTCAAACATTTTCTGTTGACTAAGCATCAGTTCGTGTATCTTCTGCCATTCTTTCATTGTTCCATCCACAGATGAGTCCCCGCCCCACGTTCGCAGCATATGACCTTTTCGTTTCAGCGCCTCTACTGTATTTTCCATCTGTATGTTAAACAAATCTTGAATTAGTAAAGTTTTTGCATTTAGCGTTTATCATCGTAATTTAAACCTTATGTCCATGAGCATAAAAGTCACATGAAACGGGCGGACGAGTATTTCATATTATATTATTCAGTAACATCCTTATCCTTACCTCGGGCATTTGTTTCTGCAAGGCTTGCTGCGTAGCACTCATTTCAGCAAGTTCCTTCGCATTTTTAGGCAAAGCTTGGTTCTCCAACATAACAGCTGCAGAGGCCACGAACGTATCTATCTTTGCTGCATCTGATCTACAACTGGCCACTAGTGACGTCATTAGACAACCCCAAAGATTTCGCGCTTGTGCTTCGAACTCGCGCCGTAAAGTTGTTGTACCAACTGATATCCATTCTATCTTTTCGTCCTCGCTGAAAGTAAAGTAATTTGGTGATTTATTTATTTATAATAATCTTTAAGTTCTAAGCTATCGTTTGCTGCAATCATACATATAAAATTTTGCAAAAAAACACTTTTGATTTCTCCCTTTAAAAAAAAATAAGTAAAACACCGGTTTGGTTTTTCTCCTAATTCCTTTGCCCATAAGTCTCAATTTTTCATTGCTTCGACTTCACAGTGAAATACCGTAAAAAAAAAAATCACTATAAAATACTTTAACTCACAAGGTCATCTTAGCGACCGCCTGTCCATACGCCTTGCAGGCTTTAAAGTTGCTCTCCCAATGTGTCGGCTCTGTAAGGTGTTCCTTACATAACGCGTCGAGGTCGGGTACGCATGCCAACGCCGCGCGCCGCGTCCATGACGTACATGAAGCTTCCAGGGAAGATAGGGCTGCTTCGACTTGGGTTACTGCTTTGTTGCCTAGCCAGCTGTGCCTTAAAATTGCAAAAAGAGATAAGTATACAATTTAGTGGTTATACGAAAACGAAAAACGTTATATTTAGACCACGTGTCTTGAGGAGGTCAGATATGCAGTCGCTCCAAGTAAAATACTGGTACTAAGTTGTATTCGGTTAGACTGATAGCCGACCCCAACATAGTTGGGAAAACGCTATGCAGATGATGTGTCTTTCGCGTCTGCCACTTTGATGCTCTTAGCAACGTTAATATTTTTTGTCAGAATTAAACGCGCTAAGCTGCACTTTCCCTGGTGTGCGCCGGTCCTTATAGGAAAAACATAAATTGTTATCAATGCTGCAAAGGAACTAATGTCTAGTTGGTCTTAAAACACAGCACTGATAATCCAATTATAGAAACTTAAACAACGTCACTTACTTCTCAACGATAGCAGCAAAGATAGACTGTTTGTCAGTGATATTGTTCTGCAGGCCGACGAATTGTGCTGGCATGGAGACGAGGCGCCTCAGTTGATGATAGTGCTGAACTCGAAGCTCTTCTATTGCTGGTTGCACGCGAACTGCGTAACCTCTGAACGAAGATGTTTTTATTGTAATTTGAACCTTATGTCAGTTTAATAAGGACGGATAGTGATTATTTTTACAGGTTCCCTAACTAAAGTATTCATTTGTCCCATATGGGGCACATAAAGTAACTACTAAGAACAAAGAATGATACGAAATCATCTTTCTGAGATTGGATTTGGATTAATAACATGCAATGATCAATTGGTTTACTTAATAACAACAATTACCTACATAAGGCATATGCAGAATTATGAGATAGGCCAATAGTGAGTCTCAAAGATCGATTTACTTTTGATTGGTTATACGGCTGAATGGATTATAAGTTGGTTACTGGCTAAGTAATAACAGCCGTACGGGCTGATCGATCAGGTTAAGCTACGCTTGTCACGGTTAGTCCGTGGATGAGTGACCATCTTTACATACCAAGACCCCTCCTTGCTTCGGAAAGCACGTAAAGCCGTTGGTCCAGGCTGTCATTTGCAGATCTTTGAGAGTTGTCAGATGTCTGAAAGTCTGGCAACCAGTCTTACCAAGGGGTATCGTGTTACCCAGTGACCGGGTTGTGGAGGTCAGATAGGCAGCCGCTCGATGTAAAACACTGGTATTCAGCTACATCCGGTTAGACTGCAAACCGACCCCAACAAACTTGGGAAAAGGCGAGGCAGATGATGGTTACTGAGAATCCACTCAGCCGTGTAACCAATCAAATGACATATAATCATTCACCGCAACATATCAATATTGCATTTGACATTAGACCTTACCGCTTGACCAGTTCTATGGACAGTGAGCCATATAATGAAACAGATGACTTAATCAACAACAATTTCATTAAAGTAAACATCATGCTATTTTCACTTTGAATTATCTATTAGTAGCTTGAAAATAAATATATCTAATACTAGCTTCCGCCAGCGGCTTCGCCCGCGTTATATCTTTATAAATTATAGCCTTGGTACTCAGTGATAATATAGCATTTTACTGGGTGAAAGAATTTTTTAAATCGGTTTAGTAGTTTTTCAGTTTATTCGTTAGAGACAAAAATACAAATCTTTTCTCTTTATAATATTAGTGTAGATTAATATCATTGTTTATTTTCATTATTTTAGCCTATAGCAGTCCACTGCTGGACATCGGCCTCCCCCATTGCACAGCATTTAGCTGGATCCTCGGTCACTTTCATCCAGCTGCTACCAGGGGTCTATTTAAAAACATAACCCTGTCTTTGCAGTTGGGCAGTCGGGTAATAAACCCAACAGGCGATAGGTGACAGACGACAATCTGACAATTTTGTATGTTGTATTCCATAGTTTTCGGCTATAATAAACAGCATCTGTCGTGAAAATGTGACAATAATACCCCGCTTTACGCGAGGGATGCGTTCCGGACAAAATCGCGTTAAGCGAAATTCGCGTATAACAAAACAAATAATTTAAGTGCTTTTATTGCAAAAAAAGAAACAGAATCAGCCTATTAATTGTTACAGAAAAGTTTTTACTTATTTAATCCTTAGAATTACATGAGAAATAGTTATCTAATGTTTTCTGCGTAGCATTTTGTTTGCGTTCTTGCATAAGTCTTTCGTAGCCAACAACACTGTTTTGTATTGCTTGCCGAACACTTACGAGTATAATGCAATTAATATCACTGACTGATAATGGACCAACCAATGCATTCGAGTAAAGCGAGGCATTTTGGCGCGAAATTTGAAATTCGCGTAAAACTGAAACCGCGCCTAACGGGGTCGCGTAAAGCAAGGTGTTACTGTATTTATTTATTTTTGTTGCGAATTATCAATTATATTAAGGTGAAATGGGTTCCAAAGCAGATGTTTCGACTTCACGCAAAATCAATGTTTCTCTTAAAAAAACAACGAATTTGCATATTTTTTTTTATGATTACGAAAATTGAAGAGTGTCCTTAGTGAAGTATGAGGCCCGAAACACGATTGACAAAACTTTCCTCGATAGAAAAACACGGCAAAGTTACCTTAAAATCTGCTTTTTTTGTTATTTATTTTATTTATTTATTTTATTATTTATGTACACACAGTAAAATACATACAGATACGACATAATTATAATTTGAGTACAAAGGTACTGCTTATTTCTTAAGAAATTTCTTCCAGCAGACCTGCGAAAGGAGAAATGAGAAAGAAATGTAGACAATAGTGTGTGAGAACAAAAAGAGAAAAATATGAAATTGCGAAGTCTTATACTAAAACATATCAAATATACCTACACGTATAACGTAATAAATTAACATATACTTAAATAAATACATAAAGCTTAAATAAATAAACATACATATTATAGGTATATAAATACTCACAGTAGAGAGGAAAGATAATGCTCTTTTACTCGATATTTAAATTGTGAAACAGTTTTTAAATCACGAATGCTAGGCGGAAGCGAGTTCCACAGTCTTACTGCGTGCACAGAGAATGAATAAGAATAGTAGCTTGTCTTATAACGTGCTCATACATGGGGCAAAGATCACTGAGAGTGGAGTCGAGAGAATTAAAGTAGTCAATGTGAAGATTAGGACTGTAGAGCACTGCAAGCAAAACTTTAGTGTGATGAACAGTAATTTCAAGAAACAAATATTCAGCCGACTCAGAATACCGAGAAGGAGATGAACTGACCACCCTGTAGAGTAAATCAGCACGAAGGTACATAGCAACACCTCCTCCACCTTTGCCGGTCCGATCGTTGCGGATCAAGACGAAGCCAGGGAGTGAGTATTGATTTGAGAGGAGAGATGGCTTCAAAAAGGATTCCGATATCAAGAGAGCATCGAGGTGAGCACTGCTAAAGGATGCCAGAAGGTCAGAATAGTGACCAGGAACACTCTGAGCATTTATGTGAGCTATATGCAGATTCTTAGGGTCATTGGAGAAAAGAGATTTTATCATGTAAAGTAAGTGGTATGTTACAGAGAAAAACCTATTCCATTCGATTGTTATCAAAGCAATTGTATTAAAATTTTGTCTACGTGTTCACTATTAAATACTTTAAGGAATTATGGACTTATTTTTCTATAACAACACAAGTAAAATTTTTAAACTCAATATTTGTAAACATAGTGCAATAGAATTGCGCGCGGGCCGGGTCATACCGCCGCTTCCGGAACGCTACCACGATACCATTTCGCCTTAAATAGGGATTACCCAACATTCCTTATCATTTCATTAACGTGCATATAAACTAAAAAAAAAAAAAAACAACTTACATAAAAAAACATTACAAAGTGAAAATTTTCTTTATTTCGGAAGTCGGTTGTTTCTTTTTGTTAAAAGTTTTATTTGTCACGTTTTTGTTGTTCCACACAAATTCGAATACCATTACCTGCTATGTAAATAACATTCACAGGAAGTTAATATAACATCATTCATATATACTAAAATTAAATAATAAAATTTATATGGGGGAGCATACCCTTTCAAAGAAAATAAAAAAATTGTAAATCCGTCGTCTATATATGACGAAGTTATGCCCGAACATAGATGAAAAAAATATTAACATCCGAATTGAGAACCTCTTCCGTTTTAACCGACTTCCAAAAGGGTTATCAATTCGGATGTTTATATATATATTTTTATGTTTATGAAGTCGGTTAAAAACACTCTCACTCTCTTATAATGAGTCGTATGACTGATATTAATGTTTTTCTCATTATAAATGTGTTTCGTAATGCTTGATATTATATGCGTTGGTTATTTACCACGAACAGATAAAAGAGGTCAACAAGGCTTCCTCATGCAACATGCCGCACATGCTTAACTGATGACTACCTAGGCAGTTTCAGATTAACTAAACGGTCATTGACACGTGATTAAAAATGTAATACAACTACCAGACAAACGATGTAAGTACTTGTTACCTTCGGAGAATAATCGTTGATTAATACTTTCGCTATCCCATGAGAGTCAGGGCAACTTTTTAACTATTGTGTCTGTTTTGCGGACAGCCAAAGTGTTAACTACAGCCTTTTCACGGAATAGCTCTTTCTCTTTCTTATGCAAATTAAAAATAAAAAAACACACTCAACATATTTTATTTGACATAAACCTACATTGGCACTTATGAGACGTCAGAAGCTAGGTGCACGGTTCTAATTGGTCGTTTCCTATGGAGAAGAGCCGGCAAGAAAGTCCACGGTTACTCTTTTAAAAATAATTGGCTTTTACTAATTTTTTTCAAATAACAGTGTTAATAGGTATGGGAGGATAGTGTAGGTCTTTCAACAAGTAGCAGGTACTTAACAAAATAGAAGATGATAAGCCTACAGCGTTCTCACATTCACAAAATAGAAAATAATCAATACAAAAATACATAAATTAATAAAAATAAAAACCAATTTTAAACGAAATGCCATGATTGCTATTACAACTGTAACAAATCTGAATAATTGTCATGTCCACAAAAGCCACTAATAAAGAGTTGAAATTAAATTGTAGTTATATAATGTCAAATAATAAGATGATTATATCAAAATGTAAAAAAAAATATTTGCTAGGCTACGGAAGATTGCGAGGAGACACAATTTGCTCCCAGATACTAGGACGGGACTTTTAAACGCCTACCATAATGATTAAATCTACCTAAAAATATGAGAAATTCTATTAGATCTAATAAGTTTGGGTCTTTCAAAGGTTCCATCGCAACTACGAGTAAGTAATCGTCGGTGGGCGTTATGCCTATACGTATTTTGTGTTTTTTAAAGGGGTTCCGTACCTCAAAGGAAAAAACGGAACCCTTATAGGATCACTTCGTTGTCCGTCTGTCTGTCTGTCTGTCAAATTGTCAAGACCCATTCCTCAGGAACACGTGGAGGTATCAAGTTGAAAATAATATCAAATACGTAGATCTATGGTGCCTTGGGGCTCTAAAAAAAATCAAGCTTCTAAGTAAACGCAATAAATTCAAAATTAAAAACACATTATTTTTTTTGCAATTACGAACTTACATTTGCAGTTGGAGAATTGACCGTGACGTATATCGATGTAAGAACATGTTTTTCAACTACAAAGTTTAGTTTGTTTTTGGGATAAATTCATCCCAACTTCGGAACCCTTTTTTGTGCATGGTCCGACTCGCACTTGGCCGATTTTTTCAGATGACTAAGATTCTATGAATCATTCTATACCTTCACAAATAAGAAAGCAAGTATAATAAAAACTTGTAATAATTACCGTAAAACCAGATCCACTTTGACATGCGGGAAATGCTTGTGCAGCGAAAGCAGCGTCTTTATATACTGATACTCAAGCGCTTTGTATAGCTGCCAGTCCCAATGAGATCGCCACAGTTCTGTGTTTTTGTAACCGTTCGATTCCACCTGTAACAAAATAACAAGGAAGCATTGTGAAGTACTGTACTTGTATGGGAAAATAATTATGGTCATCAATGACGCTGGTATATCAGCACGCTTAACATTACCACAACAGAAACGGGTTTTGTCGACGGAAGAATAGACAAAATGACAGATTATGATTGTTTATCTGTCATTTTGTCTATATATCTTCCGAAGAATACCCTTTTCTACGGTTGTCATGCTACGAGTGCTGATGTCCATCCACGAATAATCATATGTTAGTTGCAAGGTGTAGAATATGTAAGTGAATTGAGCATATTCAGATTAGGAAGGGAGATGTATATCGAGTCAAATGGTTATAATGGCAATAGGTAATAATCTGTTTCGTGAAGAGCAAGGGGTCAAAAGAAAGGGTCAGGAGTGAGTACCCTTACTTCTTTATGAGTCAGAATATTATAATGTATTGAACCTTATTATAATACCCACCGTGTCTATAATATCTCTCATTTCTTTGACACCTTTCTTCCATTCAGATTGTTTAGCCAAAAGTTCCGTCTCTATCAGCTTCTGAACAATATTTCTGATCGCTACATGTTGGCCAGTTAAATAAGTGTTCTGAAATAGAACGATAAAATAATGTTTAATGAACTGTTACATACGAACTTGAGTTCTCGTTAATGTCTTTTAAAGAACATATTTTACAAAACCTTCGTCGCCTGCTAGACACCAATCAAACTTGTAAGATATATTAGACGCAGCCTCATCGAGGAGTGGCTAGAGAGGCGCCACGGCGTCCTCACCTTCCGCCTGACGCAGGTCCTCACCGGACACGGTTGTTTCGGGAGGTTCCTGTTCCGCATAAGGCGGGAGGAGACGCCCGGGTGTCACCACTGTGTGGATCGCCCGGAGGACACGGTGGACCGTACGGTGGAGGTCTGCCCGACTTGGGCGGGGCACCGCCGTATCCTTGTGGAGGCGATCGGCGGCAGCGATCTGTCGCGTCCGGCCCTGGTCCAGGCCATGGTACGGGGCGAGAATGCGTGGGAAGCCGTCACCTCCTTCAGCGAAGCAATAATGCTTGCGAAAGAGGAGGTGCAATGCGTGAGGGAGAGGCAAATTTCGCGACCTCACGCCCCTAGCCGCCACAGGAGACGCCCTGGGAGTCGGGAATAGCAGGCTGATTTCCGGCCACACGGCCGGAACGGTGAGCAATGGGTAGCTCGCCGTCCGATTAGGACCAGGCCCGGGTCGACGGCGCATTGTGTTCCACGCGCGCCTCAAAGAGATGTCAGCACAACAGAAGGGGTCTGCTAGGACCGATGCCTGCCGGGGTCGCGGAAAAGTCCGAAAGGGATACCGTGGCCCCTGGTAGTGTACAGGCAACTGAAGGAACACGGGTGGGTTTTAGTCAGTAAGAGTCTGACACGCCCTCCCGCTCCGCCCAGAGCGGGAGAAGTTATTTGATAATTTCCCACCCTAAAAAGGTATCTTTTAAAGTGAAGGTACGGGAACACGTAAGAAGTTGACAGAAGCTGAAGCGCTGGATTTGTTTTCTCTCTCAACTGATTGTTATTTCTCGTAATAAAGTTTATTTTATTAATATGTGTTTGTATTTATGTATTAGTATTAATTCTTGTATTGTATAATTCGTTGCGAGCTATTTATGTGTTATGTTGCACGTGCGATGTTTCGTCTCTGTGTCACCCCTGGTTGACTTGTAGAAAATGTTTCAAAATTCCGCATTTGGACAATATGTTTAATTATTGTTTTAATTCATAAATATGTAATATGAATCACGGAGTTTGTAATGAGAGGTAGAATTACCGAATCATTCGACTTTGCCCCACCAAACCGTCCCACTGGTGGGGCAAAGTGGAATGCCTAAATTTTTAGTGTAATCTGCCCACTACATACCTAGGTAAGTGTTTTTAAATAAAAGTCCAAAAATAATTGAATGGTAATTTTTATTTACTCTTTGTTTCTGGAAGGAATAGGGTTTTAAATCACAGATTAATTACACGATTTGTTCCAAATAAAATTATATCTTAGTAAATATAACTAAAGTAAACCATTAAAATCACAGATATAAAATAATTTGTTCGTATTGGTTCATTAATATTCCAAAACCGTCTGGGTATATGTGCAAAGTAACAGAGAAAATAATGAGCAGGCTACCTTTGGTGACATCTCGCCAACGCAAGTGGCAGACGCGTTTTCAAAATATTTTAGTACCGTTTTTCTATCAAAGTTACCATCATTGGATCCCGAGCATGCTATCGCTACTGCGAATGCCTCTCCTAATAATATGTCCCATCCTCTTAATATTGATTACGTTCACGAATCTGAAGTTCGTAGCGCTATGGCTCGACTTCCTCCTAAATCTACTCAAGCTCCAGATGGAATACCACAGTATTTGGTTAAGGACGGCTGCCAAATTTTCCAACTGCCCTTGCAATTTATGTTCAACCTGTCTTAATAGACAGGCGACGAACATTTATATCCAACGGAGTGGAAAACATCCAAAGTACTTCCGGTACATAAAAGCGGCCCAAAAAGTGACATTAACAATTACAGGCCAATAGCTGTTTTATCCATATTCGGCAAAGTATTCGAAACGTTACTATATAAAAGAATATTTAATATACTGCAACGGTGGTTCGCGGAAGAGCAGCACGGATCCCTTCCAAATCGCTCAACCACATCTAATCTATTTAACATTACTATATTACACTCTTAGCCAAAAATGTTAACGACAAAAAGCAGGTCGCTGTAGCCTATTTTGATTTTCAGAAGGCCTTTGACCGGGTTGACAACAACATACTTCTATGTAAACTGGCATTGGCAGGTTTCCCTGAGACATCGCTTAAATTCTTCGCAAGCTATCTACGCGACCGCAAGCAATTTGTAACATACAAAAATGCCAATTAGCGCTACTCGGTCACTTCTGGCATAGGGCAGGGCACGAACCTCGGGCCCCCTCTTTCCCTATCAGTAGTCAACTCTAGTGATACGGCCACACTTCAACTCGACATCGACAACACAACACAACATTCAAACTTGGAGCACGATAAACAACCTTAACCTAAACATTAGTAAATACGTGGCCATGACCTACTCAAAAGCCGCACAACCCATACACAACATCTACACTATGAACCCCCTGAAACACGTTTTAGCCGTACGCGATCTGGGAGCTCAGTTTGATCCACATCTTACATTTAACCAGGACATACTACAGACCTGCAACGTTTCCCTCAAAAACTTAGGTTTTGACTTGTGTCAGGCCAAAATTTTTAATTTATTGTTCTTGCTATTATTAATTTTATTCCAATTTTTATCCCAATTATATCTAATTTTATCTAATCTTATCAAATTTTGTCTACTTTTATCTAATTTTGTCTAAGCTTGACTAATTTCATTTGAACAAATGTCTACTTTTATGTTATCTAATTTTATGATTGTAGGTGTAATTAACAAATTACTAATAGATATTGACCTATAGCTTGTATGTGTGAAACAAACTGTTAATATAAATTGGTTTTTTAATAAATAAATAAATAAAATGTTTTTCATACTAAGTTCAAAATAACAAATTGAGTATGATTTGTCCCTATAAATAGAAAACGAAATGAGAAGTATTAATTATGCTAACTACTTAAATCATAATTTTTAAATTATTAAGTACTAAGTCATTTTTAAATTGTTCTAGTTATTATATCTGTAGTAGTTAGTGTAGTTTAATGGCTGTTTGTATATAATTAACCCAGTAGTTAGTGGCTGTAATTAATACAATCTACTACAATAACAGATTTAGTCATCATTTGGCATGGCAAAATAGTCTTATGATTACCTTATAAATAAGAAACAACTTAACTATATAAATACAACCACTAAACAACTTTATTGACTGTTTAGCATAAAATCAACTTAAATCACAGATTTAATAACTAGGACAATTTAAAAATGACTTAGTAAGTACTAAGTCATTTTTAAATTGTCCTAGTTATTAAATCTATCGCATGTTTTCCAAGAAATGCCCAACTAATATAAGTCCGTTTATGAGATCCTTTTTGGCATCTTGTATATTCTGATCACTCTGTATGTATTTATTAAGGCGTGGCTTGGAAGGTTGGTTCTGCATAGATTTAACTATGGAAAGTGTTATGTCTTCATATAAAACATTATCTCAATGAATTGTTTTTTTTTTTGTTATTCTTTTTATATAGTTTATTATGCAAACCTTCGAGAGCATTGGTTGTACGATGTTTTTCCCCAAATACACACGACACTTCTGGAAAATCGTCTTTTAGCCAATTTCGCAGTATACATTTTCAATTTTTTTACCCTGTTACTAGACTCTGTGCGGTTATGTAAAACCAACTTTCAGTTATTTTTTCTTCTGGTAATAAGGGTAAAACTCACTAAGTGCTACTTGTTTTATACGAACATTTATTTTTTCCCAAACAAATGTACCTACACAAATTCTAAGGTGCTAACCCTAGTGGGGAAGAATCCATTAACATTTTAGACTAGTGGAATTTGCTCCACCAAATCAACCTAGTGGGGCAAATTTCACTGAAACATTTTAGGCATTCCACTTTGCCCCACCAGTGGAGCGGCTTAGTGGGGCAAAGTGGAATGATTCGAATTACCTGTGTTTCCAACTTTAAGACAATTTTCTTGAGTTTTTCAGTGTAGTTAGATAGTTGTTCGACATCGTCCCAGTAAACCGCCTTCTGATCCTGGACTAAGTTGGACAAGTCCAGTGCTGCTTGCAACATCATCGGACGTGTGGACGGGATCATGCGTTCGCCCAGAGTGTTGTGAAATGATGCCACCTGGAAACATGATAATATCAGCATCCAAATGAGTATCTATTTTAAGTGCACTAGATAACCATGCTTGAAAAGCATTAATTATCTATCCTGGGTTTTTTAAACTCAAGGTAATTGGGACTCAATTATCTTTTTGAAGTGAAAACTTCTTTAGCATCGTTGTGATTTGAAAGTCGATGAAACGAAAAAGCGACGGTAAAAAGAGACGGACACATAAATTCATAAGATTTAACGTGGGAGAAAATGAGATAGGTAGCATTATACAGTGTTTCTTATATTCGTGGTTCTCTTTGTGCTCTGCTTCGTACCCCCTCCACTCGTGTTTACCAAGGCATAGTGGGAGTTTGCTTGGGCCTACATTTTTGAAGGTTTCACTTCTACCACGTTTGAATTGCACACATGTTTTTTTTTTATATCTATACTGATCACAGAAGTGGTTTTTATATCAATGAAAGTTATTTACACATATGTATTGTGAATTTTTCGCACGAGTTTAAATTCCAAAGAATAATATAACATAACATCACGCATGTAATCTTCCAAGGGTAAGGCAAACTTAGGTGAACCTACATCATCCTCATCATATTTTTTTGTATGGATATGTTTTTGTGACAAATAATTCAATTTTTTTTTTCTTGCCACATTTCGCCAGTTGCAATTCCAAAGGCAAGTAAATTATTTGAAACTTTATACCTGTTGCAACGGCCGTGCATGCGCCAGCGCATTGCTGAGCGTATCAAGTGCAGCTGCAGCGGGCGGTGGCGGCAGATGCATCGCTGCAAGCGCACGCGCTTCTAGTTCAGCGCGAACCAGACCTGGGTTGAAGTTCACCACCATCAAGCGAGTACTGCCGCTGAATTCCACTACCGGCTTATCTGTGGATATTTGGAGGGACCCGTTCTTTGCTTGCGCCTAAAGAATATTTTAACTGTAGTTTTACATAACCCATTGTAACAAATACCATCATGTGCAAAATGTTACAATCAGCCAAATTCAAAAGTGACTATCATGGTTCGTAAATTAGTCAAAATTACAATCAAAGATTATTCTTTAAAGAACATCGTGCTTAAATTTAGCGAAAGTAAGTTTAAAAAAAAAAACACATATATTTTTGCAAGTAATTGTAAACAGCAAATTATTTTATTTAATCACCTGAAGATCACGACACCACTCTTCATGTAGTTGTGTGTACATATTTTTGAGATCTTTCAGCACTTTAGTAGCGAGACTGTGCAATTCAGAACTACCGTCAAATTCTTTCAAGTACTTTTCCGCACATATTTGGATTTCTTTCACCTGGAATGTTTTTAAGTTTGGTTTTTAACTGTTTTAATTACATTAAATAAATAGGCGAAAACGTCAGGGTAGCCCGCGAAATTCAAATTTTCTTACGTTTTTGCAATTTGCAGGTCGTTATCAGGTTGTATGTTGATATAGTGATTCGCGGCCGTATCAAATATTTATTTATAGAATAAAATCATAAAAATCATGAATACAACTCTCTAAGTTCGTATAATCCTATTGAATGACAATTTCATGAAATCATGACATTTTAGGATTATTCTAACATAAGGAGTTGTATTGGTGATTCTAATGATTATAATTCTGTAAAGCCATATTTGTTAAGGTCGCGAATGATATTTTTAACAAGATACAACCTGATACCACAACAGCAAATTGCAAAAAACATAATAAAATTTGAATTTCACGGACTACCTTAGCGAATCCCTCGTGCAAAACGTATACCTATTGGTCATTACCTTCGCTTCCGTGAGTTTAGCCCACTGTATTTGCAGCACCACCGTAGACATTTCAGGGGGCTGGTACATCTGGACATCTAACTCGTCTGCATCCATCTGAGTTTGCACACTCTTCAGCATTGATATGAGAGATGACACAAATATTTCTAGCTCGTTGTTAAGCGCGTGCTTTACGAGAGGTCGCTCTATTAGTGCACTGTATCTCATGAATTCGTACAGCATCTACAAAGAAGAAAGTTAAGATTTATGATTATGGTCGAAATATTGACAGTAGCTACGTTACTTCTTGTTAAGCTTTAATTTTAAATTAGGCTTTTTATTTAGTGGTGTTTATAAGAGCTTATTATTTTCCGGGTGACTAATAACTTAGAAGTCGACTAAATGTGTGCAACAAATAAAATAACTTGCCAGCGATTAAATATTTTCACGACTATTATTTTATGTAAGGTTCAAAATTAAAGGTGTTATAAAAACTAAAAACTAGCAGCTGCGTTTAGGTAGCAAATAAACTATACCAGTCAAATAAAATATTAGGCGAGGAGCTATAAATAATGACTTGGCGTGACTTAGGGTGGCTTTTGGGTTAGGTTAGGTTAGAACAGTGACCATTAACGCGTGAAGGCGAGCGAGCGGAGCGAGCGTGCCGCGGCAGCGGCCGCCGAGCGCCAGATACCCTCTATTGTGGGTGAATCATTTGGATTAGGTTAGGTGAGAACAGTGAACAGTCATACAAACAATTTTAAATAGAATCTGATTTATATTATTTATGAATGCCCATTTTCTATTTTGTTTTCGCCATTAAGTTTCCGCTTAGATATTAATTCTGTTCCCAAAAGAAAAACTTGATGCTAGTTTAAATTAAAACGGAGCTTATTACTGATACATTAATATGCTACCTATTACTTATTACGATACTCCTTATTAGCTGCCAACCCATTATATATGGTACCCACTCTATTTTTTTTTTAAACCTATATTCATTTTACTTAGTTGCCGCATTAAATACATGCCTTTTATAAGTAACGTAAGTCTTACTTTACCTGTTTAGTAGACATATTATGCAATCTGGGTTTTAACTTTTCAGCGACTTTTGTTTCAGCAGGACGTAAACTTGTTGAGAACTTTGAAACTCCTGTATCCCATCCGGGATTCGGCCCATTACACATCCAAATATTAATACCTACAAATAAATACGAAGGTAATATAGAAGAAGCAATATGACACATATTTCAGTGGAATGAAATGGCGGTACTAACTTTCAAAAGGCGCGAACAGTTGATTAGTCTGCAGTTCTGATCTTTCGTTGTTCGAAAGTAATTTATTCAACTGACAATGTGTAGACCTTATGTCGTGAATCTGAAAATAAAGTTTAAAATAACGCGTAAGTTTATTTATAAAAAAATATTTGCCTTTTGAGCCAAAGGCATAATTTTGCCAAGAAACCTGTACAATGACGGAGATACTAACCTCTTTCAACCTGTTTTGAAAGTTCAAACAAAACGGTGGCACATAAGGTTTTCCATTCCACGCATGAAGCGCGTAGTTAGGCCAGTATGTTTCAGTTAACGATTCGCAGGCGCTGTTCCAAGTCTGAATCACTTTGAAACTCTCAGCTAGAAGGTTTAGTACTTCACTATCCTTGGCTCCATTGTGGACTTTCCAAAGATCATCGGTAGATACTGTCTTTTGTATAATTGAACATATTTCATGACCTAAAAACGATTTACAAAATAATTTAAGTTTTGAATATTGATATTTAACAAGACAACCTAAACGGATTATCAATATATTGTTAAGTCCATGACTGAGGCAGCGACTCTGAGTAGGGATTGCAGAGAGGTTCGAAAGGGCGGCTATATCCCGGGTTGGAATCAATATGTAAGGGACGCTCATTGGGAGGTTCGTACTCATTTTAAAAGATGGCTGCTAAATGGAAAACCTGATGCAGGGCCTATATGGAACGCTATGACTGATAGTAGGAAGACCTTTAAGAAAAACCTTAGGTCAATTCAAAATAATCGGGAACAGGTAAAAACGGATGTACTGGAAACCCATCATGATAATAAGTCATTTAAACAATTTTGGAAACAGACTAAAAAACTTAATCCGAGGTCGAGCCTCCCAGTGAGTGTGAAGGGCAATGTAGAAGCGGCGGACATTGCCAACGATTTCAAAGACCATTTTCAGACACATTCTAAGGTTTTGGCCCAAGAGGAGATGCTCCAGACTGCTGGTCCGTCTTCAGATTTACCCGTTAGAGTAACATCAAAGCAGGTGTCACAGGTGTTACGGAACATGGTGAAAGGTAAGTCCCCTGGACAAGACGGACTAAGTGTGGAGCATCTAAAGCAGGCTGGCCCTCATTTGTGCAGAGTGTTGGCAATGTTTTTCACTTTTTGTGTCAGGAATGCCTATTTGCCAGATGATATGTTGAAAGCAGTTGTGGTACCAATTGTGAAAAACAGAACAGGGGATATTAGTGATAAACACAACTATGGGCCCATTACACTAGCTACCATAATGGCCAAGGTGCTTGACGGTGTGTTGAATGATTATCTTGCTCAGTGTGTGACACTTGAAGATGCTCAATTTGGTTTTAGGCCGGGTCTCTCGACTGAGAGTGCAATATTGGTTCTTAAGCACACCGTCAAGTATTAAACTGACCTTAAAACGCCGGTTTGTGCCGCCTTTCTGGACCTCTCAAAGGCATTTGATATGGTCAATTATGACAAATTGTGGGCCAAACTGAGAAAAAATAGTCTACCGGAGGGTGTAACGGGTATTTTCGAGTACTGGTATAGGCACCAGACTAATTTTGTAAGGTGGGGAGGTAGCCTGTCTGACTCGTATCGATTAAATTGTGGAGTCAGACAAGGGGGTCTGAGCTCTCCTACGTTATTTAATATATATGTAAGGGAGCTAGTTCGTGAGCTCAATAACACCTGTGTAGGTTGCTCAATAGATGGTCATACAATGTCGCCCATGGGCATGTGACCACCCGTATTTTTTTGAATATTCATGACAAATTATCGATAATAAACTTAAAAAGGGGGTCTATCTTTAATTGTTTTTTTTTTTTCATTTTTTCTTATATTTTTTTTTTCAGTATCCCGCTATAATTTTATGTATAATTAACATAATTTCACTTATGTTTTTTAAAATAAATACTGTTTTTTTGGAAAAAAAAACTTCACCTCCGTTTTTTTTTCATAGTCGACAAATTTTACTAATTTTTTTAGTTAATCCGATAAAATAACTCGTAAGCTATTAGAAATAATAAACAGAATACAAATCGAGCCAATAACATAGAAGATATGGCAAACGCTACTAAAAACATACAAAATTGAATAACATGAAAAATATTAAAGATAGACCCCCCCCCCCCCCCTTTTAAAGTTAATTTTCTATAATTTTTCATGAATATTCAGAAAAATACGGGCGGTCACATGCCCATGGGCGACATTGTATAGTCAACAACATTAGCTACGCCGATGACATGGTGTTGTTGAGCCCATCGATAAGTGCCCTGCGTAGGCTCTTAGGTGTGTGTGAGGCCTACGCTGAAACGCATGGATTGACGTATAAAGTCAAAAAAAGCGAAATGCTGGTGTTTCAGGCGGGGCAAATGAATCCTTCATATGTACCGCCCGCGACACTAGGTGGGGTTGCGCTAATGCGAGTCTCTCAGTTTGTGTACCTAGGACATGTAGTGAATGAGAACCTGACTGATGACCTAGATGTGGAACGGGAACGCAGGGGGCTAGCGATTCGCTGTAATATGCTGGCCCGCAGGTTTGCTGGGTGTTCAAGGGCAGGCAAAATAACGCTGTTTAGGGCGTTTTGCCAGTGTTTTTATACCTGCAGCCTGTGGGTCGCGAGTGCTCTGAGAGTTCAGTACAACAATGCCTTTAGGGTGCTGATGGGGCTGCGTCGCTATTGCAGTGCATCAGCGATGTTTGCTGAATCACATTTAGATGGATATTATGCCATAATTAGAAAGAGAGCAGCATCATTGATGCGCAGAGTGAGGGACAGTCCTAACGGCTACCTGAAGGTCATTGCTGAACACATTGAAAGTCCTATCTGGAAGCACTGGGTTAGCCTACATATAGGATAATTGTTATAGTTTGTTTTTGTATGTGTGTATTACTAACATAGTTCATAAGTTTCATTGTATTACTAACACTCTATGGACAACCAAGTCTGAAATAAATTATAAATAATAAAATAAACAATGAAATTAATTAAGATAGATACATCAATTAATATAAGAACCCGGTTGCAAGTTCAACCATGTAATCCCTGATTCAAACTTAATGACGGCTCGGAACATGAGGAGAGTCGCTGCGCAGTAACAAATTCATGGGTTAGCGGGGGTGAGGGGCGCGGTACTGCGCAGCGAGTAGCGCATTTCCGAGCCGCCATTAAGTTTGAATCGAACTTGTAGTAAGTATATTCATACATAACGTACCAATAATATCAAACACATGAACCATCCTATCTTGAGCATATGGCGAGGTAGTGATCCGCCAAATATCATCTAGAATTCCACCTATGTTTTCTGCTGACTCTCTGATCTCATCCATTGGACTGGAGTGTATAGTCCTGAAAACATATTGAACGAATTCTATGAACGGATTTATAAAAGTGTTCTGTGGAATAAGAACATTGATGGCATGGGTATACGTCTACCTACCTTCTCCTGTAAGTACGACACTATGAGTTAGATACACAAAATATTATGACTCAGTTACCTTACTTCTTCCATTACATCTTCGAAAAGTTCACAAAAAGTAGATGCTGCCTCCTTCTCCTTTTTATTAGCATCCCTCTTTTGTCCCAACGTTTTCCAGTATTCCAGTTCATCTTGAATTGACAGAACAACTGTGCAAAAAGGGAAAAATGGAAATGTCAAAATAAGATATAAAAAAGGGTGTATTTCATTACTGATTTACTGCAGCATTCTGTTATAGCTCTAATTATTTCCCCCACTTTTTTGTGACGTAAAGGCCTACTCAAAACAGTGCTGGTATATGGCTAATTTATTAGAAGTTAGGAATGCCACAAGCTTCAGTATTTGGACCTTCATAGATATAACTATTGGATTACATATATAAGATGAGCATAATCAGCCCATAATTTTCCCACTGCACACAATTTACACAGACCTTCTCTCGGTGAGAGGTATTCCTCCGTAATCCAACACGCGGGCCCAGTGCGGGTTGATGGAATGGATGTCACATTATCTTTGAATTTTCGGTCCTAGGACATGTCGACTTCCTCACGATGTTTTCCTTCACCGTTTTGAGAGCAATGGTGATGAAATAATTTACACAAAGTAAAGCGCCTGTCAGGGTTCGAATCGAACTTGCGACCTACGACTCGTAAGTCGCGCAACATATAAGATACTTACCATTTATGTTAGTGTCCCCTCTTCCATGGGCCAAAACTCTTAAGTTAGATTCTAGATCTGACAGATTCTTTTGCAGTTTATTAGAATATAAGTCACTTCCCTGAAAATAAAAAAATAATTTTTATAGACCAATAACAATCATTATCATTCAGCCAAAAAACGTAAACCAAGCACTACCGCAACAACCAATCTTGTGCTTCTTACATCCATAAACTAATAATGCTATTTATCTACTCTCATATCGTAATATTCGAATTATAAACTTCAAAACGAGTTTATATTGACATACTTTATAAACAAAATACCGAAATTTAAAAATAGAATCATATTATAACACTTTTTCTCTAATAAAATAATGTTATAATAGTTATTTATGCTATAAGTGCGGAAGGTAGGTGATTTCCGACGAGTGTATAAGTCGACACGAGTCGAAAATCATCTTACGCACGTGTATCATACAACGTTTTACTATGCATTGAACGAGAAAAAAAAAAAAACGAGCGAGCCTTGCGGTAGTCGCCTATGATGTGTAACATCTAACATATGACGACATATATAAATGATAAAAACAACATTCATGACTTTCGAGTTTCGAGTTCGACTTCCACTTCGACTTCGACTTCGACTTCCGACTTCCGCTCGCGCTTTAAACGTTCTTTTCGAGCAAATGCATTGTAAAACATTTTTTTTTCTATTACGATACAATGCAAATCCAAAAAGTTATCAACACCTAGGAGTTTCCATAAACTTTTGCAATGGAACGTTAGCGGGGGACAGCAGCACCGCTATAGCGCATGCGCGGTGATGTGCTGGGTACAGGCGCCATTCATACGTGAAGTTGTACTGAATTTCGTGCAATTTTTTTTAATCTTGATCTTTAACTTTGATCTTTTATTTAGTAGGTTCAATCCCAATGTATGAGAGTAGATCAAGTAGTGTATGAAACTGCACATAACTAGGTATTAAAATACTCGTGTGCGGGCGCGACATCCGGCGGGGGGCGTGCGGTGGCCATGGTGACGTGCGAGCTGTTGAAGCGCTAAAGACGTATTTCAGGTGACGCAAACCATACACGAGGGTTTAGTATTTTACTAGATAGTCCGATCCTGAGATAGAAGGTGTTGAACACAAGAGATGGTGTGCAGAAAATAAATAAAAACAAAAACAGAGAACAAAATGGTGATTTTTTAAAATTGTATTAAGAATTGAAATTGTACCCTACAAAATTCTTTGTGTGATGTGTATTTTGCCATATAGCTGGTTTAGACTGAATTGCACTTATGAACACTTCTCTATTTAAGGCTAGGTTTTCCGGGCCGGTGGGCCTTTCAAACGCTACCTCCTCCTCCCCCAATTGCAGAGGGACGTATTTATTTACGATGCACTGCCGACCATTTCGCGGAAAATCCATGCCACAGCATAAAATATTTGCAGTTGATCAACTGAACTAGTTTTTGTTAGGTTCGATTTTTTTTCCATAAGTTCTCATTTTATGGGACCTACGGTGTAGTGAAATAAAACGATTACTTAAAATGTCCTGTGTACTTGATTTCACATTAATAACAGATAACGACACCAACCCGATACCGATATGTCAGCAGCTATACTGACATCGATTCGATACCGATATTATTATTATCGGCCCGATGATATTGGTGAATATCGATGACCATCGCGACACACCAAACAACCACAGATCTACCTACTAAGTATCGACGTCTCGAAGTCGGTGCGAAAAAGTGTGTTCAAGTGAAAGAATGCCGCTACTCTCACCGCACTGTGTCTTCGCCGGTAGATATCGTGCCGATATCGGCGTCGGTCGCTGTCTGCGACGATATAGGTGACAAAAACAATATAATATAAAACCGTTTGGTAGGCACTAAACGTATCCGATCATCTGACCGGCGATATCGTGACGATGTCGGTTCGGTGTTGTTATCGGCTAATGTGCTGTGTTGTAACAATCAATTCATTTTATTAATTAAAGAAACAAAATTTTTACATTTTAATATATTGTTATGGGATAGTTCGTACAACGTACAAAGAAAAACATGAAGTTTAGGCCTCTTCTGCCATCTATGGTTTTAATAAAAATAAATATCTATGGTTATGTGACTGTTAATGATAAATCCAGTGTACAAACTGTACACGGGATTTTTTTAGTGATAGCCGGGGTAGTCGGGAATAATATGTAAGACTCAGTTAGTGTATCAAGCCACCAACCAGTGGCTTTGCGGTAGTAAGGTGAAAGTTTAAAATTGCAATGGTTCTACTGGGTTGGGTATTGCAATGGTTCAAAAGTCACGCAAAACGTAATTTTGATAGAAAATACCAAAGTCGTAATTTCGTTCGTTATAAAAGGAACTCTTGAGCAAAATTGCATGCTTCTAGACCCAACAGTGCAGGTTGTACGTTGTTTGACAGTGATTTTTAGGGTTCCGTAGCCAAATGGCAAAAAACGGAACCCTTATGGATTCGTCATGTCTGTCGGTCCGTATGTCACAGCCACTTTTTTCCGAAACTATAAGAACTGTATTGTTGAAACTTGGTAAGTAGATGTATTCTGTGAACCGCATTAAGATTTTCATACAAAAATAGAAAAAAAAAACAATAAATTTTGGGGGTTCCCCTTTGTGCGAGAGACACTTCCAAAGTGGTAAAATGTGTGTCCCCCCCCTGTAACTTCTAAAATAAGACAATGATAAAACTAAAAAAAAAATATGATGTACATTACCATGTAAACTTCCACCGAAAATTGGTTTGAACGAGATCTAGTAAGTAGTTTTTTTTTTTAATACGTCGTAAATCGTAAGCCGCAAATTACCTTTCATTCAACTCAAATATTAGAACGGAACCCTTCATGGGCGAGTCCGACTCGCACTTAGCCACTTTTTTTAAAATCAATTAAGTGAATATAAGACAAAATTGCGAAATTCCATATAAAATTTCATCCCCTATTTAATCCTTTCAGTGACAGAATTAAAAAAAACCTTAATTTGAGATTTTTATTCATTAGAATGGGCTAAAATTTGTCTAACTGTTTCTCTTATTCTGTGACCATATTCTTTTGTTTTGGGTGTTTCCCACCGCTCATGAAGATCCGTAAATATTGACAGCTACATATGAAGTAACAATTGCTGTACTTTATTGTCAAGGGAGTACCTACTGCTACAGCTATTATTTATCGAATCTATTATTTTAGGACATCGACATTTTAGAACGACATTTTTTTCGTATACATATACGTAGTTGTTCACACTGAGCCAGAGCCAATACGATAAAATCACGGATTCAATAAAAAAAATCCATACATTTGGTCGTGTTAGTATAGCACTTTTGTTTGAAATAACATTTTTTTCTAATTTTCAATAAAAGTTGTTTTATATAATATAGGTACAACCGACAACCGGACACATTGTATTTTATGTGTTTATTAATGTAATATACGATAGTAGCAAAGACAGTTCGAGCGAGAGTGAATATAGAAAGTAACATGGATGAATCTAATTAAGAACTGTTAAGAAAAATGTGTTTTATTAATACTTCTTCATAAACGACTGCGAAGATATAAAAATATTTACAACTTTCAGACTTGTTTGGATAACGTTAAAAAAAGACAGTCCCTACAAAAGAAATTGCACAAAAAAAAAACTACCCATGTAAAAAGCTTTTTCAAAAGCAACAAGGGTTCTAAATTTTGTTCTCTATTCGTTCGAAATTTGAAGTTCAGTTTGTTTTAGTTTAGTTTCGGCCACTCTATCATCGTAAAATAGTAAGTTGGAGTCACATTTCCTACGAAATGTATGGGAAAAGTTTTTTTGCGATTTCTGCCTTTTCTAGTACTCAAACCTCAGTTGGTATTTTAGAGTTTTTTGACCCTTATAAGAAACAGGATCGATAGGCATCAAAAAAAGTTTTTGTGAAAACTGCCCATTTTCTTGCTGACTATACATTTTTTTCAAAATCTGTGAATGCAGATCAAAATTGTTCAAAACGTTAAGGACAGTCTAATAAGACCGTTTTCTTTTAGCGACAACGGTTAAGGTCCTTACTGCCCCATTTCAAAAATCCACCCTGTATACGACTCGCACTTGACTATAACTTTATCGATTAATTTGTAATGTGTCCATCACTATTATAAGATGACAATTAAACGTCATCATATCACATAGGAATAATCACACTTTCGAAAACAATATTATGAATTAAAACTATACTATAATTACGAGATATTTTTTCTGAGCTATCGCAATTTCATAACTAATGTGTTCGACTTATATTAGTTTTTTTTTTAACAACGGTAGATAGAGCGTATTTTCACAAAAAATGGCATACGTCCGACCTACAAGACGTCCCGCTCGGGACTAAATGATACGGGGCGAGCGCATGAAAAGATGAAAACGCTTGATTTTGGAATTAGTGGTATAAGTATTTTCAAATTTCACATTATGTTGGCCGATTTATATCACATTTTTTACGACCTTTATTATGGTATAAGTTTTATTATTCAAAGCCTAATATAACTCAAATAAAATAATAATTAGAACATAATTTAGACGTGTCTTTGCGATTTAATTGGATCCAGTAAAGTGCACGTAATCGTGTATCGGACGGCCGAAATACCTAGATCGAAGTGTGAAATATGTAATAAACTTTTTTCAAAATTTTAATCCGTGTTATCTACGAATAAAAATCAATACAAAACGACGTTTTTCCGGGTAACCCCGCCTTAACCATTCTAAAAAAAAAGGCGTAGACGCGCTAGCGCCGAATAAGACTGAACTGGTTTGATACCCCCGCCACCCGCGCATTAGGTCGCTTGCTGGCCAGGCTTGTAGTGCGGCCATAACGCGCGCATGGGATATTCGTCATATTCGAAACATACGCGCACTATCTCGCTCGAGCCCATCGCGTTAGGCGCCCGCCTTAGTCACTACTCTATGGACACAAACGGCCGTTTCATATGTTTGATACTTCGCGCCCGTCGTCGCACCCGCACTAGGCTGGCAATGTGGACGCAAACTTAGGAAAGCGTGGCGAGGCAGCGTCGGGACGCCGTGAGCGTTGACGAATGAGCGGCCTGCACTGCCCCCCGTCTCGCCACTCACATATTACCTAATCTGCGTTCATAATTCATTTGCTAAACATGTAAACAAACACGAGTTTTAGGAAAAACTACTGTAATGCCTACACAAAAGGTTCAGTTTGCGCTACAACTTAATATTTTTTATGACTTTTTCAACAGTAGTAGTCAGTTTAAAATTAACTGTATTTACACTTGCATAAAGTTGATGTTTTGTCAAAATGGAAAACTTGTGTTTGTTTACATGTTTGGCAAATACATTGCGAATGCAGATTAGAGTGCAGTACAGCGGGATCAGTCAAACTATAGATGAAACTGTTAAGGAATAATAAAATATGTACTCACTGCAGCCAGCAGAGGTGTGTAGACTTGTCTCCAAATCTGATATAATGACTCTGCTGTGTTATTTGATAGAGTCAATATATTAATATTGTGCACAGCATCATTTTTTAATAATTCTTGTGCAGAGGTTTTGTAAAATACAATAGATTTGTTTTTATTATCTTGTATCTGAAAGTTAAGATTGTTAATGTGCATTCAAATCTTGTTAGCGTTTGATTCAAAGATATCATTTGTTTAGTGATAAACTCTTTGTTGCCATGGGAAAATTCTTATCAACAAAACCTTTTTGTCTGATCTGGTTAATAAACCAAACACCCTTGCATGTAATCATAATATTATATTAAAAAAACATTACAATTATCTCAATTTGTATGAACAAACCCTGTTTCAAATATTATCACTACCTGATCTTGTTGTTTATTCAACTATCATAGAATTTTGATATATTCCAATACCTACTCTGAAAATACTCACTTTAGTATGAAGAAATATATTTTCATTTTGCTTATAGCCTTGTATTATAAGTATTTGTGGGTTGTTGATGAAATCAGATAATGCATCTTCTGAATTTTCATCCAATTTCAAATCCAATTTGTTGTAATAGTGCTCTGAAAGGTAATTTAGAGAAATAATAGGTAGGTAAAAACTGCAACCTAAAAGTGAAGTAATTTACTTTAGGTTAAACGAATTAATTCAATTTCAGTAGTCAGTGAAAATTTCATACATTTAGATGAGATTTTGCAGGCCTGTTTTAACCATGTTTTAGCAGTCAAGCCTAGCAAGGCTTGTGCTGCTTATTCTGTAGGTTTTGCTTTAGATACATTATGTACGAAATGCAATTTACGATCATGTTATATGTTCAAATGGGAAATCTTTGATCTATTGAGATGGAAAAGATTTGTGTAAGCGAAGTCACAGATCGAAGTGTACTTACCAATAGTAGTAAATATAAAATCACGTATCGGTAACATGTTTTACAAGAGCAAAAATAATAACAATCCGATAAATAATTCTCCTAATGCAAATAACATCACTCTCAATCAGTGAAATATTGATGATTCTAGGAGTTCATTCATAGAGCACTATATAAACAGTTTGTTGTTGAATTTTGAATTGTACAAACTCAACACTGTTACCATGGCAACCATAATACCACAGACCTGTGCCACAGACTAAGTAGTAGGCACAGAGCTCAGAGTAATGGAGTAATACCTCAATTATAAGTAGGTACTCATGAGGGTACTTACAATACCATAAATATACAACCTAATACTGACCCGCAAATTGCAATAAACGTAATAAAATTGAATTTTGCAAGCTACACTAGCGCATCCCCCATTAAAAAAAACCTACGTACTTTACTATATCTGGCCAAATACATTATTACACCATGCACCAGAAAACAAACAAATATTTTGCTGTCAAATGTCAGCTGTCATTGTCAAGTCACGTTATTGATTGATCTATTTTTGTTTTTCTAGTTTTCTCGAGTGAGAGAAAATCGAAACCCAGATAAACTAACTATCTACTCTTTCACTTTCATAAAAAACGAACAATATGTTTCGTCCTGTAAGATCCCTTAGTGCTGTGAGTATTAGCTAAATATAATTTACCTTCATTCGTTTTTTAAAGTCATCGGCTGAGATGTTTTATTTTCTACAGCAATGTCCATCAACCAACACCTGAATGTTTGTGTTAAAAAAAAAACATAACCTTACAACCTTACAGGTGAAGTGTGTAAGACATAGATGTTCTTAAATGAATTTATGCATTATGACTCCTTAAGGCAATTCATTTGCTACAGTGGCGCCTATCTTTTCGTCTTAAGAATACGTATCAAATTTTTTTACCCACTCTGGGTAAAGTATTCTTACATCATACAATATTACAAATAATATAATGCTTTAGACATGACTAGTACACACAACAACATAATATCAATCTACACATGTCAATTATAAGCTAAGCTGATTTTAGAAATGTAAATAGCTTGATATTATATTATTATGAAATTATGTAAGTACTAGCTTTTGCCCGCGGTTTCGCCCATGTGAACGTCAGAAAATATCGCACGGGAACATACTTCCAGGATAAAAAGTATCCTATGTGTTCATCGAGGTTATGAACTATCTATGTGCCACATTTCATCTAAATTCGTTCAGCTATATTTGCATGATTGAGTACCAAACATCTGAACATACAAACTTTCAAATTAATAATATTAGTGGGATGTAAATATCCTTTTAGTAATTCTTTTACCTTCATGATTTATATTTTAATGGTATTGGTTTGCTTGCTTTTCCAGATCTGCAAATTAGCAAAAAATCTTCCCCGTGTTGCTCAAATGAGCAGTGATGCTGATGAGCCTGTGCACTTTGATTATTCTTACATAGAAATACCTCATTATGATGTTGATAAACCACAAACATTGGAGAAACGTAAGGCAAGGTGAGAAAATATCTTAATTTAATTCTTTTGATGTATAATAAATTGTCTGCTAGGAAAGGCTAAAGTATCTCAGCATGTTTCTGTAACAATGTTGCACAATTTTTGTTTGCCATATAGAAGGCCTATCTCGTACTTAAAAAACGTTCACATTCAAGTCGCAATCCGTCAAACTTGTTGGTAAATTGATTGTATTTTTGACGTATTGCGAATGAGATGTGAATGCGAACATTTCTAAAACTACGGGAATTGCCCCTCAGAATAACAAAATAGTTCAATAAAAAAAATAAAAAAACAATTAAAATTGAATACCCTAACTCCTTTCATTTCCAATGCACTTCAAAACTGCTATGTAAGGCAGCTATGATTATCAGATCCCTATTGTGAAATAAAACTCTGTTACAGCATAGATAGATAAGAGGAATAGCATTGTGTGTCCCTTTTAATACAAGCACAAAAAAATCTGGCAAAAAGCCAGAAATTTTATGAATTTTGAGAAAAATATGCTATTTTTCTATTTAGTATTTAATGTGCTGGTTAGTGGTGGATCCCGTTATGGAAATAGATTTATTGCAATCTATTCTTAATGAGTGTAAAACTCTATTATTTATGTAAAGCAAAAGTAAAACATTAGTTATACAATAATTTACAATGTTTAACATGCACCCATACAGACTTGTTTGTTGAAAGTTTTTACCAGATAGGAGTCTCTGCTGCTGTTTTATTCACATAATTATAATAAAGTACTGTCGTACAATCTGTATTTTGGAATATGAAGTACCTACTTACTTCATCTTAAGATAAAACCGCAACCCAGATTGAATTCTAGTTTCTTGTCTAAAGCTGGTTTCTGATGAAATGTGATTTCTCAACATGAGACAAGCAAATGAACACCAAAATTCTAATATTAAGTCTCAAATAGAAGGGTATTATTAAACCACGAAACTTAAAATTTTGATGTTATCTTAATTTCCAACTTGCAAAGTCAGTTTAGGCAATTAACTATCTTTTACACACAACACAAACTTACGAATGTTGAGATGACTTTTACAAACAACTTTTAAATATAGTAATTATCAAAAAAAAAAATTGCCCAACTGTTATACTTACGTGATGGTTATCCACCTTAAGAAAAAAAGCAATTATTTTTGGATAAATTGAAACATTACAAAGGTTGAAAGTATTTTACTGTCAAATTAAAATTTCATTTATTGTCTTAGCAAAAACCTTGATGGTTTATGTCGTACACACGACATTCAACCTTAGGCTGGTAAAGCAATTACGAGATTGACTATACAAATATACAATACAGCAATGTACAAAAATGGGTTGGAAAAATAAACCGCTTTGCAAATTCTGAGATAGCAGTTCTCAGAATTTGGAATTTATAGTACTTACCTAGTTTCCTCTCAACTTGTACTGTTTTACATTTCTGTTTTGCATTTTCGTACTACTAGGTATAATTACCAAGTGGGGTTTTCTAGCTGGGCATTTTCATAAAAAGTTATAGGTATAAAAAATGTAAGATGTCATTTCAACTTCCTTGTTTTATATGCGAGATTGTACTTGTTTGCATTGCCTCAAATTCTATATTTTACGATTCCCAGCTTAAAACCAATAAATAATCACGTAATTATGAGATATAAAATAAAATAGAGGGTAACTCAATGATATTTCGTCAGGTTTGTTACATAAGAGCGTTTATTCTAAAGGTGGGCAACGTCGCACATAGATGTCAAATATTTCACTGTTTTGATTAATTTAGCAATATTACTGTGTGGAAATAATAAATGTGTCTAACTAGCGAACTAGAATATTGATTATAAAATGCAATAAATAATATCGTAACATCGAATGTTTAGTTTTAGATGTAAAAAAACAATTTGGAAACTTTCCAAATGCGTTTTTTATACCTAAAATGGGTACAACATCAAATTCAATTTTATAATTGCAATTCATTATTTATATTCTAGTTCGCTAGTTAGCCACATTTCTTATGTATATTCAGTAATATAGCTATATGAATCAAAACAGGTAAACATTGAACAGGTATTTGCGACGTTGCCAACTTTCAGGATAAACCCCTCTTAAATTAAATGCGATTAAAAAATAAACAATCAAAATAATAAAATTTTCTTTAATACAAAATAAAAGAACACAAGTTGGATCAACTAAATCAATTTGAGAAAATGCGATATAATATAATACAACCAAGAAAAATGCCTCATAATTACAATTTTGTTACCAGTGATGACATTTGACCATTACGATATTCTATTATTGAGTTTAAAATACGTACGATATTCTATTATTGAGTTTAAAATACGAAAGCATACATTATGAATATAAAACTTATCCTGTTATTAAAACTTGTCATTTAATTAACATCGGAATTGAAGTAATTAATGCTTTAAATTATCAAAGTAACGGTAATCGTTTTTTTGTTGATACTGGTAATATTAGAAAATAAAAGCGAATATCTTTTCGAGGGACAGGACTAAACACATACCTATGCATTTTTGTTAAAATGCCCAGCTATCGATCTCCCGCTTACTAGTGCGCACTCTAAACGTTGGGCTATAGCCTACTAAAACGTGATTGTTAATTTGGCCGGAAGCATGGGCGCCGGCAGGTTTTTTTTCAGGGGGGTGCATCTTCAGCTCCGCGAAGCGGGCTCGATCATTTTTGTAGTTTATCTCGGATAATGTTAGGTTGTCGTTTGTCCATTCATACAAAGAGTAACTTTGTTGACTTATGCAGAAAAGCTTAACAAATAATAGAGAGAGAATGTAGGATTCAAGAGCAAGCGAAGCGAGCTCGATAATTTTTGCGTCTCTTCTTAAATGGGATAGGTTTTATTTTGTCCATTCGTACAGAAAGAGGACATACATTTTAGAATTGAGAGATTGTAGAATGCAAGAGCGAGAGAAGCGAGCTCGAAAATTTTACGATTTCACCTCGAATAGGAAGTTCTCCATTAGTTTTTTTTTAATATATATATATATGTATTGACGTATTGTTTTAGGCGTTTTCGGATATTTCTGAATGTTTTTACACCTATATTATATTTTGAAGCCAGGAAGGTGCAAGTGCACCCCCTTGCGCCCCGAGCCCGGCGCCCACGGTTGCAAGTCTACCATATTCTTGAACAAGATTTATTATTCAGCGAATATATTAGAATTTTAAAATGTAGGTACCTATACATTCATCATTGGTTCCGTGTAATCATAATGACAGTAATTATTTAATTAATTATCATAACATGTTATTGCTTACTGCAAAAGTGGAATGAGTCTGGAGTTACATAATAACAGTCTTGTTTAATACCTACCCCACGCAGCAGGGTAAAAAGTATGAATAGCACTTAGGTAGCTGACTGCATTGCGAGACGTTACTGGCCGGCCGTTTGGCGTGTCGACGCGTAAGCAACTGACTAAAAACCCTATTTTTACGAGGGAGTAACGGAGGCTTTAGAATTCATCACTGCATACGCTCCGTGTCCTCTTATCCAACGCGATAAGCTACTTATCGTTTACCTGTTACATAATTGAAGGTATAACGATGGTATAAGGGGCTTTTCATTTATTACGTGAGACTATTTTAACCACTATATGAATCCCTCCCACCTACGTAAGAAAAAAAAGACTTGGATGAACCCTCCCGTTTCAATCTTACGTAAGATCAGTATCTAAAATTGCAAAGAAAAAGTAGCAAAAATATCCTCCCCGCTCTTCCCGCCCGCACGGGGAGGGCGAGGCGGGTGTGTTGCTATTGTTACTAATACTCTGCACGCGTTTTGAAATTATAATATTTGCTTACTTTTGTGATCTTACGTAAGAATAATCTAGACCCCTCCCAACCCAATGTAAGAAAAAATAAGAATTGTTTGGACCCTCTCCCCCTCTCAAATCGTCTTACGTAATAAATTAACAGTACAAAAGTGAACCATAATGTAATAACAGTGTTGGAAATAATTGTGCGAGGCTATTTTGATCTGCGAAAACCCTTGCTTTGGCCGACTTATCATCATTCCCTTGTCCTTATCCCAATTTATTTGGGTCAGATCACCCAAAAGAAGTATACAATTTTGCAATCATCGTCTGTCTATCTTCGGAAATGCGAACGCACGATGATGAAATGCAATAAAAAGCTGTTACAACCATGGAAGTACTCAGGGACCGCGGAAGTACTCCATGACGGGGGGGGGGAGGAAACTTCTTTGATCACCCCCTTCCTAAAACGAAGTATTCCGTGATAGGGGGAAACTTCTTTGGTCACCCCCTTCCAAAAACGATATAATGAACATAATAGGTATACTTTCAATTCCGTCAAAACAAAAGCAAATCTTTTTCTTACGTGCATGTGCTTTTTAAACAACTTCCAAAAAGGAGGAGTTTATATGTTAGTCGCGTATGTATGTTTCTTTTTAATGTATGTCCGCCGATTTGTCCGTCAATTGTGGACCGATATTGAAAATTCTTTTTTTGTATGAAAGGGTATGCTCCCAAGTTGGTCCCATATAAATTTTATCAACTTTGCTTGGATAGTTTTTGAGTAAGCTTCAATAATACGTATTTTTCCCACTTAGTATATGTGGATCATATGATGATAACTTCCTGTCACTGTTATTTTTATAGATTAGATCACATAGTGGTATTCGAATGTGTGTGGGGTAGGTAACACAACTAAAAAGTGAAAAAAAACATTTTTACAAAAAAAAAAAAACACTAAAAAGTGAAAAATAACTTTAATTTCGGAAGTCGGTGGCAAAAAACAAAAATTCAAAACCAAAGGCGACTTCCGAAATTAAACTTATTTTTCACTTTTTAGTGTTTTTTTTTTGTACAATGTTTTTCATTTAAGAAAAAACAAAGCCTTGTGGAGGAGCACAGAGAAACCTTCTTTACCAAGTAGTAAAATTGGGCGCGGTTTCATTTTAGAGGTCCATGTGCTGTGGTCCATGGAAATACTTATGTATTACGCTATGGGTACATAATGAGAGATTGACAACTCGATTTAATTCCAAAAAGATTTGAATGACACAAGACGATCTACGACTGGCAAAGGTAACCTAACAGAGAAAGCTTCATAATATAATATAAACACGCAATCAGTGCACCTATATACCACTACCACAAAATGCGCGGCAGTAAAAACAATTGATGCTTTGTCTCTATGGTGGGTTATTCTGTGGCGCGACGAATGTGCTAATTAGGCAAGCTGATTTTTCTGGTTTATCTGTATGAATATTTTATATCCAATAATAACTCAACAATTTTTACTGTTTCAGGCTCGTGTACCAATCCCGCAAGAGAGGTATGTTGGAGAATGATCTCCTGCTGAGCACTTTCGCCAAGAAGTACTTGGAGTCGCTGACTGAAGAGCAGACAATCATGTATGATCGCCTTATCAATTCGGTGAGCAACGACTGGGATCTGTTCTATTGGATGGTCGGCAAGCAGCCCACGCCAAAGGAATACGACAATGAAGTTATGGACATGCTGAAGAAACACGCTAAAAATGAAGACAAACAATCTCTGAGGGTGCCCAACTTATACTGAATTCTTACATAAAAATGTTATATGAATTTTATTACTTATTATATTTTCGTAGACATTTATTGCATCTTCGTAGACATAAAATGCAGTTACGCAGTATTCGATTATTTTATTAATAAAATGTTAATCTATTTCTTGGGTAGTTAATAATAACGTTATTATTATTAAACTGGTTTTTTTTTGTTTTAGAAATAGGTTTGCGTCATAAATTCACAATTCGATTATTGTTAACTACAACAAAAATAAAATAATAACGCACTTTATGACGTCCACATTGTATTTCTATGGCGTCATTAGAATTCAGACGAAATTATATTTTTTGGATGCTTTTCCCGCGCACGTCAATGCTGAAGGCAGACCTGACGTACATAGAAAATATTTTCACATTAGTTCGTATTGTCACACATTGAGCAGATTACACTTTCATGAAAAAATCGAACACCTTATCGAACGAGTGTTTGTATTGTAATTGTTACCCTTACAATGGTCTATAGATATTTGGACGATTTTGTCTTTTGTCAGTTCGAATGTGTATGTATTATTATGTAGAATAATTCTTAATGTAAATTAGTTTTCGTGCGTAAATAAGCATTTATTTGCCAGGGGTATTAACATATTCATTTAAATGTGTATGAACGTGGAAGCTCGGTGACCTAATATAGGCATTTCACTCGACCTCACGACGCCGCCGCAAGGAGCTACGCAGTGGAGCTCCTTAGTTTTGTGTGAACCGCCGGCCGCTCGCCAATAGCGTACACGTCGTAGCGCCAAATAAAAAACTCTCAGTGCGTAATCCATATTTTGATTAAATACTGTCTTATCAAATAATATTTTATAATTTGTGTTGATTATGAATGAGAACGTCACACGCAGGTCAGCCACAATCTTATCATTTGTTTAAATGTTTCTGCTTTGATCCAGTGAAGTCAGTTAACTTGCGGCAAGTTGTGAATGTACATTATATCGAACAGTGCACACTAATTCGAAAATAATACTTATTTTTGCAGTACTTTTGAAGCAGTGTTTTGTGATCAATATAATAAAACTATAAATTGTGTTAAGTGTTAATATTTAGTGATAAAGATGCCTATTCGCCGCAGTCAGGTAAGCTTTTTTTTTAAATTAATATCTAATTAATTAAGGTTTACCTACTTTAAAAACGTTCTTTCCTACAAATTAAAATATTTAAATATCTTAACGGAATATGAGAATTGGTAAAGCGAATTTCAAACTTACCGTAGTCAGAGAACGCATAAGTAAATTATCGGTTGGTATCATCGTTGAACCATTGAGACATAGTATACGGTAAAAAAAGACGAGGGGTAGGATATCATTGAATTTCTAAGAAATAAAATAATTGGATAATAAAATGGAATTACGACGATAAGCCCACTAACAAGAACAATTTTCTGCAATTATTCCCTTGGATGAACTGCATTCCACTACCCAAAATTATATTTAAAAAAAATTGTTTACTATTCAAATTTATTTCATTCTGTGTTACAAGCAGCATACCTACTGTAACTATCCATTACATTACCTAGGTAAACCGGCAAGTAGCTAGAATTTTGTATCGACCGATCGATCGAAAGGGGTACCTTCCGGGGTCGATACAAGTTAATTAATTGTATTGTCTTAAGCGACAATAGTGAAACTAGACAGAATTGGTTTATTTCGTTTATAATGTTATTTATGTATGTAAATTTTTGCAGGTATTAGTGAAATGGATCTTCGAGAACCAGCACAAGTTGCAAATGGTTCGTTACTGCAGTTCTTCACTGCGCTACAAGGAGTTGGAAGAGAATGCGGCGCAAGCGCAGCCGGAACACGTGGTGTCCTCTGTAGCCACGCCCGCTGAGAAGCCCCGCCCACATATTACGCCTGAAATCTCGTTCAAGGTAAGTTCAATCGCGATTTAATAATGATTCAAACAAGGTACGAACAAATATCTGAAATATAATTTATGATCAATTGATTTTATACCTGATATAATATTTAAAATCTGATTTTAAATTATAGTGTCTTGTGGGGAGCACATTTGTGTTGAAAACACTCTAAGGCCCGTATTACAGAATCTCACTCAAGACTCATCTATTACTTAAACTAGTTGCAACCAATCAAAAGGCTATTAACGTGTTTTAAGTAATGAGTGAGGTTCTGTAATGCGGGCCTAAGATAACTGATCCAGCTTTCAGCAATGTAAATTTCACACAAGGCACCAGTCAACAAGATCTTTTTTCTTTAGTCCAGTCAGGATTCCTTTTATTCTTTTTAATTAAGACAGGGTGTAACTTAAACCATGTGTTTACCTTAAATTCGATGTCATAATCAAATAGCTAAATCATGATGATACTATTTTCTTTCAATTTAATTGTATTCAACAAATGTGTTGTTTATGATTTCCTGGAATAATTTCATTATGCAGCTATTGACGTATATAATTTATTTAATAACATTAAAGCAGATAATTCTAACTAATGTATTGTTTTTAAGTCGAATGTATCTACGTCGTAAATGTCTTGAACCTTTATCTTGTTTGTTTGCACGCATGTAACTGTACTTCTAAACGGCTATCTACTTACTTGTCAGGAGGGAACTGCATGATACCTATATGTATTGACTTGGATCGACCATGCCAATTGACACGTGACCGTCCACGACGATGCTACACTATACTGTTACAGTATTAAATGTTTACATAATATACAAATTTAAACACATTAAATGTGATGTAATCGACTGACGCTTTAACTAAGCTACGAGGCGATAATGACTATAATAAAATTCCCTTATAAATTATTACTCATAATGTAAACAATTGAATATTATCGATAAGTTTACAAAACAGTAAAAGTAAATAAATAAAGTACCTACAAGTCACTTTAGTTACGTAAGCAGAGTTCAGTGCTCAGTTCAACGATTAACTGGTCATATGTTTTTCAGCACGAGGACTTACAAGTGAGGCTTGCGGCTCCATACCAACTCAACCCGAAGCCTGAGGTGACAGACCTTGGCTTCGGCAAATTTTTCAGCGATCACATGCTCAAAATAAACTTCTTCAAGCAACTAGGAGGATGGCAGAAACCAGAGATAATGCCATTTGAAAATTTGAGTTTGCACCCTGCTGCCAAAGCGCTACATTATGCAATACAAGTATGTTAATTACCTACTCACATTTCATTAGTTCAATTCATTAAATTAGAAGCAGTACATACAGATTTATAAAATAGCAGCACCTCTTTAAAACACCGGGACTTAACTCTTCCTCAAAGGAGTCACATTTTTGTAGCAGAGATAATGGATGAAAATGCGAAAACAAGTTGCATGTATGCAACATGATTCGGGAGAATATTTACAATTTCTAGGAATTATTGCTCTTATTGACGTTACTGGCTTTATCAACGCAATATTGTTACATTAATATATGTGAATGATGTAACTAGGGACACTACTGTTTACATGTGTGCAAGGAGATAAAGTGATTATATATATTTTACAGTTATTTGAAGGACTGAAGGCGTACAGGGGGGTCGATGATAAGATACGATTGTTTCGGCCAGAATTAAACATGGAAAGGATGAATTTAGCAGCACAAAGGTCTGGGTTACCAACTTTTAATGGAGAAGAACTAATTAAATGTGTATCAAGACTGGTGCAAATAGACCAAGAGTGGGTACCCCATTCAGAAACCTCCACCTTGTACTTACGACCTACATTAATAGGCACCGAGGTAAGTGGATTATTCAATTAATAAATAATACATTATCAATTATAATCAGACAGCTAAGTATGCGTTATAAATACGTTAGTAATATCTTGGTGAAATCAGCTTATACCGTTACAAACAGGTTCTCATCATTCTTAAGTGACTAATATGGAAAATTGCTTTTCTATGAATCAAGCCAATCGTCCTTTGCGAATAACGTCAGATTTGTCAGATGTGTTACAATTATAAAATTTTGAGGAGTGATGTTACTTAAATTGCGATGATGTAACTAATTAAAATAATGAATAATGTAACATTTTGAGAAGACATAAATGGATTTTAGTAACGAAAAAAAAGTGTAAAATGCGATTCTAAGTTGTATCAGGCTGTAAAGCTTAGATAATCATAGCAAAACGATGCCATAATAATTATATGAATTATAGAGTGGGCCACATGCTATATAAAACTTGATTCTTAGTTTATCCACTAAATAAATAATTTCAATGATAAGCTTTTGGATACTAAAGTAGGTAGCTTATCTTCATATAAATAACAATCAGAAGTAAGCACATTAAAGTTTTTAATGGTGGCAATAAAATCAGTGCACATGCGGAAAATGATGTAGCCCACTTGTTCTTATCTTTTATAATTACTAAACGCCTCTTATTGATAAAGTTTGGCAAACAACAATGTTATCGTAAAATTCGGAGATATCGCAAATAGATTTGTTCAATCATGCCATAATTATCAATTTTGTTTTCTTATTGTGTCATGGGACGGACATAGGTGAATATTTTCGTTTTATGTTCAAGGTGCTTCACTTGCCAATATACGTAAATGTAGGTATGTATCGATCGATATTTAGTTTATCTTTAAGTGAAGGACGATAATATTACAGATCGGTCATTGTTGTCAAGTAGGTATCGCTTGCTCTTATCAAATATAATTAACATTTAGGTACTTTTGTTTGGAAACTAATTTTTGTTCCAAGTTTGGCTCGCCTCTTTTTTTTTGGGCAAAATAATTAGTTATTACAAAATTGTTAGTAGCACATTTCAGTGATACATACAACCTAAAAACTGAAAGAATTCATGGTTTATTGACGACATTGGCACTAAACAGTCGCTATATTTATACCTACATTTTATTAAGCCATAGTGTTTAATTTTATTAAATTAATGACACTTTTTATTGAACCATTAATAGAACTTTATTAACAAATGCTGCAATTCTTTTTATTGATGGCAAATATTGCAATTTTTTACTGATGCCTATTTTTCATTATGAAGATAATTATAAACATATTGCTTCAGATTACAGCATTATCTATAGCACACGTTTTCAGTCGTGTGATGTGCACGTCACATTGGAACAAACATTCGACACCACTTATCTTATTTTGCTATAATTTGGATATTGAGTTTGGGTCACGTTTCAAGTCTGCACATAACTTTTAACGTTTACGTCGATATCTCAGTTTATAACAGACTGCCACTTCATTTGCACTTTATCTAATAACATGATCAATAAAAAGTAATACCTACCTAGCAATATAATTTTTTTATAATAATAATATTTTGGGTAATAAAGATATGCTGAAAGCCAAAACTAACTAACAAAGCTAGCATAGATTTACTTACTCATAAATAATGAAAATAGATCGTAGGTACTTTCGGGAAATCGCATTTCGATAATGATTAAGTACTACTTATGAGCTATCTTATTTTTCTATTTGTTTTTATCGCTTGCGTGCCCGTGATATCGGTTCAAGGTAACTTTAATTAACGATACAGCTCAAAGGTATTTGCTTTGGAATAGATAAAGCATTTCGAAGAAGGACCCTAACCAGAGCGACAACATGAAAACTTAAAATGTTAATATCGTATCGTTAAATTATATTATAAATGAAAATGTGGATGCTTTAAATTTTATTTTCCATACAGCGCAACTAGAATAAATTAAATATCTCCATCTTAAAAGGAGGACACAACTTCTTGACTTTATAAAATAATAATAATATGTTTACTACTGGCTTGTTTGATTAAAATTTGTAATTTTTCCAACAGCCAACGTTCGGTATAATGGCACCTGAAACGGCACTATTGTTTGTTATCCTTAGTCCCGTAAGTACGTACTACAAGACGGGTGCCGATGGTGCCGTGTCAATATACGCAGACCCCAATGTGGTGCGAGCTTTCCCTGGAGGTGTGGGTAACCGAAAAGTTGGCTCCAACTATGGACCCACAATTGGTGAGTTCTGTCCACATGCCAATAATCCTATTCGTTTTTTTAAGAACGATGTCTTCTTGTCTTCTGATACAGGAAAATATGCCGACTAAATATTTTGGAACCAAACTTAAGAATATCTATACTGTTTTAATTATACAAGGCGCAATTCCCTACTTTTGCCTAAATGTTTGACCCCTATGCAGTCATAGATAGACTTGTTGAACCATATTAGTTTATCAATAATTGAATGTAACCAATGTGATCGGGAATAGTCATGTTCTGATTATGTTTACAGAGGCCACAGCTAGGGCAGCTAAACTAGGTCACCATCAAGTATTGTGGCTGTTCGGACCTAACCATGAGCTGACCGAAGTCGGCGCTATGAACATTTTCGTAGTTTACATCAATGAACAAGGAGGTAATAATAATAAATACTATAAATTGTTCCATTATTATTTGTCTGTAACAATAAAAAATAACGTACTATCTTGTTAATGGTTGGATATCCGTGTGACTGGCTGATACTGTCATGTTATCTGGTGCGTCGGCACTCTGACCTTATGACCGGTAAATTCTTGTCTCGTATCTGAAGCAACAATTAGGTTCAGTAACATCAGTTCAACGTTTTTTTCCAGATCACAGTGTTTTTGTTTAACTGTGATGAGAATTATGCAATGAAAATATTATATTTGCAGATAAACAATTAAGTACTCCGCCATTGAATGGTCTCATCTTGCCTGGAGTGACTCGTCGCTCTATTCTGGAGCTAGCCAGCCAGTGGGAAGACTTAGTCGTGACGGAAGAAGCTATTACCATGGACAAAATTGTTGAGCTAAATAAGAAAGGACGGGTAAGTTTCAGCGTTTAGCTTTCTAAATGTGATTAAATTGAATAGTTTCGAGTGTTAAATACAACGTTTGCTTTCAGTTGCTAGAGATGTTCGGTGCGGGCACGGCTGTGGTGATCAGTCCTATCAGCAGGGTTGGCTTCTTGGATCATGAGATCCAAGTCCCGACTATGACGCAGGCGCAACCAGTATACCAGAGGGTTAAGGACACGTTGCTGGCGATTCAATATGGCCACATAGAGCACCCGTACGCGAAAGTTATTTCATAGTGTTGAGTTGGCATTGCCGTAGTGCGAACATTGACTATTTAGATGTCACGTCACTGAGAGACAACTACTGTGAATTTACATATCAGAAACTGTCCTGTGCTGAGGAATTATCAGAAAACTTTCTGTGCCTAAAGTGTGCGGACGATAAATTATATTATTTAAATGATAACGTTTATTGATAAGTTAAGGTTACATTGAACAGAGAGGCGGTGAATGTATAAATGCTGCGCATTTGGTACAACAAAAGCTCGCCTAATTATATTTTTATCGTGGGCGCTATCAGTATGTACGTGTTTATTTTATTTATTTATTAATATTAATCTACTATCTTCGAGAGGACATAAGTAATAGGTATTATTTCACTCAGTGGTGACATACGATTGAAGTATCAAGTGAAGTAAACGCGAACATTTTTGACCTTATTATAATTATGTTGTATGGTGCTATCTTAAAACCGTATGTCACATAAGCCACCCAATTAAAATGTTGACTGTATCAATTGTTAGAAAAATATTGGGTTAATCGAAGTTAGGAATATTGTAAATATAATTTAGTTTTTAGATAGTAATAACTAGCAAAGGATCATCATCATCACCATTTCAGCCGAAAGACGTCCACTGCTGAACATAGGCCTCCCCAAGCACCGCCACTTCGACCGGTTTTGGGGCGTCCCGCATTCAGCGGGTTGGCCTGAATGTGAAGGCCGCAGAAATCCGCTGGATATGGGAAGCAAAAAATGCCGGTTTAAAAATAATAAAGTGAGTAATTCCGTAGTAAGCAAAACAAGCGACTAGAAAATATCTGCAAAAAAAAATCGCCGACTGCGACAGACTTGTAAAATGATGTGATATTATCGTTAAATTAATATAAAGCCGAAGCTTACTTTGTAGACTGTATATAATTATATCTACGTTAAAATACCACGCTGGTATTTCCGACCGCAAAACAAGGCGTTAAGAAAAATACAGTGGTTGGAGAACTATTATGAAAACATAAATCAGTCTTTAGATTGTTACGCTGCTGTGTATCATGTTTGTATTTTCATAAAAGTTCTCCTGTGATATTGTTACCGATTAATGTATTGAAATATTGTAAATTTGTTCCAAGATTTAATTCAGTGCATTTAATATGGTAATTCACTTTTAACTTCTATCAAAAGTTTTGAAAACAAAAGAGGAAGTAAACTAACTGTTAACGTGCATATTTCTAGTCTAAGGTAAGAATCTGTATGAATTCCTTTATATTTATAAATACATTCTTTTTAAGCTTAATTTGATATTTTTATTTCCAATTCTTATTGTGTTTATACCGGATAGCCAAACGAGTTTGAATAACTAATATAAAAAAGACGAAGATTAGGTACGATTTATGTAAAAACACACAACAGTTGCACATATGAAAACAAATCATTTACAACTACTTACACAAACATACAAATGTCATCTTTAATAACATGCAAATTGGATTAATTTTAGAATGAGCAATAAATAGAATAATACATAATTTAATCTAAATTTTTGTTTAGCGCGAAACTATGCATAATAGAATATCTAATATATATAATAATCTGTGTGGTTTGGGAATAAAAAGTTTGGGGTGCTATGTTACAAACACGTTCGGTTCGGCTTGAGTCGGCACAGCCGGGCGGCAAGGCCGAACTCATTCCGAACCGAACAACCATGCACCACACCTTACATTAATACTTACCAGTGCACCCACAATAGAGAACTTGCAAGAAACCGAGTAGAGTACATAGTTACAGTAAAAATCTAGACTTCACATAATACCTAAGTAAGCTTGATTGTGACTGTTCTCAAGTCAAAGTTATGAGGTTATTGTATTAATTACGTATAAAAGATAAAATTAATTGGTCTCGATTTGGGTGAAGACGAGACGTGAAGAGAACGATGCGATTACAATTACCGGGTTGATGACTAAACTGTCTTCCGCATGGCGAGGTATAAAGGATAGGAGATTTAGATATCTGTTTAACCTTAAAAAACAACGTATTTTCTGAAGGGATGACCAGAGAAGTTGGCATTGTAATGATCCCAAATGATCGCTACATCGAGTTGGAACTAAACCCCGAGTTTCTTATAAAACATTTTAGTAACCGTTACAAGAATAACTAATAACGCATTGCAATCATATCGAGGCATCCCAAATGCCCCGTTCACATGTCAAGCAGATTGTATCGTGACTTCTGCCGGGTAAGTACTTATACCAGATACTTATCTGTGTACCTTCGTGATAGGTACTAATCGCCACTTCTATCTTTAAATTATGTGGCGATACTACAAATGTCTTATAAATATACTTAGGTACATAAGTTCTTGTCACCCTACCCCAAGGTAAATATTATTATCTATTTTCGTACAGTTTGACAGAAACCGCTGAACCGTGCCTTAGGTTTATGCGCGGTGGGACCGGAGGGCAGTGCAGGCCGCTCATTCGTCAACGCTCACGGCGTCCCACCACCCGCCTCGCTGTTTTTAAGGCACTGTACAGCGGTTTCTGTCAAACTATAGGTAATCCATTACTTGCAACAGTCACACGGTTTTGTTATACAGTTATCAATCCCGTTTACAGATTATGCGAATTTGCATCTTCGATCAAACATGCGTTTCAAAAAGTTTTTTTTAGAGTTCCGTACCTCAATAGGAAAAAGAACTATTATAGGATCACTTCGTTGTCCGTCCGAGAAAGCTGTCTATCAAGACCTTTTTGTCAGGAAAGCGTGAAGGTATCAAGTTTAAATTAATATCAAATGCGTAGGTCTGTGGTCCCTGCGGGCCTGAGGGGTATTTTTTTTTTTCTTTTTATTAATATCAAATGCGTAGGTCTATGGTCCCTGAGGGCCGGCGCACATCTAGCGAGGCGCAGCGCAGAGCATTCGTCACTGTCAAACAAATATCGACCTTGTATCACTTGAAATAAAGTTGAAAATAAATAAACTTCCATTAGCTCGAGAGCGCGTCTAAGCGGAAAGAGGCGCGTGTCTCAGGTTATTTATTCTTAATTTTATTTTTAGGCACACAACGTTGATATTGTTTGGCGGTGAAAACTGCGCCGCGCTGCGCCTCGCCAGGTGTATCCGGCCTTTAGAGCTCTACAAAAATCCAGCTTCTAATTCAATGCAATAAAAAAACAAACTTTTATGCGACTTAATTTGACGCTCTTCCCTATCCTTAAATCATGAAATTTGGCAGGAAGCAATGTACAGGTAGGTATATAGGTAATGGAAACTCTGGAAATCGTTATTTTGTAGATTTATCACTTAAAAAGTATTTTTGGCGATTACAAACTTACATTTGCAGTTGGACAATTGACTGTGACGTATATCGATGATATTTTTTCAACTACAAAGTTAAGTTTGTTCTTGAGCCGTCAAGAACAAACTTAACTTTGTAGTTGAAAAAATCCTTCATTGCGCGTGGCCGACACGCACTTGGCCAGTTTTTGTTATTTGCCACGAGAAGTATAAACTGCTGTAGGCCTAGCTGGCAGTATCAATTTAACAAATCAAACGAAGTTATCCGTAAAAATTACAATTTATTACTAAAAGTTATAAATTCATGTAATAAACATGAAGTTTATTTATTCCGGTGGCAGAGGGAGATCGTCGTCAAATTCATCGATATGCTTCTTTTTGGTCTCCGAACGGTTTATGGACCTGCTGACTGGCTGCAACCCATCCTGGTTTGGCGTTGTCGAATACCTTCGGAAGAAAGAAAAGATATGAGTAGTACCTACGATACATCCCAGAAAAAAAATTGCACAAAATAAAATCAGCAAATTTTTCTTTTGACTACACTGCCCTGCTAAGCCGAAAGGCGTTATATAAATCGGAGTAAGTTTTGAGAAAATTTCCTTTTTTAATTTTAATTTAAGGAAACATAAGGATTTAAAAATCTTTTGATTGGTTTATTTTAATGTTTTAAGTTAGATAGCGGTATTTGGGTTGGATGCGAAATTAATATAGCTATAGAATGGTATAAAAAAACTAAAAGGGCGTATTCCAGAGATAGCGCCTTTCGGCTTAGCAGGGCAGTACATGGAATGTTGCAGTGTAGCTGGCAGTAGGTATTTAGAACCTCGTATCAACCTCGTTTACATAGTAAATAAAAGATGGGGGAAAAAAATGCGTGGTCTACTAACTACTGCGACGTAAATTTAAAATAACTCGTGCAAAAATACATTATAGAGTCAAGCGTTCTTGACTCTATAATTTATTACTGCACTAGTTCAAAGGTTTAATGACACACGAGTTGAGCAAAAATAAGCTTAATATATATATATATATATATAAGGTTACTCGTTTAGGTCGTTGGTATCGATACATCCAACAAAAAAAATTGCGTAGTTTTTTCCCCAACTATTTTAGGGCCGGCTTCCTGTCTAACCGGATGCAGCTGAATACAAGTATTTTAAATGGATATCCTATCTGACCTCCACAACTGAATTACTAGGTAGCACGATACCCCTTGGTAAGACTGGTTTTCAGACTATTGGGCTTCTGATTACCCGTAATGACTGTCAAAGATCTACGAATGACAGCCGGGACCAATGGCTTAACGTGCTTTCCAGGCAGGCACTGAAGGGTCTCGAAATGTATTGGATGGTCACCCATCCACGAACCGACCGCGGCAAGCGTAGCTTAGGGCTAGTTAGGCTTTATATCGACTCGTGCAGCTGTTATTATTTAGCCACGAGCCCCTCTATTGGATACATCCATGGAACCTTTAAGTTGTGTCGTTATTTTTGACTGTGACAATGATTAACTTTCACAAAACGTTAAGTACGCATTGAATTAATTGAATTGATTAAAGTATCGACCCAATAAATATTCAGACGATTGACCCCGCGGCGCCACAGTCAGAGGTTTTTTTTAGTATATACGTCTGGTGCGCAATAGCGTTAATGAGGCGATAGTGTCGTTCTCACACTAGGTACATTAACCAAAGAGTTAATTTGTTAACAACGGCAATTTACACCTTGGATGTAGATAGTTTAAACCAAACTGCAGCCATGCAAATAACACAAAAGCCAACTTTAAGACCATGTAAACTAAGCTCACATCAAAATAGCCAAACAATTTCCAAATACGGGTCATATCTATTTTTAGCTCTATTTTTCCGTCCTTTAATTCTATTACAGTTTTTAAAATTTGCAGTTCAGGAAGCTACTGACGCAAATGCAGTAAATGAATAAAATATTTGCATCTGCAAAAATATTTGCAATAGAAGAAGTACTTACGCGTATGGTCTGCTGTGACCGCTGTCGCCTCGCCCGTCGCTGGAGCGTCGCGAGCCGCTCGGAGGCACGCCGGGCGCACTGTCCACGCGACTACCGCCTGTACATACAAACGTCATACCTTCATTTCCTTTTTCATTTAAAATTCATGAGCAGCGATTACGCGCATGCACGTGCACTGCGGCGTTGTAAAGAAAAAGGTGATAGTTGAAAACGCGAGGATGTGTGCGACTTAGGTATGCGACAACGCAGCTTACGCATGAATCATGAATAAGGGATCCTCCAGAAAAAAAAAATCTTTATCGCTTCGATTTGTTTGTTTTTAATATTAACGTAGTACGTGCTACCTGTTTAGGTGATTCCCATGGACTATTTTAATGCTATGATGCGCACCTGTTTTGAACATGACTTCTGAGGACTTGACTTAGGGATCTCGCGCACTAGCCGGCCACGACCACGATTTCTATGATTTACCTGGGCGGTGCGACCAAAACTCGTGGTCGAGGCCGTCTCGTGCGCGAGATCTGTAAGTCCTCAGGAGTGATGTTAAAAACAGGTGCGCATCATAGCATTAAAATAGTCTACGGGAATCACATAAACAGTAAAAATAACGACTAAAAACAAACTAATCGAAGCGATAAAGATATTTTTTCTGCAATTTCCACAGTTTAACCTAATTGTAAAGATAACTCCGATAAAAAAGAAAACAAATAACGGTGTCACGACAGAAAGCTTATGCAATATTTTGTAGCAATTGGTTCATTGGATTTCGTTTGCTTGACCTCTTATTTGATCGATGGGCGATTGACTGGCCCCGGAGGAGACACTTCCGGCTGATGTAACCGATACTGAAACAAAATAATCACTACAATTTTGGGGATCACCATTTTACTCTGCATTGACTTGATCTTATTTCTAAGATAAGACTTATTGCGATGCTTGTCGAACGAAATACATGCGCATTAAAATTTCTCATTGACAAACAAGGAGTGCGTAGTATTTTTCCGTCGTAGATAATTCTAATGATTTTTTTAACGAAATCAACAAACTTTCTCAAGGTCTTAGATAGAAAATAATGACGAATTGGTGACTGGTAACTTTTATAATAATACGTTTTGATCTAAGATACCTACATCTAAGTGGAACTAGTCAATAACTAATTACTCACCTTGTTGGTCCTTCTGTTTCACCCTGGCTTGTGCACGTTGTAGTTCCCTGGTCCACGAGGTCGTCTCGGACAGTCCCTGGTCTCCACATAGTTTCACTATCAATTTTAAACCTGCACGAATTTTCATTGATTGATTTACTGCATTTACAACTTGAGGCGTAAACCGACAAGACAAGTACACACGGCTACACATCAAGGTATACATTTCCAGTATAAGCTGACCCCTCTTTGTAGGTACGGAAATCCTATACAATGCGAGATCAGCTTATACTGGAAATGTATAGCTTGATTATGTAGCCGTGGATACTTGTCTTGTATGTTTACGCCTCAAGTTGTAAATGCAGTAAATCAACAACAACACAAGGTACAACAGTACAAGGCTAATGTGAACTCTTTATAAATAAATAAACAATGGGTGCACAGGGTGTGTCATAAAGCGACGTGGTGCTTATACGTTATAACTTAGAGTATATGTATAACACTGCAGAAACCCTATCCACAATATTCCGAACAAAACAGTCTGTCACTTTTAGCGGGGGACGCGGTAGCGAAAAGAGAAGTCCGTACCATTAATTTTTATTTTATCGATATCGATATTCATTCGGAATTTTTCTTGAATCCATGCAATAAAACAGCTGTTGCATAAAATAGTTACATTTTAATAAGAAGAGAAAATAACTTCAATTAAATAAATTTGTAATAAGTAAGTAATCTCAACAAAAACTTAGGTCAAGTTCAAACAAAAAAAAAAAATTATATACAACCACTTCAATGAACATAAACAAATTATAAAACATTGAACAATAAAAAAAAAATAAACAAAAATAATTACTAGGAAATTATCGATATGTCAATATTGGTTTCAAACATGACCTCAACACTACGGTAGTCTCGTTAACATTTTTACTAGAGGCCATAACCGCGTGTCAAGTGCGTGTAAGTTTTGCTGATTTGACGAATATTTTCGTAATGCAAAAGAAAAGTATTTTGACCTTTACCAACATAAAAACGAGATGTAGCGAGACTCGGTGACGTCACAGAAGCAACGTGAGGAAAATACTCGATTCATGCTTGAATGGAATGAAAAATCGAATTGCATTATGAGGTTAGGATTTAAAATTTCAATAAAAACATGACTAAATCTTAGAAAAAAAATATTACATATGGAAAGTTATTTAGTTCTTTATGTAAATTTGACGTATTTGAACGCTTTTTACACCATTTAACAGCACAAATAGGCATTTTCACGGAGCTCCGCGCGCCTTTAAAACGATTTACGAAGTACGTTAGAATTGATTTGAAAGTAGTTTTTATGAACGTACTAGAACATTTGTTCTTGTACTTTTACAGAGGGGAAGTGTTCGTAAGGCTTCTCCAGTGTTATATACTCTAAGCGTTATAACGATAAGCATAGACGTCAATCACGTTGATGGCAAAAGATGGCATCGTGGTGGCACGATCTTTTCCCATGGATTCAGTACATAAATCAGCTGTTCCATGCATTTGTTTATGTAGGTATTGAACATTTGTATAGTGCAGCTGATTTCTATTTTTTTATCCGACGAAAAACCGCGAATCAATGGAATCATGTACTGAATCCATGGTAAAAAAATGTGTCACAATGTCCCTTCCATCGTGTATAGGTAAGTAAGTACTTATAACAATCCAAGCCTTTTCCCAACCTGTTGGGGTTGCCTTCCAGTCCAAACGGATACAGCTGAATATCAGTATTTTATACATGGAGGGACTGCCTATCTGACCTCCACAACACAGTTACTGGGTAACACGACAACCCCTTGGTAAGACTGGTGGCTGGTAAGTAAGAACCTAATCATATACAATCAAACTACTAACACTGAACGTTGTCAGGGAACCGTGCGTTCATCTTCTTGTACAGGGAGAGCGCCTCCTGATACCGTCCGCTGGCGCGTAGGCACGCTCCCATCAGCAGACCCCATTGAGGCTATGAGAAAATGGCTGTTATACTACAAAGTTCAGCTAAGATGAGAATGCAAGGAAGGATGGTGTGGTGTTACGCGAATGGATAGATTAAGAAATGAGTATATAAGAGGAAGTTTAAAAGTGGCAATAGTGACTGAAACATTGAGAGGATTTCCACATAACTTTTTTTCTCGGTTGTCATCGTATGGGCTTATTCGGAGTAATGAGGAAAATGTCATGAAGAAACTTTTGAGTAAGAATGTGGATGGTTATAAGAGTAGGGGAAGACCAAAGAAACGATGGATGGACTATGTGAAGGATGGTGATATGGTTAGAAAGGGAGTGAGTACCGAGATGACGGCTAATAGAGAAGTATGGAAGAGAAAGACATGTTGCGCCGACGCCGAATTAATTGAGATAACGGGAGGACAATGATGATGATGACGGTGACTTTTGAGTTACTAGTCATCTTATTACAAGGTGGCTTGAGTCTTTGATGTTTTGTAGCTGATGTTATAATGTTTGATGTTGAATTTAGATGCATATAATTTCATATCCGGAATAGGTGCTTGATATGTATTTAGCTTCATTTTTCTGACTGACCGACCCGTTGAAAATTCAAAAGTGCTTTTAATTGGTTTATTTGAAATAAATAAATGAGTTTGGGTTTGAAATTTTTCTACCCACAGCGCCAACGCCGCGAATATCATCTATTTCTGGATAGGCTTTCAGACGTTCTACATAACACAGCTTCCCTTCTTTAAACCGTATAGATAGGTTCGTACTGTGATATTGGGCTGTCAGAGTATTTTAGGTCGAAAAGTAAGCTGTATTTTTTTATCCGACTATGGCGAAGCAAAAAGGAGGGTTATGATTTTGACCGGTATGTATGTATGTTCATCTGTTACCTCATAACTTCTAAATTGCTGATCATAATCTGACAAATGAGGTATCGTTGGAAGCGTCTTTATCGTCCGCTGGTTATAGGCTGTGTGACGTCACATCAAATATCAATATGGAGCACTCTAGACGACATATTCATTAAATAAAAATAAAATAAATTGTAATAATGCCATGTGGGGTATCAAATGAAGGGGTTGGCGAGCATATTACAAATATGTATATATATCATATTGTCTAAGTAAATACATATGTTTAAATAGTTAAAAACAAGCATAAACCAGACTGTGCTACGAACGGCGCGACTGTAAAATTAATACCCTTTATACAAAAAAATTATAAAACGGCTCTGCTCGCTCTGACTTTATCACGAAATTATAACCCCAAAATAATTTAAATTAAAATAAGTTCAAAAACTAAAACCTGACTACCTACTGAAAAATCACGCTCTAAAAAGTAAGAAACAAGAAAATATTTCAGACAGAAATCAAGACATAGGTACAAAAGTGGTCAAGGTAAAGCCGTGGTCTGCCTGTACACCTATCCGCGTGATTTTTCAAAAGTTAGTCGGGTTTTAGTTTAAATATAGATTTCATTAGAACAATGACAAACAATGACAATATCTTAATGACAAATTTTAAATTACATATTTTTATTAAATAATTACTTAAGTAATAGTATAAAAACGAATTAGTCAAATTTAAGCCGTCTTCCTCTCTCCTACTTTGCTGTTCCCGACAGGGTCCACTATGATCATGTCTTTGTAAAACCGACTAACGAAGTTCACATTGTAAAAAGGAATAAATACGTATATTGAGTATTGAGAAATAAAGCAATTAGGTAGGAGATATATTGTATCGTTGTCAAATGAATGTTAGTACTGAGAGTAATGTTGTTTTCAATAATATAAGGTCAAAAAGTAAGATTACTGTATACTATCTCTGTGTTGGTACATTATTTTTACATTGTTGTACATATTAATTCTGAGTTGACGCAATAATTCGGAAAATGGAATGTTCTACGATAATTATGGAGTAAATGGAATACCAACTGCTGTTTTTGTAAGAATAAGCATAATTAGTAAATAATGTTCCCACTGTTGGGACACAGGCCTCCTCTCTGTGAGAGAGGGAGTCAGCCGTAATCCACCACGCGGGCCCAGTGCGGATTGGTGGATGTCAAATGTCTTTTGAGTTTTTTTTTCTAAGACATGCCGGTTTCCTCATAATGTTTTATTTCACCGTTTTGAGAGTAGTGGTGATGAATTTATTTACTCAAAGAAAAGGGCCTGTCTGGGTTAGAACCTACGACCTACAACTCGTAAGTCGCGGCCGTTTCTACTGGGCCACCACTGCCCACTGCTGTTTTTGTAATTTATTTTTGTTCTCAAGTTTATTTATAGATTGTATTAAATGGCGTAGCGTGAATACAATCGAGCTGGTTCGCCCCGGTTACGTAGGTAAGTTTTCTGTAGAGAATATTTGTTATGGCGCGTCCATACTGCGGGCATTCGTAAACAAAAATTTATGCGTTGGGAGGTCGGCGACGAACGCTCGCATATACTAAAAGCCGCGCGGCGAGCCGAACGATTTCTGTTCAGTAAAACGTCCTTATCTAATTGCTCGCGGTGGGGACACATTTTTATCAGGTGTATCTCGCAAATACGATTCTACGGATTTGCGGAGTCATTCCTTTTAATGTCTTATTTATCATTATGTGTTAATCAGCACGAAAAAATGTGTAAGTTACCTTTTCGGTATCAAATTAAAACTGTAATTCAGGTTACAATCGGAGCTAGCGCAACGGCGGTACGCAGTCACAACAGCTCGCATGAGGTTTGACAGTCGGCTTACTGATTATCTGCCGTGTTATGATGCAATATGGCATGCAACTCAAACATAATAAATAAAATCGTGTCTCAGTGTTTTTGTAAAATCATCCTACAAGGGTGTAAAATAGGAGATGATTTGTTTTTTTTTTGTGTAATAATAAAAAGTAATTGGAAATATAGTAATATAAATTTAGCACATGGGTAGGCCATGACCTAAGCCAGGAAAAAGGATATTTTTGTCTCTTTTGTACGTTTCTGTGGAATAATTTCCGACCTTCAAGCGGACGAAGCCGCTGCCAAAAGCTTGTTATTTCATAAAAATGGCCAGGCTATTCAAAAAAGTTGATGTTAACTAGGCATTGGGCAAAAGTGTATGATATTTTGACCTTTGTAATAATGGTAATTCATGATAGTTTTCTATGGAGTACTCTGTTCAGTACCGTAACTTCAAAAGGTATTGTGTCCTGATAAAGACAAGAAAAACAAGACAAGACTTGATGAAGGCAAGAATTTGGAAGCCGGTAAAGATTTTGGAAACTTGACTGTACATACATTACTGGGCTGCAGTCTCGCAGCTCGGCGGTAATACTGCAGCGCTACGTCGGGCTGCGCCTCACCGGCCAGCCACTCCAGCGCAGACAGCTCGCATGGCCACACTGCTTCTACCTGCGCCAAATCCAAATACACCAGTATAAGTAAAGTTTTATTGCGAATCTTAAGTCACGTAGATAAGCCATCCTGTCTGTCTGTTACCTTTTAACGCTTAGGCCCTTTCCTCATTGGTCGGTAAGCAGCAGTGCAGTATAGTATGCTCTGTATACCTAACGATATCGCACTGCTTTCATTTACAGACCTGACGTTATGTTTTTGGCATAATTTGTGTAGTACCGCTTAGATCCTCGCGAGAAAATGTCGTCTTCGAGTGATGAAGATGTTGCGGCGTGTTATATTTATCTCCATTTACGAAAAAAAAACGAAAGTGCTATTGACCACATCCGTAAATTGAAAAAAAAAAAATATTTTAAGTTCGGTTTCACCCGCATAAATCTCGACCCCGTGGGAATATCGGGATAAAAAGTATCCTATGTGTCCATCGTCACACTTTCGCGTTTATAATATTAGTAGGAAGTAGGATGTTCAATTAAAACGCGTCACGTGCTTCAAAATACCGAGCGGGCACTGGATGTTTCTACCGAGACGAAGTAAACCGAAACGATCCCGCCCCGCTCCCGAACCAATTAGAAAACGCGCATTGAAAAATAGCGCTCGGTGAGCTTTCGGTACAGGGTATACCGAGCACATTGACCCCGCACCTCTGACGCAGCGTCCAATGAGGGAAGGCCTTAAGCAATTGAACGAATTTGAATAAAATTTGGCACACATGTAGACCATGACCTGTGTAAGGACATAGGATACATTTGATCCCGTTAGTACGTTGCCGTGAAAAAAAAATCGACCGCCACGCGGGTGAAGCCGCGGGCAAAAACTAGTCTTAAATAAATGTTGATTACGTTTGCGTACATAACATGTAGCTGTACTATTACTTTGCTCTAGCCAAGCATTGTAAGCGTTTCATGTGACCCTTATTCGTATGTAGTTAAGGTGCATATTTTTTCCTATAAGCGAATGTGATCAAGTGGTTTATATGAATTATGGTAACTCAGGATACGAAAATTCAAAAGACACAAAATATTCCGTATCCTGAGTTACCATAAAATTTTATAGGAATGAAAGGTTTTCGAAAGAACCTAATCAAGTTTTCCGCTGTGCCTAACAATCTTAGGCCTGTATTACAGAACCTCACTCAAAAATCAAGCATTACTTAAAACTCGTTTAAAGCCCTTTGATTGGTTGAAACTAGTTTTAAGTAATGTCTTGTCTTGTGTACGGTTCTGTACACTTGTGACATTTATTTTGTAGAAATGTCACAATTGTCAATTAGTTCATATTTAAAATAATGTGTTGGGGACAGCAAAGTGTGGGCAAAATTGTTTATTGACCCATTTATTTTATTGATAGTGAGCAGAGCAGCCCATTATAAGGCAGAAAAACGTAGAGGGCAAAGAAGACGGTTTTGATTCTGTCTCCCGTCGCAAAAGGTCTAGGGATTATTACAAAAAGAATGCTTGCTTTTCCGTTGACCTGATCGGTGCAACCACAGGTCATGGTAGTGCACTAGATCCCTTAAACAAGTAACTATTGTTACACTATAGTCAACTTTCGACTTTAATAGATGGTAATTTTTTGTAGATTGGGTACCTATATAATATTGGCTATTTAAGCGAGTGTTAGTGAATAATGTATAAGAAACGCCAAGGCCGACCGTTTCTATGACACACGGTTAAACAAGACATTATTTGTAAAAATTTTGGGGTTACGAGGTAGGTAACAGTGGCCATGAATATGAAAAACTTTCACTAACAAACGGATAAATGTTCGATAGAGTAGCTTGTCTTGTTAGCTTTAAGGATTCTTCAGACTTGATGCGAGATCATTCCCGTTTAACATCTAGTCGCAATCTTATTTCAGCGACATTCAAGGTCCAAAATGTATGGAGATTTGAGTTATTTTTGGCAGATTGAGACAGATTCGAATGCGAACTTTCTTAAAAATACGGGAATTGTACCTCTGTACATTTGGCAATTTTAACGGAATTGGAACGCAACCATATTTCCAGATTGAATATATAGAACGTCTTACTACAGTCGACATTGATGAGTACGGCGTTCTAGACTCATTATACCTACTGAATAAATAAACGATGTGTTCTACTTTAATTTTTTTTATTGGAATTGCTAGTCTACTGCGGAATACAGGATGTCATTGACTTTTGAAACCTATTATTTTGACCTAGTCTTACAAAATTTCGACGGTAGCTGTGACAGACTTGATGGGGAAAGCGGAGAATCGGATGCTGTTACGCAATTTGGGAGAGTCCTATGACCAGCAGTAGATGGGGATAGGATAAGTTAATTGAAAATAATGCTTGCTTACGTCTTGGTAATGATGTTTGGCAGTTTGTGTGTCACCCATCTCGCTGTGCAGATGCGCAAGCGCACAGGTCACCCCGGCGTCCCAGTTGCCGATGAGGCTGTACCTAAAAATAATAGAAAAATATATTTTATGGGTCTAAGAAACCAATCACGACTGTTTTATTTTACGTTAACGACAGTAATTGGTTCAGGCTGAGCAGAAACGGTATCTGTAAAGCTACCAAGTTTAATTTTATATCAAGTGTAGGTGGTCTAAATTTCAGACAGCGCCTATTTAACTTTGAACTTCGGCGCTCCATTAGACTAATTGCGCATTTTATTACGAACGTTAGTAGACTACGTACTACGAATTAAATACTTACCATCCTTGAGCATATATAAGATTATACTGCTCTAAAAATAACCTTAATAAGAGTTATCGAAGGTCGATATCACAGTACAAAACATTTCCTCGATCTTGATGCAGCAGTTGCAAACAACTGGCAAAATGTGCGTATACAGTCACGGGCATAAATATATTTCTATGAACATTTTGGCAGTAATATCTGATTATATGATTCAATCATTAATAATAAATAGTTCTCCAGACGACAGCAAATATATGATATCGAAAGTATCGACACCAAAACTATCTGACTAGACACGCAATGACAAATTATAGGCTACCTCAGAATTTTATAAATATCTGTCTACTAATGAGTACCGCTTATATTTCAAAAATATGGGACATCCTGCTGGCAGCATAAATATGTGATATTAAGATTTAGTAATTTCAAATATTTTGTCTAGGCATAAATAATAGAATTTTTTTAATTCTGGGGATATACATTAACAACCTATTATTTGATTACAATTAATAATCCTAATTTTTTATTACGTTCTTGACATTTCTCGGAAACGTAGGTTACCGGACCTTTGGTATGTCCCATATTTATGCATGCTGAGAGGTGCATCTTTTTAAGGGCGATATAGTATCCTATATTTTGGCGTTGCGTACCTACCTCACCAGATAGTTTTGGTGTTCTTTCGGTGTCACATATTTGTGCCCCTACTCGTACTTATATGCCTTCCATAGATGATCAGTATGATCACATATATTTGCTATTTTCTTGGGAACACAATTATATTAATAAATCAATCATGACATCAGATATTATTGCCGAACTGTCGATAGGAATATATTTATGCTCCTGACTGTACAATTGATACAACTCTGTGTACTTCTTCGGGAGAACAGTCGTGATGTTATGTCGCGCCCGCGTTACGTACTAGCGACCACCTGGCCATGTTATGTACATGAGGTATCTACCAGTGATCAGCCGCGCCAGCGTCCCGCCTGCCCTGGTGTCGCCTGGCGAGCCCGGCGGCCGCCAGCGAGCGCAGCGTGGCGCCCGCGCCGCCCGCGTTACGTACTAGCGACCACCTGGCCATGTTATGTACATGAGGTATCTACCAGTGATCAGCCGCGCCAGCGTCCCGCCTGCCCTGGTGTCGCCTGGCGAGCCCGGCGGCCGCCAGCGAGCGCAGCGTGGCGCCCGCGCCGCCCGCGTTACGTACTAGCGACCACCTGGCCATGGCACCTCCCATCGCTGTTTCGTCGCCACTCCGCTCTAGAGCTAATGCTGAAGAAGACTTGAAGTTATTTCTTAAAACTTCGTTCTAGTTGTTTCGCATAAAATTGCAGGAGTATTATGAGGATTAGAGACCAAAAAGTGCCAAGATAGGCATAACTTACTACATTTTCAACAAGATATTATCATAATATACAGGTTGGCAGGACATCGACGCGAAAACTGATACCATCGATTCAGTATATGATTCTGAACCCCCGCACTTGAATTTTTTTGTAGGTTATTTTTTTTTTTACTGCTGATTCATAGAAAAGTGCAATACCTACGCGGTCAAAATGAACAGTAGATTTTTTTGGTATGGATTTTTTGGCCATGGTAACAGTTTTCGCATCGATGGGGATGACATCTTGTATTTATTCTTGAAAACGCAAATAATTAAGTGTTGTTCAAGTGTAATATTTTGCCTTCTATCACTATTTTGTAATTTGTTGTTTTAGAATACAATGTCACCCTACATAGACCTCTTCTTTTAAAGTTACTTTAAGATAATTTTTCATGAATATTCTGAAAAATACGGGCGGTCACATACTCATGGGCGGCATTATATATGAATGTATGTACCTACATGTTTTTATTTGTCTAGTTGGAAACGGTTCAAATTATAGAGAACATGCCTAAATAAATATGCACAATAATTTTAGGTAAAATATGCAATGATAATATGCAAACCTCAGAATTACCAGAATATACAAACATGTATTTGCATAAAATCTTGTCTCTAGTAATGTTGTGTTTGCCGATCCTGACGAGCAGATGGCCCATCAAACTAGTCGGACTGATGAAGTTGAGGAGTGGGTTGTACGATGTATAAGTATATTTTCCTTATTGTATCTGTTGACCCTATTTAAGGATGCATAGACGTTGCGGCACACAGGCATCAACTGACAAGACTAGCGGGGGTAAATTAATTAGCCAAGTTAATGTAAGCTGACAAAGTTATTGATTGATTTATTTACTCTAATTTAAACGGTTAAAAGCATAACAATAATTAAAGACAAAGTTATATATGTCACTGTATGATTATGAACATCGTTACTTTATAATTATCTAGTGAGTTTATAAACTATAGAAAAATAGAAAATTCCAATTTAACGTATTATTTTTCGATAGTTTACAATCTATCCATGGCAAAACGACAAATTCTGAACTGGTATTTAACTTGCATGCGACGAACGCACCTTGCGCTAATACTGAATAGCCAAGTAATTGCGACCAACTTGGAAGAAGCGCTCGCCGGCCGCTGCTTCTGCACCGGTCGCTTTGCTCACTCGGCTCGCGCGCGGTTTGTCACAGTTCTATGGGATCCCTGGCTTAGTTACTGCGACCAATTTGGATACCGTCAAGACCGACCACCAATCAGGGACGGTTCACAATTTTACGGGTGGTAAAATCGGACAAATTATGAACCCTGTCGATAAGTGCAGGTTCGTTCAAAGTTTGACGATTTGACAATGGTGCCGATCCTCTTGTACACCGAACTAAACTAACTAAACTATCACCAAAATCACTAACACCACTACTACTACTATCACTTGGCTATGAGAATCTTAGAGCTATTCTGCTAATAAAATAATCTTTAAAAAACAAAAAAATGACACAACTCAAACTGAATTTGACAATCGCGAATCCACGTGGTACCCGTGGTTTGCCCTAACCCGTGATTTTTTTTAGAGCCGGAGGCGCGCATAGGTTGCAGCCTCGACGTGTTTTATATGGAATTGTTCAGTGATGTATGGAAAATATGAAAAATATTACCTACATGTTGAGTTTTAGTGGTTTACGGATTTTATAGAGGGAGTCGAAATTTTCATTATTTATGCGATAGGACGCACCATTTTCGAGATATAAGCAAAAGAAAAAATAAATATAGTACTGATATTGCACGTGAAGTCGAGATGTTGATGATGACATTTGACTTTCATTCGGCAACATTCACCCGAAGTGAAAAGTCTGAACACACAATGAAACAAAACTCAAAATTATATCCTAAGTGAACTAATCCAACGATGTTGGATTTCGGCACTCGACACCTATACTGGTCTACCAATCACTATAGTTCTAAGACTATAGTGATCGAAGCCAGTTACCCAGGTCATGTGCAGCTATAAGATCAGCGGGGTCGGGATGCGTGGCGGCAGACAGTTGGTTGGCCGCGTCGCGCCAGGCGAGCGGGCCTGCGTCAGACGCGCGTGCGCTCGCTAACACGCTGGTGACGTTACTTATTGACTCTATGTTCTAAGACTATAGTGATCGAAGCCAGTTACCCAGGTCGTGTGCAGCTATAAGGTCAGCGGGGTCGAGATGCGTGGCGGCAGACAGTTGGTCGGCCGCGTCGCGCCAGGCGAGCGGGCCTGCGTCAGACGCGCGTGCGCTCGCCAACGCGCTGGTGACGCGCGCTGCGCAAGAGTACGGGTCGTCGCGGGATGCTGCTTCACTCAGTTGGCGGGCTTCCGACCAGTTGCCCAACTGGATATTGTGAGAGAAAATAAAGAAAGAAAATACATTTATTTGAACCAGGTTACGGCACACAATAGCAAGAGCAGAAATGATTATTATTTCAGAATTCGCGACTCTCTGTGATTTCTGCAACTATATTCTAAAACAATACTGCCACGAATCTCATTTTCTAACTAGATTTGAATAAAATGTGATTCGAAATATTAAAATGAGATTCGATATTGAACATCGTCAATAGAATGTAGGTCCAAGTTCCTAATACATAAATAAATCTGCTGGCACCTTTCTTGTTAGCTATTGTGATTGTGATTAAGTAATAAAAATTCTATGATTGACTTAAGCTTTTGAGTAGATTCAAGTTGCTGTTAGCAACAAGCCGGTGTTCTGTGGGATTTCCCTTCGGCAAAAATAAAGGAAATTCCATATAAACTTTCATCCCCAATTTAATCACTTTAGGAGTCAATTTCCAATAAACCGCAGAGTTCATCTTCGTAAGGAACCCGTTTGCAAAATTTAATGCTTCTAGATCCAGTGGTTTAGGCAGTGCATAGTCTGTCAGTGAAGTTAAGAGTTTTATTAAAGCCGATAAGCCCCACTGTCGCCAAGTGGTGACGGTGACTCACTCGGCTTAGAAATCTGTTTTAGGTGTTAAATAAGGGCTAAGATAGTCTGCGGGCAGTTTCACCCGATGGCCTGACGGATTCTCATCAAATAAAGTTTAAACCAAAAATATCAAACCGAAAATCGCGTTGCAACGCGACGTCATTTCGGAGACTGTATCGGTTACGTAAATTCTAGATAGAACATTTCACTCACAGCATAAGCCACAAAAGCAGCATCAGTATTAGCTTCAGCACGTAGCACACGATCATGAGGATGCGCGCGCGCCACCGCCTTCAGCCGCTGCAGCGCTCTCTGCGCCGGCGCGCCCGTGGGTGGCCGCAGCGAGCGCAGCGCTGCAAGCGCTCCGCCGAGCTCAAGGCGCGCGCCTGCTGCGCCGCCGCTGTAGCCGCGTAATGCTTCTACGCACCATGACATGCCGCTGCAACATTAGAAAGAAATAAATAAAACATGTTTATTTTGTCACAGAAACACGTACATAATTATGTAAAAAGACAAGTTGCTTGGATACCTACAGTACATAGTTACAGTTACACTATTAAGGCAAAATGACATTACGAAATTAGTGACATAAAATTATAGGGCGTCTTTTTCGTTGGACAGTCCCACGGTTCACGCAGGCGACGGGGGACGCACTGTGGGAGTTACAAGTATGCGGGCGGCGGGACAGCCTGGACTGCCGAGTAATAACGGTAGAGTTTCTTGCCCATTCTTATCCATACAAAACTACAGTCGCGGTCTAAAAATGTTTATCAGTTTTCAAATTAGATTCTTTATCACACTTTGTGCAGTAAAGTCTAAATTGCTATATCTAGACACATAATACTTTTTAATAGTTGTGAAGCTTCTATTCTAACAAAAAAGTATTATTGACTTTTTGATGATGAAACTAATTTCTTAATTTAAAGTTCACACATTGACTTAATTGGATTTGTTACACTGACATTTAACAAAAATATGTGTGAAATATAATAACAAAATATTGGCGAAGCTGGCTTGAATATTAGTGTTATAGCACGAGAACTCAATATATCCCGATTCACTGTAAGATTTTGGACTCAGCGGCGTCATGGCGAAGATGGGCAAATAGCTGATCATAGAAACAATTCAGGATGACGACGGCCGATACTAACCACCGCCGTCTCATTATGGTTTGACAATACGAAGAGCACGGCTTCAGATCAAGTTGATCATTTTGCTGCTTTGTATTATGTGAGTCCTCGGACGGTTCGACGAACTTTGCATCTAGCGGAGCTATATACAGACATCATGCTATTAAAGTGGAAATCAAACATTAACTATATGGCTCATTGTCGTGCTTTTAAATTAATCTGGTCGCTGTTGTTGACTGTTATAGTCCACTTATGGCGGTGAATGTGCCACGACGACGCGATGACGGAGAACTGACGTCGTTAGAAAGTAGGGCTTCTGCTTATAATTATTTGTCGCTTTTGGAAGATGTGATGCTGCCTCTTGTGCGCGTTGTGTATCCTGCAGCAGAATTTGATTACGTTCAGGATAATGTACCGATAAACTCGGCCCGGTCTTCTATGGCGAGTTTTAACGTGCACCGTGACATTTGTCTCATTCAATGGCCTGCTGACCGAGTAGGTCAGCAGATATGAACCCGATTGAAGATCTGTGGGGCATAATAGTTCAACGCTGGGATTGTTAGAACGAAGTAAACCCTGAAGCTCTTGGATCACATTGTGCACGGTATGGGATGATATCGAAGGGACTGATTTATGCGCGCGCCTTGTCGCATCTATGCGAGATATACTACGTGTCGTCATAGCTACTGATGGAGTCTCTACGTATATTAGACAATAAATTTGTTGATAGAATTTAAAAAATAAATTTCCTCAAATAAATAAAGATGTTTTGAATTTCTATGCGATTTTCTTCCTATTTTTGCATTTTCAGTAATAAGTTCGACCTCGCTTGGTTAACGTCCGTATTTATCCCAGTTAATATTTAATCGTTTTTTTTTACAAAAAAGGTTTTCTATAGCTATCCCTATGGCGATGAGGTGTAAATAAAAAATAATCTATGCTCTATAGGTATACAGCATAGATTATTTTGATTATATCAAATCACATAGAATATCATCGACTTTGTGACATAGATGTGTGCATGCAATTATAAACCTTAAGGTGGTAAGCATTTTCAGACCGCGACTGTACCTTTTGGAAGGGGCAACTAGAATCAATTCTATATTCTTGTAAATGTTTCACAAACTACGAATAATAAAAGTCAAGAAATATAACTCAAGCTCAAAAACGGCACCACGCAAACAGAACCGCGGTGGGCGGGGCCAAAATGTGGAACGCACAGCTCTCACACATAATGCATAACTTCGTCTACGCATCTAGCAGGCGCACGAACCAATTACCATTATCTGTGCTGCCGAGAAATATTCACCGCGCGCGCGCTTGCCGGAAGGCAACGCGTTACGCGAGCGCAGATCATTGGCTTATTTGCATGTGTGTTCCTCCGTTCGAATACTCGAGATAATTTTGTCAATGTAGTGATGTTTGGAGCTGAATTTTTCGTTGATTTTGTTCACAATTACGCTTCCTGACTTTTATTATACGCTTTCAAAAGTGCCTTTTAAGTGCCTATTTGAAATAAAATATTAGTCGCCCTATAATTCTATGTCACTAATTTCGTGATGTTATTTTTGCTTTATGGTTACACTAGGACTTGTTCAGAACCACCGATTGGATAATTAGTGACTGATATCGGTCAGGTCTTAGCCACAGCAAATAATGACCATAGAGTGCGTGGCAAGGAGCAAATGCATTACCATATAACCTTATGTAGAAACAAATAATTAATAAAAATTTCGCTCTGATTGCTCAAAAAATCCGTCATTTAAGCATACCAAAACAGGGATAAAATTGCATATTTTCCTCTAGGGGATAAAGTTTTTTTTTGTCTGTTACCAATGAGCCTACAAAAACGAAAAAGTCTTTATCCATGAATCATGAATAAAGACTCAAATAAAGGAGTTATTACTGTTTCATAAAAAAGAAGAACATTTTATTTTTGAAAATGGAACTAAAAGCGGCTATCTCTTCGGTAGAATGGATGCATTGTGTTGCGGCTACAGAAGAAATAAAAAAAAAGGCAATGGCGCGAAATCTTTTGAATTTTTCTTTAATTTTTTCTTTTAATTGGTGACTGTAATTTATTTTGCAACAGTGAGAATTTCATCATCTAGCTAGTGAGAATGAAGACCCTAATTTGCAGATGGAAGAGAAAGGAAAATAAATAATTTTCACATCATCATTTCATCTGCTAAGTAACTGGACAAGCAATGTAAAAATCACAAAACGATATTTTCTTTAAGCGGTTGCATCTCGTGGTACAGCGGCTGTGTCTTGCGACGAGTTAGTGATGTGGTTGTGCAGATCCACTAACGTAGGCTATAGACAACAATGTCAAATGTCGTATGAATTTATATTACTATTATAGTTTATTCTTCAATTTATAGCCTGATTTAAACTTATGTCAAGTCATAGCCTGATTGGAAGACCGATGTGAAATCTTGTTGTATACTTATTTAGAGTTTCTCATAATGTTGAAATTTTTGATTTACAACTGTTTTTTTTTTGCCACGGTTTATTTATTGACATATTTATATCATCTTATTATATGTATATCGTTTTTTATTTATTATTTTATCAGGAACTCCCAAAATTTTTAATACTTACAATAATAAATGGGAGAATCGAACTTTCCGATTTAGTCAATCATTAGCGTATATGTAAAATAAATGGCTTTTGCACAGCACAACGATAGCGATCGATGTTTTCGTGTGAGGTAGTTATACGGTGCATGGTAAATGCACGCTGTGTTTGATGGGATAAGGTTTATAATTGATTATGTAGTACGTTCTGATTGATAAATTGCAAGTGTGAGCGCGACCTCGTAGTCATTGGGTTTACTGATCTGCATGTGTAGTTGTGGCAAGGTAGAGGGGATCTAGTGAAGACATTGGGTTTCAATACATTTTCAACTACCGGGCATACCTCCTTCTTTCATATATGTTTCGATTATTAATGATTATTATTTTCGTGTGTTACATTTGTAAACATTTTTCTATTATTTTCATCAAACTAAATTGGCCAGTAATTGTACCAGCCATAATACAGTTTGAACACACTTATTTTTTGTTTTAAAGGTTGCTTTAATTTTTGGAATCAGCGGTGCCTGCAGACGGATAGAACTGGGTAACATAATAGTGGAAGATGTCGAAACTGACCCACCCATCTTCAACCATAAATCTGCCCAATACAAAGACAAATAAGGAGAGGAAATACGTTATACGTGGACAATTAAAAAAAAAATCAAAGCCTACTTTCAACTATCAAAACGGAAAATGCACAAGTCAATTTATACGCAAAAATAAATTTAGCAACATGCCAAAAGCGATCACCACATAACTAAATTTGCCTAATCCGGAACTGTTCACTGGCCAATGTTTCCGAAGAACATCCGCCGCTCCCTTAGCGGATTCTGGTGAAAATATAACAACGCTAAAACGCGACGATAGATGAAGATCCGATCAAGTAGCGGAAGGCTAGACAACTCCATTCAAAACAAATTTGATATCACCCACGGTATCACAGAACGCATCATTATTCTCCCAACTAGTCCACAACCATCGACATCAACTAGGCTGATTCTCTATTCAGAACATTATGTGTATTTCCCACGTTTACCCCACAGACAACTCAACATTCATCTTCACAGAGGACTGAAATTAAGTTGCCAGGAAAAAACATCTCGTTAAATATCCAGAATGTATAAATTGTACATTTAAATTTTAATAAAATAAACTATTTAATATTTTATTGGATTATTTTATTTTCTCACAATCGCAATTGTAGTGAAAACTAGAGTGTAACAAGGCGGTAAAAACACATTATAACTCGGTTTCAAATTACTCCCTCGCTAAAGCTCGGGAGTAAAACTACCTCGTATATAATGGGTTATTATTTTAGCCCCTTGTATAACAATCTACAATTTGCAAACGATTCACCCAGAAATTCTCGACCCGAATCAGCTTTCCTTAATTGTTACGCTTAATTACTATATCTCCAGTAGTAACTTAGAGGCTAGCTCAGCTAGGTGACCAAGGACTTTCTGTACCAGTAAGTCTTTTATATCTTTGTCAGTTTGCAGGTCAAGTCAGGACACATAAAACCTTTTGAAGCTACGGTACTGAGCAGAATATTGTATAGAAAACGATCTTTAATTACTTGATAACAACGATCAAAATAGCTTACACATTTGACATCAACCTGTAAACTTTTTTATTTTTATTTAATTGTAAAAGTCTGTTAGTGATTTCAACAGTCATTTTGTTTTTGGTCTGACATGTAAAGCGACGCAATTTATAATGCTGAGTAAGTAAACCAGAATTCTATTGTGCTATGAGCAGACAAAAATAGGCCTCATGGTCACGAACATATTTTGGGTGCGACTGTACTCTGCTATAAACAGCCAATGAAATATTGATATACCCACCCCGAGTCAGGTCCCCTAGAGCCAGGCCTCTGCATGGCCGCCGCGGCCGCAGCTAGCGCCAGACATCGCTCGGCGTGCGCGGCGCCTCGACGCGACCATCTCGACAGCCGGTCGCCGCGGACCACGTCACGGACTACGCATTCGTAGGCGTCGTTTTCCTGAGAAAAATAAATAGGAAAAGTATCAGTCAACTGAATAATGAGCACGTTACTGCATAACTATAAGCTTAGAAGTTATACTTAAAAAGTTAAAAGCCTCCAAACCTTAACCAAAATGCCAACGACATCCCTAAAAAAAATTACAATATTTAGAAATTGTGACTATGATTCTGAAACCACGTTACGTATGGTGGAAAACAGAGTATCAAAACCCACCACTCTCATGAGAGTAACACCAGAATATCGAATGTCCCAACGCATAGTGGGATTAAACTTGCAACAGCTGAGAGAGGAGAATGACTCCAAGAAACATGGGACAAGGGCAAGCTGAATGTATTAAACTGATTGCTTACGTCATCAATAGTGATGTCCTGGTGGAATGTAGGCGGCTCTACATCGAGCATCGCGTGGAAAGCCGCTTTGGCACCTTCAGCGTCGTTCAACGCCACTGAACACAACACAAGATGCAGGCCTGGAATAAAATATACGAATATTTTGTAGCTATTCATCCATTTAGACACATAAGTAGTAAATTTCACCATTATAATGTTCAACGCAAAATGCAGACGGAGTGGCGTTGAAAAGAGTAATTTAACAAAATTTGAAACGCAACTCTAATAAATTTAGCATACAGTTGATATTGGTATAACGATTGATTATTCACTTGAGGACTGTTGTCTTGAAATGGAAGAACATAAAAAAAATAACTCACCCGTCTGAAAGTCTCCTTGTTCATGCATAATATGTTGAAAGTTGGTGACAGCGTCTCGGAACTTGCCCATGCGCACCAGTAGTAGACCGATGTTGTGCATGACTTTCATCCTAAACAAAGTCAATTTTAATAAAAGCATCTTCGGTCATGTGGGGAGGATCGTGCAACAGAACTCTGTAATAGGTTTAAGACGTGCGTGCAATATTTATCCCTAAATTCTTCGTGATTGCCCCTACCACTGTTTGTCTCTGCTTCACCCAAAGGTTGACTGGTAGAAAATTCCTATGGCATTAAGTCCGCCTCTGTACATTTCTGTGCTTAAATAATAATGTTTATTAAATAAATAAACTCTCTAACTTATAGAACCATGATTAGATGAGTTAGGTGCTTATCTGCTCGGTCGGTAAAATAGTAAGAACTTCGTAGTTCTGCACTTCACTTAGTGTTGATCTTTCCCCTTTTACCCTAGTTTAGTGAAGAAGCAAGTGTCTAAATTGAAATTGCCATTTAACACAGGTATACTGCATCCATACATTAAAACCTCATTTCATACAGTCCACTCATCTAGCTAATAAGTTTTTATGTCTATTGTTGTAACAGATGCCATATACTCTGACATCTGTCTTTGGATTAATCAAATAAAATATTCTACGAGGGAAGACGTGAAACAGTTTTTACAGCATAGGAATAGAAATAAATGCAAACTGCCATCAACAAAAAAAAAATGGGACGTTTTACCTCAAGTCTTTCTCAGCAGTTGGTGTCTGGTCTAGCGCCATTCTATATAATTTTAATGCTTTTGGGTGCTCTCCCATTTTGAAGTAGATGTTTCCCATGTTCACCTATAAATGCATAACAAATATTTAGTAATCTTTACCATAGAAAAATAAATAATAATAATTCACATAGAACGATCTCGCCCGCCGCGGTCTAATGCCGCGGTTTTGAACGCGTTCCAAACGGGAATATTACTGTACTGGTTGTATTGTCTTTAAATTTTGTTTTCTATTCTGTTTAATAACCGATATTTTATTTATGTAATATGGGTTTTGCCTGAAATAGATACATTTTATTTTAATTAATATTTGATTTTAATTGTACACCAAGCATGATATTATTTCTGTGACCGTACAAAATATTATAGACAAAATGTATTTAGTTTTAATGACTAAAATACTATCGTGAATTCATGCAAGCCTAGTACTTTTTGTTAGGTTACTGCTCAGAACGGTCTTGATAATTACCTACTTTTCCAGTAGATTTTCCAAAAAAATTAATACTATCGTGAATTCATACAAGCCTAGTACTTTTTGTAAGTACTTATGGCAATGACAGCTAAAGATATCATCAAAAAATCCATTCCATACAAAATGTATGAGAAAATGATTTATGAGTGTATTAGCAGCGCCCCGCGGTTTCACCCGCATAAGTCTCGATCCCGTGGAAATATCGGGATAAAAAATATCCTATGTGATAATCCAACCTGGATTAACTCATAAGATATGTATAAACTGTTTGCCAAATTTCATCCAAATCCGTTCAGTAGTTTTTGCGTGAAAGAGTAACAAACATCCATACGTCCATCCATACCTACTCACAAACTTTCGCTTTTATAATATTAGTAGGAAGTAGGATTATGACTTCACTTAGTATAGTAATTTTAATTCGGTAGCATTGTACTTCTCGGAGGGACCACGGCAAAAAAAAATACCTATGGTCATGCCGTAAGTGACCAGGGACTAAGTCAGGGTCCGCGGGTAAGGAACGTGATTTTGTACATTACCTTCAGCCTGTTGGCATGTGGAAACAGCTTATTCCTGGTAAGTAGTTGGTATGTGTTTAATGCCTCTGTATACATTTCATTGAGCGCGTATTGTCCTGCCAGATTACATAGAACCTGAAACCATTTTATTTTGGCTCGATTTACTACAATAAATGAAAAAGAGTTGGTGGGAGACTTGGTGGATAGTAATTAAGGAGACTAAATGGCCAGTCCATTGCCATACTTCTTCAGTATTAAACTTTGAAGTAAATAAAAGATTATTAGGTATTGCTGATGAATTAAGATTGTTGACTCTTTGGAAACGTGTATGATTGTCAATATGAAAATAATGTGATTACTTACAGCAAAAGTCAGGTCCAGATTGTGTGTATCACCAACATTCGCTTGTTCCTGCATACGAATCAACTGTCTTTCCATAGCTGACGCTTCCTGTGCTTTGGCTAAGGCCTTGAACATATCAGAAGATTGTTATAACATAGATCGACAAGGAATACATTTTATTTTACTGTCGTGTTATTTGCCCATTAATAAAGCTGACTTTAGCATGACTCACCTGTCCTAAATCGACTTCCTTCTTCGGCGCGGTTTCGTCATCGGGGTCGGTCCGGGCGCTCAGCATGCACGACTCTTCAACAAGCGTCATTATGCGCGCCTCCGTTTGTTTTACACGTTCTTCGATACTGAGCAGTAAATAGTTAAGTATAGTCGACCTCACAATTCCTTTACATTGTTGACCCACTAAATTCAAACTTCACTAACGTTGAAACGGGTTGAAACTATCTAACTGTCACATAGATAAATAGACCGTTGTGTCGTTTTATGAGGTGCAACTGACATTCAACCTCATCCCCCAATCCCAATCATTTAAGGTGATAAAGCAGTTACGAGGTCGACTATACAAAGGTTTACCAACTTTTATTAAAAATTGTGTCCACTGCACATACAAAATATCAGTGAGGAATACCTATCTTCCTTGATGTCGTCCCTGGTGGGGATGTCTCTGGTGGTCGAAGTGTACCCAGCAGCTCGTACGGCGGTGACTGGTCGCGCGGCAGTCACAGCACGGGAGCTGTTGCCGCGGACGCTCACTGTGCCCATGCGCATCATCTGTACCATGGGCAAACAGGTCCTAAACTCATTATAATGATATAGACTGAATTTATTATTTTGCTCACATTTCATAAGGTATCTACTGTTAATCATTCGTATTATAAGTGGAAACTTGTAACTGGCCTTAATACAAAAAACTGTAACCATTCTTTGTTATTAGCTGTAAGTTTTCCGAATAAAATAACATGAAAATAGCACGGGAGCTATTGCGCATCATCTGTACCATGGACAAATAGGTGCTGAACTAATAACACTGTTATTTGTGTGGTACAGTAAGGATATGCTAAGTTTATTGACGTGTCCACAAATAAATAACTGTAAAATATTGTATAAAAGACCTCCACTAGATATAGAATAAGTATAAAACAATAAATATCTGCTTTGAACGGGTAATTACACCCGTTCAAAGCAGATATTTATTGACCCTATAAATATTTTTAGCGAGATTATGTACTCTTATTAATTTTATAAAATAATAACTAAGCTGATGTCGTCATGCACATTTCAGGTTATCTTCGGTCAACAGTAATTGAGACTCACCCCTGTGCCCATTCTGCTAGTACTAGGCACCTTCCTCCCGATACCGGCAGTACGGAGAGTTTCCTGGAAGTCTTGGTCTTCTCGCAAGTTGCGCGTGTCCAGGGCAGGAGCCACGTCGTTGAACCCCGCGTACAACTCGTCATCTTCGTCCACCACCATCGCAGTACGAGGCTTCGCGTCGGTACCGAGCCGAGATGCGCTATAATACCGCGAACTCAACATTCTTCCTCTTACAAATTAGAAAAACGTCTCTGATACGTCTATAAAAATTTTGCAACATTTGTTGTGACGCCGTAACCATGGCAACAGCTGTCATATCAACGACATAGGTCGACGATAATAGGTCAGAGTCAGAGTTAATTATAGTAATGTATGAAATATGAATGTTCCTTAAAAAGGACACGCGCTCGGGTCATGGGGTCCGAGTGCGCGTGTCCTTTTTAAGGAAATTTCTCGCCGACTGGTCGACACTTCACGCGACCAGAGGGCTGGCTTGTTCTTTGGCCAAAGAATTAGCATTGCCATTCAACGTGGCAATGCTGCCAGTCTTCTGGGCACGTTTCCGGATGACAGCGATGCGGACGAATACTTCGACGCCTAAGTGTCCTTTTGTTTTTTGTATCTATTCGTGTAGTTAGTTATTGTATTTCGTACCTAGTGTTAATAGTTTGTAAATAATTTATTACTACCACTTGTTAATAAAAAAGTTATAATATCATGAATGTTCACGTAAAATATCTCGTGTGAATGTTTATTTGGCAGGCGGCAGTAAATAATAAGCGATATTCACGTTCAATATTTATTACATACTTCTAATACATACAATCAAGGTCCATCTCATAAAAGTCACACCAATGAAACAGTTTAATAGTTTAAAATAAAAACAACTGACTGAAATAGACATGACATAATAAAATCATCTTTCTCTTTTATAAATCAGTGCTATTGGAAGACGCTGAAAATATGATTCGCTTGTTCAGTTAACACACGAGATAAGAAAACGTAATATAGCCTAACTTAAACACTAAGAAGTTAAAGAAAGAAAACATTACAAACGAGTGAGACGCCACTGCGTCACCGAAGCCTACTCCTGATTCTGACTGTTAATCTTTTTCTTATACATTCAAAATATTGGGTATAAAAATAAATGATTTTCAAAAAATTTATATTGTGTTGTTATCCAACGTAATAACAATGATCTCTTATATGTACATTTATGATTTTCATTATGTATGCGATTTAATAAACTACCTACTGAAAATTATGTTAACAATGAAAAATTATTTCGTGACCCTAAAAGACTAGTAAGAAATGCAAGGTATTAATATTTTTGTACACTTTTCACTTATTATTAAGATAACACCAGATAAACATAATAGAAAAGACTATTAACGTGGATATGACTTAGATGTTAACAATGCATAGTTATTTTTACTTGTCATCTATAAAATTTGATTATAATTATTTACATACATTTAACAATACTCACTGACACCAAGACACTTTCGCACGTACATTAATGTTTTATATGTACCAAAGGTCGACAAGAATTATTTCACATTAATATGGCATGATTATCTTAGGTCGACTTAATTATGTTGTCACAACTCTATTTTTTATTCATTATTAAACTCTTACATGGCTAGATTATATGTAGTCGTTATAACAAGCGTTCGAACATTAAGCACAGAAATATAGCCTATACTTCACCTCACCATTTGTTAAATGTTTTAATTGACTTTGCATTAATTGATGGTCACTTAAGAATTATATTCTAGCCATGGATATATTGAAATATATCAACATACTGCACCCATTTAATCACAATTATAGATTTATTGTTCTCGATATTAAAAATGTATCGCAAACTAATAAAATGGCATAGCTTAATTAACTCAAAATTATGTACCTACTGTTGGGACCTGTGTCTAAATTAAATAAGAATTAGTAAACTGCGTTAGAAACGATTTGGTGTTTATCTTTTTAATAGTTACTCTGCTTATATAACATTCTATAGCCTCTTATAATCTACTTTCATTCTCATATATTTATATCTTATTCCATAATATTAAATGGCTCCCAATTTTTTTTTTATATTAGCTTTTGGATTTTAATATAGCTGCCATATTATTTATATCGGTTTGTTAAATGTAGCATGTATTGTCACTTGTTGTTAGGTCAAACGTAATATTTACTCATAATTTGGATTTAGGGTCACTGTGATCACATTATGAAGCACCAATGTGAGACAAGTGTATGTATAACTCAAGCACACTAGTCATGCACAACTCGACGCGATATCTTTGAATGATTTAGTATTGTAAAGCGAGCGTTGTCCGTGTATAACGGTTGGAGCAAAATCTTACGCGGACAGTTCGAGAGATCGGTGTGTGCGCGTGCCTCGCTAGATCTGAGTGGAGAAGCGCGGGCGCGGCAGCTCGAACACGTCGCCGTGCACGGAGCGCGCCAGTGCTTTGATACTTGCTGCTATGTCTTGCGGCTCCTCCTGTAATCAATACACAATACTTTTATAATAATCTATATCCAAGGCTGCGTTATAGCAGCATATTATTATGTGAGCAGCGGTCTGTAATATTCTACGCACCACACACGCCAGTTTATAGTCCTATTTCTAAGGTTACTTATATTTATTTAGATGATGAACAGGCACGGGGAAAACGAAATATCAGAAATGGAGAAAACAGTCAGGCAAACTGACGTAAAGCTACTAAAAACTAAGATAGATAAACAGAATTTGAGAAGCAACACTATAGAAATGTGGCAAATTCTTACATCATCATCTAAGTCCCGTTGAGAAGGGCGCTCGTTGGGGAACTTTGGCATATTCATGGGGAGAGAGCGCGCGATCACGTCCACGCCTCCGCCGCCGCGCGGCCGAGAGATGTGGATGCCTTCGTCGTTACTGCCTTCTGCGGAATTTTTTTTTAATAGGAAAAATTTATTTCTCAATATATATGAAGAGTCATTAACTAGTAGGCGTGATAACAGTGTAGACTTATCTGTGTTTTGGGTAGGGACATTTCGCGAGTGAGGTCGAGAATAAATATTTATACTAGGTAGCCTTGGTGTGCAAGGCTCGCAAGGCATACTGAACTCGTCTGGATAAAACAACTTACACTTTTTGCCAGAAGAATTCCGTATTTCATGTTTTAGACTAGGTGTCAGAATCTTTTCAGTCATCTGAACCGACGACTTCGCGAAATCTCTTTTTATAGGATATAGGTAACTTCGATCCGATTTTTGACTGCAAAATGTGCCTTAACTACTTTAACTTGCGATCTAAGTACAAACCACGTATTTAAAATGTATAGGTAGTTGATTATTCAGATTACTTACGATCAGAATCATAGTCGTCTTGATCAGAAAGCATATTATTCCGTGAGTCAAAACCTTCTAAGTCAAAAAGATCTTCAGCATCTAATGAATCTTCTTCGGGCGGCATGTTTCTTGTGGGCTGTAAACGTTAACATAAAGGAATAAGTATAAGCACTGCAATAGGGATGTTGACTGGGAAAAAAAAAACTGTTTAGTCCATCAGTCAGATAATAAAAAAATATTACGACACTTTTTTTTTGCTTTAGCAAATTAATAAAAAATGGTTTAGATAAAAATGAATTAAAGTCGGGGAGTGAGGACTCGATGCGTCACAAGTCAGTATAAAACCTACCGGTCAGTGACGTCACGCTACATTTTAACGCATTGCCTACTCAATGTATTGCCGTAATCTTTTGATTACGTAAAAAAAGAAAAACCGGCCAAGTGCGTGTCGGACCACGCACAATGAAGGGTTCCGTAGTTGGGATGAATTTATCCCAAGAACAAACTTAACATTTTAGTTGAAAAACGTGTTCTCCCATACGCAATGTATGGGAGATCATGTTTTTCAAACTGCAAATTTAAGTTGGTTGATTATTTCTCGATAACCTGTACAACCTACTTAGCTCTCCTAGTTTTCCTTTTAATTTCGTTATATATACTACTGCTGTGAATTTTTTCACAAGTCCAAGTACAACCATTTAGCTAGAAGGGGGGGGGGGGGGGGGACACTTGACTAACAAACAAAAATCTGTTAAAAGCTTAATATTTCGCAAACGGATCCCTGAATCAAACATGGTTTTGACAAACTCACAATATTTTTGAAAGTCCTTTCTAACGATACCCCACAACATGGGGTAGATGAGGAAAAAAAAAGACTTCCCCTCTTTACGTGTACCATAAAAAAAAAAAAAAACTTGATTTTATTTTACGACTTTGTCGGCATGATAAATATGTATACATATGCCAAATTATAGCTTTCTAGTACTAACCGTCTCTGAGCTAAGCCGCGGACAGACAGACAGACAGACAGGCAGACGGACATGGCGAAACTATAAGGGTTCCTTGTAAAAAAATATTTTTTGTCAACATCCCTATTATGTTGAAAGTCTTCAACAACAAAACATGTAGAGACCTCTTCTAAACATTATCTATAAACAAAACATAGAAAATTAGCTGCGCCCCACGGTTTCACCCATAAGTCTCGGTCCCGTGGGAATGTCGGGATAAAAAGTATCCTATGTCCTAACCCAGGTCATAGTCTATCCATGTGCCAAATTTCATCCAAATCTGTTTAGCCGTTTTAGCTTGAAAGAGAAACAAACAAACTCACTTTCGCATTTATAATTATTAATTAGTAAGGATATTCCAAGCTTTATGTTTATTATGTACCTACTTGGATTATATAAATAATTAAATAATAACTGCTTGTGTAAAACAACATAAACAAAATAACGCCATTGACTTCGACACCAAAACTATTTTCATTTCAGTTTGGTGTCATAACAAATTAACAAAGCTGTGTGAATGGCACGTGTAAAACAAAAGTAAATAATAACATGTGTATGTGCCGACTTAAAACAGGTATTTAAAATGTACCATTGTATGTAAACACAATATTATCAATTATCGCGTACTTTTCCTCTGTTATGGTGGTTATAAGGTAACAAAACAAACAGAGTTGTAAATTAATACTGCTAATAGCAATTATCTTTATCATAGTAGGATAATAGAATATTCTACAAAAAACTATAACTAATTGGGCTTAACTTCTTTGTATGTTAGTATTTTAAGATGATGCACGAGAAGAACCCATATGCTGAAACTGTAAATGAGTATAAATTGTTTTTACAAAATAAATTACTTTTTATGAGGCCCAGAAAACTTTATTAAAACCTGCCATGCAGAATGCGTAGCATGACCACAATAGAAACGAAGACCCGAAAAATGGGTTTTGTCGATGGAAGAATAGACAAAATGACAGATACACGATCTGTCATTTTGTCTATTCTTCCATCGACAAAACCCATTTCTATGGTGGTCATATTACGCATGGTGGTAGGTAGCTATGGTGGTAATGTCTGGCAAACAGTTTTATACATGGAAACATTCACTATGGGCTCAATATGAGTAGTTCCATATTTTTCACACAAAGAGCAATTAAACGTGACTGGCCAATAGAGGTCATAACAAGTTTCTAGGGGTTGGAATATGAATGGTAAATAGATACCTTAACAATATTCTGTGAGACTTTTTTGGAATCTTTGAAAGACGACAGTCTTCGTCTCTGTAGGGGAGGTAGGTGGGGGGAGGGTGGTCCATTGTCGATGGTCGTGTCGATCCGCCAGCCATCCCTGTCGACGTTGTTGCGCGCCTTGCTTATGATACTGTAAGAACAAGCTTGTTGTGATCATTTATACTTTAACATTAGCTAATACAAGCTGGTTTGACTAACATTAACTACATGGTAGATATAAACATCTTGTAATTTTAGGGTAGTTACAATTTAATATTTAAACAGCATACCTAGCTAAAATTTTATGATCTCTTTGTGCTCTCTCTCTGTAAGCTTCAAACTCTGCATATTTCTGTTCTCTGAATTGTCTGACAGACTCCTCAACAGCCTCCAGCTGTGACTGCAGGGTCTGATTCATCTGTTTACTGAGAGTGCCTATCACCTGCTGTGTCGGCAGCCAAACATTCCTATCACTGTTTATAAAGTTGTTTGTATCCACATTTTCTTTCATTTCAATGTCATTTGTTACTTCTGGCACTAATAAGTTAAATATTGGCGAATAGTTGTTTGATTTTTTCAAATTGTTTATCCGCTCTTGTGTGGTCTGTAACATAAACAGGTGAATCCATAAGTCAGGGACAAGAATTATCTTTGTTGGTGATAAGATAGTGATGTTAACATGTTCTATATAGTTTTAACATAGATTAGTACAGACACACATGGTTACAAAAAAAATTATACATATAATATATATAAGGGGGTCCTTAAGATAGTAACTTGTATTGTAGATCATAAGGTTTTTAAATTCGTAAACAACTTGATATCATTGAATTTTATGTTGAAGATCATTATTTTAAACAAATTCATAAACGACTTGATAATATTGAATTTTATGAGGTAATGTTGTACTTAAAGTTAAATTAAAAATTAAACACAATTTAAAACCCCTTATATTAGTTTGAAGTAACCTGTTTTTATTAAATGTTTACTTTCTTTTGTTTCCAGTATAAGATAATCAGCAAGGCCACCAAATCAATATCAATGATTAAATACAAGCATAAGTGTGCATGTACTAAATACATATTTTTTTATGCAAAACAGATGGCAGTTATTTACATTTTGTAATAAATCAATTAATAGCTATATTTCAGGTGACTGACTGTAAGTAGACACTGACCTGATTAGATTTACAAACAAGCAATGCATAAGGTCCATTTTTGTCATGTGTTATGGCGTGAGTGGGCTGGCCACAAGCCAGGCAGGAGTGTACGGTCCACCTGCCCAGTGGACGCTGCTCCACCAATGCAGGCTGAGCAACCTTCCTCTTAAGGCTGCCTAGGGAGCATGATAGCAGTTTCTACAACAACAATTTGAGATTATTAACAACTATTTTAAAACATGAAGTAGGTACTAAATATTCACGATAAATTAAAGTTCCAGTAAAACTGGTTTTCATTCTTTTTGATACTGTTTTGTACACAGAACAGGAAAGCAACAAGATGAGTTTGAAACATAAAAAGCTAAAAATAAACCAAGAAATTAGTATGGAGTTTAAATATGAGGATATGTCTTAATATTATGTATCAATAATACGATCGTAAACAAGTCGATACAGTGCCGAACGCTTATGTACTTGTGTATTATGTATAAAATACATACAAAATAATATCAAAATAAATGTGATCACAGTGATGTTGATAGGGTTTCATTCATATTTTAACATATCAAGCTATGAAAACCCTTCCTATAAGTCAAGGTCAAGACATGTTTACTGACGGTACCTCACTGAAAAAAATATCCCTTTGTTCCATGGATGTTAACTCCAGTTTCCCAATATCGACATTGTCTTCGAGTTTATCACCTTCAAGCGTTACATTTAGGCATTTACAAACACAGAGAGCCATGTTGTCCGGAAGAATTGTGTGTTTTGGACGAAACAATACAAAAATACACAAAAAATTAAGTAAATTATGAGTACAGTAGTCGCAACTTTCAGATAAACGCGTAGAAATACGTATAGATAGATAGTTATTTTTATTCACAACACACACATTCACAAATCAACAAGGAGTTTTTCACAGAAAACCAAATTAACACATATCGATAGTTTCGTCTCTTTCGTCAATTGAATTAAACGCCTAAATTTCGTCTGAGAAAGAAAGAAACAAAATGTTTTCCTTGGTTTCTACTAGTAAACTCACAATATTTCATTGTTATTTCTCCAGTGCGTGAGTAAATCTAATCGACTAAAGAAAAAAAAAAGTCGAGTATTTTAACTCCTTATTTTTTTAATTTGACGCCCAAATAGCCGCACGATTCGATCCACGATTGAATATGAGCGTTTATTCTGAAGGTGGGCAACGTCGCGAATAGATATCAAATATTTCACTGTTTTGATTAATTTAGCAATATTACTGTGTGGAAATAAAAAATGTGGCTAACTAGCGAACTAGAATATTGATTATGAAATGCAATAAATCGTTACACCGAATGTTTAGTTTAGATGTAAATAAAACGATTTGGATTTGGAAGCTTTCCAAATGCGTTATTTACACCTAAAATGGATACAACATCAAATTCAAGATTATTATTGCAATTCATTATTAATATTCTAGTTCGCTAGTTAGACACATTTCTTATTTCTATTCAGTAATATTGCTTTAAGTATCAAAACAGGTAAATATTTGACAGTTATTTGCGACGTTGCCAACTTTTAGGATAAACCCTCCTAAGGCTGCAGTGCATTCCGAGCTACGCTGTAATCGATTTAAGCGTGCATACTAACGACCGTACCGCATAAGCCTGAGCGCGATAACGATGTATTGTGAATCGTCTAGATGACGTCATGACATGCGCCATCTTGCGATAACGCCGACCATGCCTTTTACTAAGATCACCGTGAGCGCTGTTAAAGATGACGAGTCGCATCATAACTTTAGACAAACGTGGCATTTTCGAAATTGTGCCTCTGGCTACAGTGGCCACCTAACCAACGAAGAAGAAGAAATGTGTAGTATAAACACAAATAAATACGATACGCAAGTTTTGACGTTGTGCGATGACCGTGAGAGCGTTCACGACAGTTCCGAATTGTTGACAGCCCTCAGCTGTCATAATCGAGCTATCTAACTCGGAACGCCAATTATTGATGTCAGCGCTGTGAGCGATTACATTCTAATTCGGAAAGCGACCTAAGCTATGCTTATGCTATGCTATGCGCGGACAGTTCATGAATGGGACCATTCATTACTCCTCCGTGCCTCGGAAAGCACTATAAGCTGTTAGTCCCAGTTGTCATTCTTGGCAGTCGTTACAGGTTTTTAGAAGCCCGAAATTCTGACAACCAGTCTGACCAAGGGGTATCGTGTTACCCAGTAACTGGAATGTGGAGGTCAGATAAGCAGTCACTCCATGTAAAATACTGGTATTCAGCTGCATTCGATTAAACTGGAAGCCGACCGCGACCCTAACATAGTTGGAAAAACGCTAGGCAGATTGATTGGGGGCTCTAGTTGGTCGCCCATCAAATGATCACGACGCCGCCGTTGAAACCTGCACCATTTAGTTTACAACTAAAAATGTTACTGTTTAGTCATGTCGTAGTATTATATTACCTGTGGTCATGTGAATCAATTTGAGTTACTAATTTTAGAATGGACTTCACTACAATTGTCAACCTCAAAATCACACAGATGGTTGCTGTCAGATAAATTGTGCTGCAAGTGTCAAAGATTCATGCATCATACGTTTAGTACGTGGCGAAAAACGTTTTTTCTAAGTTAGAACATAATATTTTAATGAAGTTTCTTCTAAATTATAAACTATAGTGCATGCACTAGTTGTATACAACTCTTGGAAGGAAGTTTTATGTGAAAAAACTTACAATGTCGAAAAGAAGTCAACCCAGTTGGTCCCCACCGGCTAAAACTGAGAAGAGGCAGGTACTAAAGCTTTATAACAGCTTGACACGGCAGAAGGAAGAATTCGTGTGCGATAATGGTAACCGTATCAATTGGTACAGCTGCGGACCAACGGTGTACGACGCCTCCCATATGGGCCATGCCAGGTACTTATTATTCAGTTTACTCATGATCTCTTTGTCGTATAAGGATAATTTAAGTGTGTATCATTACATTTAAACTCATACTATACGGACCTAGTGTCATATTCAGTCATAGTTAGTGTAACAAACTTGTATGAAAAACTTATGATTGTATAAAATGGGTAGTTTTATGTTAATAAAACTACTCCTTATACGAGGCTACTGAATACCCAATTTTCTTCATAATGCTCCATCTTACCCAAGTTTTAATATCCCTAAGTATGGTACAATATTATAATTAGCATAGTTTTCTGAAATTAGAGTCAAATTGTATAATCATTTTACGATTAAATTGCCACTCAAATTGACAGGGTTTTTAGAAGCTTTTTAATGTTTATTTTTATCCTATTTAATCATTTAATGACTTCTTTCAATTCCAGATCATACATATCTTTTGACATATTGAGGCGAGTGATGGCCAACTACTTTGGCTACGACATCCTGTATGTAATGAACATCACAGATATTGATGACAAAATCATAAAAAGGGCAAGACAGCACCATTTGTTTGAGAAATACATTGAGGAGAAGAAAAGTCTGAATTGTATTATAGATGATGCAACATCAGTAGTGAATTACTACGAAACAATTGTTAAAGAAGCCACTGACCCTGATAAAAAGAATGCTATGCAAAAGACATTAGATTGGTAAGTGATTTCTACATTATATGCAAAATAAACAGGTCAAAGAAACAACAAATAACTTTATCAGCATTTGTTCACTGCTCCAGTGAAGTATTATAAATTAAATGAATGCTTTGTGTAGAAGTCAGTTTTATTACTTACTGCTTTGAGATAAACAACCTAAGTATATGCAAGCCCTTATCAGTAAAGTAAGTCATACCTTACGCTAGCTATGTTATAATAGTTTTCACCCTAGTACGTAACGTATGCATATTACTGTGAATAATCTCTAGTCAACATTAATATTTATCAACATCCTTCCTTAATATGACTCCTTTTCCTTATATTTAAAAAAATAGGATGAAACTAAGGAAATCAACAAAAAATATTAGTAACCTATCAAAAGATAACAAAATAACAATTACTCAGTAATCAATATTTGCATAAATGTTTTTGGGAACATCATGATAAAAAAAAATCTCAATGAATACTTTGATTAAAATGATAACCAATATCTAAAAAACATCAGTACAGTTAACCGCATGATGCATGTCCATGATAACAATTTGACTTCGATGCCATAGAAGTAAACCCGATCTTCGTAGTGTAAGTTGACTTTACAATATCACTTTCAACAAAACTTATGAAATCATACTTACAGTATTGCTTCAGCAGTTAAAACTCTGAAAGCAGCAGTGGAAGGTAAAGATGAAGCAAAGATCACAAATGCAAAGAGTGAACTGCTACAGTCTGCTAAAAGCCCCATTTCAGAATGGCTTGACAACCAGTTTGGGGCCACAGTTACTGATAATGCTATATTCACAGCACTACCTAGGTATTGGGAAAATGAGTTTCATAAAGACATGAAAGCATTAAATGTGAGTATTTTTATTTAAAATAACAGTTTAATTAAAATGCAAAGCTACTATGGCCTATATAACAACAAATACTAAAATAAAGTTAAAAATATTTTTTTTCTCGATCTTAATAATGGTAAGCGGAACCTTTTGTGAGTGAGTTCAACTCGCCCTTAACCAGTTTTCTTTCAAACTTGATGTTGTGATAGAAATCTATTTTCAATGTATTTTTCCTTATGCACTCAAATATTATAAATATTCAATTTCTTACAGGTATTACCGCCAGACGTATTAACGAGAGTAAGTGAATACGTACCGCAGATAGTAAAGTTCATTGAAAAGATAATAGACAATGGTCTTGCTTATGAATCAAATGGCTCCGTTTACTTCAGTGTGAGCGAGTTTGATAGCAAAGACAATCATTCTTATGCCAGATTAGTTCCTGAAGCTTATGGCGATACGAAATCATTACAAGAAGGAGAAGGTAACAAATCTCTTCATTCTCAATAATATTGACCAACCCTGCTAGAAAAGCATACAACATAAATTATGTTGTATGCTTTTCTAGCAGGGTTGGTCGGTGGACAAAAGATTTGGTCTGGTTGTTATAAGCACATTTCTTCTGTGCTGTTATCTATTTACGACACATTTCTGCAGCTTGGATTAGTTGTTGGTAGCTCTAATAAAAGTAGTTTTTACCGTTCCTACAATTTGTACATACCGCAAATTCTACTCTGTACTCTGCATTACATCCTTTTCAGTAAAAAAAGATCTCAAAAGTAACAAAAATCATGTATTTCCACCTCAGGTGATCTTACCGATGACACAAGTGAAAAGCGATCTCCCAACGATTTTGCTCTATGGAAGCGGAGCAAAGCGGGCGAGCCGGTCTGGTCATCGCCGTGGGGCGCTGGACGGCCTGGTTGGCACATCGAATGTTCGGCCATGGCATCGGATGTCTTCGGCGATAAGCTGGATATACATACCGGGGGCGTCGACCTTAAGTTTCCTCATCATGACAATGAGCTAGCTCAGAGTGAGGTAAATTAAAACGCGGCTTAAAAACCGTAAAGATAAATCAATGGACCATTATATTCTAAAAGGCTATAGCAGGTTTATTTATATTACATAGGTACATATTACAAGGAGTTCATGTAAAATAAACTTAGGTACTAAGAAACAAAATCAGAAATGGCATCAGATAGACTGGACAGTCTCCATCCCCGCCTTGTCTTTTCTGATGTTAGTACGGGCTAATACGAGAATAACGCGAAGTCATACTCATACATCGTAATTTTTTTGAATGCATATCAAAACGGCAATTCTTTACAAAAATCAGTCCAGAGCACGTCGAGCTAACCTAGCGAGCGAGAAATAACCTAGGTTCCGAACCAAACTGTATTTAGCAGTCTTTGGAATGGACGCTGGCCAGCCAGCCTATACAGGGTGGATTTTTGAGACGAGGCAGTAAGGGCAGCTACCTTAACTGTTGTAGCTTCAGAAAAACGATCTTAGGAGACTGTCCTTAAGTTATTGAGACATTTTGTTCTGCATTGTACAGATTTTGAAAAATAAATGTAGAGTCAGCAAGAAAATTGTCAGTTTTCACAAAAACTTTTTTTGATCTCTATCCATTGTTTCTTATAAGGATCAAAAAACTCTAATGGACCAACTGAGGTTTGAGTACTATAAAAGTCAGAAATCGTAGGTAATGAGACTCCATCCTACTTTTCACGATGCATAGACTAGCTGAAAATAAACGAGAAAATCGAGACCTAAAATTATGCCAAAATTCGAATTCCTATGTTGCATAGATCTCGAGAAAAACCTGTGACAGATGACCAAGAAAGTGAGATTTGGTTCCGATTTTCACTTGTTCGGAACCTTATAAATGCTTATATATTTTTCTTCTCATCCCAGGCCCACTTCGACCAACCTGGCTGGGTGAACTACTTCCTCCACACGGGCCACCTGACGATAGCGGGCTGCAAGATGTCCAAGTCGCTCAAGAACTTCGTCACCATATCCGAAGCGTTGCGCCGCCACACCGCCAGGCAACTGAGGATTGGCTTCCTCATGCATGGATGGAAGGAAACCCTCGACTACTCCGATAATACCATGGATATGGCGATACAGACTGAGAAGCTTTTTAATGTGAGGATGCATTTATTTCCATAATTTTATTGTTATCAAACCAGCTTTTAAATTTCACTCATCATCATCAACCTACATCAGTCCACTGCTGGACATAGGCCTCTCCAATCGCAAGTGATTCGAATGCTGACTCAAAAAATATGAATATTTAAAACAAACCTTCCATCCATACGGCATTACAAATAATATTGAGCCACATATATAAAGATAAAAGATTTAATTAGAAATAAAGGACCATATTTTTACCTACTTACACTACTATACTTATCTTTGAAAAATATAAATAGTGTCTCAACTAAACAAAGATGGTATTCATCTGTTTGGCGTTAAATGCTGCAAACCTCTCAGTTGATCCAGACTCATAATATAAAAAGTAATATTTCAGGAATTCTTCTTAACCGTAAAAGACGCGTTACGTAGTGGTTACGACGAGGGCTGCGGCGGCGTGTGGGACGCGGAGGAACTGCAGCTGTCCAACAAACTTACCGCTGTCAAGGAACAAGTGCATGCGGCGCTGTGCGGTAAGTACTTTGAACTTATAATATACCTGTGCTTAAGACATCATTTGTAAGGTTAGAGTTGGAAGATGAGATGAGACGTGGCAAAGGAATAGCCAAATAGTAGGAGAATTGATGTGAGAAGTAACAGCAATTGAACTCACTGGCAAAGGGTCTAAAATGTTTTCTTTCAGTTTCCCCTTTTAAATATGGCCTATTACTATTGAGTGTAGGGCTGCATTTGACTCTATAGAATGCGCTAATTTTTTCAACCTGCTTCCGTCATGAAAATATCCACCCCTCGTTACGTCACCACCTAAACCATTTTGTTTTCTCTTGATGGCGTTGAATACATATTCATAAAATTTGTCCACAGACAACATCGACACCCGCAGCGCACTAGACTCCCTACGCGAGTTAGTTGGCGCAGCCCACATATACCTTCGTAAGACTACACCACGCAATGCTCCGCTGTTAGCGGCCGCTGCTAAGTACGTCACAGACATACTGCACGTGTTCGGAGCCGTGGAGGGGCCGCGGGGAGGGATCGGCTTCCCGGTCGCTGATGTGAACAGTGTCTGCGTGAGTATCATATGTTACATATTTACATACATATAGTTCGTGAGACGACACCACGCAACACTCGGTTGTTATTGGCCGCTACTACGTACCTACTACCTACGTCACGTCAAAGTTTGCGTTCTGCGAAATAAATAATATAAAAAAAAATTGAGTTAGGCGCCGTTCTAGCCCGCGCCGCAGTTTCGTGAAAACGTGTGGTGAAATAAAACTTTAACGATGTCATTTAATATTTACAATTAATTACAAAAAATATTGTTTATTCCGTTCCTAACGATGCAACGTTTCGTCGATTGTGATATTTTTCATTTCTGAGCAGATTTACGGCCAATTTGAGACATATAAATTTGCAACAGATTTTCTTATGGTTTCTGATATTGCCGTTGCTATTGTATTTGGTCGTCATTCGATTTTTTTGGCTCATTGCATTCCTTATGATGCAAGCCTCCTTCGATTGCGACTTTTTTTCATTTCTAAGCAAATTTACGGCCAATATGATTCTATATATGAAATTATTTTGCTGCAACTTCATATGCATTTTTACCCCTATTTTACGAAATATTTTTGTTATATCTCTGTAGGTCCTGGTAGTTCTTTGTCAAGTCTTGGGAATAACACCAACATCACCGTTCTAGCTGAACACGTTTTAGAACTATACGATTTGGCATTTCGAACAGTTACAGTGAAACATAGAGGGTCGCGCGCATGCGCCTGCTCTCGCGATGTGACGTCATAGGCAAATTATATCCTGCCTCAATTTTTTTATAAATATGACCTATCTTTTGCGTCCTCAACTATCCTCCTCTAGCATTAAAAGTCTTGTAGTTATTAGCGATTGAAATCTTACATGTTTTTGACGGTCAGAAATATTTAACTTACTACCAGGACTTTGGCGAAAAACACGTAAAAAAAACTCCATTTGTTAACAGACACCACTTCGAATATTATTGTGCCCTTGAAATACTGTGTCTAGTAAAGTGACCGTTGTTTTCTTTCCCACCACAGCTAGAAGAAACAGTGATGCCGTACCTAGAAGCACTGAGCACGTTCCGCGGGCGCGTGCGCGACGCCGCGCGCGCCGCGCACGCGCCCGCCGTGCTGGCGCTGTGCGACCAGCTGCGGGACGTCGATCTGCCCGAGTTGGGAGTTCGGTTGGAGGATAAACCTGGTGAGTGGAAGCTTCAGCTGTCGTTGTCTTGTTCCGAAGAGAGCCAGAGAGTACCGAATAGTTACGAAGTTTGCACATGGGGCGGACCTGTATTAAGTAACTATGATCTTCTCAAAGATGTGAGATTAGACAACTCGGTACAGGGAATCGAGATATTGATTTAGTCTATTGCTATTGAAAAGTCGACTTTATTGTTGTTGATTTAAGCTATTTTGAGCAAGCGTAGCGTGCTCGTGCCTTCTCTGTATGAGAAGAGGCCTTTGCCCTGCTGTGGGACAATAATAGATTGGTATTATTATTATTTTCCTTTATTCATATTAACACATAAAGATTACATTTTTAAATATTAGATTACAAAAAATAAAAAACATTTATTATTAGCACGCTACATTTATAAATGGCAACTATTACATTACAAACACGTACCTACATTTTTCATACAAGCAAATTTTATTCCATACTTAATCATCAGTTTTTTTTTCCCTCTTAGATCGCACAGTAGTCAAACTAGTGAGCAAAGAAGAAATAATGAAAGAGAGAGAAGAGAAAGCTCGGTTTGAAGCGGAGAAACAGAAGAAGAAGCAAGAGTTGCTCGAAGCGCAGCGCGCTAAGGAAGAACTCAAGAAGATACCGCCAGGAGAAATGTTCAAGCGGGAGGCCGACAAGTATTCCAAGTTCGATGATAAGGTAAATTGCATTTAGGCATTTCTTTTATAAATAAATAAATATTTTCTTTGTTTTCAACTTTAATGCACAAAAGTAATGTATCTTGGTGAACTGTTATTGTTTTAAACATGTTTTTTTAACCCTTTTATATTTTTCGAGGCATCGTCAGGCATGACATTTGACAATACTAAACCATGAGCAAAATGCAAAGTCCAGTAACCCGCAGTTACCCCGTTTCAGTCTCATTTGATTAGATTGAGTGCTATTCAATCCAACCATTTGAGTCAATATGGCTGGAACTTGAGTTAGTAGACAAAGATCAGTTGCCATGATGGCATTATTTCAACTTATAGATTACAAATTTTCTTCTAGGGTCTACCAACACACGATCACGAAGGCAAGGAACTCAGTAAAGGTCTCGTGAAGAAGCTGCAGAAACTGCAACAAGCGCAGGAGAAGAAATACAACGAGTACTTAGCATCCGTCAACACTTGCTGACAAAACTTTTTTTATACGTCAGCTTCGACTAAACACTCTAGACTCGTATCATCTTGATCGCACTGTACCCCGTCGTTAATGTGATACACGTAGTCTTATTACAATATATATTTAAAAAAATATCTATAGTCCAAGTAAGCCTTCGAGCCAGTTTTTGTATTTAGAAATTTATTCAGTGCACGGTAAAGTTCTTAATACAAAATCACTAAATAAATTTCAAACATCGTTCTGTCTCTGCCATCTTCAAGCAATTTTACATTCATTTTCAGTTTGAATTAGAACTTTATTGCTATCGAAATAGAGCTTGAAGTTCAAAAATGACTTAAATCAGGGCCTTGTTTTGATAAGGCCGATTAAGTTTTATAAAAAAAGGTCGGCTTTGGAAAGCGTTGTCTTTGTCACTCATACTTGTGTGACTGTCTCTTTCAAAAGCTTGATTTGTCATGTTAACGCCGTGGTACTTACTGTAAAGTGGCCGGTGTCCCGATAGTGATGATGTGTTTTATTGCGCAAGTTGACTCTTTGACAGTCAGTAGTCGAGCTCTTTGTGAAAGACACTTATGCCTATTGTTGTCGCCAACGATTTTGTTGCCACTGGCAACAAAATCGTTAAAGGCAACGCGCCTGTAATGCGTCTGATATTCCGGAAAAAATCTCACCGTGAAAACTTAGATGAAGTGAGTTGTCATTAGTGTCAATCCCTAGCGTTAGGTGGAATGACAGCTCCCTTCGTAAACCGAATAGATCGCTCCCGATGTCCATAAGCGGGGCGGTAACTAATATACCAGCAGGTGATTGCTTGCCAAGTTGCCATCCAAAAACAAGTCGAGTTGTTCTGAATGTTTCCACAGTGCTAGTCAACTTACGCAATAATTTTTTTAGTGACTAACGTACAATAGTGTTGTATTATAGTATTAATTAGGTCAATTTTTAAAGAACACACAAATTATTGATGCCTTCGCTGTACATATTTGATAGGATAAAATACTCTAAATTATACTAAATGTAATTAAAACAGAGTTATGCTATTGGTGAGCGAGAGTCTTTAAATTATTTTGTTGGTGGTTTTAAATATAAATAAGCGAAACTGGTATTGGTATTCTGCCTTTCATTATTCACAATGTATTATGTTCTTATTTATTTCGATTATTCATGAATCATTCTCTCATTATCCATGGAATTGTTTACATTCCGAACGAGTATCTTGTAATTGATTCAGCATTTTTTTAACTTGTAATTTTTATTAACTTTTATCTTTTCATTAGATTCCTTATCATTAGTTATGTTATCATTTTTACGGAGTGATTGAGGGTTTCGATAAATATAATTAGCATATTTTAGGTCTGTGTTTTTGGAGTTAGATAATTACTATCATATCTGTCATATAATTTATTCACTGTCATAGATATACTACAAATACAAATGGTTTAATACAAATGGTTCACCCCGAAAAATCATTTAAATAAAAAGCGACTCTTGCTACGACATAATAAAATGCAATTCAGGTCACACAGCGCTAATTACCAACAGTTATATTTACCTAGAAGTTTCCTCTATTTCTATCGCGTAACTCTTAGACGTTTTGACTACGTTACTGTGCGTTTGCACTGGCGAAACATCGCAACAAAACATGTTGAAATGTCTAGGTTCTGTCAAAAATCGTATGGAACATTGACAGTAAAATAGAGATTCCAACATGTTTTGTTGTGAATGTTTCGCCAGTGCAAACGCACAGTTACTCACTGATTTGGCCCGACAGTCGAGCCTGCCGCGTACTTGTAGCTTCCTACCTAAAAAATGCGGAGTGCACCATCTGTATTCATTTGTGCCACTGTAGAACATAAATACACCTTAATTTTCCACATGTTTTGTTGTGGGTGAGGTAGATCATTCTTTCAATTAAGTACAATCTATATTTCTCTGTCTTGTTCTTTTATATTACGTCGATTTGAATGTGTGTTCTTAAGATAATGTTAGAATCTAATTTTCAACCACTTCTACTGGTCGTATTCATTTGAAACTTTACAAATGTGTTCTTTGGCTTACAGGTCATTCTATTTTATATTTTCTTTTTTGTACATTTTTGAAGACATTGTAACATATAACATCGGCTTCGATGAGTCTGTAAAGGTGTTATAATTGTGATTTGAATAAATAAATAAATAATTCAGATGACAATACAATACAGTACAATTATTTTCTTAATGTCCCTCGGAAAACTTCGTGTTTCGTCAGTCGTCGGATTTTTATCAGTTGCCTTTGGACGATCTCAATCGACTTGGAAGTATATAGGTCTGGAACTCTATATACTTCCAAGTCGATTGAGATACTTCCAAGTCATTGACGAAACATGAAGTTTGCCGAGGGACATTAAGAAAAAGTTGTACTGTACAATAATATACCAATCTGGTTTGATGATGGAGCTGGAAGGTGCGTAACCGAACAAGAGTTCGATTTAGAGCTATTATGAAATGGCTACTAGTAAACTCGATTTGTCTTGACACTGTGCACTTATTAAAAAACTCAATAATTTTTTTACTACATAAAGTAATTGTAATTACCGTTAATTTGTATAAGTTTTTTTTTTCATATTCTTACTATTTAACTAACTGAATTTTGCAGCCTTAGTTTCAATACTAATAGAGTTCTAAATGGCGAGTGACATAACAGCACTACCAATCACATTACTGCAAAATTCAGTGCTATCAATCGCGGCACGGGTCGAGTTATAATGAACGCACCGTATAGTTTGACTTGATTTGTGTGCGCATAGGAAAATTCTGAACGCATCCGATCAATGGTAGAGAATGAAATATTTTGAATTTTTGAGTGATAAAAAGTCACAAGCAGAATGTGTAATTGGAAAGTAATATTACTTCAGTATTAAGGCTTATTATGTTAATACATATCATGCATATTATTAATTATCTTCATTTTCATGTACCGTTGCATTTTCTTTGCAATAAAAAAATAACTGAATTCTTGAATATAAATTGTTTTATTTATTCTGCTAGTAACCCCGATTAATAATAAAAATGGCGCCGTAAACCAATCAATGTCTTCCTGAAGACGGTGATTTAGCCTAGGAATAGCCTATCGCATACTTATGTCCATTTTCGCTAACACTAGAAGACACCTAAATATATGCATAACTAAAAGCGCGCTAATGAATTTTCACCTTTCGGCACTAGGCTCGGCGTTGAAAATCCAACAGCGCGCTTTTATTTACCCATTGATTCAGGTGTCGCCTACAGTCAGTGGAAACGGGCATTAGACCTACTTTAATCTGCAACCCCGCACACACGCGTTTATATGGTACACAACCGTTTAAATGGTATCTTCACAAGCGTTTAAATGGTACACAAGCTAAGCGCCGAGAAAAACGAATCTGCCGTTCGTTTGAAATGTAGGTAGGTACGGATATAAACGTCTTAATGGCGGAACCAGCTCTTGTAATTGAAACATTCTTCAGCAACACAAGTAGCGATTATCACTCACTTTAAAATTGACACGAACTTTTTGGCTTATTTCTTTTTAACATTTTACGTAGCGGTTTGTTTTATAATATCAACATTAATCTGTCCCGATTTTTAAAAAGAATACTTGTTTTGATCAATAATTAGCATTTAAGACTGAAAAACTGATCAGATTGAAAAAAACTGAAGTGTTAAATGACCTTTGACGGACTGTAATACCACAGGCAACATTTTGCGCTCATTTTAAAACATGATCTCAGTTTTGAGGAAAAAAAGCTGGAAATAAAACAACAAGTCACGTCGCAAATGAAAAGACAAAGTTTTAATAAAAATGTTTCGCAAAAACTGCATTACTTACACAAAAACAGATCTTTGTGGTCGCGATACCTCTTGATTGAATGACACCCGTTATTGTGTCTTTACTTAAAATTGTATTTTTCCATCCTTCCTCTTCTTATTGAATTTTTTACTCTGCAAGCAGGAAATATTGCTTTTGTGGTTTTAAAGTTCCCAACAGTCTCAAGGTCTCTTTGACGGCTCATAAATTCCTCGATGGGGTAAGACCGTGGATAGGACCTATCCCATCTAAAACCTAACCGATAGGTAGAGATGCAGGTACCTACTTACCTACAGACAGGTTTTCGCACGTTATATTGTTAGGACGATGTAATAGGGAGCGAGCTTATTGCTATTGCCTTACAAGGGCACAATTCTGCAAGACTCCTACCTGCAGCTGAGATTTTCTTAAATTCAAAGTAACTAAGTAGCAGAACTTTTCGAATCTGGTAAACTTACGAAGACTACCAGACCTAGGATCTCAAGCATAGTCGTCGCGATTGTGACCACTTATCAACGAATCTGTCACAATCGATACCTATGGGTAGTTAGGTATCTACTAATATTATAAGTAAATGCGATAGTAATTTTGTCTGCCTGTCTGTCTTTAACCTTTTCACGCCTTAACGGCTGAACGGATTTCGATGAAATAGGACACACGTGTGCCAAATTATCGTAAGTAGTATCCTGTGTCCAGTGTTAGACATAGGATACTTTCGATCCTGTTAGAACGTTCCCGTGGGAGAATTTCCAGTCTCTGCGCGGGCCTAGCCGAGGGCAGAGGCTAGCTTCATATAAGCACTGTTTATACCTATAGGCACGTTGGTTCTTTCTATTCCTGTCAGTCGACACATTCACTGTAGCGGTCCACAAAGTTTATGCGCAGCCCTTTAAAGTGCCACGCCCTAAGTACTGTGCACAATCGTAAGTACTAGAAAGTAATACAGATAAGATTGTAATATAAGCACCTACGAAACGTAGTTGGTAAAGAGTAGACCAACTAGAACAAAAAAGCGATCAATCTAGATCACCATCCCAATCATTCATCCAATGTAAAATTCTCTCTTCTTCATAAAACATTCCCCATCGAACAAGCCCCTAAATTAACAGACCTTGAAAAAATTGATACAAATTAAATTCTAAATATCGAGGTCTTCAACAAATCCACCGATTATCTGTATTTAAGTAAACATTAAAAATGAATAGCCTTGGCGTCCCGCATCACAATAGATCGCGCACCTATCTGTAAACGCTTGAATGATGTCTCTATAAAGGCGGTGGCCGCGTGCTCAGCGACAAAAATACTTATAAAAAGCTAAACAGTAGTTTAAAAAAAGGTAAAAAGTGAGGTAAACAATCTGGGCGCGTTTTTTGTGTAGTGAAGCTGACAACCATGTTTTGGTGGGGTGGCACAAGTACCGCACGCGAGTGGGGCCCAACATCTGCAGTTGGTAATGAGCGCACTACTTCATGGCTTCGTTTTGTTAACTTGATACATTAGAGGTGTGATTTTAATGGGTTGGGTGGTAGCTTTATACTTATTGGTATGGCCTTCATAGGGTTACGTCCACTGTAAGGCGTCTGAACAAAGTGTTAGTGGCAGAGTCAGGTGGTAAAAAGAAGATGGCCTCAAGAATTATGGCGGTTATCAGAACATTGAGCAACTTTAGTAGGTAAATCTACATCAGAGTTTCTCTCTAACCTATCCTTGCCCCACATTGAATTTGTATTAAAAACCAGTTAATACATGACAGGCAATGAATCCGAACAGTTGCCTAACTCATAACGGAAATTCCCAGCGAATTGTAGAAAACAGCTTCTGGCGGTGAATGAAATTTAAATAGTTTTTGGATTTGATCACAATCGCTTTGATCGTGGTCAGATTTACAATAGCTCCGGTAGGGCGAATCGGGCGAAGGGAGGCAAATCTTGCAAAACGTCGGGCCGCCGGCTGACCGCCCGGCGAGATGTCAATCACACACATTTGAATAAGAACATTGTTCCGTTTACATATTCCGTTAGATATCGCGATAGCAAGACTTCATTATTATAAAGTCAACGAACTGAAAGTTGCATTTTTGGTGAAAAGTAAGACTTTTACGAGTAAATTATTTTGGAATCAATCAACTGGAATCTCGACTAACGGTCGCGCTTTTGTAACCAATTGGTATGAGTGAGCCTACATCATACGGTATGTAAATGTGATGGGGTGCCCTTTTTGGGGAAATAACGAAAATTTACTGTTCAGTAGATATGTGACATTTGATAAGATCTTTATACGTTTGCACATAGGTATAAATAAGTGCCCAATGAGGTTTAACTTGATGTGGGAAAGAAAACCAGTAGGTAGGCACTTCTATTGATTCTATAGAATTATAATTCGATCAAGGCTCAGTAAATATTTGACAAAGCATTGGAAATAACTGTTATTTTAGTAACGGTGAGTCGGAAATAATAATAATTAAGGTAGTTGCGACTAAATTAAGTAGTGACGACAATTAGGTAGGTACTTTGATACAAGCCTACCCAGTTAGGTTCCTGCAACTGCAAGTGTCTTTATAGTTAATAACGTTAATTGACGACTAATTCTCAATATTTAAGCAGTAGCTTACAAGTTTAATTGGTGCCCTAATAAGATTTATAACGATAGCAATTAAAAGTTTTACTTTATAAATTATGATCGGCGGAAAGCTCCTTCGCCGGGTAATATTTTGCGCGAGACGCTGTTAGCGCTTGTCCCCGTCGCGCGGCGGTCGGGGTTGCAATTATGGCTTGTTTTTCATCGTAGCCCCCGAAGCACTCCGCTGCCTGAAAAAAGAAACCAATTTTGCACGCTCATTAATTATTTAAATCTCATTAAACAACCGCAAGTTTCCCTCTCTTGTTTTGTAATTTTGCGACGCTATTCTCCATCTACATTACCTAATTTAAGCCGTTGGACACCGAGGATTTTTTTTTTAGAATAAAAACTCGCAAAACAGCTAAATTGGTGGTAAATCTTAACACTGTCAAGTTTTTAACATCGTTGATTAGTCAGAAAAGATTGCTGATGTTTTTACTGTCGGAGAAATGAAAATAGAATTTTATTTTAAAATGAGTTTTTGGGATTTGAATTTAAGAACGTCCGATTAAAAATCTATCTGCGTAAAAAATACATACTACTTGGTGGACAGCAGTGAATCTGGAAAATGATAGTGTTACATATTATTTACCTACCTAGTTTCAGATACCACATGCGAAAAGCCTCCTAACTCAGATTTTATGTAGGTAAGCGTTTTTTGTAGAATGCAAAAGAGACTAATAGGATCGAGGTATAACGAAATGACGAGCTGAAAGGAACTGTCATATAAATCCATTTACAAGCTTCAAAGCTATTTAGTAAAACAGGAAATTATACAGCGTTGTTGTTGCTTCGTAGCGAGTGTTTGTGTGTTGGCGTCAGCGGTGGCTTCCTATTAGATCATAAAGTATGCCAGGACTGTCTTGTCTTTGGAGAATATTTTTGAGAATTAGGAAATTAAACTGTGCGTTGGCACATGAAAGGTGCGGAAGCGCGGCGTTGGGCGGTCGGGCGGTTGTTCGCTCAATTCGCGCGGCTGCCGTTGACGCGCGACGCTCGCTCCACAATGTGCCAACTGAATTAATTATGTTTTCAAACGAATTTTCCATAAACTGATTTTTATTTCTCAAAATTTTAATAATCGGTTTTCCCACAGATAATGAAAAAATGGAACTCACGACTCAATTACTAACCATAAAGAGAAAACTAGTAAATGACACGTGAAAACTTCTGGATTCTTCTAATACTAGGACCAAAACAAGCTGAATCAAACCTGGTTTTGGCGCGAAATATATGTAGAGCAAGATTACACTACACCATACAATATGTGTGTGTGTGGCTACTTGACGTAGCTCTGTAAGCTCAACAGGTTTTCCGACATGTGCCTCTGAAAAGTCCTTTATCTACTTCAGCAAAAACCAACACATGTGTGTTTGCATCATAACATGTGCTTTTACGAGTTAGTAATAGCCACCAAGTAGCAACTCGTTACACGCTGGACGGTGGACAGCTCTGATCGTAAATGCATATAATCGTGTTTATTGTAATATCTTTCTTGTTGATCGAATGAGTGTTGAGGTGGGCGGCGGGCGCCCCGGGGGCTTGGGGGGGCGGGGGTGGAGATCACTCGCCCGTGCTTTAATTGCTTTTCACTTAGCAACCGCTCATGAACAGAGAAGGCTCGCGAAAATGAAGAAAAAAATCATTACATCAACATCTTTTAGAGATTGGCCAGATTTAGGACCTTCAGAAAGACAGCGACCTTCTTATATAACGCTTTCCTCTTTCTTGTTTTTCCAGCGCGCCTCATTTCCGGAAGGGGGTCGGGTCGGCGGTGCGGGCGCGGGTGGTGAGGGGCCTAAGTAATTTCGCTTAAGAACTCTAAACGTAATTAGTGTAGGGCGTGCAAAGGGAAGGGCTTGAAACTTGGAGAGGGTTGCGTCCCGCGCCCGCGCCGCCGCCTCCGCGCGCCGACTGAATATTTGATCGCGCTCGTCTCGCGATAATATTTGCCGGAGGAGCTTTTCCGTAAACACGGCCACATTTCCCCACCTAGGTACTTATACTTTCCTTCATTCCGCTTTCAAAGCTGTCGCGCGCTTTTAATTGGAGCCGGTGTTATTTATAAGTAGACTTGTGATAGAATTAAAATCGTTCGCAACGTCGCTCTCGAATACCTATATAGAGAAAATGTTTGAATATTAAGTTTTTTGACGAGTTATTTTTCCTTTCAAGAAAATCCTCTTTACAGCACTTCAAACAAATTACAGCCTCTTCCTGAGCTCATATAACTGATAGGTATTCAGTGAGTTTATATTACATGTTTTAATTTTATTTATTGCGTCATTGATTCCTGGTAAAATGCTTAAGCATACAAATATGAACAGTGTTCCGTACGTCTGTATGTTGCGTAGGCAACATTGAATGGAATGGTATCCGAAAACATCTTATATTGGACACTTTGATAACGTTCTTCCACGTTTTATATGATGAAACAAAGAGGACTTTACAATCTCTGTTTTACGAGAGTATCAAGGATTGTGAAACTTAGTCACATTTAAAGTTAAACTTGCTGGTAAAATTAACGAGTTTAATTGTAACTTGACACATTTTAAGTAGAGGTTGAATATCAACATTAAATTTTAATTTACAAGACCATAGACCGAAGCAGGGCTCGAGGGAACGACGGGGATCGAACACCCCCGAAATGTTGTAAAAGCTCTTCATTTAAATTCAAATTCAAATTCAAATTCAAATCTTTATTGCATATCACATGTGTTTACAAGGTCTTAATAATAATAATAAAGTTCACATGGACCCTGTCGGGCACAACAATTTTATAAAAATATGAGTAGTAACATTATCTTTAAAAAACAATCAAATACTATTACATTATATAATATCACATTTAAATATGTTACATACGTCTTTGCAAATTCTCACTAGCTCTAGAAATCATGAAAAAGAATTAATTAATTTCAAATAAACAAATTAAATCATTCAAAGATTAATTCATTAGAAATAAATTATGTCACAGATTAAATTAATATAAAAAGTCAAATCAAAAGTCAAATAAAAATGCAATAAAAAATAAACAATTCATTAAAAATAAATAAACAATGTCACAGATTAAAATAGTATTAAAGAATCGAATAAACGTCAAATAAAAATAAATGTCTAAAGCTGAATAAATGCTGAATAAATGGTGGTCGGTAGTCATTCTATTTAAATGTCATCGTTCAAAAATTCATTAAGTGAATAGTAGCATTTCTCCACCAGTAATTTTCTGAGCCGTTTAATAAATATATTTTCATTTTGTTCCATTTTTATGTCGTTTGGTATTTTATTATATATTTTAATTGATGTTACGTGGGGGCTCGTGCTGTGTAATTTTAGCTTAGATTGCGGTATTACGAGCATATTTTCAAACCGTGAACGTGGTGCATACCGGCGAGGTTGGTCCGCAATTTTAAGGTAGAAGTGTGGATATTGTCTAACGAATTTACATATTTCTAAAATATGAATACATGTCAAAGTTAGTATGTCTAGTTTCCTAAAATGCGGTCTACAACTTACGTCGTTGTCAATATAAACCATTATCCTGATACACTTTTTCTGTAGGATAAACAAGTCGTTGCTATCTACACTATTTCCCCAAAGAATAATACCGTATTTAAGCCATGCGTATGCGTATCCATAGTATGTGGATAGAGCAGTTTTTAAATCTGTAGTTTTTTTAAGCTCACGTAATGCGTAGATAAAACTAGATAGTTTAGATTTAATTTTTTGTATGTGCGCTTTCCAGGTCATGTGGATATCTAAGTCTAGACCTAACAAAGTAAAAGTATCTACGCATTCCAATTTGATACCGTCAAACGTAAAATTTATAGCCAAGGATTTTTTTTGGTAAGGCCTGAATTGCATAATTTTGGTTTTTGAGAAGTTGATTTCTAAATTGTGGTCTTTCATCCAATTTTGTATATTTAACATTATATTATTTAAAGTGTCATGTAGGTGTTGAGAGTCATTGCAGGAAGTTATTAATGAAATATCATCGGCAAACAGTACGCACGACTCTGTCATAATTTTAGGGAGGTCGTTGATATAAATTAAGAATAGCAAACACCCGATAACACTACCTTGCGGAATTGAATTTTTTATGAAAAGTTTATTTGATCTTATTGTGCTGAATTCTCCAGTGTCACGATCCCAATGTTCAATTTCTACAAATTGTTCTCGGTTTTGTAGATAGGATGCGAACCACTCGTGAGTTATTTCAGTCTACCTACAGCTACGTAAACGTATAATTCCATTAAATCAATTAATACTAGATCCACCTACAATTTTGTCAAGAACGTTCGAGATGGAATGTTGCTACCTTGACTAATTAATTAAAAATTATTTATGTAGGTATAAGAATTATATTTTCAGGGAATCTTCCTAGCAGTCTCCTCACTCTTGAAATATTTTCTTAGGTACGGCTTTGTGTACCCACTTTATTGGATGCGTACCAAGAATTCAGGATATAATTAAAGAAATAAGAATTGAGAATTAATTTGATAGCTTAAGGCAAAAGCAATAATTTACAAATTCAAAGGGCCTATGAAACAAGAGAGGGAATTAGAATTTGTAATTAGTACAAAGCGAGCGGCCGTGCCGACGCGGCTACTCCTACAACATTTGATTAGCAATTATGGTAATTTGACTTAGAGCAGGGTAAGATTTCTTCTAATTTGTTAGTTAAATTATTATCACGACTGTTAGGACATGAAAAATTTCCTCCAATTTGAATATAATTAATCTGTTAAATAATCACAGATATAAATAGACGCAGGCTATTCAGGGTCATCAGTGTTCATGCTTAGCTGGCTGCAATTAAGCTTACCAAACTGAAATATTTCTTGTGAAATGCTAATTTTTTATAGCAATCAGTTGCAAAACAAAGATACAAAGACACCAACATTGCTCTAGAATATTAATGATTTAATCATGAAGTTTAATGTGTCGTGAGACAATAATAAAAACGCCGCGCCGGCGTGGGTGCCAGCCGGCATCGACAGGGTGACTACAAAGTATCTGTGGGCCACAGTTTTAGCAGCGCTCCCGCGCTCCGGTGCAATTTAATTATCAGCGCGGGGGCCCGCTTTACCCTTTTGTATCTTAACCCCCGGATGAAAAAAATACTCTCCCATAAAATAGAGGACGGGTACGAAAAAGGAGCGTATGCAAATTCAGGATAAAATATAGCCCGTAAATGCCACCGTTTCTAAAAGAATATTAGAGACGTTTTTCAGTGGGTGGCTGGGGCGCTACTTTATACTTTGTCTCCTCGCGCTAAGTACTGCACGGCCGTGTCCGCGCCACGGAATCCGCCTTCATTTGTGACTGTTGTTCACTTATAAATCAACGTGTACCCTCTGCTTGACACATGTATTTTTATAATCGTGTGGATATCTGATTAAATTGGCGAATGTATTTGTCAGTTATGCGTATTGAAGTTTGGTTTAGGCTTAAGTTTTTGATCTTTTAGATAGAGCATAATAGTCTTGCTAGTAAAACATGGTTCGATATTAGTTAGAGAATGCTCAGTTTATACTATTAGGTTAATGTCAGATTCGACCTATTACGTCAGATTTATGATTGAAAATAACAACATGTTAGGTATTAATGTGAGAATTTTGCTACGAACTTTGCGACGCTCGTAGCACTATGCTACAAGTGTTTAAGGTTATATAGGTTATATTTGTTCGTCAGATTTTGCCGTTCGTCCTAATCATAGCAGGTGCTATTGTATAGGAGTGTTGCTACATGCACCATCCAAATGACAGTATAAGCAAACGAATCGCAGTACGGAGTTTATGAACCTCGACAATCTACATAAGTATTGTCACATCGATCATACGTATTTAAATTGCTAAAAGGATTTATGTAACTTAGAGTATTTATAATTTCATTAAACCTGATTGATACAGTGTGTTTGAGAATTGTACACCTGGGACGTTCGACACGGTGGACAGATAGTACCAAAAGTGGAACGTAATAGTGAATGTATAGTGATACTTTGGTGGGGATTAATGAAGTGGGGTGGCACTTGGCAGCAATCACTATGTATACGGTGTGTTCGAATTTTTTTATTCGGGACGTAATGAGGGGTCACCTGAAGAGGAATGAGTTAATAGGCGTTTTAATTATTGAGGACGCGGCCGCCCCGCGGTGCGCCCGCCGACCGGCCGAAGAAAGAGACAGCATCAAATATTTAGCGCGTAATGCCGGTCGCTCTCTCGCTTGTAATTAAAGCGTTCTTTCCTTTTTTCAGCGGCCTGATACAATATTCAGCATGAGAAAGAAGCGCTCCGGTGGCGGGGTGGCGCCTCCATTGTATTCGCTAAGGAAGATAAATTAAAAAATATAATTACAAGGCGGCCGCCATAATTCTCGGCAGGCGGGTTGTGGGTGGCGGGCGGCACGGGAGGGGGATAGTGGAGGAGCGGGCGCTCCCGGAGGAGGCTTCTTAAATATTTGGGGATAGCGCGTACCTACGCATTACGTAAATTAATGACACGGATTCGAGGAAGGATGGCGCCCGCCCGCGCCCGCGCCCGCGCCCGCTCCCGTCACCGCTGTTTGTTTTGTTTTAATGTGCGTTGTTAACGACGTTATTAGACGCGAATTATAATACGAGAGCGTCCGAGCCGCGCCCGCTCGCGCTCGCCTCCCGCCCAGATTGATTGGACTAATGACTTTCTTTTATATTCTTATAATTGCACAAATCCGACTTCACGGTGCTTCGCTGATTTCTCCAATTTCTAACTTTTGATGAAATATAATAGTCATTCATTTGCGGAAATAGGCTGTTATGAAAAGAATTTCGATGTTTTATCTCTCGTGATTTATTAAACTTAAGTCGATCAAGTTTTGTACTCATTATATTTAATAAGCTGTGCCTAAATACGGAGTTCTTACTTAAATATGATTAGCATCATATTTTATTCCGTTTTAACATTAACTTTGAATAATATAGTGTTTAACATCAAAACTCAATGTCACAATTGAGTAAGGAGGTGGAGTAAGTAAACAATAAGCGTGTGTGTCGGTCATGTGTCGCGAGGTGAGGCGCGCATGCCCACACATAGACTCAACAAGTGTCTCCATGTGCACACGGGCTCACGTCCCCCTCCCCCGTCCAACCGTCCGGCGTCCGGTGCCGGCTGACAGCCTCCGACACCGGTGTCCGACCGCGTTACTTACCGCACTAATGCCTGACGTGGGGAAAATACCTGAATGACCCATTACGTCTATTCTCATCGATATAAGCTCCTTATTTGATGTCTTTGAAAAGCATTTCAGTAACTACGAGTTAAAATAATAACCATTATGATTAATATTAGGTACTACCGCCGTGGATAGTACCTACTTAATCGTTAATACACATCTATTATGATTTGGAACTAACAACACTTACTAATGTGTCGTAGGTACACCCCATCAAAATAAGGAAGTAATTTTGATAATCATACAAAACACCTATTTATTTGTGTGTTTCACCATAACCTCTACCGTTATCCCTTCAATCGCTTAACAATAGTTACAAGCAGTCACGGACACGATCTCCATACAAAACATTGATCTTCAAATGTGACAAAGGGTTATGGGACTTCAGCGCGCGTCACTTTTTTAAGGAAATTTCTCGCCGAGTGGTCGACACTTCGCGTGACCAGAGGACGGGCTCGTTCTTCGGCCAAAAAATAAGCACTGCCATTCAGCGTGGCAATGCTGCCAGTCTACTGGGCACGTATCCGGTTGACAGCGATGCGGTGGAGTACTTCGACGCCTAAGTGTGCTTTTGTAGGTATTTATTTGTATAATAAGTTAGTTAGGCTTTTAATTTGATACGTAGTGTAAATAGTTAGCTGTGTTATATATTGTAGTACATATATAAGAATGTTAATGTGTAACACATAGATAGGTATATGATTTTAATACCCAAGATGGGTATCGGCTGAAGAAAAAATAAAAAATCCTTAATTTACATTCGATTGCGTAGATTTTATTGAATAATTAAAAGGAGAACGGAAACCGACGGCAGCCTACGGAGAAAGGAAATATAATACTGTGTATCTATTATATGCCGTTCTGTTTTCCCCGACTCACCCCCAATACTATTTTGCATAAAGAAAGAAGATAACCGAGATTAGAATAACACGCCAGATAACGAACGATTGGAGATAATCATACATACAGTAACCACGTATGTTTTGAATCTGCTTACCGATGAGCAAGAACTTTTCGTAGCTGTAAGGGTTCCTTTCATTTACAAATACTCGTTTTTTTTACAATTGGCCTAGTGGTTCTGGATTCGAGTCCCGGTCGGGAAAAGTGTTTTTGGGGGTTTTCCATCGGGCATTTCTCTGTAGCAGCCCGGAGTCTGGAAATAGGCTCGCCCCCTATTAGATAGGACATACTTACATAACTTGCGAAATGTTGGTGTAGGTACTATAGGTGCACCTCTGCCTAACCCTTCTGGGAACACCGGCGTGATGTTATGTAAAATAAGTGAATGTGTAAACAATACATTATGATGTCTTCGTAGCTCGTTGCATTTTCGTAGCACGGAGACTACACTCATCCAGCACGAAATGACCAACGTAGAAACGGGTTTTAACGACGGAAAAAGATTAAAAATGAAAAATAAACAATCACAATCTGTAATTTTGTCTATTCTTCCGTCGACAAAACCCGTTTCTAAGGTGGTCATGCTACGCGTGAAGGTTGTCATATGAATACTTGCAAGTATTATAACTTCTAAATTTAGTATATTGGTATTGCCTAGTAATTGGGTTGTGTAGGTCAGATGGTAGTATGCCTGCTCTGTGTACTAAGTGGATATTATTCCGGATGTGGTTAGACTGGAGGCTGACCCAAATCTAGTTGGACGTGCCAGTGACGCGGATATGTCCATGAACGAAACGTAAGCGAACGCGCTCTTCACATACTGCATTCCCAAATATGTATGTTAATTTACCAAATCCCCTAGACAACAAGAATGTTAAGACATGTATAAAATATAACATTCAAAAGCGTGACAGAATAGGTACAATATTATACTCGCATCTATAAGTATTCGCCAACCGCCGTAGTTCCAAGGACCCTCAAAAGAAAACTTATTAATTTTCGTCATTATGAATTCCGCGAACGAAACTCGAACGTCTAATTTCAACCCTAACTTATCAAGACGCGAATAAAAAAGTTCACCCCCCGGCGCACCCCACGCTCACCCCCTTGTTTAAAACGCCGGCGAAAAAAGAAGCACATAAAAATGCATGAGGCCTTCCTCGTTATAAGGAAAGGGTAGCGTCCCCCCCTTTCCCCCCACGGGGAGGTAGCTGTAAAAATCGTCTCTAATTTAAATTTGGGAAGTTTCGCGTGGCGCGAGGAAACGTTGATGTCTTGATAAATGTAAGGGAATTCCACTAATTTCACGTCTTCAGCAGTGGCAACTTTTAATTGGGAGCACATAAATCTGCCGGCGGGAGTAATGGTAAGCGCATTAATATCATCTTGCGACAAAAAGCCGCTCTGAACAGGTACATTTAGATAATCATCGCTCATTGTTTCCGGCATCTCGCGACTCGAGATAGCGTCTGCTCGCCAGCGGCGGCTGACATGTACGATTAATGCGATTATCTTATCACACCTCCGAATGAACACCTTTAGTTAGAAGTTAATGCGTCGTTTACGCTTTGTGCCTTCACAAAATTATTCTTCAGCAAACATCTTTGAGACTTAGCAAGTTCGCATCAACACTGACTTATTAACTGTAAAATTTTAGGAAAATCGTTTACTTTTACAATGTTTGTAAATATGTGAGAACCATGTATCTATCACATAAGTAATTATTAGTTTATCTGTTGTTGCTTTTTTTTTAAATTATTTTTATCTGTTGTGTTATAAGTAATTTGTATTTTTTTTTAGATGCATCATCTTCACATATAATTATATAACTAATGTACCTACATATACAAAATATTGTAAAACACTTTAAAGGAGTAACGGTGGAGTTTCTTGCCCATTCTTCTCCATACGAAAACTACCTTTTGGAAGGGACGACTAGAATCTTTTTTTTTTTTTGTAATTTTTGACGTTCAAAAGTGCCTTGCATGGGCCTATTTGAAATAAATGATTTGACTTTGCCTGAACAAACAATTCACTCGAATTGTCCCATTATTCAGCTCACATACACACTATTCACAAAATTTTACAGCCCTGACCATCTGATTAACATACTCATTACGGATTCTTAATTTAAGTAATTAATGTAAAAAAAGTTTCCGACGGACGACGGTTTGATAAAAGTAAACTTTCAGTTGACTTTGTTTTCGTAGGCGTGCTACGCGCTACGAAAGTGCTACGCGCTACGAAGACGTGACGTGTTCACATCTTTGATGTTTACACATCTACATAAATAACTGTAATCATTCAAATATGTAATTGTTTTTTATTCGTTTTGTTTATGAATGAATGTTCTTTTCTTTTCAATAATTTATTTCAAACTTCACATTCAAGATAGAGAAATGTGCTCATTGTTTGTTTGCTCTAAGAAATATGTCAGGGAACAAAAGAATATTTTTCTTAGACAAAACTTTTCACTCGAAGTAATTAAAACAGAAGCCAAGTTTGTTTTGAGTGAACAATTATGAACGCGTGGTGAGTATCGCGTTTTCTTCTTCCTCATTAAATCGGGACAAAGCAAGCGCCGGCAAACTTCGACGGGTGTAATGTTATTCATTTGGGAAAGTCAAAGGTTGTATTTACAAAAAAAAATAAGTCGCCGGAGAGCGGACGGTGGCATTTTTTCCATTCGGCGCGTTCCATTAGCGTGCCTTTGTTTGGCGGGAGCGCGCAAATTAATTTAGCTCTCCCGCCATTTCCTCGCGCCGCCGCCCGCGCGCCGCCCGCACCCCCTGCCGCGCCCTTTTTTGTCTACGCCTTGCTCTACGTATCGTTTTCTTCTTTATGGCTCATTAGGCAGCATTGTCGCCATTGTTTTTTTTTCGCCTAACCTACGAGATCTAATTATTATGATCAGCAAATCTCGTACATTAATGTTATTGGGTTAGTGTGGTGATACCTACCGAAGCAATATCTAATAACTTATGTATGCTTCGAGTCAAATCAAAAGTTGATAAACAAAAAAGATTTTTGTCCATTACGAGTATAAACATATACTCGTATAGTCAAAACGATTATGTTAAAAAAGTTTTTGAGTTTCATTATGAACAGTAATTTTATTTAGAAATAAATCAAAAAACTAGTCCCAATAAATAAACTGGTGAACGTTTAATTGTTACTTTCATCAAAAGCGTACAAATAAAAGAACAGATTAACGAACCTTCGGAGTATCAAAAATGAATAAAAACAAATTGCTCAATAGAGCAGAATCGACAATTGTCATCGGTACTTATCCTCTTTGTAGTAAAACCGTTGAGTAAAGGGTGCACTACAATATTAGTAGGTAGGGTAACATCAAGGGGAACTAGTTACAATTATATTATTTATTATAGGTACCTAACACTTGTGGTTAAAAATAATCAAATATTTACTTAAGCTGAAATTAATCTCGTTGTTTTTTTGTAGATTTCAGATTACCTTAGTACTAATGTTCAATAATGCCTTCTTTAACCCTTTCAACTATATTATGTAAATAGTTACAACTGGGTTCATTTCCAACTGTCACGGAATCGAGTTGGCTTACTATTTTATAAAGGGTGTCAAGCTGGCACACTACAGACCGCTGAGTCAAAGCAATCAAAATTCTAGACTAATCGGACTTCGTTGTGCATGACATGTTTAAACCGGCAAACTTAGCTCAATAAAGTTTAAACCCTTGGGTTTTTAATTATAAAACAAACTCACCTTCTTGTAGCTGTAGTAAAAGCTGCGCGGGCGCTGCACGCAGTGTGGGACGCGCGCTCAGGGCCACAAAAACCCGACAACTGACTCGCGACTCGCGGCCGTGACCCACAGTTTTTTGAAACGCGCGTGCCCTCGACTCAACGCTCGGCTAAACAACCCTTGCGTATTCATAAACCCACACGTCATACGTCGGGGTACGTCTCGACACAAGTATTACTGAACCATTTTTATAGAATATTAAAATGAGTTGTACGTATTTTAACAGATTTGGTAGATTTTAGTGTCGTAAAGAGTGTAGTTTACACTGAAAGGGTTATATACGGATTATTGTACGTGAGATTGAAATTAATTGTCCAGAAAATGCATGATTTGATGATATTAAAATTCTACCTATTATATTAGTCTGAAAAGGCCCACGAAATAGTAGTCATACTCGTTCCAAGAGAATCTCTTTGTTCTACGTTAATTAAATTCTCACTGCCTCTACAGCAGAAAATGTGCGTCATTAGAAAAAAAGAATTTTATCTCGCTAAGTTGGTGGACTGAAAATTTATAATTAATTACTTAGCAGACACATTTTAAATTCTTAATTAAGCAATCCGTACTTTCTCCCGCCTATAAATTAGATCGAGCCGTTTCCATAGAGACTACTCATCCTTTAAAGCGGGCCGGGGGGAGGAGGGGGGGCTTTACAAAAAATATAACTTAGGGTGAGTAAAAAACCGTGGGGTGACTCAGCCGGCCGCTGCACCCCACGACGAGAAATCTACGATCAATATTAACTCTTTTTTTCAACGGGGAAACGCTGAATTTTTAAGTCGTTTTAAGTCACGACGAAATGTTGAGGAAATTATGCGCGTGTTGAATGTATCGGGCACGCTTCACGCGAGCACGACGTGTTACTGCTAATATTTGAAGTTCGCGATCGTCATAAATCAAAGTGTCCATACGAGTCGTGCATCGAACGATTTAACTCGCGTGCATTTGTCAAGGTCGGGGAACATATGTTAGTGACATCGATGAGATTCAATTGTTATTTTTTTACCGAATCGTTATATTTTGTTTTAGTGAGTTTCAATGTTGCTCGGAGCTACGAAGGTTGTCGTTACAATTACTTTGTCTTTACTAATTTCAATTATTAAAAAATCTTTAAGAAAATTGGTCTAGGAGGAGGATATCAACTGATTTTAACCTTGCATAGCGAACAACAATAGATAACTGGTACGATTATAGCTAATATCATAGAAGATTGAGACTAGTCATATGTGAAAATTACTAGAAATATCAATGGACCTTTTAAAACGGTATTAACCTGAACAAATTGTTATTTTCGTTCATAGAATTCCTAATGCTAAAAAAATTATTAATTGGCCTATAATTGTATGTTACTGTTTAACTAACGTACGTACTTTATGTATTAAATATTTGCACGCCATCACTACATGGGGTAATGTGTCTTTGCACTGAATTTTATATGTAACATCTTTTGTACCTACCACATTGTATGCAATTAAACTATTAACACACTTAACTTCACGCCTTGTTTCCCGAAGGGTTAGGCAGAGGTGCACCTATAGTACTGTCACATTTCGCTAGCTATGTTTAAATCCCATGTAATAGGGGGCGAAGCTATTGCCATCAACCGGGCACAAATCCAGACTAGGCTGCTACCGAGAAATTTCATATAGAAAAACATAATAACACTTTGCCCAACCTGGGAATCGAAACCAGGACCTCATGTTCAGTAATAGTGCTTGCGACCACTAGACCAACGAGGCAGACCAGTCGCTTTTTTTACAATTTTCATTAAAAACAAAACAAAACATTACTTTTCAAGGTTTCAAAATTCCTTATCACAGAAATTCACGCTTGATTATCCAGTTTACTTTTCCATTATAATACAAGGTGAATCCTAGCTTTTTATGAAGAAAACTAAAAAAAATACTAACATGCATACGTAATTAGTCAGAGTGCATTAATAAAAAGCTGTGTTCGGCCCGGTGTGTGCGCACACGCATAAAAAACGTTCATTAGAAAAAAGCTATTTATGACAGCGGCCATTATCATCCAATAAATCAGCTGGCCGCTCTTCTGTTTTTCGATAATGATTCTATTATTAAGGAAAAGCGTTATGTAACTGTAACATTTTTTTCCTAGTGGTAAGTAGTGTGGAGACGGAACCTTTCAGGCAACGTAAACTAACGTTTTATTTACCTTGTGAAATATCAAGGTGAACTGTCGTTTTTTGAGATAATTTTGATCGCAAAAATTTACAGGAGAAAATAACGAATTAAGTATAAAATTTCTGTTTACATACCACAAAATATAGTACCTAGTCTGCACTGGTCCAAAATGTTTGGCAGCATTTAGATCAACATATTGAATCTTAAAACTTAATTATACAGATTCAATAAAAATTGTGTGGACCTTTACATAAATGTACCTGTTCTATTTCTACCCTCATTAAAGTTTTATTTTTATCTTATTAAACTAAATACTTCATAATTCACAAAGGGGAAAATAATGTTTTTGTTCAACTCTTGAATTTTTTAAGGCTTTGCTTCGTGGCTTAGCTAGGCACTGCTACGAAGAAAGCCTTCTCCACGAGCGTGAGCGGTCGTAAGTTTTTATGCGTGTCGGTCGGCTCGGCGCGGCGCCCACTGTACGGGTTACAAATTGTGGGGTGAAAGGGGTAGTTTTTTTCTAATCGACTTTCCTAACAGTAATAAACGATATTTATCTTTGTTAATTATGGTTCGCTCCGCGCTTGGTAGCTCTGTGCGTGTTTTCGCCTCAAATGTTTGTGTTATTATCGAATTACCTATGTTTGTCGTTAATGTTGAATTTGTTCGTATTATAGCCGCGGGCCGTGTCTTACTAATGTTCCAAATGGAAGATTTCGGCGGTTTTTAAGTGTTCTGTGATACAAATGATTTTGGGACATCGTGTAACATAAATATTTTCTACCAGTTACATGAACTTATGTAAAAAAAAAAAATGTTTTTGTTGTTTTTTTTTAAATTACACTTCCTAAAACGGTTATTTCGATAAAAAATCCTACATGTAAGTAGAAATACAGCCATAACCAAGAATTTAATTGAGCCAAACAACAGGTAGTACATATTCATTGATTGTTTATCAAGATATTCTTATTATTAGAACCTTACACTACAGGATTATTGTTGTACGCTCATTCAAACATTGTACATGCGAAGAAACGTTGAAAATTAACTCACCTACAATTAACATTACATGTGGAAGAAGCAAGTTTAAAATTAATTAAGAAATGTTTCAGTGCTTCCTGGGTGAAACCACGGTCTGCAAAACTGAGTATAATTGTACAAGGGACTTAACATTTTATTTTCGTGTTCACAACTAACTTGTGCTTACTAAAATGTGTCTAAGTATTGATTCATGTAATAAGTTACGCCGTTCACGATTATTAACCCTCATTATTGCTACCCTGTCATAAATTAGGGCTGAAAAGAAAGAAAAAATTAATCGAGTCGAAAAAAAATGTAATTTAAAAAGAGCTAAATGTGCACTTCGAAATTTTAAAATGAGAAACGAGGGCACTGATCCCGCGGGGCGCATGCGTAATATCAACCCTTTTTTACCCTTTCGCTTCCCTGAGCTTTTTTTTTGTAAGCGTTTTTGTAAAGGGTTGTATGGGGTAGGTACCTGCCACGCGACTCAGCGGTAGGGTTGAATTTTTTCATAATGGACCGATACGCTGCAGAGAGATGCAGTTTTTTCTGTATGGAGTTCGCTTGGAGAACAATAAAAAGTGCATTGACCTTTAACAAGAGATCAGCTGACGCATAATGGTGCACTTGTGAACACATGTGCTATTGATTTTTACTGTCGTTCAAGGTCGCACTATTTTATTCATGCAGCAACATTGCGATGTCATAGGTAATTAGTTCGATTTTTTTAAATTGCTTTGTGGACTGCATGCTACTTGAACGATTGGTTTAATTATTAAATAAAGGAAGGTAAATCATGTAAATATATATTTTCCATTTCCATTCTATTTTGTTATTTTTGCAATAACTTTAGCAAGAAGAAACTAGCCCCCCTGAAAATAATATCATAGGTATTGCTACAAAACTTGCTCTATTTATAAATGTATTTAACCTGAACTTAAAACAAAGTGTAGGTACGTCAAAGATATTACATGTGTAGTACCTACGAAGGCTTGTATCATACCGGTTGACAACAATAAAAAGCTTATGTCAGTATTTTTACCTAATAGTGAGCACTTTAAAAGCTCGTAGCAGTAACGCTAGCAGCAAATGTTTACTCCTTACAGTTCTTACAGCTTATATGGCTCGTCACGTATCTATTCAACAGATTCACCGCATCACCTTCACAGACGAGACACTAAGCTGCTTCACATGTCATCATGAATGCTGTCAGATCTCACTGAAGTACTAGAATACAAAACAGGGCTATACATGTATGAGTGCGATTCAGTCTAAATACCTGTGAAGCGCTGATATCTACTGTATGCCTGACTCGGTATTTTTAAACCACGATATTGTGATATGTGTATTTCAAGTACTGCTCGTGTGTCCGTGCATTTGGATTTGACCATTTTATAGGAACCTAAAAAACCCTACGTGTCATAAAAATAAATAGGTACATTCTGTGATTTTAATCCAGAAAATAGCCAAGCGAAAACGAATTTTTTTTATACTTTACAACTGTACCCTTTATGACAATACAGTCAATACTAAGCGGGCGGATGGTGTCATCTTTCGGCGCAGCAGCCGTACATTTTTGTGCAAAATCTGTAAAAAGCGTTGCACCGGTACATAATAAGTTTAACCCACCAACACTGTAACCCACATTGATCAAGGTGTTAAGGGTTATCAAGTTGCAGCCCGTTACGAGTTCTGTTTATCACGCTTTTGTTAAAAACTCTTTTTTGATATTTAAAAAAACGTTGCCCCTTGCGTTACCCGACGCTCGTTTTTTGCGAATATGAACTTGTGCCGAATTTAGCCTGAGTGGAACGAAGTATAGCAGTTTATCATTATCGTCTTTGTATTACAGAGATAGTTAGCCATATGGCTAGATTGAGCTTAGATGATAAAATACTAGCGAAAGCCCGTACGCAAAATACGCGCTTTGATGTGGAGTTACCTAGGTACCTAAAAAGCTTGTGTCATAATTCAAACTTAATTAATTTTCATGTGCATAGGTAAGCATGATTTCAGTTGATCCAGATGGTTTTGTGCCACTTAATAACAATTTAAGTTACACTTACAATAAGTTACAAAGTGACAAATAATTTTACTACAGTACTTATTAATAATATGACATCACACTTGTACAATAAGTACAATAACTTTTAACGTGTGAACACCAATCGATGTTTTTATTAGTACAACCTTCACGTTTCCGTCAAGCATATTATGGTATTCAACATATTATTTTCTTCACTTCTAAAGGACGTTACTTAGAAATTATACTTAACTTCTTCTTCTTCTAGAATGTCCAACAGTGAACTGTGATGATAATCTGTAACAATCTAAAGTGTAATGTTATGCATTTATCAAACTGTATAAATAAATCAAAATTCTTTTCCTAACATAATAATGACGTAGGTTCAGGAAAATTAACCTACGTAAAGTCCAGACTCACAAGTCATGAAAGCAACTGTCCCTAAGTTATTAATAATAATTAGAATCATTACTTTAATACTATTACTTAACTACTTTCTGTCTCATAATATACAGGTCTCCTATTTTGAGAGACAGGATTTATATTTTGTCATATAGATTTTTGTAGCCTTTCAACGTTTGTCACAAACAATTATGTATAAGTTTAGTATATCTACTACTTTGTTCAACTTATGTCTACGTATTATTTTTGGATAAATAAACATTATTATTATTACTATCTACCCGTAAATCTACCTTATCAAAGCAACGTAGACCTTCGGGATTAATTAATGATGGAATTAGAGCGTTAATAACAACTACCTAGAAAATTAGTCCTAGACACTCAGACTACTTGTTAATCATAATGACACGTAATAAATAGCTGGTACAACCTCTACCTATCAGTTCCAGATGAGCAGAACATTTTTTTACATATAATTAGTTATCTAAAGTGATTAAGTTTGCTCAAAGGGTCTTTGTGAAGAAACAACCCATCTAGGAGCACACCGCATTCGCGATTCTAAAATTAGTGGCAGCTGTCGTGCCGCCCCCGTTTTACCTACACCTTACTTTTTACCAAGAAAAAGAAAAAACTTGGGATCTTTTTCTTCGTATAAGTTGAGAGTGAGCCGGCCGAGATCTGATTTCGCAAAGATAGAGTTTCATCAGTAGACAAGGCGTTTTTAAGAGTTCTTTTTAATTATTTCTAGCTCTGCCCGAAAGCGGGTCACGGCTCGGGTGACACGTTTATTATTCAAACAAGTCTTTTATTGAATTTAAGAACCACCCAAGAGAATACTAGCGCTTTGATTCCATTTCCTAAATTAATTAGTTTTGATTAGATTCTTGTTGATTTGATTGTTTTAATGAAATAATATGTATTGACTACCTATTTCAGTTTCAAGATTTTGTTAGTTCCTAACTTATGAAACTTGTAAAGAATATATTGACCTAAAACCCCAATTCGATTTCGAGATGGCAAAAACTTTAATGATGATGATACCTTCATATGGCAGGAGTACTACTTATTATCGCGTTGACAAGTTCAAAATGTTCTAGGTATTTTACTATCGGTCTAAAAAAACCCCATATCAAAAATAATTACAAATAGATTCTATTACTTCACATTCCATAATGTGTTTACCTTAGACTACCATAGATCAGCACCCTTTCTGAATACATTTCTATAAGACATACGAAAAACATCATTGTAATGTTTTTCGCTATGCATGTAACTGATGTAACGTGCCGATGGACCTTTGTCTCTATTATGAAAACATGGAAGAAAGGGCATTACAAACAGATTAAATGCAAACAGACCCAACGGCTACTGTGCGGTAACACAAACAACTAATGCTAAGCGGACGAAAACAAACTCTTTTGTGTGGCTTCTTTCGGAACGTACCCTGTATACGATTTCAGTGACAATTAGGTTATGTGGAGGACTAAAAATGCCGCTCTGATACCCGCCAGTGATACTCCTCGGATTAAAGGATTACGTCTTCGTTGTAAACAAGTTCGCGTGTATTCCATACCCCTTTCTTGCTGTGGTAATCGGTCTGTGTTGCCGCAATGTTCATGGAATCTGTGTTTGGGAAAAAGTAGGTGTTTACATTTCTTTGTAGCAGTGGTAATCCATCGGTAAGGTTATTGTCGTGGACGTGTGAAATGGCTGCAGTCAATCTCGATCTATTACTTAGTAAACAATCTAGGATATGTGTGACTCGCTGTACATATTGCCTGGATATGGCTACGTAGTTACATACATGGTTTTTTGCTTGTCTAACTACCATTGTGGTCTTCCGCAATCACTAACTTTTTGCAAATGACATAATGTCAGTAGGGTTTAATAAAAATAAAATAAAAATGACTTGCAAAACTCATCCAACCCCGCGAGACGCTCCAGTCTCTATGTGAATGAGGATCACGTGAATCGCGACAAGTTCCATACATACGGGTTATTAATGACATTGTACAGATACGTCCTTTTGTTGTCAATTAAATACATCAAAAATGTTAAAGGAAGCTATAATTGCGTTGAATAGGAATTTCCAAAAAGGGGACATTTAGCGTAAAAATCAATAATGAAACGTCGTAGTGACAATGGCCGGCGGTTACCCGGACTGACTATGAAAATAAATGCTGCTGCGTGACGAGGCGCGGGTGGAAGTTTTTTTAAGGTACCTTCAAACTCGAGTGGCGGGTGGAAAGCGTGTCATCATCCACACTTGAACTGCCGATGAAATAAATAATCGAATTATGAAAGGTATGGAAAATAATTGTCTATCCTTTAAAAGTTTAAACAAAAGGCTTTTGCCATAGATCGCATAGAATATAATCAAAATAATTTATTGAATGTTCTTATTTAAGTAGATTGGTGATGCACTCAGCATAACTTAGTGGTTTACTTAACTTCACTGACTATCTCTGCTTACCTACAATAGCCAGAGCTTGCAGAATATTTTGTTTTCAGTATCTTGTTAACTTCCATGTAGGTCTAAACTCATTGTTACTAGATTTCAAATGAAACTCGATTGAGCGTAAAATTCATACACTCATGACTCAAGAACCTACAAGACACCATACATTCAAGTATCTTCAAAAAGGGTAAACAGAGCGCAATAATTTATTGTCATCTATGCAAAAAACTGTTCGAATGTATCGCACACGTGCATAGACTCATCTCACAATGCGTGTCCAATGCATTCACATATATTTGCTTAGCTCCACACGATTTCTTCTATTCACACTCAAATAGTCCTTTGACTCCTTTGTGATATTCATAAGGAATACTGTCAATAAAAATTGTAGCATTATACTGAATACTTTCACTAGTACGACTTTCCTAGATTTAAAGATAAAAAGAGTATATTAGAGTGCGATAGTCGGTCATTCTTCCATACAAACGTAGTATGGTGATTACTCGTCTGTTTGACGATGTACGTTCAAAACTAAAAATTATATCAATTCTTCTTATCATTATCTAGCCCTGTACCGAAGCAGAATTGGAAAAAAAAAATTGGTTTGGAAGTTATGAGCGTCGAAACTTCCATATTTCAACACTAATTTTAACTCGTGTTTGGGCGTAAATAAATAACTCATGTAGTAAGAAAATGGCAAAATAGAAACCGTACAGGGATAGATCATTTGTTCAATAGTTCAAATAATTTTATTTTGAGTATTTACTCAGACAGATATTATGAAAAAGCTACTGAATATATTTACATTTAGTAGCTTTTTCATAATATGTATACGCCCAAAAGGTCTGTTCATAAAATTTTACGCGCTCGTTTTCGTTATAAATTTCACTAAATGAATGAATAAATATATAAATAAATCAATAAAAAATATATAAATAAATACTTAATAAAAAAAACTAAATAAATAAATAATTAGACTAATTAGCATGCATATTAGTTACGCCCACCAAAGATTTCGAGCCGTCGACTAGTTTACCCTTAAGTACTTATATACTAAGGTACTTCTTTGTTAGAAATAAAACATGCCCACTAGTGTTATGTAATCGGAATACTAGAGACAGTCTCGTCGAAAACTTCTTGTTAAGTATTGTAAGAAACAAATGTAGCTTACTTTTCTTACAATGTTTTTTATTTACTCGAGCAAGATTTTCTCACTTGTTTTTTATTTAACTTAGTACTTATTTGAACATGAGTGTCTTAAATTGATTGATATTAAATCTTAATTTATCTCAAACGTGAATGAAAGAAGTCGTTATTTGCTGAAATTATGAAAAAAATTATTCGACATTTTACGTTTCTGCAACCGTTTCTTGAAACTTTTTGAGTTACTTTTACTAACGGGTAAAAATGTGTCGGTGTATTTCTATGCAACAGCGTTAAATTTTGGCGTCGGAATGTGAACAAAAACCATTTTGTTGGTTTCGACATTATTAGTCCATCCTTCCTGATGTCTTCCGGTATTTATGCCATTTGGCTGAATGTTCCATAATGTATTAGAGAAAAATATCAATGTTTTTTAAAACAGACATTACAACAAGAATCAGCTACATAATTAAGCAGGTATTTTAACAATCATAGTATAAATAAATCAATAATCCAATCGTCTTCATGAGTTTCTCAATTTGGAGACAGGAAGAAATACGAAATTGTCACATTTTCACCTGTGATTCTTTTGTTGCATCACTTATTTTAAAATATTCAGCAAATGTCCTTTTATTTATGAAATATTTGTAACCTCACAACTGTTATCTGTTTCTGCGCGAGCGCCTTAATGTGTTATGGAAACAAAGTGCAACACCTGTCTCCGCAGACGTAATCAATAGACGGCCTCGTTTCCGCCGCCGCACAACCGCACACAAAAACAAATGAATGATAACTTATTACAAAAAACAATAATAACAAAGCCGAAAGTGTTCCGAGCAGCAGATTATGAGCACGTTCAGTTATTAATTTATACGTGGCATCGCGGTAAAAAAACTCAACCCTCGCCTTACTTAGAAAAAACGTAGCTCGCGACGCAAAAGGGAAAGGGTGGCCGCCCGAGTCGCGACTCGCGTGCTGCATTCTGTTTTTTAACCGTACTCTGCGGTTTGTTTTTTCGTGTGATGCGTTCCTGTTTTTTAACAACACAATACCGTTGTTAAGAATTGTTTTTTAAGTGCGTCATATTGACGCGAGGCGCGAGCTCAAGGCGCGATCGCTAGTGTTTTTGTGAAGGATCTTATTTTTAAATCTCATCGCTTCTGGTAAATGGGGTATACAAGTTTTCAGTGTTTAGTCACGGATTGGTAAAGGGGAAGACTTTTGTTTTTATATAAGATATGTACCTACATTGTATTTATATCTTAGGAGCGGAAAGGAGGTGGGTAAAGCACGAGCGGCGAGACATATGGTTCGTTAGACAAAGCCGATGTTTTTCACGAGAGGCAGGTGTTGCATAGGGTACAGCGACGGCTACATGTAAGAATGTCAATTTACTAAATAAGCGTACAAGTGAAAGAATACGGACATTTTATAAGATCAAGTGGGTATAGTATTAGCTCCTTATATATTACAACGGCCAATATAAAAATAAAAACATCCTACCTGATAGGTTGGAACTTTGAGTAAACAAGTGTAAATATGTTAATATCATGCAACACTTAAATCTCTGGCTAGATAATAGCACAACAGCGTTGCTATAAAACAACATCAATAATGTTTGGAATTTGTAAGTGCGCTATAAAAAATGAGCTATGAAAATGCCATTAAATATTAAAAGTGGAGAAACAGAGAGCTTAACAAGAAATAAAACATCGTTATAAGAGGCTAGGAGACGACCAAGGCGCCCCCGGCCGGGCCAGCTATCGGCGCGCCTCAGTTAATGCCTACTTATACCTTATTATATAGCGGAGTTTGCGTTGAGGAACAAAATTAATTGGTTAAAACTCCTCTCAGTATCCAGGGCGGGCCGCCCCCCTCCTCCCTCTTAATTCCGTCGTCCCCCCCGCAGGCCCGCCACCTCGCCCCGCGCCCCGCCAGCTCCTTTGAACGCAACCTACCTAGAGAAAAAACAGAAAAGTATAAAGTTCACTCCCCAAGAGTTGCAGCTTAATTAATTATATTTTTTTCGTCCTGTTTAGTTTTTTTTTTCATTTTTGTTTTTACGATATCGATATATAAATTGAATAAATAAGTAATTATCAAATAAAAATTTGTTAAATTAAAACAAAAAATATATATGAATGATAGTGATAACTTGATGAGGTTTAACAAAGTTATAGCTAATAACGCTGACTGGCTGCATTATTACTTATGTATACAGGCTCTATGTTAACCGATGTGGTTTCTGAACATACCTAGTGCAAGCTATTATCTTGTTTTTAATATTCACGTAATTTGTTATCAGGTGATATGTAATATCTGAAAACCTATTCAAAACTTTTGAGTCCGTCTGACTGTTTGTTTGCATCTCGCCTTTGACGTCGAATGCTACCAATTGCAGCTTTATTTTTTACTCCTAAAAATAAATAATCAAAAGACCATCTAATAATCCCTGCAATCTAATGAGAACCTGCAATTTGAGGGATTTTTAACCCAAAAAACTTTGTTGGACTTTCCTGTTTTTAGCTCTGCCTCTGTTAATTTTAGCGCTGTACTTATACCCTGAATGACAATTTCATATACGTACTGAACTTCCCAAGGCACAAAGTGCTCTTGAGTTAATGAAAATATTTTAATCCAGCAAAGAAATGACTATGGTAAGTATTGAGTATATACTTTCCGCATGAATCAACAGATTTGCGAAAAAATGCATGTATTACCCCACGTGTGTGGCGATCACTTTTATTTAATCATATTTAGAAATTAATGACCATTTCAAAACAAACATTATTAAAAAAAATATGAAACTGTATACTTATTAAAACTACATTAAATGCCAACATCCATAATTGTACAAACCCAAAAACGTATTAAAGTTTCTCAAATTCTAAAATGATAATTTCCGAGCTACAACGCTTGGAGTGCGCGTCCGTAACGAAGGGCGAAAGCAAAGGGTAGGTCGGGCTTGCGCGGGGAGCGCGGGGTTCGTTGCCACTTCTCCAAATAAATTATAATTCGCCCGCTCGTCCTCTACCCGAGCGTTTCGCGACTACTGTTTCAAACATGCCTATTACTTAGCTATTAATCTTGATTTACTTTATAGATAACTTACGACGGTATGTACTCTCTTTGAGCAGATACGACTGAGATGTTTGATAAAACGCCTTTTTATTGTTGTTTGAGAGTGAGTCTGTTATAATATTGTTGTATATACTGCACTGATGAGGGAAACTTATTGTACAGTGTAACGTTATCTCTACTTTGCGGTGTCCAAATTGACCGTTTTTCTCCTGTTTTATTGGGTAGTAAAATGCAAATGAGTGTCCTTTTATAAAACGTAAACCTAATTTAACTTCCTGATTGAAGAAGCAATAAAAAAAACATATTCCCTACTCCGTCTCCGTCTGTGTGATTTCCAACCCCTAATCAAACAGTCGGCATAATACATCCCCCATATCCACATCCACGTAATAGTTATAAAGGATATTTCGCAAGAAACACACGAACTAATCGTGGAGTGTGACGGTGTGCGGGGGGGGGGCAGGTCGCGGGGTGCGGGGTGAACGATTAATTTAATAAATACCAACCGGATTCCGGTGCGTTTGTCTCCCAGCTATGCGGTGGCGTGAGGCGGTTCTTGAATTACGACTCTATCTTGCCCTACATATTGTATTTATAGCTGATAGCATAAGCAGTATTAATCACTTAGGAATGACCACGTTTTCGGTGAAAAGAGTTTTTATTACAAATACCACTCACATTCTACTTCTAGACAGATAACTCATAATAGTACCACTACTACATCATCATTATTATCATTCAGCTAAAACCCGCCCACAGCTGGACATAGACTATCCCCAAGCATTGCCACACACACACACACACTCGTAAATAGTTCAACGCTAAAGTCTCTTTTTAGGAGAAAGTGATTTTCGTAGCAGCCGTAGCAACCGTAGCTCGTAGCCCGTAGGCCGTAGCGCGTAGGCCGTAGCAGCTTAAAGGTTAATTTATTTGTCACTAATTGCGATTACGTCCAATGAATCTATTAAAGTTATAACGATTTTGTAACTTTATATAACACTAGGTTTTCCCGCGGCTTCGCTCGCGTGGATTGCGGAAATTATCCCATGGAAATGTACTACTGGGATAAAAAGTATCCCATGTGTAATACAAGTTATAAACTATCTGTCTGCCTCATCCAAATGCTATTAGTAGCATAGCATAATGATTGAATACTATCGTGAATTGACAATAAGCCTAGTACTTTTTGTTAGGTTACTGCTTAGAAATTGTGCACAACGTCTAATGATTGAAATAAAATATTGAATTCATGCAACCCTAGTACTTTTTGTGCCAAGTTTCAAGGAAAAAGATTTTTCATACAAACGAAATCCCCCCTTCTCGCCCCCTTAAAGGTGGAATTTTCAAAAACCCTTCTTAGTGCACTACACTAAAAAAGGAAGCTATGTGCAAAATGTACGTCCCTAGTCCCAGTAGTTTCGGCTCTCCGTTCATATGTCAGTCAGTCAGTCAGTTTACAATTTTATATATATATCTATATATATATATAGATAGATAACATCACGCCTGTAATCCCCGAAAGGGTTAGACAGAAGTATACCTTTAGTACACCCACATTTCGAATTTTTGTGACTTATTTATTACATCATAAATAATTACATTACTGGATAGTATCTGGCTTTATAACGCGTACATATATATCAATTAATTGAATTTAACAATAAAATCCGGTTCATTATTTTTTTTTTAAATTACGCTTGCATTTCCGTCCTCTCTTCGAGTCATCAGAAGCCCGAAAGTTTGACACCAGTCTTACCAAGGGGTATCGTATAACCCAGTTACTGGGTTGTGGAGGTCAGATAGGCATCCGCTCCATGTAAAATACTGGTATTCAGCTGCATCCGGTTAGACTGGAAGCCGACCCCAACATAGTTGGGAAAAGGCTGGGCAGATTGATTGATTTCCGTCCTCTCTTAAAAATATCACATGTGGCAATGAAATCAATGCAATAACTTCGACATAAGTTAATTGTTGGATTGGACATTGGTTATAGAAACGTCAATTTTTAAGTCTACGTTTTACTATGGCCCCTGTGAGACGGCAGAGGTAATTCAAACGCAATCAAAATATTCTCTCCTACACTTTGTGTAAAACCAAGACCTTGAATAAAATTTCGTACAGTTGACATAAAAAAACCCCATTCAATTTTTACTATTTTGCAAACGCAGTCGTATTTTTGCATTCATTATTTTACACCCTCACCCTTATTTGTTTGAGAGCTATTTTGTAAAGTTACACTCTTAAAATTCTGCTATGAATTTAAATATTACGTTTTAGGATGGCTTCTTAGAACGACGATAAGTCAGGTATACTACTGAATTGTTGGTTTGAACTTATTATAAGGGTTTAGGAGAGCAATAGATGACAGTGTGTAAGGTTCAATAAAACCAGCCCAAAGCAAAGGAGTGTATCAGAAAATAATATTGTTATGAAGTTAAATGATTTTAGGACGGATCAAGACAAGCGTCACTCAAATTCTAATTTGTCCACTATATTTGTTAAAATGAGGATTACAATTTCCTTTGTTCATCATTTCCATTCGTATTATCAACAACGAAGTTTCTTGGCGACTAATCTTTTTTTTAAATTGCTATCAATTTTAATTGGTGTCCAGTTCTTCTGTATCTCTAATTAGGAATAATATCAGTTATCAACAAAATACTAAAATGTACTCACTTATATAAAATGAACACGCCGCCTCCATACAAGGTAGCTCGACCCTGAGCGTGAAAGAGGGACGCGGTGCGTCTGTGTGCGTGTCGTGTGCGTGCGACACACATCGATGTGAGTGTATTAGTGCGACAACTCATTACTTACGCCCGATCTTAGATAAATTACACACTTTTCTTACTTAGTAGATACTACGAGCCTATCGCACACTAACAACAAATTAGTTTTATTGAACACTTACATTGTATATTATTGGTGGATACATGGCCACTGAAAAGTATCGAAGCCTTTTTCTCTTTTTGATATCTTTTAAATCTAGACGTGGTATGTCTGTAACATGAAAATTATGAAGAGACAGGCAATGTGTGTGAATTCATGTAGAATGACGATTTCCATCTATTTGGAGTATAAAATGTTTTAAAGAAATAAAGTGTTTCAGGGTGTGAAATAACAAAAAAAGAAATAAATAACAAACATCTCTTTATTTTAATAATTATGTACTGGACATTGATAAAGAAATACATATATAATCGTCGTACCATAATTTATGTCAGATTTATATCTTATAATATTTTGTACAAGTACAGTATAATTCCGAATTAAGTTATTATGAATGTTTAAAGGATACCTGTATCTCGATTTTACGTGAGGTAGATCGGTTATGGCTTCTAATAGAAATATTTTAGTAGACATCAATATTAACTAGTGTTATGCTACGGATTGGTCTGTGTTGTGGGATGGCACTGAATAATACATCGCTAACTAATCATTATAAACAATATTAAGCAAAACAACACTTCAAAATATTTAATTAAATAGGAACTCAAATTAATTGCAACCAATAGCGTTAGAGCGTGCATGAATGTGTCTCTTATCGTCTGAGAGAGTGCAGAGATGTTTGCGAATGTTTTATAGATAGAGTGGAGAAGAAACACAATCATACACGTCAGCGCGATGGCAAGTGCTCACAGGTACCGCACGTGCGGTGACCAGCATAATAAATAAAAATCAGTCTCAAACTAATGATCACCCGCCAACAACTATACAATCCTGTCACTTGTACGTTATCTCCAAGGAGATAAACAATAGAAAATATTTCCAAGAACTTTGGCTCTTTACCCTGGCGTAGTAACCGTAGTCAAATGAGGTAGATAATGGCAGTACCGCCTAACTTTACACTAACTACCAATATTACAACATTGCAACATGAAATTACGACTTCTAATCAAAAGTTATCATTAAATTTGTACACATTTATATTTGTACCAATAATTTCTTTGGAAAAAAAAATATCGTTACTCCTACACTGATTCCTTATACCTAGACCCTACACTTCGAACATGACTTAAGAAAAGAAAATAATAATAATCAACAAACAGTACAGCCTAATTATATAATTACATACAATAATTATAAATCATGTGCGCTAAAACGTTCAGAACAACTACTATGACATTAAATTATATTAAAAACATGGAAAATAAAACATTACATCTAGTAGGAAACTAATACCCGTAGAACAAATTGCAATAATGCTCACTACACCGCTCTCGTGTCAAACGAGAACACACAATTATAACATAAGGGCCATAAGCACAACGAGGTGATCATAATTTAACACTAAGAATAATTATGTACAACACTTTAAATATTTTTGACTGTTGCCTTACAACTACAAGTAAATATTTACCTTAACGATATTGAGTCATTGTGCACATGGCCCTACTTAGAACATCGTCTCTATTAACACATATATTCACTTGTCTCAATGTCAATACAACACAGCCCGTCGAGAGTTGCTTCGGTATCGAATTTAAATAATTTGAAATATAATTTTCGAGACACCAACTTCTCTACAACGTACTTTACAACACTACATAAATATGTACACGTAATATTAACAATACGTATTCGGATTAGATATCGTACAGATATCGAAACGTCTACAAACTAATAATAAATAATCTTGTAAGAGACAGCATTATGTACAGAAGCACGGAGCGCGCGGTCGGCGGGACCGGCCGCCGCTCGCGAGCCGGAGACTGCTTCGCTCACATTCATACGTAATTACAAAAGCTCCAATGATTCTTTACAATTATCCCGTATCATGTACCTATTCGAAACCAGTATAGTTATTATTTGGTATTTTGCCAAAAAAATAAATGTCCATAACATGTAAACTTTTCAAAGAGCTATTGATTGAGAACTTAAGAAATGTATAAAAGAGTGATTGCGAACCGGTTATCGCGAGTCGCTACGGATCGGGGCTCACACAATAGCGACAGCTTTGTCAGTCGCAACTCGATATCGAGCTCAATACGTAATAATTACCGCTTGTGAAGTAGCCTTTGTCGCCGAAATAATGAGGCAATGTCGCGACCTTCTCCGACTAGACCATATTCCAGTTTCCGTTCGTTAAGCGCGAGGGAGGACACCGATTGAAAATCAATAAACGCCAAGCATAGCGAAACATTTTTTTTTAGTTTTTATCACGAAACAATAGACGTACCAATAAATCAAAAAATATCTTTGTGCAATATGTTCTTTAGGTGTTTAGCAACGTTGCAAAATAAAAGAACAAAACGTCGTCGTTTTTGCCTCACCTCGCCTTGCGATTATGCAAATAGTACAACAATAAACTTCTAAACTGTAACGTGGATGAAAAAAGTACTTTTTATGGCGAACATTGCAAATGCAAAATCGTAAAAAAGAATAGAGGACTACCTAACGAGACTACGTCGGTAGTCATACCGAGAAAAGCAAAAAATTGCTCTGTAAAAAAGTAACCGTTGCCGTATTTAGAACAGCCGTAATTATTGTTACTCTGCAAGGAATTTGCATAGAATCATGGAGTTGATGGCGAGCGTCTCCGGAACAAGCGAGTGGGAGAGCATCGGCGTCGGCGGCCGACGGCAGCGCGGGTCTACGCGGGAGGAACTCGTATACCGGCTCGGCGGCGCGCGGGGCGCTCGGGGCGCGCGCGTCCTACGCGGAGTGGACCCGTAGGTCCGTGGGGGAGTCCGGCGTGGCCGGCCTCCGCGGCAGCGACAGGTCCTCGGGCTCGGTCTGTTCGGGCCACTCGTCCCAGCGCCAGTCGGCCGCGGCGGCCACGGGTGGGCTGGGCGTGTCGGGCGTGCAGCCGGTGCTTGCGCATCTGTGCAGCGCGGCCGCTTGCCGCCGCCTGAAGCGTGCGCCGCACCGACAGGCGAAAGGTGCATCACCCTCGTGTACTAAAGCGTGAGCTTTTAGTTGGTTGGAGTCTGAGAAGCGCGCTGGACAGCGAGCACACGCGTATGGTCGCTCGCCGGTGTGAACGCGGAGGTGTCTGCGCAGATTGGCCACTTGCACGAAGTGACGCGGGCAGTGCGGGCAGCTGTACGGCTTCTCACCCGTGTGAAGTCGCAAGTGTGTCTTGAGGTGGTGGTCTCGCGTGAAGCGCTTGTGGCACTCGCCGCACTCGAACGGTTTCTCACCAGTGTGTGTACGTTCGTGGTTTTGCAGGACGTGTTTGTAGCCAAAAGAGCGTGAGCAGACCTTGCAGGTAAAGAGTTTGTCTCTCGGTGGGTCGGCGGCTCCGGGCGAGGAGCCTGATGATGGCGGGGAGGGGGGTGCAGTGGCTGTCTCGTCGAGCTTGGGTGTGCGGCGTCGCTTGCGCGCGCGCTCCATGTCGTGCGGTGGCAGCAGCGGCGCGGGGGGTGAGGGGGGCCAGGCCGCCAGCAGTGCGCCGGAGTACAGCTCGGCCGGCAGCCCGGCTACCAGCGCGGCGGCGCGCGTCGCCAGCAGCCGCTCCGCTAACATGGGCAGGGATTCTTGACGCATGGTCGACAGCGGTCTCACTGACACACCTGAACAAGAAAAAGTTTGGAGTTGCATTACGTTACTTCAAAACAATAATGTTACAGTAAAGATTATTTTCAGAGGTGTTAAATATTACTACGTAGATTGCATTGCATTAATCTACGCCACTTAAAGATTTTCTTTCACTCTTGGCCTACTTTCGTCAAGGTGGAAGACCTAAAAAATTAAGTTGTAGTTTCTTTGGCATCACTTCCGTCACGAGTTAGTTTCGACCTAAACAAACAACACAGTCGAACCTATCGATAGCATACTTATCAGCGAGAGAGGACAAAAAACAGAGTAAAAACTAAACCAGACGTTGTAAAGGAAACATTTGGTCGCAATCACACCGCTGCAGGTCGCTTCCGCCCCGACCTGTTGCGCAAATTGTGTCTGCCACACTACCACTACTCGCTACCGTTCCATCAGGTTTCAACTCAATCTAATTACTTTCTTTACCTTGATCATTGGTATACATGTATACCTATCTCCCTAAATAAATATTTCCGGACTAGCCGTCATTTTCAAAATGTCAGGAGTGAAAGCAATCATTTGGTGTGACGAGTTTGTATAGTGTCGCGGCGAGGAACGGAACGGGCGCGGGAGGAGGGGAGAAGCGACCAGACCACTTACCTATATAATGGAATTAATTATTCCTCGAGCGGCAAACTCCGCCCGCCCGCTCCGCCCAAATTATATTCAAATATTAATTTCGTTGAAGAAAAGCCTTTTTGAGAGCACTTAATTAAAATTAGACAAAATCATAATTGAAAGTTCTCCTCGAGGCGTGAAGAGGCGGCACGAGGAGGGAGCTCCTTACATTATCTACTTAGCCGTGGAATTAATTCCCGGCCGGGCTCTGGACTCAGCCATCGCGCTTAATTGAAAAAGGCAAAATATTTTGTCGTTCGCGAGTGCTGACACGAGGCACTTTACACTTTTTATTAAAACGAACAATTTATATCACGAACATAGAATTTAGAAACTTAAAGAAACTTTTAGAAATATCATATTCTAATTGCTTAAGTATTGAAACTAAGTATTAATAAGTACACAAAGTATGTCTGTTGTATAAGATAATTTTAAAGTTTGTGATTAGGTGGGGGCGTCGCGCGCGGCACGTACCGGCTTATCCCATAACTTTTTAATAACATTCCTCGTTATGTTTGGAGGACGAACAGCGAACCGCACTCGTGATGTGATCAGAATTATAATACTAGGCTTAATGTAAAAGTTTAAACAAGTAAATACCGACATTTTGTTGTAAAACAATCTTGTATTCTGACGTTGTATCTAATTAGGTTCGAAAACAGATCAACAGATGAATTTAGTTTTTGCAGCGATAAATTTATTTGAAAAATCGACATTAGGGCTAAGCGAACGTTTTTAATGGGAAAAACATGATGAAACAATTTTTTATAATAGTTTTCAAAAAGAGCTGTTACTTCTTTTACATTATACTTTATCGTTTCGATAAAGTCATTGAACAACCACTTACCACATAATCTTACAAAGGCTACTATATTATCGACTACTTATTGAGTACGTTTTTTGTGCAAAGCAGCGTCATAATGTATCATTTTTATTAGGCGGCCGGGCCCGCTGGGTGACAATGTTGGTGATAAATTTTTACAGCGCGCCGCACCCTTCCGTACGGAGCTTTTTATGTGCTAAAGAGTTGTAATTATCCCCTCTTTATACGCCATAAATATTTGTCAATAACCCATATTCAATACTTTTATGGAGTTGCCTGCGGCCGCCACTCCATAACTCATTATGTCGCAAGGGTTCGCCCGATAACGGACGTGTCAATGACTTTCTTATTGCCCCGCACTTGCTACGAACGGTACATTCATATGAGCTTTTAGAGAAAAGCTTGCTACTTTATTTGATGATAATATTTATTATAATTTGAATGGAGCAATAGTAATTAGTACAATTCGTGCTGAATTATAATATCTACGTATTTTGCAATTTTATAAAATTATTTGCATTCTTTCTGAATACAAAGTTCATTCATAAGAGCTTCCGTGTTTTATTTCTGTTGCACGATAATTTCATAAGATATGCTAATTCTTACAGAAATTATGGTTTACGAATAAACTTCTTGAGTCAAACCTTGTTTATTCTGGTCAATTAAATGTATGTCTGTTAAGTCGGCCAGTTTAGGATACGCCGGATATACCACAGCACTTGTAGAGGCAGTAAATGTTTCATTTTTGTTCATTTCAAATAAAATGTGAAACTTCCCAAACCTTATTTGTCCAGATTGACCTAATTACATTGTGTGCCATATAATGGGATTAACCTGCGGCTACCGGCGGCTTTTGGTACGTTCTCACTCGCACAGATTACAGAGTTCGTACGGTTTCGGCGGTTTAGGGTTAAGCGGGATACCGCGCCGCCTAATGGGGCTTCTCTGACATAACAGTAGCCGTAACAAGTAACTTAACTGATGTAAGTACTTTATTAACCTTGGAAGTAGAAGAACCTTCATTATTGGTAGAAAGGTTCGAACCGCAGAATTTATAGTACAGCTTTTGAAGTTATATTACGCCCTACCTCTTTTAAAGATGTCTGTTTTTCTTTTGAGAAATGTTTAAACGATTTTTTTTTATTTACCAATCTTATTACTTTGATTGTAAAAGAAAGTGAACCTTCATTATTGCTGGAAATGGCAGTATCTACAGTGTAGCAAAACAACTTAAATAGGCAATTCCTCTAATCAAACGTTCTCTTTTTCTCTTGATCAACATTTAATGAATAATTTTTCGTTTAAGAATTGGAGAAAATCTGTCGATAAAAATTCGGGTTTACAGATGTTTTCCTCATATTTATAAAAAAAGACCATTAAGATTTATGTTCCGTGTAATGGCTCTTTAAATACACAGATTGATGACATCAACATTTGTACAAAGATTTGTAAGTACGACGAATTATAATTTTGCAATTATCATTAGTTATTTAAGAGCATTCATCCAAAAAGTTGGCAACGTTGCAAATAGCTGTCAAATATTACCTGTTTTGATTAATTTAGCAATATTACTGTATGAAAATAACAAATATGGCTAACTAGTGAACCAGCATATTAATAATGAATTGCAATTATAACTCTGAATTTGATGTTGTAACCATTTTAGGAGTAAAAACGGCATTTGGAATGTTTCCAAATACTTTTTTTAAAATCTAAAACTAAATATTCGGTGTTACGATATAAATTGTTCCATTTCAAAATCAATATTTTTGTACACTAGTTAGCCATATTTCTAATTTCCTTACAGTAATATCGCGAAATTAGTCAAAACAGCTAAATACTTGACAGCTATTTGCGACGTTCCCCACTTTCTATATAAATGCTCTTAAGCTGAACGGAATAATGATTTCAACAAACGTGCTAATAAAATTGAACACAAAAGGCATTATACAAATTGCAAGCATTATTCAAATGAATAATTTGTTAAATGAGCCAATAAATATAAAACCAAAACATAGTTAACTTTATGACAGTTGAGACAAAGAGTTGCAAACTACCTTCCAAACTACCATAATATTTGTAACGTATGTGTGATGCTTTGAAAGAGTTTATTATTATATTGGCTTAGCCTTTGTACGTTTGGACTACATTATAATTTCAATAAGTAAAAACTTTACGAGAAACTGCTGGCAAACTTTGAATATTTATAGATAAATACGTATACAATATCTTTAGCTAATTTTTTAGCATTGAAAATGGTTTTTTGATCGCTTCAGTAGGGTCCCGTTTTTTAAGAAAAGTGCGACCGGCGTCTAGCGTCCGCAATTATTAACATAGAGGAACGAAAATGATATCAAAAGATGAGTTACTGAAAGGGCTACAATACTGCAAAAAAACTGTTATTGAAAAAGTTTTTTTTATTTAAATAAAATGCAAATTTTTTACCATTACTTTTGGGATATTTTTTTTTTAAATCTTAAACATCTCAAAAACGAAAAGAGATATCGAAAAAATAAAAATTAATATCCTGGTAAATTTCAACGGCTTTAAAATACCATTCTGGTTTCGATAGGATTATAATTAAAGGTACATGTTGCCCTTTAACTCCGCTGATATTTAAGTGCGTTCATGAAAATAAAGTCATTTTCAATGTGCCGCGCCGGAAGGTGACCGTTCGATGGACCATGAGTTCTATGGATTTTTTTATTAATATGAAACTTCGGTTTTAATGTTGATGGTGTATTCTGGATGGCTCATCTGATAAATAATTAACTTATGAATTAAGTATTTTCATGATTTTTTATTTATTGTGTTAATATAGGTAACAACAAAAATAAATATATTATGTACAAGTGTGAAGGATAAAAAAAGGGAAGGAAGAGCTCATTGGGCATGAGAAATTCGTCCGCATCGCTGTCAGTTTGAAACTGCCCAAACGGCTGGCAGCTTTACCACGTTGGATGGATGGCAATGCTGATTCATTGACGTAAAAATTGGCCAGCCCTCTGGTCACGTGTATATTGATTTGTTTGTAATAAATCATATATTATATTAAACATCAAGAAAAACCGAGTGTCAATTTTAGAACAAAATATAGTTTGTCCTAAAATTAGCACTCGTTTATTAAATAAAATAAATATACGTAAGAAATGCTTCGTAAGAGAAAGGCACATTATTTTTTATGTAAAGAATTAATTACAGCATTGTTTCCCGTATGCGCCACTAGATGGCGTTAGCAGTTAGGACAGGACCCCCATTAAACATGCATTTAACTACAACAAATCCTTCACTAAAACCAATTTAAAATACCTTAACGGAATAATTAAGGAATTGGTAAGCAATTATGTTTAGTTTATAATGGTATGGCTCACTAATTACTTACGAGTAGTTAGCTGACCGGACGCGTAGTTAACATATATAAACACTTTTTTCATTATGTACTTACGTAAGTACTATACGTTGAAGTAGTTATTAGAAACGAAACTTTCGCAATTACTCAAGCCACTAATACCTAAACAATTACTGTCAATGAAAACCCTTACTTAATCTATGAATACTGCTAGAACTACTTAGATAGTTTAGGGATTCAAACCAATAGATAAGGCATTTTTTCAAATGAAAATAAGAAAATTATAAGTAACCTCTTACAATAATAAACAATTTACCTTATTAAACAAATATGATCCAGTACACTGTTTCTTCTTTATTTACCAGCATTTTGTGAGTGATTAGGAAATATGATTGCACAAATTACTTAATACTTATTTTACGTTAGTTTTGTCTAATATACTTATAAAAAATCTAATTTGAACATATTAACAAGTAAAATTTACTCACATATCTCAAAATACTGGCAAGTATCACTTAAAACAACAATTAATAAAATCTCGTAGCACGTACTACGCGGCGCTTCGTAGCGGAGCCGTAGCGCGCTACGCGTTCACTACCGCCTACGGTTCACTGAATCTGCAAAGTTCGCTGAATGCAAATAAACATGTGTGCGGTGAGCGCGGGCGTGTGGGCGGCCAATCGCATCGCTCGCGCCACGCATGCCGCGCGCCGGCTACGTTTGAAACTTTATACCCACATGCACTTCCAGATTCAGCGGACCGAGGAGACAGCGAGGCGCACTAAACTAAAAACTTCACAAACCTCTCGAATTCTGCGTCGACTGCAGCGACAGGGCCATCTCACTCCAGGATCACGGCAAGATGCATTTATTTGCACTAGTTTGTTAATAAAGTTTATCGTTGTTCAACAACTTGTTATCAAAGTCCTTGTAAGATTGTCAAGAAAAAACTAACGATAGACGATAGACGAAAAGAGCGATTACATGTTATGTCGGCGCGGAGTCGCGATTGTGAATGATTCGGGCACGCGGTGCGGGCGCGCTCCGTGTGACCTACCACAACACTGGCGGTACAGCGGCGGAGAGCGCGAGCCGCGGCCGGCCGCCCCTCCGCGCGGTAAACACACCCCCACGCCCCTCCCTGCGGCCCCCTGCGCGCCCTGCACCCCCCGGTGCACTCCACGTGCACGCAATGCATTCACTTTTTATGGCCGCTACTACATTATGTTCCTTCCTGACGTTGTTTTTTAGCCCTCGCAGCGAGCGCCACATAAGCACTTTTTATGTTTTACGAGCGCTCCCGTGCGCCGGCCGGCACTTTCTTTGACTGCAACTAATTTGAGAACATACCTACTCAGCTTTATCTCGCAACTGTTTGTTCTTTGGTTGTAATTATAATAATGATTGCGATTAGAACTCTTTGAGTTATATTTGTATTGAATTAAATTGAATATTGTTACTTTGTGTAATTCATAGTGCATGTATGATGAAATTATATGAGGATCTCTCTCTCGTCTTTTTCTATTACTTATTACTATACGTTTTTTTTGTTATTTCTAGCGTCTAAGTTTCCTTAACTAAAGACTAACAGCTGAGTCTTTAAAATTATTATTTCCAACCCTGAAAAAAAAAGAACAGACCAACTATTTATGATATTGATTTATAATAATTTATTTATGCTTGTTATTCTAATTCATAAAGGATTAAGAAAAACTAAAGATCGCCAATTTGAAAGTCAATCAATCAATCTGCCAAGCCTTTTCCCAATCATGTTGGGGTCGGCTTCCAGTCTAACCGGATGCAGTTGAATACCAGTATTTTACATGGAGCGACTACCTATCTGACCTGTACAACCCAGTAACTGGGTAATACGATACCCCTTGGTAAGACTGGTGTCAGACTTTCAGGCTTCTGACGACTCGTAACGACTGTCAAAGATCCACGAATGACAGCCAATTTGGAAGTGTTGGTTCAAAATTCACAATGTTAATTTACTTTTCCGCAATACTAATTTACTCACTTTAAATTGGCCACACATAGCACATCTTTAAATCAGTGACATTTTTTTAAAGCATATATTGTTTAGAAACCAATTGATTAATTGACTCCTACTTTTTAAGCACTTGCCACACAGTGTGAAGCCACACTTTTGAATAAAGTCGATCACTATGATCTCATGTGTCTCTCAATAATTCCCATTTCTTCACAAATAATTTTTTTTTTAAATTCCGTGTTTTAAAATAATGTTCCTAAGTAGAGCCCCGAACATGATGACCTTATGAGTTGCGTTGTGTCCTTCACATTTTGAAATATTTTTTTTTATGATTTCGGCCAGAATTTCATAGTAATTTAAAACAATAGAGCTAAAAAAAATAATTCGATTAGTTAACGATACTAATAGTTATGATAATTTATAAAATACTTTTCCGGTTAAAAAGTGTACCGATTCATAAACAGGTTAATCGATTAAGAATAAATTACTAGTAATTAGGCCGATTTTTTACGATAGTAAATCATTTTTTAAATATTTTTGATTAAAAATATAGCCATTATGTCTCATTAATTCCTTTGCTTTGTTGAAATTGATTCTTTTTTGTGCTGGAATGTTAATTGCTTCAATATAAACGATTTTAACGTATAATTCGTCTTTTTAGTTTTTTTGTTGTATAATTGGATATTGGTGACATTTTAAACGGCTTAGTTAATTTCAACCAGTTCTATAAATTACTAATTTCACTATGGAAAAAAATATCAGAATATTTGACTATTTCTGACACTTTACTTTTATTACTTACTATTTATCATCAAGGTCTATTAAGTTGTTGCTCTGTTCGACACCGTGTCTTCGTGTCTTCTATTCTGTGCAAACTTGAAACGATTAAGGTAGATCAGCAGCGGCAGGCCGCGAATATTTTTTTTCCGTTTTTTGTGATTTTCAGGTCAGTGTCAGGCTTGGCATTGGCAGGCCATGGGATCTGGAGGGCCATGGGATCTGGAGGGCCATGGGATCTGGAGGCGAAAGTCCTCGCGCACATGTGGGAGTTGCGCGAGGAGGCGAAACGCCGGGGTGTAACTCCGCTGCCGCGAGAAATCACGGCACAGCGGACAGAGCTCCGGCGGGATCTCATGGCGGCATGGAGTGTACGATTGTCGCAACCCAGCGCTGGGCACGCCACAATTGCGGCGATAAGTCCCCTCTTTGAGGAGTGGCTTGAGAGGCGCCATGGCGTCCTCACCTTCCGCCTGACGCAGGTCCTCACCGGACACGGTTGTTTCGGGAGGTTCCTGTTCCGCGTAAGGCGGGAGGAAACGCCCGGGTGTCACCACTGTGTGGATCGCCCGGAGGACACGGTGGAGCATACGGTGGAGGTCTGCCCAGCTTGGGCGGAGCACCGCCGTGTCCTCACGGAGGCGATCGGCGGCGGCGATCTCTCGCGTCCGGCCCTGGTTCAGGCCATGGTTCGGAGCGAGAGTGCATGGGAGGCCGTCACCTCCTTCTGCGAAGCAGTTATGCTCGCGAAGGAGGAGGCGGAGCGCGCGAGGGAGATGCAAGCTGCACGCCCTCGCGGCCCTAGTCGCCGCAGGAGACGCCCCGGGCGTCGGGAGTCCAGAGCCGACTTCCGGCCACCGTAGGCGCGGGCTTGCGGACGGTGAGCAATGGGCAGCTCGCCGTCCGATAAGGACCAGGCCCGTGTCGACGGCGCGTTGTGTTCCACGCGCGCCTCAAAGAGATGTCAGCACCAACCGACGGGGTCGAAAGACCAATGCCTGCTGGGGTTGCGGGTTTGTCCGAAAGGGATAACGCGGCCCCGGCACACAGGCACCGGAAGGAACACGGGTGGGTTTTAGTCAGTAAAAGTCTGACACACCCTCTCGCTCTGCCCAGAGCGGGAGAAGTCATTTGATGATTTCCCACCCTCAAAAAAAAAAAAAAAAAAAAGTGTCAGGCTGTATCTTGATCAAAACAAATATGTATTTACAGAATTATAATTATTAGAATCATTCATACATCTCTCTAAGTTAGATGGAAAAGTTCTTATGGAACAAATCTAACTTAGATAGATGTATTTATTTATTTATTTTATTATTTATTACACACAGTAAAATAGATACAGATAGGTACGACATAATCATATTTAAGAGTACAAAGGTACTAATGATTCTAATTATTTTAATTCTGTAAATACATATTTGTTACGGTCGCGAATCATATTTCAAACAAGATACAACCTGACTTTAACCTGCAAATTAAAAAAAAACGTAAGATTTTTTTTATTTCGGGGGTACCACTGCGGATCCTCCTTATAACTTCTTTTATACATACGAGGATGTAACTTACTGAGAATATTTGTTTATTCCACAGGACATAAATATTTAAAAATATAACATTAAATGAATGTTCTTCAATGCCTCCTATCACCTGTACAAATTGATGTTTTTTTCTACGAAAAAGCGATTTGCCGAACAATATCACTGAATGTTTTTTCAGGAGAATTTGTTACTATTGTACTTTAACATCTCTCACATTGAATCTCGCCATAGTCAACTTCTGACGAAAGAACTGGTGGAGTTCATAAAGATTCAGAGTAACTCAAGAGGAACTTATACACTATAATTACACAACATAATGTTAGCTTCGTATGCGCATCTAATTTGGTAATACAGTAATACATGTGTAGGCGTAACAAGTTACCGCTCCACAGAACTTTACCGGCGGCCTTGCAGTAGTCACGAGGCAATCATTAGCCAAAGACAACACGCATAAAAAGCATAAGTGTCGACCATAGACGGCGGACCGCGTAAATTTACCATTTTTATTGTACCCGCTATTTTTACCACTTTATTTTTACCATTTTAGTGAGCACGCGCCTCCCTAGTGTTGCTTTTTGTCCCGACTTAGGGAAATAAACGAGTGGCTGACTGGCTGCACCTATTTTAGAGTTTTGTGTTTTTTAGACAACATTATGTGAAGTTATTTCGGGTTCTATCATTCGGAGAGACACAAATGGGTTTAATAGACGATCAACGTCGTAGATATATGGTAACTTGTGTAGAGGTGATCCATCTTGATGGACTACAGTCCGAACATAAAAGTAATCTCACAACTTTTTAATTGAGCTTGCCATACTAATCTAAAACCTCTCGAGAAAGTCATAGATTGAGAACTAATAAAGGATTGGCATATAGACAGAAATTACACACTTACAACATGCATTTAGATCACCTGCCTTGTTTGGATTTTCTTATTCATGTAGGGACAGGCACCTGCCTGAAAAAATAAATGAAGAATACTTATTCAAGAGCCGATAAGAGCCACGAGCCGGCTAATTTGTTGTTCAAACAAAAATCATTTCTTAACGACTAGTAGGAATATTACTGACTACGTCAACTATTTTAATTAGTTCTATTTATAAAATGTATTTTTTACCGAAACTGGTGTTATTATGGAGCAGCACACTTATCAGCATCAATAAATCAAACAAGACTAAAGACACCGTTCTTTAACAATACAACGCACGGCGAAAAAGATTCTAAGTTTTTTAAGAGCATTGGTCCCACCTGCTGCTGTCGCGTGCCCAAAATTTTTATACGAAATACACCCCTATAACAAGGAGCTTTAAGCTTGATTACGGTTGCAGGAAATATGTGCAACTAAGTTTTTTAGATAAAAAACTATGTGTTTGTCCCTTTCCCTCGTAGTGCATGGTCCTTATCTGTCAGGATGTTTAAGTCTGTTATCTGGCACACGTCTTACCACCTTGCCTCGGTTTCGGGGGCAGGCGGCCGTGTTTTACCCGGGTAACTATAAATTGGGCAACAACAACATCTTTGTCCCCTCAACATTCGCAGTCAACTATAAAGTTTGCCAACGAGGCAGGTGGCACACTATCTGCCATCACTACGACATCGTTAATTAACGTAAATATACTCTTATTGCTGAATTATAGTTTAAATTGGCTGATGCCATCTCGCTAATGTTGATTTAGGAATTCTTGTTTACCGCACATGCCCTAATGACAGATGGGAGATTGGACATAAAGTTGATCTACCATTTTATGTTTGTGCTCTCAATTTTATGAGTTTTCTTCTTCGTTCTACACACAGATATAAAATTGTCGTAAGATGTATGTCGTTGCCTATAACGTTATTCATAAAGAAGCCTCTGTCCAGAGTGAAAATGAGCGCTGAGATTCCTTTGTCTCGAGAGCAGGCGCGCCCCATCCTCCGGCGCGCTCTTCAAAGAACCCAACTCTTTGAAGACGAGAAACCACAATTAAGCCTTGCCGAAGAGAATTCAAGGACGCATCACTTTGCTCGCAAATAAAAGGTATTCGTGTAACACTTTTACTTTTCTTTTCTTGCGCGCAGGGTTATTCGCACAAACGTGTATTGTTTGAAAGGCTTATTCAATGTTGTAAACAAAAGTACCCTTCCACAGTTGACGCAAGCATTGTTCATCAGATAACCCTTTCACTTTAACTGAGTCACTGTTATCACTGATATTGATAAAAATGTAGTAATGGATACAGTAACAGTGTATAGGGACGTCATTATGTAATGCAACATTCTTGCGTGGGTTATTCATAGATGCTATTATGTCACCTGTATTTCTTTCATAACGATTGGTCATTAGGTTTTCTTGGAACTTAAAAGAGTCGCCTTATTATAATGGCTTGTGCTTGAAGCAATTAAAATCGTGAGTATATATATTTTCGTCGGGTGCTTTAGATATAATAATGAAGCGAATAGTAAATAAAATATCGCGCAAACCTTATTTTGGCAACTTGACGTCATAAAGCAAGCATTAAAAGCGAAAGTAAACAAAAAGGGTCCAGAACAAAGTGTTCCGACATGCGCAAGTAATTTGTCCTATTGCGTTGTTATCTGAAACAATACATATTTTATACCCGTTTTGCAAACTGGGGCACAACGAAACTTTATGACGCCTCCGACGCATTGTACCATATAGATAAAGCCTTGCGAAACTTTTTGCACCAGTAGTTAACAATTATTGACAATAGACATCGGATATCGAGAAAAATCACCAGGTTGCAATAAAAAAGCGAGGCCACATTTAAAGTCTTCTGTTTCTCGCAAAAAGTTAGCCGGTAGTTATTTCGGTGCGACCATTTATATTGTTTTCAAGAAATCATATTTTTAGGTAATAGTTTTCAATAATAATTGCCCAACATAGGTAAACTTAATCATTGTTTGCGTACAATTGTGATTCGATCCTTTCCGTGTGAACGACAGATGTGCGTTTGCCACGGAATTACACAAATTGTGAATATTTTTATTCACATTAAAGCGCGCTCGGCCGTTACGAATCAATCGCACACAATGAAGCGAATTTCTACCAGCTTTTTTTTTATGTTTGTGTGCGTTTTTGATGTAAATTTTTAGTAAACTTTGGATAAAATCTGGTTTTCCTTTATTATAATAGAAGGGCGGTTGATCAAGAATCGATATCGTTACAACAATCTTATGATTGATTACAAACTTGTTTGAGTAGATTGACACCTCAATAGAACGTGTCAAAGTTTCAAGTGATCGTTTTGTTAATTACAACGTTTTTATATTTAACAATTAAATCGATTTTCATTAACACGCCAATCAATATGTCGACGTTTGCAATTTTAGGGAATCGTTGGGTTTTCGATATTGCAAAGTTCTTTTGTATTAATTACTTTTTTGTCAGTTGTAAAACCAGTAGGATCAGTGTTACAATGTAATTGACGTTACTTCATACTATCAAACCATTTCACTCTCAATGGATAGTAATTAAATTCACCTATTGCTTTTAGGGCAGCATGCGTAATCTATTCTTTTGATTTTTTTCTAAGATCCAAAAGCCCGTTACATTTATTCGTCTCAACCCCAGCAAAGTAAGTTCTCATATAAAATTCTCGGCTTTTACGAGAGCCTACATCGTGCAGGTGAGAGCGACAATCGAACAAGAATAAAGTATAAAATATCGCCTTCAAAGGATTCGCATTGAATATTTATCCCTAGCCGCGTAGCCCTGTCCGACTGCCCTTTGTTCTCGACGGCCGTTTAAACTTTTGATTCTGCAACTGGCAACAGTCAACTGGACCCTCGGAATTGATCAGGATAGCCGACAGGGTGAAGGAACCACTTAAATATAGACTCTATGTTCGTCCTCATTTGGTCCGAAAAGGAATGATTGTGCTGGGGTGGATAGGCCGTTCATAGCGCGGCAGGTGGCTATTCCATACTTGCGTCACGGGCTCTCCCCTTCCGGGTGTGATGAATAATTCCCTTTTCTCCGGGAGAATTGTCGTTGCGAACTATCCCGGCGACTCGATACGCACCGTCGGCCGCTCCGCATAAATGTGAATTATATCCTACACTATCCCACTAACAGAAGTCCTCTTTTTATTTCAACGCTAAAGCTGGATTTATGTTTTCCCCCAACTGAACATTACGACCGGTTACGTGTTATTTGGCTACCAGACAAAACATATTCTTGTTATATAATATAATAGATGCTTATTTATAGAATTATCTTTATCTATTAACTATTTGTTGTTCATTATTATGGGTTGTGAGATTGTTAAGCAATGTGTTTACAAAACATAATATACAGTTTTATTTCTTGTGAAAGGGTAAAAATACTGACAAATGAATGTCATTGAGCTAACCGTACCTACCTCTAAGCATAAAACCAAAACTTGTTGACTAGAAATATATCTATTAACTTAAAAAAACTTTCGAATTAAATAAGTACATGTACATAACCCTGCTTGTATGTTGATCAATAAATATTCCCATAGAATGGGAATAAAAGGACATGTCTGTAAGTGAATTAAAAACATGTCATTTATAAATATCTTGAATGAAGGCCATACATATAAATAAGTTCCTCCGTAACCCATATACCTTAGGTAAATATGATATGTACAACTTTAGATAGATGGACCATTTCCGCGGTAGGTATCCGCAGTGATCGGAAGACGGTGTACATTATGTAAACCGTTCATTTGTAAATGTTGGCATTTTCCCGTTCACAAAGGATTAATGCTATCGCGCGGGCATTGTGGACGCGGTCCGGCGGCGGGCGGCGAACGGTCACTGCTCGATCACTCCTTCTTTCAGCCTATTCATAACGTCTTTCAAACGTCTCGGCTCCTTTGTGTGCCCGTCGCACTCCTTCCAGTCGAAACTGTCACCTTTTGTACCACACGACTCTTCGTCCGCTGTCAAACGCCTTGCACAAATTCAAAAATAACATCGACATACATTTTTTTGTAATATCCCTGTACAAACGTTAGATAAGTTCGCGTTGATCTTTGTCTGATGCAAACAACGGACGTGTCCTGTCGCTTATCTGTGAGTATTGATCATGAATGGCTATGGAATAACCATAAACATAAAAGTAAACTGAAAAAATGTTGCATATCTGATCCGATAAGCAAAGATTCATAACTCCGTGTATCCTTTCCTTAGGAAAACATTTCAAATATCTCAATAATCATAAAACTCAAAACATCTAACCCATATTTACTTTTGAGTATAATGTTTTAACATTCACAGCACATCTCCAAACTGACGACTAAAGTGATATGTTTTATCCTCTACCGAAAAGATCAACAATTTAAAACCCATTAAAACATATAAAAAATTATTGGAACACAAAACCAACATATTCAAAATATGACAGGTCACATTAGGACAATGTGGAGAGTTCACGAGATGAAACTTAAAGCAAATCATCTTACGCGGTGTGAGGACGCCACACAATACAATAGGTGCTTAGCTTGACGCCAATTCGCAATTTTTAAAAAATATAATAGTACTGCACTCGTGCCGTCGCGTACGACACGACATGACGCGTGCTATTGTGATGCAGCCAAATGCATAATTTGTGAGCACATGCCGTTTTTTACCAAAAAATGTAGATAAAAAGTGACCTACCAACGACTATGTAACGGGAATCCGTTGGACGATATCTATTGAATATTTTTTGACCCGTGGACATGGACAACAAATAAAACGTCCAGGTGCGAGTTCGCATAAAAGATATTATTATATACACTACCCATTGTTAATAAGATTGGAATTTTACATTTTGATGTGATGTTTTTTGCTGAAATGTACGACGTTGGGGTCAATCTTTCCAGTAAGCCATAGGATTGTTTGTCTACGAGAATATTTACAAAGTATCAACTTTCAACACGATAACCATAGCCAGTCAACATGTTTCAAATTCATTGATTCGCTAAAATTAGAATAAGTAATAAATAACTTTGATAAATACAGGATTTATGTCGGACAAGCCACTCTCTCGCACGAGCCTAGAGTTCGATAGGGTGCTATAAGCAATTTGCTTCCCGTGGCGCTAAGGTCGCGCACACAGTTGAGACCAAAACTCTGGCCTTAGTATAAAATGTTTATGCATTTGTGGCGTACCAAAAGATCAAAATGACTTCAATATCAAGACAAAAGGACAGTCATGAGGTGATAATTCGATTTAATTTTATATTTCCTGATTAGTCCAACGACCGATAGGTACTATATTAAAAAGTAAAGAAGTGTAATTTTTTTTTTGTATCGTGCGTCAATATTTTTTAAACACTACTTTTACTGCTTGAAAAGGGGCTCTACGAGTCTATCTCAAATGAATGTTCTTCCAGCGCAACTTGGTCAGCCTCGTGAGATAAAAGAAGAAGAAGAAATAAAGAATTCCTTAGGTGTGTCTCCTAAAAAAGCTTTTAGGAAGAAAATCTTTACAGTACATAGGTAACAAGAAAAACATTCCTCGTCAATGTTAAGGTTGTTCAAATTCAAATTCAAATTCATATTCATTTATTTGCCAGAATGTAGGTTTACAAATGTATGATCTTAAAACTATAATGGCCCCTTTACATTCTACCATTACTTATGGTGTGCAAATCTTTAATTTTCACCTATACAATTACATTCCTTTAGTTATAAGGTCCAATAAAAACAGAAAATAAAATTAAATTATAGACAGTAACAACAGATAACAAATAATGTCTCATGCCACAATAAGTATTTAAGGAACAAATTAATTAATAGATGTCAAATTATACCTATAATCTTATATTAGTTCAGCAGATCTATAAAGTTTAATAAAAATGTCGGATAATAAATATAAATGTCATTATAAATTGATAATGTCATAAATAGTATAATGTCACAGTGGTAATATATTAAAATTTGAACATTAATAAATATTATAAGGTATATTATCATTCCAATTACTCCAATTACCAATATTATTTATCTTAGTCGTAGTGTTCGTACTTACATAATCTCAGAGTGTTACTTAACTTAGGGAAACAAACATAACGTTTGGTGTTAGAATTCGAAGCTCTGTCGCGAACTAAAGTCGCGGACACAGAAAATCCTTTCCGATACGATAGCCGCCCTCCGATACGCGCTAAGAAAGTACACTGTGTGACCAGAAGTGGAAAACTAAAAAAAATATATAATAATTATACACTATATCACCTTTGTACGTTTTTTTCTGTTCCTTTCTTCTTGTCTATTTATAATGTGTGTACATAAAAACACAACTGTTAAATAAATATATTAATAATTATCGTCTTCACAGTTTCAGTAGAATCGCGATGAAAAAAAACATAATTAACAAATAAAGTGCTGAAATCTTCTGTGCAGTAACTATCTTTATTGAAATAATTCCATGTATACATATACGAGTATTAGACAAGTCTAAAGATATAAATGTTATCAAACAAAAGTTATGTCTAGCCTTTTCAATTTATTTAGGTATTTTTTCAAGTTTGTTTATCCTTATTTAATGTGACCGTTTTAGATTTACAAAACCATGATAGCACGATGTGTGGATCAAAAAAAATAAAATAAGAAAATTATAAAGTAAAGTAAAAAATAGAAAACCAAAAAGTCTGGTAACACAGTCAGCGTCCAGCAGAGTGTCGATCTCCGCAGCCCTAGCTCCTGCCACTGACAGCACCGTTGCCGCGATCCACACTACAGCCCTTGCGTAACCTCTCGCAAACCCTCTGCTTGTCCAATTTCATACACAAATCAAAACACACAACAAACTGTTAAAGACGTTTCTATTTACAATTCGGTATTTGTACTTTACACATTTCTAGAATTTTCTTTCTTAGGATTAATTCAATTATTTGAAAAACTGATTTGTCTGTCCTAAAAATCGTGAAAGACTGATATTTTACATGCCCGCTCTACATGAGAGTATTTTCTGTAATTTTTGCGTCACACACACGAAGGGATGCACTCCTTAGGCAAGTACCCATAACGTGATTGACGTCCGATATCTTCCGAAAAAAGAACTTAAAGGAAGTAAAAAATATTGATCGGATTACTCAAATTGAAGGCCAGCTGCGGGACAGTTTGCGGACGCCGCACTTTTTTCATCGTTTCGCAACAATCCATCAATACTGCACCATTCAGCAACTTCCGATCTCAAAAGTCCAATTTCATTTCAATTCGGACGTATCTAATTGTGAATTCATTAATCTTTAGCTTCACATCTCCTGCCACTTGTGTCTGGTCAGTTGTTGACAGGAAATCGATTTATGTATTTTTTTACAAACAAATTGAGAGCTACGAATTCCCAGAACAATTAGCTTGGTCACACATTGTCTGTGCCCCACTTGATGGGATATGGGATAATATCTTTTGCATGGCTAACATGACTTGCTAAACTGTAATCTATAAGTTAGGAGGATTTCGGGAAAAAGAAAACACAATATTAGTGAACCCGTTTCTTTTTATTTTACGTGTACATTTAAAGAAAAACTATTTCCATTTTATAAATGTTTTCAATTAACAAAACCATTTAATCTTATACTGAAATCTCGTAGACACGCTATCAGCCCATGAAAGCTGGCACAAAACAACGAAGTAGGTATTTTAGCAAACATACGTTTGCACATATATTATTGTTTGAATTAAGTTAGTACTCGTATATAGCTTGAGAAACATTTCGCAATGTTTTTTTATCAAGCTACCTAAATCACTTAAGCGTGTTTCACGCGCCCATAAAAAGTGTTTCAGATAACTCCACTTTTTGTATAAATATCGACAAAATTGACATCTCGATCCTTTGAGGTTTTTAGTAACCGTTTCCTGTCCAATACGACACAGAATAGAATGTTATAGAAAACATTATCGTCAAAAGAGCATTTAATACAGATTTACCATTGTGTGGGTGACGTCACTCAAAATTATATCAATGTCGAAGTTTGATCATAAAAGGACAACACACGGTAGGTAGGTAGCTATGAAATATATTGTTGAACATTAGCAACGCGTAAACACGTGCAAGATGTTTTGGTCAAATTAGTTTATATCACAATTATTCAGAATACTTAATTAAATAGATAGACTCCTCTGAATTAATGAGCTTGGCGTTTTAGCTAATAGCTCTGTGTGTAATTTATCTTAATTTAAACTTAAGCATGAGCTTTTACACTATATTTGGAGGCTCTATTCTAGCTCGATATTTATGTAAATAGGCGGCGGCGGCTCTAAGACTTTTCGTTAAATTGGCATTGATAGGTACTACAGAAGTTGTTCTACTATTTTATTTTGTTAATAAATATTTTATTTCTATCAAAGAGTTTTGTGTTATACACAAGCAAAAGGTGCACCTTCTACATATAAGTATCAAAAATTGCACAATTATTCCTGGTTGCTAACTTTTTGCATCGGGTCAACATAAAGCCACAGAATATTATATTTCTCTCGAAAGAAAATATCCCATTTCCGCATCTTCCTACAACAATGAGTGCGCCAACAAACTATTCAAATACGACGCAGGCGTTCGTACACCCAAATATTTTTTGCCCACAGCGAATTAATGGATAACCAAAACCAATGCAAAATAAAAAATAGCCTTATTAAATGTTGGTTTCGCGTAATAACACGTTGGTGGTTTTTTCTTTGTTTCCAAGAGCCGCGCCAAGATATCCGGTTACGGCCGTTAAATATTTTGCCTCACGATGAAAGGGAAACTTGTAGTTTTTTCTATGAAATTTCGTTTTTGCTCACTAAACGCGGAAGTCGTGTACACTTATGCAAAAGCTTGATTTCGGAATCGGTTTCGCTTTTATTCCCTCGACGAGTTCCAAATAACATACAATTACACGTCCACATTCAGAGTAACGAACTTCTACCATAATTGCCATCTTATTGTTAAAACTATATAATTGAATTGCTTTTTAAGTTTTCGCAGATATTCGTTATTCAACGTATTAAGTCAAATATCTACATTTTGCTGAATTCAAAGAATTTTTGCAAAGGAACATTTATCAAGCCCACAAAGAGAGTGAAACCTCTCTCAAAAGAGGCCTGCTCCGGACAGATTTAATTTGTTGCGAAGGCCTTTATAATTGGAACATAAAGATTGCGAGTAATTAATTTTCGCAGCGAGTCAGAAGCAAAGAGGCCGCGCATTGAGCCTGAGCGGCGGCACCACCGCGCCTAATTAATATTAATGACCCCAGGAGGCGCCGCGTCCGCGCCCGCTCCCGCCGTCCACCTCGCGCTCAGCTTCCTTTATCTGACACCTACGCATAGGACAATCGCGTTAATTTCTGTCTGATGCCTTTATATGCTTTTACAGGAATGTGAGAGCGTCGCGGTGTAAGCGTGGGCGTAGCGGCGCAGACGAGACATTGTTTGATTAGATATGTGCGAGGATGGATGGGCGGCGTGCGGGCGGCTTGCGGGCGGGGCGCGGTGACCGATGAGACTCCGCTAAAAGCCGGACGGAAGCCACGGACACCCGACTCAGGTTACACCAACCGTGGGAGACGACGCAACCATGCCAGGGTTGTTGGCTAGCATGTTTGATATTACATAATGTTTAATATTTGCAAACAAAATCATGTTTACCATTCCGTTTGGATTTCGCAAGAACATAATCAATTAGCACTTTTATTTCTGTCTTCTTTTTTTTTGCATATTATATCAATTAAGAAATAAAATTATGTTTCGGCTAGCCGGGTGAATTAGTAAAAAAACGCAAAGCACTATTGATTTATGCACTGTTCGCTTTTACATAAAAATAGCAGAGTACGTGCCCCGTGCCCGCATGCGGTGACCGCAAACAGTCACATTTGCTACTAGTAAACAAACATTGCATCATGAGCTTTACAATGGTCTACGACCAACTCGTCATGGCTCCATCATTTCAGCGAATCCTTTTATAAAAAATGTCAGACTCAAGTATTTTAAGAAGAGGAAAAGTAACACTATAAGTAAAATGAAAGAAACGTAAATTGTCCGTAGTGCCAGCCCTGTTATTATTGCACAAGCAAAAGATGAGCGATATTCCGCGAGTTCTTCCTGCGGGTCCATATGCGAGCCGTCTCATCCACACTTAGCTATGTATAAACAAAAACCACCGTCACGTCACACATCGGTTTTTGTTCACACTCTGATTCCCTTCTGTCTACCGACGTTACCAAGCAAGGTTCCTATCCCATTCTATCTATTAATGAAGTCGTGCACCTTAATGTAGAACAAATAAAAGTATTTTTTTTGGTCCTACAGAAAGATTTTAGCACAAGTTCAAAATCATTTATGGGTTCGTTCCTACTCTCTATTTTAGATCAAAGGTGTGTTTTAAGTGATCTTTTAATGGTCCAACAAGAGGGTCCGCGGATCGACTATACTTAAATGTGGAAACTTACCGAGAATTGAGACCCCACAATGATAGAAACCAAGGAATATACTCTTCGTCTAACATATTGTATTTTTACTTAGATCATAAAGCTGCGCCCCGCCGTCCCGCATAAGTGTCGATTCCATTGGAATATCGTAATAAAAAGTATTCTATGTCCTAACCTAGATCATGGTCTACCCATGAGCCAAATTTCATCCAAATCTGTTAAGCCGTTTTAGCGTGAAAGCGTAACAAACAAACAAATAAAGAAACAAACAAACTCACTTTCGCATTTATAATATTAGTTAGGATTTGTCTATATCTCGCGTAGTAGCGTCTTCTAAGTATTGGACAAACCCTGTTACGCTTTTCTAAGTAAAATATTTTTGCCGAACAAACTATTTAAACTTGTTTATCTATTCTTTATCATATATGTAGGTCAATAGTGCCAACATTTGACTAAATAATTTTAAAAAAAACGGCACGCATCAATGGGAATGGTTAAAAGCAGTTAAGAGTAACATTTCGCGCGGCTTCACTTGTACAAAAACCGGAGCAAATGTAGGTAAGAAGGTTATAATCGAGCTTAAAGTGGGTTAAGCAAAAAGCGGCATATGTTTTATTGTAAAAAATCCTTTGAGACGCATAATGTGCACGTGTGCGCGTTCGAGTGCAGGCGAGCGAAAGTCTTCGCGTGCGATGCGCGATGCACTACCAACCTGTCATGACTTGAGTATTGACATTGTAGCTTACGATGTTAATTTTGATGATCTGTGAAGTTTACTTTTAGGATAAGAATATTATTTTGTTTTGGTAGTAATGTATTACCCTTTTACGTAATTAACAGATCGACAACGTTTATCTAAGTTGGTTTTGGTTGGCAATCACCTAATGAGAGAAATACAAAGCATATATACGCGTATACGCGTGCGCGTGCGCGTGCGCGTGCGCGTGCGCGTGCGCGTGCGCGTGTACGCGTTGTATATGCGTATTTTCATACGTTTCAAGCGAGATCCTGCCCAAACATTCAGTAGTCTCAAACTCTCAATGCAAAAGTTAACATTTATGCATGCAGAAATTATTTTAGGAAGGGTTTAATGAAACAGTTGACGTCTATCGAATTGAAACTTTTCAAATCTAGCGTTTCTTTTGTATTGCAAATACTTTGAGTAACATATTGTATGTTCTCGTTTGCTTACGATTCTCTGCGGTCTTGCAGTGCAATGAAGCGATGGTTTGCTTGCGTTACCCGGGACCACTAGAGTGTGAAATCACCCGTTCACGTACTATTGTAAAGGTCTTGTACACATGCCGACAAAGTCCTTTTAGGCATCACTGACTGTACTAACAAGAACTTGAACAGATACATGTTTAATAGAACACTCGACTATTATCCACTCGAATCCAAATAAAATACATTTAAAAGGAATTTGGTTGAACATAATTTTAAGTACATAATTTATCAGGATATTGTAGAAAGAGTTTGCGGCTGTTTTATTGTGAAGCGGAAGTGAAATAGGGCTGTTTGGACGTCCATCTTTATTGCAATCTTTAGTGAATGTGCAGTCTTCATATGCCAAAATACTAAAATGTACGCAACTGAAGTCTTCTGTCTCAGCAGCCTGTACTTTACTGCTACCTTCTCTAAAGTTTATATTTTTACGATAGCAACCTTCATTCAGAAAAAGATTCAGAAAACATCAGTGGCATCAAACAGGTAGCTCGCTAATAAACGCCTCAAGGTTACAAGTGTTTTATTTACTCGAACCGAAAATACATAGAAGAATAAAAGACATCATGTGTAGGGTCATATGTAACCACGTGTAGGTATGATAACAATTGCTTTGAAACCGGACCTCTCGCAATCCGATCCGACAAAAGACGCCATCGAAAGTGCAAGTGTTGCAATAATACTTCATTTCCACTCTTCCAGTTACGCATTCCGATATTTTTTTTCATTCTTTCGTTTTGTTTGCCCGTCAGACGCGAGTTATAAATGATCGAAACTTGCGATATCGATTTTCTATACTACATCAATAAGTAACAAATAAAAACATCTATGTTGTTTGAATTTGAACACTATCTTAATGAATTTAAGTTTAAAATGCCTCTCTTGGTCCGGTTTTGGGTAAAAAAAAATATCCTTACCTGAACACAAAGGAGATTTAGGTAAATTTGCTTGCAAAACTATTTCTATTACTGCAAAATACAATCAAATTGCGCAAAATAGTTAAAAATTATATTCCTAGAAGATAAAGTGTAGGTAATGATACATATCCATAGTCATAGTCATAGTCATTTATTCATAAACAAGTAACTTGTATCTGAATTTACACACAAAATTACATACAATTACAAACAATTACAGTATACACTAAAATAAATTACATTTAAATATCATAAATAACATCAACAATATAAAAAAATTGTAAATTTAACAATATGGCCAGCACCTTAAAATTTAAAGTAATAACAATGTAAATGTGTAATTAAAGACAGATTAGAATAAATTGATAAAAACAATTTAAAAATTATATTAACAAAATTCAATTCTAACAACCCATGATTACCTCAAAAAAATTACAATTCTATAAAATTTGGAATAGTTAAATGTAAAATCATTAAAATCATATACGGATTAAACTAACTACATACATGAAACTGCTTGAAAGCACTTTACATAATAAATTCAATAAATTCTAGCAATTGCTACAGCTGTTGCAAAGCTACAAGCTATCGATCGATATAATAAATTTATGACAGGTATGTTATGTACTTATTCCTACATATCACTGTTGTTAGAAGGTTCTAGTTTGTACCTATCACTTGATAAAATGCACAAATACCCAATTTTTGCGCAATATTCCTCAAACTTTAGGTCAAAAACATTTGGTTCCAATTCGTTTTTATAAAGACAAGATAGAAATGGATACCTACTGCATACTTAGTGAAAAACGATACATCCTTTCATTGGAGTATCCCAAAGGCGAGTAATTAACCCGATTTTTTGTGACCATCCCTTATACATTTGATTTATTTTTAGGCTCATTCGTAAAAGAAGAATTTGCGAAATATTACAGCCCATTCGGCGCAATAAACTCTGTTTCTCAATCTTCTTTCAACTGAATCCTGTTTTATTTTCAAACAAGAATATTATAATGCTTTCTGCATCTAAAATTACATCATAAAAGGTACAGAGTGGTCCTTATCTTAAAACACTTTTCAATTATTAAAAAATCCAGACCTAATAAAACCTACAAAACTTACGTTATCTTATCAATCGTCACACTCGATGCAAAACTTTGAGACACGCCACCATTCGGTGGTCGGTCCCTTCAACGGAGACGATTCCGGGAACGCAGTAAAAAGCGCAGGTATATTCGAGAGTGAAAGGGTCTGTGCAATACGAGAGCACCGCAGTTTCTCTCGGATACTGACCTTCGGGGTTTGCTTTTTGTCCGATCAGATGCGCCACACTGATCCTTTGGCGAATGTTAAGCAGAAACACGTGGGAATATGCGCCCTTCGCCTAGATTGACGGAGATTTCATTATTATTTGCATTCTATGAATTTCTGTTGGAAGGTGGCTTTCATTTTGTATGCATCCTGATCGCTATCAGTTCTTCAGTAAGGTGAGCTTTGATGTGTATGGGATACGTGAGAGAGAATCTTTATGAATAGCTGGTACGTAAAATGACATTACATAGTTTAAAACAAAATCACTATCTTAGATAAATAACCATCAAAGCTTATAAAACATCAACCTCGAAGCACCCCGTAGCCGTCCGCTACAGAATGTAGGCCCACTCGTAGATCTCTACTGTACCACTGTCCTTTCATCTAAAAAGTAGGTAAATAAACAGACGAGGCACCTATTATTAGCAAATTCGAGACAAGTAACAACAAATATATCTACTACACACGATGTGTGAGATACCCACTGTGCACAAAGAAAGTATAATATAAGTATTAATAATTCCAATCGATTCCGTACGTAAGTGTTTATACTCCGTTCCTTCAAGAAAAAAAGTATGAAAGTAGTCACAATAACCCAACGCCGTCAATACTGTAATAGTTGACGTAATCATTGTCAGGAGTTGGTTCCCACGCACACATGGTCTATTTAAACAGCCAATCGAATTGGACCCTTTCCTACGTAAAATTTGAATGTTTGACGTGAAATTTTATTTGCGCAAACTTTTTTTCTATGCAATGCGTCGATGCACTTTCTACAGAATGCATCGTGGGAATGCAGGTGAGGAAGGGTTTCGTACAGCGACACATTGTTCGCCCCCGACATCAAGTCGGTTGCACAAAAGTTAACTTAGCCTATTGTGGACACGTCAAGTGATCTTCGCCTAATAGATAATTTATAGCCGCCGGAGTCCACCTCAGATGATTGAAACTTTAAAATATTAGGGTTGTTTTGGGTTCTGCGACATATCTTATATCTCCGATCTCATATTTAAAGATTTGGCAAGATAATTTGCTTCGGCCTCTTTGTGCCCAACCTGCTATCTTTCTGCGTACGTTTTGTTTAATTGCTGCTTTTGTTTTTTTAATCGATTTCATTCGTACAAAAGACATGACAAATGAATGTTGTTGGTTTTTTTTTCAACACTACTACACTATCGTTCCTTGAACAAGGATTGCGATGCTATACGAGAAAATATCGATTGAATAGTTATAAGCATTTGTATCCCTATCAGAAAGTGTCAATTTATAGACGAGACATATCTTTAGATTCTTGATAAAAACGTGAAAAATATGTTTTTTTTTTATCTTAACACAAGGTCTAATTTTAAATTAATACCAATAAAAACCAAAAGCGGGAGAACTCCATGACCAGCCACATCTATATCACCAAATAGCGCAAGCATAATCCCTTTAAATGTAGATGTGTAGAGGAGTATTATAACCGCGTTGACAAGCCCTCGACGCTCACAAACGAGCAAGGTGTTACCTCTCTAATCCTCGTGTAGCTCCTAGCATCACGTCACATCTCCGAAACTATCGCACACTTTATGACACTTGCATAAACGTAAAATCAACAAAGGTTAATTTTAACTGTCACCGGATTAACGTCTATGTTCAAATGTTTCGTACAGATTAACAACTGCGATAAATTCGCTTCGCACGTGTATGTTTCATTTGTAACGCTTAATTACACTGGTGTTGAATTCAATATTCCTAAATATAGAACTTATCATTACACGATATGTTTAAATCTTGAATTCAGAACCAAGTATTGTTTTACACGTTACAGTTACTACGAAAACCAATGTTAAAACGACATAGCGAAGAGCTTTTTATAGATGGATTCATAATATAGAAAGAAAGAAAAAAATTAAAGAAAAGAAAGAAAAATTGTTTAATCTGCACAAACAAAACGCACATATAAAGACAAAAATTCATAAAACACACGCATACAAAAGTAGCCAAAAGCCTCGTATTCAACCAATAAATGAAAATTTGACAATGTTGTACATTAGTTGATGTCAAGGCCACGGAAGACAATATTGCGTAATTACTCTTGCGACAGTGGCAAATGACAACAAAAACATATCAAAAACAAAATGCCGATTGCAGAATATCGATCGATCGTATGACCGACACAGCCCATTCTTAAATAGCACTGTCATTATAGGAAAGGTAACTTTGAATGTCCTATCCATTATAAAAATTCAATTGTTGCATAGCAAAAAGCTTTCAATATTTTCAATCGGTGAAATCTACAGGCGACATATCGTAGTCACAAGCCGCATATTGGGGATAATATTTCTATACATAAATGCTTATATACAAACGCCATCATGATTTACGCTTCCACTTAACCCCATCCGACATCCCCTTACAAAACAACAATTTAACCAACCCTTTCACTGCCGAAAGGGCACGCCCTATGTAAAGTTGCTTCGCGTAGATGCCGCCACGGATTTATTTATACCCTAACCCTTTCACCCAATCAAAACGCGTCGTGTGTTGATAAAAAATAAAATAAACCGCAGCGGTAAAAAACTTAAAAGAAGACGCGAGGCGGCGCGCGCGCGGCTTCGGAAGGGGTCTAATAATAACCCTTTCGTGGCGGTAGGGTTATCAACCAATCCCGTGAAAGGCGGGGCTCATCTCTAAGTGAATTCTTTACGTTTTTTATTATGAATTACTTGTGAGCTTTTGATTAAGATTAAGGATTTCGTTTTTTTGTTGGATATCGAATTACGAGATCAAGAAACCTGTTTATGAGAATCAAACTTGTAAGGCTGTTCGGGAACTAACGGTTTTAAATGTCCGTTGTACTTTTTATTTGTTTATGAACTACATGAAGTATTTTTATAAAAAGAACATTGTAATTGATAAAGTTGCTAAGTTAAATACTTTGTAAACAAAAACAAAAGTAGATATTTCCAAAAAACGATGACATTAAACGTCAGTGTTAATTACTACTATAGGATTGCTATACAGCTGTTTAAGAGATGAAATAGACATGTAGGTACTTGCGTTGAGTAACGATAATATGCCAGTGCCCCACCTACAAAGTCAGAACATTCGGATCAGTTGTAAACGCAATGGCAGTGGTGTGGTGATGTGGTATATCGTGGTGGTATAAAATGATCCCGCATGTGACCACAAATGAATTAAGTACAGTCACCCTCTCCCATCAATTGAACACAACCGGCCATATTAGTTTCGTATAGTTGCTGAGAAAAGTGATTTCTTAAACAAAAATATGGTATGAAAATTATAAAGATTTCCATAGAATTAAATTATTTTCTCTAAAGTGTTCTAAAAACTATGGCACTCTCTCCCTACTTCGACAAAAAAATTATAATGAAAGAAAGTGCTTTTAGAATTAAAGTCTTTTGTAATATGCAACATAAAATCTTACTGCTTAAAGAATGTATATATGCTACGCTTGACGTTGTTAGCAATTATTATAAATATTTATTTATTAAATATTTATTATTATAAAAAATGGGCAACCCTTTTTATGCCTCACGGATCAAAAATGATATCTGGAATTGCCTTTTAGTCCCGTAATATTTTTTGTAAAGCCCACAGCTAAGTACTTTGTTTAGTGGTTTGCAAATACAACTTCAACATGATACTGAACATATCTCGTGTATTTCGATAAAATAATATTACTGTACCTGTATTTACAAGAAAATCTAAGTAGCAATGGCAGCTCGAAATTTTGTAAGTTTTTATTTGGTTCAGTGATGTGGTTGTATAAGTTTAAAGTTCAGGGGTTAAAATTATAATTATATTATTTCCGCACATAGAGCAGATTAAATGATTTGATTTTTGATAATTTCCGTTTGTTATTATTATGAAAAATTTAGTACAAATGAGTAGTTTTATTGATAGATCACTTTGCCCTTTTATTATACCCAATTTTTTCCAGACACTTATAAAGTCATCTGGCAAACACCTAAGGAGGAGGTTCTCAATTCAAATATGCAATTTTTTTAATGGTTGACTATTACACCGCCAATTATAAATTTAATTTTATGTATATTTTTTTGGTTGGTTATTCTTCAGAGGTGGTCACATACAAATTTTATTTACTTTGCTTGGGTAGTGTTTGAGTTTGCTTCAATAATACATATTTTTCCCATTTACTCTATACAAGTCCTACCAACTTATCTGTGAACTGAAAGAGGACGGCACCGTCGATTCAGTGTTTCTAATTAATATAAGGTGCCCAAAACTGAGTAAGTTTTCAAGAAGAAAATTTCACATTAGACATAATCGTTTAATAAGAATTACAGTTTTTATAAATTAAAAACAATAATACCTATATAAAAATAATAAAAGAAATAAAAAGAATTTGATAATTTACAGTTACGTAGGTACGCTAACAGTTTAGTCTCTCAGCAATAAACAATGGCTTTATCTAAAAAGTAATCCAATGAAGTGGAAATTCAGCAGATAAAATGTTCCACGGGGGGATACAACTTTCATTTAATGCGAAGTTAAGTAGGTACCTACCCTGCCAGAGGTACCTGGATGTCTAGCATTTAGTTATGACCGTACCTAACCCCTAACACCAGATTTGACTCATTATAATTAGCAGTGGTACCTAGTGGTAGTGTAGTATAATAAAAAAAAACAAATTGCTTTACAATAATTTATTGAAAACCAGGTTTACAGTAATTGTGATCTTTAGTTGAACCTGCATACACAACTTCATCCTGGTTGTGAGGCCATACTCCGCTTATTTCCGTACCACTATCATCATTATCACTATCGCTTTCGGTTTCAGTGTCACTTACCACTTCTATAATAAAAGGTTTATCTAAATACAAATCATTTTTTAAGTATTCTCCTTCTAACCTGCGAACGTGTTTACTATGCCCACTCATAAACTGTAATAGCGTCAAAACTTTCTCTAACTAGGCGGGGAATTTCAGCATTTTTGTGCTCAATATTTACATCAGCAACTTTTCTTTTCATTGTGCTACATATGAGTTCAATGTGATTGAGATCACAGTGATAAGGTGGTAAATATAAGCATTTGTGTCTATTGTCTTCTAAAATTTTTTCAATCTCATATACAGGTTCAGGCTTGTTTCTCTTAATTATTTCTAAAAGCTGAGGTTTAAGGCTTATGCAGACCAGCGCGACTTGTCGCGCGACGCGACGACGGTTATTGTTATACCGTACTGTTTTCTTAGAAATTGCATTGTTTGAGTCGCGTCGCGCGACAAGTCGCGCTGGTCTGCACAAGCCTTTATTCAAATTCTCTCCGTAGTCAATTTTATTTTGGGTCAACCAGAATTGCATTTTTTTTTTTTAAGAATTCGTATTTGGACTTTATTCACACAAATACGGTGATAAAGAGCATTATCCATCACTATTATGGATAGCTCTCGTAAATTAGGCACAAGTTTTTCAATAACCCACTTTTTCATGATAATCACCACTTTTTGTGTTTGATTTAAACACAAGTAGTGCATTTGTAACAAATCCAGTATCTCCTCCCACATGAACAATAATATATCTTTGTCCTTTCGATACAGGCTCCAATACTCCGTCTTCACCCTCTCCTTGCCAACATTTACCCGATGTATTACACTCCATATGAACCTTCCGATTGGATTGAGATTTTTTAAAACGAAATCCCACCTTGTGAAGCAGCTTTCACAGACTCTCTCGCTGTCCTGTATAATTTATGTCTTTAAGACCTCTAGAAGCTTTTTAACAGCAGGGACCTCTTTTTTAGCAAAATAAACGAATGTACTTTTCTCCGTGTAACTCCCATGTCAAAATCATCACCATGCACAAATCCACTTTTACGTTTTCTCTCCTTGCCTGGTGTCCGAATTTTTGTTCCATTTTCTTCCGCTGCGTGCCCTTCCTTTACTATTTTTGAAATTAGTCCTTGACTCACACCTGAAATATAAGATAATAAAATAAATGATAGTAGAAATTTTAAATCTGGCAGGTTAGTTGGCTCACTCACTTAGCACGTTACCTAATAGATGTTCGTTACCGTTACGCTAGACTGCAGCAAGAATAGAAACTAATATTTCTTGGACTTAAATAATTAGTTAATTATCGGGTAATTTATAACAAGAAAGTTGACAACACTAACCTGTCGCTGCCGAAATTCGTTTGTATATTTGATTAAATGGAATAATCGGAGACCCCACCCGAGCTTCTTCAAAAAAGGTTTTAACCTTTAGAATAATGTTTCGAGCATCACTTTTAGCTTACGGCATATTTAACTTTATAAATTCAGCAATATCACGACAAAACAACCAGAGAACAGGAATGTAGTAGACACTGACAATCGAATGACATTTCAACATGACGGCCGTAGTTCTAATTTTCGCCATTTCACAGATAAGTTGGTAGGAGATGTTGAAGTTCCTGTCACTGCTATTTACATAGCAGGTAGTAACATTCGCTCAGAGTAATAACTAAAGAGTATTCGAAATTTTGTGGGGTAGGTACCACAACTAAAAAGTGAAAAAATAAAAACTAATTCTTTCAGAAGTCGGCAAAAAACGAAAATTCAAAACCAAAGACTTGAAAATTATTTTTAACTTGGTAGTGTATTTTTTGGAAGTCGGTTGTTATTTATTTCTATAATTGTGTATTAAATAGTCTATGTACGAGTACATATTATCGATAATAAGGCACGTCACATATGTCAATGACAAAAAAAAAATCGACGAGACAAAAAAGTTGTCAGTCGTATGACGTTTTATATGAATTCAAAAGTCGTCCCACATTTTCGCTATTATTGACGAATATTTTGTTATTTAATAGTTTTCTGGAAATCCACACGATGATAAAGTGATTGTGATAATATAGGTATGTGTGTGCTATTAGGCGCGTTATTAATCAGCGTCGCGCAGATATTGCGTCCTATTCCTACTTTCTTAGGCAAGTTCACTGTTATTGGTTTTGATTCCTGGGCACATACGTAGTTATTGAACTTTTAATTTCAAAACCTTTTGTTCGTAACTGTACTTACAATTTGAGAACATGTATTTACAAATTATCACTTATTCCTTTTATGGAGATACATATTATTATCATTGACACGATATCCTTGTTAGTGCTATTAAAACCATTTTAAATTTTAATCCGTAGAACCTATAAACTGGACGAGTATTTTTGATAGCATGATAACGTTTAAAGACTGGAAGACCTTTAGACATAAACAGAGCCTACCGCATGTCATGTTCACACGGACAATGGTAATGAAAGGGGGATTATTCACCAAATTACATTAATGCCTCACAAACAATGTCCGGCAACTTGATTGAATTAAAATAGTTACAAAACATGGCCAACACAAACTACGCTGAATAAGTAATGTATTAGCGACACGTCATGGACTCATGGTACTCCCAGAACAACAATAACTGTATGGAAGCATTAATTGTCCCCTATGAGCGCAGGCCAATTACGAATGAGTTTTGGATGAATTTTCCTTTTTTCTGTAAATAATGAGGTGCCTTTTAAAACGTCATAAAGCGTCCGGCGCACTGATAGGGGCGTATTCACACTGTAGTGGTCGCTATGAGGGCGATTGTTTCCTCCTAATTGGTTAAGTAGCACGACCTAATTGTCGCTGGACACGACACCTCCTGCCCGCTGCCTAATTGCCTCTCCCGCGATTATTTAATTTATATGTATCATCCGGTTGATTCACCCCTTCTTGGTCCTTACTACAAGCAGTAGTCGACTCCAAGTATGTAGCATGATGTGGAAATCTGAGCTTATTACAAATATATTCAACAATTTATTTCGAATTGTGAAGAATTAAAACCGAAAGTGTATGAAAGCCCTATTCATTTGCAGTTAAAACTATTGCTCTACATACTTACGGCGATAAGTAAAGACTAGCAAGTGACTGAATCAGAGCTTTACACTTTTTACAGGCCTAAAGAATATGTTTTAGCACTATATTTAAATGAAATATATGACTATTTAAAACACCATAATTCATGGCTATTACAACAAACAACAGTAATCGTTCGTGTAAACAAATTAAGCATAAATGAATGACGGACGCGCGGTTTTACGTCGGTTAGGCCAGTTTATCACTGTTGTAATCCGACGCGCATTAGTCAAATTAACACGGCATAAAGTTTGGCGTGCCCAGTGATTAGTTAGCGGACGCCGCGGGTGTGACTCTGCCTAATTGACCTAAAAGTACTGGACACGAATCGGTCGAAATTACAAGCCGCGAGGGCTGTCCACTGAAACAGGGAATAGTTTTGTAAAAGGTGAAATAAATTATTTGATTAATTTCCCTGGCAGTATATCAGAGTCAACCGCAACTAAATAAAAAAGACACATCAATAACATCATTAGTCAAAATGGTAATATGTGAATTGCACAGGGTTTTCGATTTATTCAAATACAACAATGACAAGTTGTATCACACTACTATATCTTACACCTAAATGCATAACAAGTTATTCCGCAGCACATTAACAACTTCTACAATTCTCTATCTTCTACGACAACCGTAACACTTATAAAACAATCACAAAACATCTACAACAATGCTACGCGTACTACGAGTATAATAACAGTTCGTAATCTTATCAGTGACTACCGTATAACAAGCTTGATAGCCCTGTTAGTGGCCGGCATGGTAATGTGGCGGATTGATAGGCCCTCGCCCACTAACCCTAATCAAATTAATGGCAACTGAATTCTGATTAACGCCAGTGGTCGCGCCATACATTTCTATAGGAGCCGCGACTGCCGGGCGTGGCCGATTTATCGCACCTTTTAGCCCATTCAAATAGCTATCAGTGGAATACAGCCGTTTTATTCATTGCTGTTAAAATAATTGATAACTCTGAATCTAGGTTCTGTTGTGATGCTTTTTGTGGTAGGTATGTCTGATTTTCTTTGGCATTAATGATGGAATTTATTAATCTTTGATTTCATCTAGATTTTAGATTATATTGCAAAGCAAAAACTAGCGTCCTCAAATAATAGCGATGCTTCTCCGTGCACATTACAAAACAATACTCCTAATATCGGTATAACCATATCGGTTACCCAGTTTTCATAAAACTTCCACACATTAAATAAACCACTTTATATGATTAATCTTAATCCAGTAAAACATAATACTATTCGGCAGAAACCTTTTTCTTTCAAATTTCAGTTAATCTAACAAGAAGTATACTTTTAATGGACTTTTGAGTTGGGTTCATCAGATCGGGGTGAGCTTTCAACGTAGCGGGCTTAATGCACAAGTTGTAACGAGAGAAATGATGTACTGAAACAAAAGCGGAGCACTAGAGGGTCATTAGTGAGCGTTCGCACTGTAACGATCTGTGCTAATTCCACACGCGGTAATGGCGGCCGCGCCACGTCGCCAACTTTCTCTCTAAACTTTGTTTGACATAATTAAAATCCATCTCAGCGAACGTCACGCGGACACATCCGACGTGTAATTTTCCTTTCAAAGAGAACTTCCGTTTTAGCTCCTCCCCCGCCTAATGAAAGATTACTTTCCTCCGCCTAAAAAGGCTTTTAAGCAACGCCAACGAAATGACCGAAGTTTTATACTTTAATGACTTAGTGCAAAATTTGCCGATTCTCGAAGAAATTTTAAACTTAGATTAAGATTTCGATGTTTGAAACTGCGAATGTTTTCGACAGAATTTTCCAAAGCTTACTTTGAGTGAGAAGTATGAATTCTAAGCAATCTAGTCTAATTGCTTTTTAATTGCTTTTTATGAATAAGAGACTCAGGACGAATATTAAAAGATGTTTACTTATAATTACTTATTTTAATGAGAGACTTAGCAAGAAATCATTAAGGATTGTTATCATAGAAATATATAATATTCATAGGAACATAATCAATTATGAAGTCGATTCAAAAACCCTTAATTATGTGTGTGTGTGACCTGAAACGAAAACTAACACACATTGCTTTGAAACATTGAATAACCAAAATGTTAAATGGTTAGAACACCCCCTGCATTCAGCACACACATACGCAGAACCGTAAAAGTAATTATAAATAAAAGAGGATAAGCAATAACAATTTATCTTGTACAAGAAAAAGGAGTGTCCAATGTTTGTAAGGAGGAACAATAAGATCAGTCGGGTACAGAGCTATACCGAGACACGGCAGTCCTCGGACGCACTTATTAATTGCGAGCTCCCTTCGCGTGGCCGCACGGAGGGCGCAAAAACGCGTCCTCCCGAGCCCTGTCAGCGAGGGAAAAAATCAGTGAGCGATCGTCCCCTCGCGGCCGAGTCCATCATATTGATTGAGGGAGGGACTACCATTGGTCAGCGTCCCCCGCGCCCGTTCATTTATTATAGACACGGTGATGCTGCCTGCCGGACCACCGCTCACCGACTCGGTACGATACTTACAATCTTGCCTGTTCATTTTAATGCATCTTTGTATATTTTCAATCAATATTTATGGCATAAAATAAGTGACTTCTGATAACTTTGTTCAACTTTGTACTTTTGAAGCAAGAATATATAATATTACATTGAACCTAAAATAGTTTGTACTGTATATGAATACGGGTTATTCTTAAAATGATAATCAAAATTCCAATGAATCCAACTGATTTCAAACGAAATCTTCAACATTATAAACGACCTTAATTTTTCGTGGTAGATAAATTGATACAAATAAAAAATAAAAAATTACGTAGAGCCACCTACATAAGCAACTTTTAAATGGGCTACAAAGAAATCGTTTAAAAGATAAGTTAGAGTTGACACGGGTAAGCGAAGTTGATTCCCAACAGAATTACAATCTTCGAGATAACATTTTCACATTAGAATGTCTGAAAGAAGCCGTCATCGTCACGTTAACGAGACAACTAAGATTCGTGAAGTGTCCTGAATCCCGAACTGCCGAATCTCACCGGAAACGAACTGTGACCGCGACTCTATTACAACTCCGAAGAAAATAAAAGCGTCGGGGGTGAAGGGAAAGTTTTATTCTCCTTAAAATATGTAGAGAAAGTGAAAAGTAAGAGAGGGTGGCGGTGGGGGCCGCTCCCGCCAGCGGTCAGCCGAGGGATGATGGATCACCGCGCCGCGCGCCGCGCGCCGTGCCAACCGACCTTCTCTTCGGTTCTCAATTACACCAACACATAACAACTCATTTCGGATGATATGTTTGCGTATATTTCTGTACTTACGCCCATTTTATGTAAGTATCTGTGAATATCGACAGATACGTCGATATCTTGTGACATAAGCACCTTGTTTTGTTTTTATACCTTCTGACGTTTCAGACACGATTACAAGATATTTTTTTAAACGATCAGCGCGTAACGTTCTTTCGTAATATGCGTATTTTTAAACAGAACACACAATACCAATTTACCTAGATAACCTTGTGTATCTACAGCAGTGTGAAGGGACAACCAAACAGCACAATCAAAGAAGCATGCGTGACATTGCAAACTCCATCATGTACAGGGTCTCGCACTCGTTCATAGATCGAGTCAAGTTTGTGCATCGTGCGAACGTGTGTGTGTGTGTGTGTGTGTGGGTCGTATGTGTCGTGTGTGGGGTTCAGCGATGCGGTAGCGGGTCGGTGTGGGCGCCCCCGCCCCGGCGCGTTGCTAGGCAACCGTTTGTTTTCGCGCCGACACTGGGCGGGATAGAAGGGGTAGGCTCATGATTGATCAGCCTATCCCGCCACCGAATGCCTACAGCTACATATTTTCTTGCGGATAACAAGCTCTTGAGTCTTTTGTTTGCAGCAAGTTTATCGCAAAATTGGGAAATGATAGAGACATATATTTTATACTTACAGTGATATAATCCCATAGATTATAATCCCTAGTAATCAGAGGCAAGCAAAAAAAAAAACTTTATGTATATCCCAGAGATATTCCGAAGTAGCGGCAAATTGTTCTCTACCATCAATATCAAAACCAACTAGTTACACAAAAGGAAGCTAAGATATATTAAAACATCGACATAACATAAGTTGTAATACTGAACAAATTACCACAATAAACAGCCTCATCTGTACGAGAATAAACCTCGTCCGTATTGGTACTTAGCAGTACACAGACACGGAGAGGCTCTCAATTATCTGAGAGGACTTAGTGAGTCCTTGGCAACGACAATTATTTCACCGCTGCCCGGTAAAACGGGCTTCTTGGTAACCAACCTATTTGGACTACTTACGGACCATATTTTAAGGATTTTTTGCGAGACCTTTTATGTCGACCACATTATTTGTAGCTGTGCAAATTGCTACAATTTGCTTGTTGGTTATTAAACAATTATGATCCTGGTGTTATTTTTATGCTTTATTATTCGTCGAGCCCTTGTCACCGCCGGCGTACCAGCGGTATTAGAACCAAACGGCTTGGTACGTGACGATGGGAAGAGACCAGACGGTATGACGTTGTTGCCTTGGAAGGTGGGTAGGCCTCTGGTGTGGGACGCAACCTGTGTCGACACCCTTGCACCATCTCATGTTCCTAGCACGGCGGGCTGTGCTGGCGCCGCTGCAGCGGCTGCTGAGACCCTCAAGCGGCGCAAATACTGTAACCTCATGGGTAGCTACAGTTTTGAGCCGTTTGGGGTCGAAACGCTCGGGTCATGGGGTCCGAGTGCGCGTGTCCTTTTTAAGGAAATTTCTCGCCGAGTGGTCGACACTTCACGCGACCAGAGGGCTGGCTTGTTCTTTGGCCAAAGAATTAGCATTGCTATTCAACGTGGCAATGCTGCCAGTCTTCTGGGCACGTTTCCGGATGACAGCGATGCGGACGAATACTTCGACGCCTAAGTGTCCTTTTGTTTTTTGTATCTATTCGTGTAGTATTATTAGTTATTGTATTTCGTACCTAGTGTTAATAGTTTGTAAATAATTTATTACCCCACATATTTCAAAACTATCTGATCTATACATTTTTCTTCCAAGGTTAAATTTCGAACCTTTTTTTGTGAAGCAGATAGGCGGCTAGGTTAAAAAAATGTTAAAATAGCTGATTGAAATTGATTATTCATAGTTAGAATTTTCCATCGAACTGTATGTTGTAGTAGCATGGCTGGTAAAGGGCATACGAACTAAATCTTCATTACTTTCCTTTAGTCATCATACCGCAGATAACTTACAGATGACCGATCCTCCCATTTCGAGAGGAAAATGAACCTTATTAACACCGCTACGGTACCGCTACGACACGGCTACGGTGGTTGCTACGAGCAATCAAAAGCTCTAAATTCAAATAACCACCGATTTTTGAGTGATGGCATTTTATTTTTGGGTTGTTGTAGGTAAGATGGATAGCAAGGTAATCACACCGTATAAGATAGTATTATAAGTTTAGCTGCCCCCGACAACTGTTACAAAACATTTCAACAGCTTAAGATAAAATGTCATAAAAAAGTCTAACGTAGTTTTGAGAAAGTCCGGGTAGCTGTCAGGCGTGAGTTCCGTCGTTACTCTCTGATCATCCTGAAGTCTACTTTGGACCTTTCCCTCAAAATACCTAGCGTATTATGAAAATCCCTAAACTATAGAAATACACAAACTATATCGTATTCTTTATGCAGTCCTTTCTTCAAAACAATGCATGCTACTTTATAATGAGATTTCTAAAGAAACAATACATAACTCAAAAAAATTGGGTCCATGTTTTATGCGTCATATTTTTGCTAATTTAGTTCCAGTGTCGTTTTAAAGGGAATAAGGCAATATCATTTAAAACTGCTCCTTTTCAAAATTACTTCTCTTTGTATTTTCTGTTACATTTTTCTCAACAAAAGAGTTTGTGCCACGGGTTTGTGCCAATATTCAAATTCGCAGAAGTGCGAAGTCCATAGTTTGCATAACCATTTTACGATGCACAAAGTATTTGTTCTCTTATTATGCAAAACAACAGTTGATAAAAACTGTTACTCCCACGTTTGAGAGTTTTTACTAGGAAACTTAACTTATTAAGAAAAAACCTTATAATTGTACTCTGAATTATCCAATATTAATTTAGAAGGAAAAAACACCAACTCACCCTATAATTACATTTCGAAATTCAAAGTAGAAAATGGGACTGAAATTAATTTATATTACTCGTTGGCTCGAAAAAGAAGGGAAAACTAATAAGGCGTAATTACAACGCGCCTAATTGCAGCAGTTGACATCCTTTTGCCGAAAAAACGACTGCTCTAATCGAATATAATGATAGGGTTACTTCGGACTACTAGTCGACGATAAATAGTTTAGGACGAACTTGTAATGGGCACAAGTTGGTAGCAACAGAGTTTTGTAAACGACTAGATAGGTTTCTATTTAGATTCGATAACAAATCGACTACCTATACATTTATTGTTTGCAAATATTCATTAAAAATATTCTCCCCGAGGCGCATATTCTCATCATCCCTGAAGCACAGATAATATATTACCCTGAAGTAAATACGGGACAAAGAGTCAAGTATGGGGCATTATAATCTAAGTTAGTCACTTGAAAAAATGTAATAAAGCAGACATATTTCCATGCATATCTTATCAAGGAATTCCTCTCGTAGGTGGTGAGGTGCGGGGCGCGGGGGGGCGCGTGCCGCTCCAAATTACTGCTATTATTTTATAATCCCTCCTAGTTACGTTTTGAATATTAATGACATTCCACAGTTTTCCTTCCAACGATCCATTCTAAGCAAATTTCGTTTAATGTCACGTGCTTCCGACCGTGGCTATTATTCCTTATATTAATACGACTTTCTGTAAACGGCTGCGGCACTTTATGAAATGATTTAAGTTTGTTCTATATTCTAAAGTTGATTATTATAAAATTAAATCGAAAACATTGATCATAAATTATTCCCATCAACTTTGTAAATTCTACATGATACATTGGATTCACACAGCTCGGCTCCGGTAGGTGACCACCCTAAGAACGTCTAATTGATAAAACCCCTTGACTGTAGCAACCGAGAATGATATTATCTGCCTAAACATGCAACGGTCTGTTAAATTATGCTAACAAAGTTATAAATGAACGTTCACAATTATTAGGCGCTAGCCGCGGACCGCGGGAGGACTCACTAATTAATACATTCACCTACCGCGGCTCGGCGGAAACTTAAAAAAACGTGACCCCAACGGCTGCAATAAGGTGGATTTGACTTTTTATTGAGACGTGTAAAAAACGCACACGCGCCTTCGAAATCCGATTAAAAAAGGGGTAGACGCGAGTCTTGAGAAAAAAACGTCGGATCGTATAACCCTAATTCGAAAGGATACTGATAGAGCTATTTGAGCGCCGTTAACGTCCGAAAGGCGATTGTTTCGATATCAATTAATTGGATCGTGTTTAATCGATAATCTTTCTGAAAAGCAATGTGTCTTTACATCTGCCTTTATAAAATATGGTAATTTACGCTATCGTTTTCCTATAATTTGGAATATTTTAAGTTATTATGAACTATTATATGGCGCTAAACTGACAGTGAACAGTGAAGCAGGTTCCGGATACTTTTCAGCCTGAAAAGTTTGGTGTTCGAATAGAACGTACCTACATGGTGTTAAAATCCAGATATAAATAAAACAACGAATTTCAATTCACTTTAATAATAACATAGACACACATGCGCAAAAACTTACTTTTATAACAGTTATTACGCGCCCACTTATAACATAAGTTAGTAACATTACTAGAAGACCCACACTCATTTTCTACTGTGTATAAAAAACCCTTTTTTATAGGGCTGCATTAACGCAATATGTTGTTTTATCAAATTCAATAATCCTGGACCAACAGGTGTCGGTATAAAAAACTAACCGTGTCCACGGAAAGTTGTTTGCTGCCTCAACTGTCGCACCTATCTGATATTTTTTCGGTTAAACAAAAACTAACCTGATACAATATTCCTAACCGTTATTAATATTCACTTAACAATTTAAAAACCTGTTTGTATGTCTGTTCTTTAAAGATCTTTTTAATAAGTCTTCGATACAAAAGCACACATGTTCCAAGAAATCTATACAATAGACCAGTGGTGGGTGAGGGGAGTGGTTGCTAAACCTAGTTGACCATGACCGTAGTAAGCTAGGGCTTGCCTTGGAGCTATAGCTCTGGATCTGCCAATGCCCAAGATACAGTAAACACGGTGGTTAAAAAAATCAACAAAAAGCTGTTTTGAACTATGGACTATGGTTAATCTAACTGTCCAGCAAATATAGAAAAAACATTTCAATCTAAACAACAACTGAAACTCAATGAAATCCAAATGCTACAAAACAGTGCTCAATGACAGGCGAAACCATAATAAAGGTTGTGTTTATAAACTTTTTTAGACACACGCGTGTCACAGAAAAAAAGGGTTGAATAAAGAAATATTTGAAAGTGAAACTTTACGCTCACCTGATGCGTCTACGCAAGTTTTTTGAGCTTTTTATGAGTGGAATGTGCATATGTTTTAAGTCGAGCTCAATTACGAACGCGTCCGGGCCGCAAGTGCGCGCGCGCACAAAAAAGTCACAAAAGAAGGGTTGGGGAAGAGTTGTAAAGGAATAATGTCCGTGTAAACATCGTGTAATTGCACACAACAGGTAAAGGGGTTCACTTTAATTTAACTTTTCTATGCTTAGTTTAACGCATATCTCGTAGATGGTTAACGAAATTTTTACTAATGTTACAGAAACATAATTTTTGAAAACGTGTTTTATTCCGATAACCGGAAGAACATGTTTCACGCAATCCTAAAACATGTTGCTGTAACAATGTCTTGTAACGTTTGTTTACCACGAAAACGAGGCAGCATTAACAAAAAAAACGTTATTAAAAATTTCTTCCAAATATATCTTTATCGTTCTAGAAAAAATAAGAATCTGGTAAATTCATCTCAATTTTCCCGGCAGGTATTGTTCAACGCTTCTTCTATTTTCCACTAACCATATTTTCTTTTCTAGGAAGTTTCTTTGAAGCTCACTTTATTTAGATTTTCCCTGAAAATATAGTGTTAGGTATTTTACAATTTGCTACGGCTTAATGATTGCGTAGCCATCTTTACTAAGAATAGACTGAACTTTTACCGAGTATACCGGTAAAAATAACCAGAAATAATTTTAATACAATGCAATTTGAACATCATCGTTTGCGTAACAGTCATATTGTATTTTATAACTGAATCTTTCGATGTAAGTAGATTCTGTATGCAATTAATGAAAATAGTGTACCTATAGTCAAGAAAAGAGAAAAGTAAGTAGCAAAAAAAAGGTAAGCTTAAAAAAAATACAAAACCCATTCACACGGTCAATATCAGTGGTTTGACGTTTGTTAAGCATACGCAAAATGTGGTTTATAAAGATGTTGACTGACCCTTTGAATAGTCTTTTTTCTTTTGTTGGCACTTCTTACACTAGAGCAATGGCAGCACCAAGATTGCTGAAAATACAAATAAACCATACTATTATACAGAGCACGAATTCTACAGAAATCCTGGAAGCAGATGTCAAAGAAAAGCTTATCTACCCACATTGCTACCTATTAAACTATGACGGTGTATCTATCAATTGACTGTGTCATTCCTAGAAATGTTTGGCTATTTTAATAGCTAGTACATCATGTACCTATTTATAAGAAGTCCACATATTCTGTCACACAGAGACAAACCAGGAGGTTGGATTCTAATTAAATAAATATATAAACTAAGTATACAGAACTATATTGGACTTTCGGATACAGTTTGTGTACTCAATCTCAAATTCGACGAAAAAAACTATCTATTGTTCACGCATACGCACTTATTCTGGATTCAACAGATCCAGACAGGGTTTTTAATGTAACACTACGAAAAGCTCAAACAATTGCCGTCAATAATCTTTTTTTGATGGGTCTTCCGGTAATCTTTCAAAAAATTAGAGACACTATACGACACGATTGATAACTTAATAAAAGACTGCCTAGACCAAACGAAATCCAAAGAACCACTAAAACAGAACGGTGTTATTTCAATGAACACTAAAGCCTTGATAAAAAGACGTTCAGAGCTTCAACATAAAAAACCGCAAAGCGTTGAAAACAAAAAGAACTTTCACGATTATACAGGGTGGTCCGAATAGAGACGTCATAATAAAAATTGATTCCTCATGCTCAGGGGTATCCGAAAATACCCCATGTATGATCCGAGATTGTAGTTTTCGAGTTATGATTATTTATTTATTTTTTAGAGCTATAAACAGCCTTAATTATCCCATAACTGATAAATCAGTTCTTGAATACGTAGAAGACTATAAATACCTGGAAAAACAAAAACCTTTAAAACCATCAAGAAATGAAGATGAAATCAGTAGGCGAGTGTCTATGACATGGAATAAGTTATAGAGCCACAAAGAAGTCCTAAAAGCAAAAATGACAAACGACATCTCAACAAGAAAGTTATGGACTCCTGTATACGATATGTGTCATGTCTTCCATACGCCTGCCAACTTCAATAAAAAAAAAACAGAAATGAAATACAAGCATGCTAGGGCGCTATGGAAAGAAGCATATTACATAGTAAACTCAAAGACAAACCAAAAACGAAAACAAGAGTGACAGACGCCCTACAACACTCGCAGAATCTGAAGTGGAAATGGGCGGAGCACGTAGAAACATAAAATGGAGTAAGGAACCACCATGTGGGCCAAAAAAGAAAACGAAAACAAGAACAGACCCGAGAAAGATGGGTCAACGAGATCGAAAAAGGAGCGGGCCAGAATTGGCCTGCAGCAGCATAGGACAGAAAAGAGTGGCAAGAAAGGGAGGAGGCCTTTACCCAAAGACGGGTCCTTACTTCATTTCCTAAATTTTATTTATTATCTACTTTTTTTACTTTTACTTTGTTCATTATTAATTACGGAATAAAGAGGCTTTATGGCCCTATGTAAAATTTCTAAATTTATATTTATATTTTCTATGTTGTACATAATAAAGACTATTCTATCTTCTATATATCTATCTATTTTGATAATTGTCTTTGACAAACGTCAGGGCCCTGGGGTCTCGGACCTTTGCAAGGCGTACGAGGGGCCGAAGCCAACTCGTAGAGACGCGTTAGACGTTTTTAATTAAAGGAGGCACCAACCGACGACTATCCCTGTTCGCACTATGCAAGTGCACCCAAGGACAACCCCCGGTTGGTGTAGGACTATTGTAGGATATGGAAACAAAGATATTGATTATGGGTTTGTGTGGCTAAAGTGAACTGGTTATCTAGGACTATCCAACACTATGGCCCCTGCCTGATCATTGTTTTATATAAAATACACAAATAAAATGGCAGGGAGTGACTTATGGCTAGTTTACATAGTGCAAGCTAACGTGCGAATCGGTCTAAAGTAGTTGCAGTGTAGCAACTCGCACTGTGTGGACGTATCATACGAGTTACTCGCACTTGCAAGTTGGACAGTAGCTCGCAGTCAAGTAACTTCAATTTTTTTTTATTCCGCTCGCCTACTCCTTGAAACAACTCGTTAAAAACGATACATGCTGCCCCGGAAGGTCTTCTTGGCATCCAATTTCTAATCCAAATCCTTTATTTTTCTCTCTTTTTAGGGTTCCGTAGTAAACAAGGAACCCTTATAGTTTCACCATGTCCGTCTGTCTGTCTGTCTGCAGCTCGCACTGTGTACTGGCCATTCAATAATGGGCCCCCGAAAACAGTCGCTAGCACATAGTATCGTAGCGACAAGGGGGCAACATGTCCTGAGGTGCATAAGATAACTAGAGAGGTATTCCACGGCTATCAGTACAATCCCGGAAGTACGATAAAGATCCCTACCAGCATCTTACTGGAATACTTCCTTCCTCCGAGCACGTTTGCTCTTGCAAATCTTCACTCTAGCCGGCCGGCCGAAGGAACCGAAAAACTTCTCTCAGGAGATAGGGTCCGTGGGGTTGCTGGTCCCAACAGCTTGCCATGTGCTACCCTGTGGGTTCATGTATCTCTCTTGTTCTGGCTCCTCACCCTAGACCTGTTACGGCAAAGTAAACTCTACCGGCACAGACCTAGAGTTCGGACGTACGTTCTTTACGTTAACGTAGAGAAACGGCTTATTATTATTATCTATTGATATCTATCAGATAAAAGCTACTCATAGTTGTTACATAAACACAGACACTGTACCATTGTTGGCTCTTTCATGCCAGTTATAATTAAAAAAAAACCTAAAGCGCTAATGAGTTTTAAGAACAAAATGCTATCGTGCTAAATGTTAACAGCTGCACGATCGAAGGTTAAGCTACGCTTGCCGCGGTGGGTTCGTGGATGGGTGACCATCCATTATGTACGCTTCTTTGACAGTGTTTGACAGTCGTTACGAGATTAGCCCAAAAGTCTGACAACCAGTCTTACCAAGGGGTATCATTTAACCCAGTAACTGGGTTGTGGTCATATAGGCAGGTAGATTGATTGAATTCTAAGAACCTATTCCCGGGCAAAAGCTAAAAATATACAAGTGTATTTCTTAAAATTATTCCACATATTTCTTTAGAAACTCCTAAAATAAGCAGCACAACTAACTGTAGCAGAACATTCCCTCTATTAGCGGTTTCAAGGGCCATTATCGTAATTCGGTGTGTCTATAGCCGCTGTCATAGAAATTGGAACATAAATCGAACGGTGACAATAAATAAAAAAGTATAAAAAGCTACCTCGACAATCAATCCGTACCCTTTCATTGTGGCCGATTGTAAAACTGATAAAGGGATGAACAGACTAGTTGTCCGCGAAGCTAATTTATAAATGATTGAGATTTCATTTTTTTTCAGTTTTTGGGGTAAAAATGTGCGATAACGATCGAAGTGTCGCTTTTGTTGTGTTTAGTAATCTGTTATGTCCAAGTAGAACTGGTTCAGAGTTCTGACTAAACCCTTTTTCGTTAAAATACTGAAAGTACGTGACCAATTCAAACTGTAACTTTGCAATAAGTAGGTAACTAATTTACATAAAACGCTGGAAATAATACGGTTAGTTAATTTGCTTTTCAAGACATACCAATTTTAGTCTATACATGGACGCATCGGCATCTAATCTCATCGTACTATTATTTTGTTCTCCGTTGTGTTCTTCTCCCCGTGCGTGTTCACAGTAGCTGAACGGTAATCAGATCTTTTAATTATTCCCTTCTCAATAATTCAACTAGTTCACTTATTATTTTATCCCGTAATAATAAAAGATCCTAATTCCCAACTGTCGATTCTAAAAAAGGATTTTTTTGTATAATAACGGCAATCGATATACGCGAGGTAGTGATTACTAGTTTCAAAAGCACCCCTTTCTGACCCACTTTTTACCAGTTTTTAACAATTTTTGGTGTTCCCTCTTCAAAGAGCTCCCTTTGAAAGGCCGGGCGTGAACGAGTTGATGATATTAAATTTTTTGTGAAGAAAGGGAATTTACGAACAATCTAGTGTATTAACAACAAAAACAGCGATGTTGTACGCATTGTGAAAGTTTTTTGCGAGTTCGCGTGCGCTTGCGCGTCGGCGGGCGTCCGCGTCCGTGCGAACCCTTCCCAGCGGGCGGATTGAGTCCGGAACCCTTCCTATGTGCGCGAGGGTCGCCGTACATGCCGGCCGCGCCGCACCGTGCAATGCCACAACGTCTCCACTGGGACCCGTCACATACGACCTTTCTGCCCGCACCCGCTCCGCTACAATTCGCATGTGTGCCACCCGACAGCTGCATCAGTTTTTATATACGCTCTCATATTTTTTCACAATAGTGTAGCGCAGCGCACCCTTGAAACAGTTTGCGTAATCGATGACAAAACTAAATATTCCGCCCGATGATTTCCGTATTTTTGGAGAATTCTAAATCGTTCGTCGAAAGCTGACGGGTTCGTAAAATAAATCCATTGTGACAAAAACAACGGGTCACGGAATGAAATCTTTTATGTTTATATAAATTATACAGATTTCACAGTTAATATTGCATTGTTTAAGCAAAATTGTGTTGCTACTGAATCTGATTAATGGTAAACGATTGCCTGTCATCAAAATAAATCTAGTTTTTCAATGGAATTCTAATATGTGTAAATATGTGAAGGATATCGCGACATCCGATCACTTTCCGAGAATTGATCTGTATTTTAATCTGCTAATACGATCTAAGCAGGTAGACAAGAGCCTTGTAAACTTTAAAGCGATTATTTGCAATTATAATCAGGTATAATATGAACCGGAAGAAATACTGAATATGTAATACAGAAATCGAGAAAAAACCAGAGAAAATATACCTTGATTGTTCCTGATAGAAAGTTCACTCCACATCCACCTGAGGGTTTTTTGACAGGTGTCTCAGTCGCCAAGAGAAACTTTGTTAAACAATTGGTAATTTTTTAGTGCAGAACCAGACCTTAAGTTTCTAGATTGATCAAAACCTCTTAGCTCACTAAAACTGACCATTCAATTCACGTTACTAAGTATGGGTGCGGGCAATTTCATTGACCATTTTATGCATTCAGCTCAAAATTGAGGTAAATCGGTTGTGTTTGTTTAACATTATCAAGATAGCCACAGATCGGTTATGAAAGAAATATCCCTAAAGCGTGGGAAGCCTACCAAATCTTATTCTTCTACATTTAAAATATAAAATCTAGCTCAGAATCCCTGGAACTTCTCAACCCCATAAAGCCCATGAATGAGTCATTAAACTTGAACATACAACCATAATACTGGCTATATGCCATCATGGCTACGAGCTCTCGCTAAAATAAATTATTATAATCACAATCGAACTCTTTGTGCGTATGTAAGGATTGAGTTTTTATATAATTCACCCCATGTAAGCTCACAATGATGGCCGGTACTATTGATTATGCAAAGCGAAGAGCGAGGATGCAATTGTCCGCTTTTTGCGCCAAGGGACGGACGCGGCGGACGCAAGGGATGGCCACGTAGCACCCCTATGTCTTGTACACATGCATGCGTGTATAGGGCTCAGTGATGGCATTTTTATTATTAATTAGAATATGAAAATCATGGTGTCTAAAGCACTGTTTTAATGGAAACAGCTGAACAGCTATAAGTACGTGTAATTATTAGTATCAGACTTCAGAAGCCAAGTATCTGAACACTCCGCATAATAACGTATGAGTGACTTGATTTACTCACGCGAGAAATTTTTTTTTACCTTCAAAAAGAGAGCCAATAATTTGTTGTACCAAAAATATAAGCTAGAGCCGACAGCCAGAACTAGGCCCGTCAATAAAAGAATCTTTTACGAATTCCCCATCTCACCTTACAAATTAAATGGCGACGTCAAAGGCAGGACGACAGCGACACTAGACAGACAGCAAACGTTCAATGAAAGATGGGCCCAAGAAACTATCGATTGAAAAGACACAATTAAAGTTAGAGTTAGGCAAGTACGCCGTTTGTTGTTCTGAGCCACGCTCGTGTGTGTAACCCCACGAAACTTTCATCTCTGGAGAGCGTGTGTGGGAGGAGGGGCGGCCTCCCTACGAAGGGAGTAAAAAGTAGTTCTGACTTGTTCACCTCTTTCGGTGTCGCCCACCGCGGCTGGATTTACTCGTGAGCTTTTTATCGCCGAATTTTATTATATACCTACACGGTTTAAATCGGTAACTGGCTCCGGAAATAATTTTATGGATGCCTGCTAGTATATGATTATAATGGTGTCGTATTTAGGTACTTTATTATGTTGTGATTGTAACCTAAGTTATTACGTGGTGACATGACAAGTTTGAAACGTAATATTTATAAACTTAAATATTTATTGTAATCTCAAAAAAGAGAGCGGATATTATGCAAGCAGAATAATTCTGCAAAAATTTTCCTTTTTGTGGTTGAACAGGAAGACTCAATGAAGTAGACCATAGTGGTTGTTAGTAAATTGACCAAGCGGAAAATAATAAAATAATACCAAAATAATTAGACGAACCTACAACTAGATTAGATGTTTTAATTTTTTGTATTATAATCGATGTCAAAGGATCGTAGGATGGCGAAAATATCCTTGAAAGCGAAGCAGCACTTTTTAGAAACAAGAACGTCTTATTCTCAGGTCCTTTAAAGAGGAGGTAGTAGTAGAAGACAATAGGTACCTACGCCACTTATGAAACCTATGTTGATATTGTAGTGAATCGATAAATACAGTACGATAGTACGTGGGCTGATGGCAAAATAGAAGTAGTATTGACCGAGTATCAACTATTATCGGCATGTCACATCAGTTGAAAACGTTGTGACGTAAAGCCTTTACGTAAATATACACAAGAGACAACAAAAATAGTGTTTGTATGTGTTATAGTACAAAGGTAGTCACGCCCGCGGCTAGTGATATCACATAAAACATACGCAGCCAAAGGGTTTGTGCGTGCAGACGCGTGTCGGTGCCAAGACGATGCTATCTGTCACTCCACCCCGCGTCTCCTCGCCTCTCACCGCCTCTCACCGCGTGGCACACACCACGCCATAAAAAATCCCCATAAAATCGAACTCGTGCTCATCCGACACGCAACAATTGGAATCGACTGCGGGGACACGTTTTCTACTTAAAAAGTAAATTTTATTTTTAAAAAAGCCCTTTCCCTGTACTACTGTCGGTTTAAAAAAGCCATAATACGTCCCTGACGATGCGCGCGCGCCGGCTGAAGATTTGACGCGCTCGCGCATGTGTTTATAATCGTCCCCTCGTAATTTAACATTTTTTCACAAAAATTTAAACCATACAGTACACCGGTTACTGCGTTCACTGCATTTGAGATAAAAAAACGCGAATTGTTAATGTATCGAGTGGACATCAAAAGAATAAAAAAATAAGTGGATCCGTAGTTTTTCACGTGATCGTTTCCGTCCGAGCGACCGGGCGGCGGGCGACCGGGCGGCTGGACGTTATGGGCTCGGTAAGGGCGCAACGGTTTTTGTGTGACCCTCAATTTACAACATAAGAAGGGACATGACATCGTCTCCCCGTTGTACCTTGACATCTTGGCGGGCAAGGAATGTAATGTAAATTTAGTACAAAAACGGGAATTTAAATAAGTGTAGTGGCCCGGGAACTGGCCGGGAGCCCTTCGCATAAAAGCGGTCGTTATTAATACCGGCCTCTAACGACAAAAACATACATGTATGCTGGTGACAGTGATTGCTTACGTGTCCACTAGCTTCCACCTTTTTATTACCTGCTATAATAGAGAACGTTATTTTGCAAATAATCTTGTAGACAAATACAAACACGGAGTTATGAGAAAGGCGTATCAGATCTTTATGTAACAGGATTACGTTATTAATATTTTTAATGTCTGTATTGATCGGTTGATAGACTCTGAGAAATACCAATTGAACGGGCTCGGACCGGAAATTAACATGATGTGAGTTTTCCTTCGGCTCGAGATACAGAAGCAATAAATAAGATTGGCAAAGCAGAGCAGTGGTGCGTGTCAGCTGAAGATGGCGGAAAAAGAGTAAAAAAACATTACGAGAAAATGACCACACTACCAAGTGAAGGGCTAAATAATATTGAGAGACTCGATATATGAAATATTGTCCAGAACTAATTCCAGACCCAGACAGACCCTGTGAGATTTTCGTTGTGTGGATAAAAACCAAATTGTAAAATAGGCTAAGTGTTTTAGAAATAAATAAATAAATAATTAGAGAAATTAATAACTTGATAATGGTTATTTCAGCAATTCAATCGGCATACCTAGGATTAGACTTCAAACCTGAAGATCCTAAACTGAACTTCTTGATTATTATTTTTAATACCCAAAACAGCCCTTACTATTAGAAACAAATTTATTGTTTTTTTATGTAAGTATAAGAAAACACACTCTTATACTTGCGTACTTTATTAAACTGAAGCCTCTTAAAATCATAGCTACGTAGTTCACAAAACATTCTGTTTGATATTGACAGTTGAGTTCTCGGGAGGGAAAGTGGAAACTAAACTAGGTATAATGTGTGCGGTTGTTTAGTGTGTGTGCTGTGCACGACACAGAGATTGCAGAAGCTCTATTTTGAACCGTGCGCAAAAACAAAAACATTTCAAATTGTCTAACTGATTCAATCTGCTACAGTGGAAGGAAGATCGCTAGTAGTAGTATCTCCGAGATTATAACTTTTTATTTTATTTTATTTTATTCGGTTCGGAAAACTTACAGTTAACAAATTACAATACCTATTCTAAAAAGTACCTAGGTATGACATGAGTTAAAAATAAATAGTACACGATCGATTAATGCAAACCAATAATCATTTAAACGCGAATAGCTTCTTTTTCACTTTTACGTGAAGAAGCTGGTCACCAATTTGTTGGTGACCAGCTTATGCCGAGAAACACTTGTATTGAATATATCCAAATCATGTTCACTAGACAGTTTATTTAACATTCTGCTCGCATGGATTAGAAACGAATTCTGCGTGTACACGGACTTGGAATGAGGGACATTTGTAACAAGCTAGATGCGTTGACTCTTTAACTAGACTTATATTTTTGGCCCATTAGCATAGATCTGAAATGAGACGTGAACGTTTCAACGTGTTAACTTGTTGTGTTGATGGCCCAATATTGGTCAATTAATCAACTCATCCTATCGCAGTACACTGCTAGACATGGTATCTCTCTCACATTATGCAACAACACCCGATTCTCCGCCTTCTGCTTCCAGTCTGTCCCAGCTTCCTTTTAAGGTCTTCGGTGCATCCAACTGGGTATGGTGGGATATTAATAGAATCCCAAAAAAATGTGTATGATGTACTAGAGCAATAGTGGCTTTACTCAAATACTATATCTATTAAATTTTATTACAATATAATTTAGAAGTGAGGGGTCAATTTATAAACTTTGCATATAGTTAAGTAACGATTAACGTATGCTTAACCATAAATTTTTGACGTTTAAACGTCTATTAACTATAAGCAAAGATTTAAAATAAACCCCATAATGTAGTGTCCGTAAAAAAATATATTTGAAAGATATTTTTATAACACCTATTTTTGTAGTTGGGTAATTGTTTATGGAATAAAAAGGTTTTTTTATTTATTATTTATTATCGGGCCTGCCAATTTCCGTAAAACCACCACCACTGCAACGTTATAATAGTGATAGTGGTGATTGGACATGTTGTACTTCTGGCAGTATGTGTGAGTGTTGCGGACAGGTCGCGAGGGTGGCCGCACAGACGGACGGTCGCCGCGGACGAATGTCTCCCGAGCCCTTCGCACTACACCATGTCGCAGAATCTAAGCTTGTAAAGTTGTAAAGAGCTTGTACTTTGTACTTGAACACAAGTAGTAGGACTAGGAAATTATGTTTGTTAATTGATGGTTATTAGAACTAAATAGTACTAATGTAATATTTAATTATTTACAGACGCTACAAAAGCTCTAAATGTTACCATTTGTCACATAATATGATATGGGTACTTAGAGAAAATTCTGGTAAAAGGTTGGGAGGTGACTCAAATTATGTTGAACAACTAAACTTACTCAAGAAATAGAAACAGCCTGTGTGTCTCAATTTTCGGTCCCTTTCCACTATTGTTTTCCTGGGTGAATCCCGACAAGTCCCGGAAAATCAGGGGCTGTTTGCCACACTAAGCCGGTGTGGGCTGCAGCATCGCCCGGGGAGCGCATTTACATCAAACTGTCGTTTCACGGGAACTTCGCCACGTCGTCATCACCAGCCAATTGCTCGCACTCGCCACAGCAATGTTTCCCTTCGGACACACGAATTTAAACACTTCGGAAGGTGATTACTGCCAAAAGAAGTAATAAGGTTGCGATTTATGTAATAGAATGTTGTAATAATGTCAGCTAATGCGAACTAATACCATAGTTTCGGGTTTTTACTCCTGCAGAACTGAACTACCCTAGAGTATTTACTTTGAGAACGTACGGGCCTTACATCAATAGCTAAGCACATACATAGCAACGGTGACGAGGGTTAGTCGCCGTAACCCTTTACTGCGGTGGGTATGAGGGCCGGGCGGAGGGCGGCGGCGGAAGGGTTGCCGCCTCGACGGCCCGGCGGCTGGGCGGCGCCCCCCCGCACCCCTCGCACTTTTACGACGAGCTTTTTTATCGTGCGTGCTGTCGTTTTTCCTTTTCTATTTTTTATGTTTATTTCCCCGAAACCATAAATTATGTTTGAAAGAAGGGAACACTCGGACGTTCGACAGGAACCGGGGTGACGTCGACTAACTTTTCTGTTCTCCGCTTTTCTGTTTTTTTATGGTCTCTCGTGTGTAATGTGCGTAGGGGTGAGTGCATCGTTGCCATGACGACTGCATGGCATTAGGAGCGGGGGCGATCTGCGCCACTCCGCACTCCGCTCTCGGTCGTCGATCACATGATATATGTAGCCGTTATAAATAAACCGTATGTATTTGTTGTTGTAACGCGAGCCGCCACCGCAAACACGCTTGTCTGTATTCATTCGATCCTTGTTTGTGAACAAACTGGCGAGATGGACGCCGCGACAATGTTTGCTCAATCAGGACTCTACCGTGTAATTTTACCATCGAAACATTAAGCGATCATCTCTCACTAGTGGATATGTGCGTATTTTTACAGTAAATTAGATACATGTATGCAAATATCCGTTATAGATTTTTGAAATTGTTTGGATGCAACTCAACTGGTTGAGCAGTGATAGCCTAGTGGTGTGACCGTCGAACTGCCAAGTCAAAGGTCTCGAGTTCGAACCCCAGGCACGAACCTCTGACTTTTCAGATTCATGTGCGTATTGTATAATTAACACTTCATTCGTGAAGGAAAACATCGTGAGGAAACCGGCATGCCTGAGAGATATTTCTCGATCGAATGTGAAGCCAAGTCAGAGGCCCATGGGCGGCTTTAAAACTCTGAAACCAGGTTACTCACTAACAACACGAAAAGAAGTATAAGAAGTCAACTGGATGGGAAAACTCACCATCCACTCGTTCGCCCGTTCGCCCGATCAAATTCAAGTTTAACAGAACACATTATTAATAAGACGTCAGTGGTACACACATTCCATTATCAATCAACCGCAAAAAGCGAACAAAGCCGATGTTGTATCCAGTTAATTGCTCACCCTTGCCGCGTGACAAAAAACCACGCCATATTGCGTCCAGCGCCCGCGCACACTAACCACCGCGAAAGAGAAATTTACAAATAAAGCCCCAATGGTTACACGCTGCATTTAAAATTAGAACCCTTTAGGGCGCCACACCGCCAGACAAAGGGCCGAATGGCAAATTGCCGGCAGGTAGCAATAGCGAATATGTCGAAATGGACTCCCAATAATTACTAAGGGCTCTAGTTTAATAAATGGCTCTTTTTCTAAATTATGAAGGGCTGATCGCGCCATACGGACATACCTGCCGCGAACCCTTCGCCCTTCATATAATGAGTTATACCTCTTCATTGCTTTTATTTGCAGGATTTTTTATGGGAGGTGAGGTTGGCGAGTTACCGGGCTACCCAATTCCATCGTTTAGAAAGTGGCCGCCGCTGACCATAACTCGCCACCCAAATATAATGAGTGCGGCACTGTTGTAGATCCAATAACACAATATTTTTTCTGAACAAAAGTATCGTGAAATAGTTATTGATGTTCCGAAGACAAAACACTGGTATCATAGAGCTCATATCTTTATCTTACAAGTGTAGGTAGGTACGAGATTTATTTGTAGATCTGTGTAATATGCCTAACAGCCCACCTCCTAAACCCATTCAGTTAGACACAACACAAATACAGTAAACAACATTTGCTACTGACAAAAGGAGCTCCTTAGAAATGGGTTTTATGTATCATTGTTTGGATAAAACAAACTGAGAGGATACGTAATTGTATGACAACAAACCCTTTTGGCCGGAGGCAGCAGAGTGTGTCACGATGACTTGTAATTCCGATGTTTTCGCTGTTAAAATCGTATTTCCTGAACGCGACATTGATCGGAGCCAGCGAAGCGAACACGAGAGTATTTCTAATGTACGGGACAAAGCCTGTCTCCCAAACAATGCCTTCGGAGACTATTTAAAACGAATCCCTTGACGACACCTACGCACACAGCATCAAGTTGATGTGTGGTGCAAATTGTAAACTTTTAGCTTTTCCACGTTTTTTATAATTTATTGGATGAACGTTACATGACCACAATAACTTTACCCACTTTGTAACAGAAGCGCATATTCATTGCTTCCCCATTCATTTTTTCCAGCGTTTAATCTTAAACACTCTTTTACAAATCATCGTTCGTCAGAATACTTTACGATCCCGTGTACATACACTTAATAATATAAATAAACACATGATAAGTTAAATGCATAATAATAACGTCATGGTTTCGGCTGCAGGTTCACGTTCTGAACCCTCAGATTCCTGTGACTTGCAACACACTCAGCGGAAGCTCGCAGAACGCTCCGATGGGTTTAACCGTTTAACTATCGGCAATCCTTTACTAGTGCAAGCCTTTCACGAGCGCTAGACCAGAAACATTATTAATATTGTCAAATATTATGGCGGCTTCCACAATGCACCCTTTATCCCTCTATCCCCAATTAGGCTGAAGAGAATATTGTCGCTGGAGTTTCTAAAGATTTATCGCTTGTCCTGGATTAAAACGTTTATTGTGACTCAGAAGAATAGCTCAAGTAAAAAAGTTGTCTGATATCCATTACAAAGATATTTGTTAGTAGTTAGGAATAGAAGCGGACAACGAACCGCTACGTGCTCGCGCTCCAAGGTCGGTCTTACATAATTTTCTGTTATGGCCGAAGAATTACAACTATCAATATACAGAGATGTCTGTTTGGAGATAAATAAATGATCTATGTGTATATCTTCGGAAAAGTTGTTCGGTAGGTGTGATTGAAAATAAGTACTTATGAAAGACCTTCTTAGTTCATTGTAGAAATAAATGTTAGGAATGTTTTTAATGATTGTATTCCTGATTCCTTGTTAGGTTTTTATGTCAGCCTGTGTAGCCTGTGTTTCTCTATTCTAATTATCTCGGTGTTTATCAGACTGCTTCAATATTCGATTAACAATATTGTTGATCGACGGCTGCTCCAGCAAAGTTTCTAACTGGAAATCACAGAAGTAGAGACTTACGATTTCCAGTCATGACGAGACGGTATTCATTCATGAAGTCTGTATTAAATATTAGTTTTTAGAACATTTGCTTTGGTAACTAAGATGTGATTTGTGGTGCTAGCGGCCACAAATCACGTTTAGAACGAATTAAAAACATCATTATTTTCTTGTCAACTTCAAACAATTGGCAGATACAGAACGATATTTTAAATTCGTTTAATGCTAAACGTATTTAGTGATTGGTGTTGCAAGTGGACCTTAGTCTACAATAGCATTAAACCATTCCGCTCCGATTTCCAAGAGAATTCTATATCAGTAAAGTATCGGCAAAAATGCGGGCAGCGCCGCGGGGCACCTCACTAATACCATACAATAATGCAATATTACTCAATTGTTAACTTTTTACACTTAACGTGACCAGCCAGTAGGAATCTGGACACAAATGCTGTCCATTAATACATGTCAAGTAGCGACACTGAACTAAGATCACATCATTAATATTGAGGAGTACAAGTAGGCGTTGGTGGAAAAGGATAAATTTCATGGAGAGGTGCTTTCACCCTTTACGACTCCAATCTATTTGTCAGGGAAAAGGAAACACATTGAAGCAACTAAAGAAAGGAATCGTCTCTCCGGCGACCTAATTGTGTCCCTAATGTACGTACCACGTACGTTATTGCCTCTAACGATGCCGATTTCATGGTTGTCTTTACACTACTTTAGAGTAAGTACAGAGGTAACGATATAATTTTCAGTTGGACGTCCTTTAATTATTTTGTGGATTCTATATTATCCGACTTCTTACGGCAAAGCCAGAAGGAAAGGTTTATGACTCGCACTGTCTATGTATCAGAGAAGGTCGAGGAGCTCGTGGCTAAGTAATAACAGCCGCACGGGTCGATCCCTCAGGCTACGCTTGCCGGGGTTGGTCCGTGGATGGGTGACCATCTTTATGTACCGAGATTCGTCCGTGCCTCGGAAAGCACGTTGAGCCGTTGGTCCCGGCTGTCATTCGTGGATCTTTGACAGACGTTACGGGTCGTCACAAGCCCGAAAGTCTGACAACCAGTCTCACCAAGGGGTATCGTATTATCCAGTTACTGGATTGTGGAGGTTAGATAGGCAGTCGCTCTATGTAAAATACAAAACATAAACTAAAATTAAAATTCATTCGTTACATAAATTAACAACATTTTACAAAATTTACAAAAATGTGAGTACAAAGAAACCAATAGATTACCAACCAAACAGTAATGTGAGTGAGTGTGCAGGAGTGTAAGTGTGTGAGTGAGGGTATGTGTTTTTAAACAGAGAGTGTGCAGGTACTCGTATTAGCTTGTGCTACGAAGTAAACTTTCAGTTTCCTCATAAGTTCGGCCCAGCAACCATTCTTTTAATTTAGTTTTGGCGTCAGAGTAGTTGTTCGGTACAGTGAAGGTTTTGCTTATAGCATTGAACACTCGTATAGGTAAATACGACGAAAACCTGGAAGAAGAGACGGTTTTTGTTTTTGGAAGGAGGATTCTTTCAGCTGTTTTCCTACCCTTCTTACTGCAGCTAGAGCGATTTCTGTTGACTTTAATAAGGTTTAAAAGTGACCCTAGGATGAACAGTTGGCGTACGCGTAAAACCCCAGATTCCTTATACAGTTCGTCCGTGGAAAAACGCCGCGGCCTTCCCAGAAGTACCTTAAGGACGGCCCGTTGGGCCCGTTCTAGCTCCAGCATGCACGTCTTGGCGGCGCTGCCCCAGACACCAACACAGTATTGCAGGACCGATTGGCGTAAAGAGATGTAAACCTGTATACATACTCATAGGAGCACTGGCACGTAAGAGTTTGGCAATGTACGAGTAAGTAGATGAATTTGCGAGTCTTTTTTGCGAGTGTTTGAATTTGAGCTTTGAAAGACAGGTTCTGATCAATAATGACACCCAGGTATTTCGTGGCTTCTACTTTGGCAATGGCGCTACAGTTGCAATCGATAGTGAAGTGGCATTTGTCGTTGTGTACTTTTAATGTATCAATGTTTGGTCTTCTAGATCGATTGACGTGGAAGGTCAAGAAATTCGTTTTTTTTTTTAGATTTAGTGTCAAGAGATTTTGTTCTAGCCATGCTGTTACGTCTACTTTTACAATGTTTGTAAATATGTGAGAACCATGTATCTACCACATAAGTAATTAATTTATCTGTTGTTGCTCTCTTTTTTTAATTCTTTTTACCTATTGTGGTATAGTATTTTTTTTTTTTTTTATATGCATCGTCTTCACATATAATTATATAACTAATGTACCTACATATACAAAATATTGTAAAACATTTTAAAAGAGTAACGGTGGAGTTTCTTGCCCATTCTTCTCCATACGAAAACTACCTTTTGGAAGGGACGACTAGAATCAATTCAATTTTTTTCTAATTTTTGACGTTCAAAAGTGCCTTGCAAGAGCCTATTTGAAATAAATGATTTGACTTTGACTTTGATACTCATCCCTTTTTCAGCTGCATCCAGATCCTCTTTCCAAATAGCATTGTGGAAAATAACAGCAGTATCATCAGCGTAACAGATGACTTCCGACTGCGCCATATTAAGCCTCAGAATGTCGTCCACTTTTCAGGTTTTCAGGTATATCATTTACACATTTACACCTTGTAGGTTGTTGTAGGTTTGCTGAATGCAAACCTTCGAGTTTCATAGAAATACACGTGTTGAAGGTTTCTAAAAAGTCTGAAGGTAATTTTTTTTAACCAAAAGCAGTGTAAGTAAAAAATGATATTTAGAATACAATAAAATATAAAACTGCATATTTGTGCAGGTACATAGAATAGAACTGCAAACTATCCTTTGCTACAATAAATTAAATAAACTGTCCGTCAACAATGCGCCGGCGCAGCGCTACCTCGCACAAAGCGAAGCTGCCCGGTCAACCCATTAGCGTATGCGCGGCGGGGGCTCATGATCACTTTGCTTACTTTAATTTATGTACTTTGTGCCATTGTCCAGCAACAAAGCCTGCGTTTTATAGCGTTCGGCTGCCGGACACCCAGATTAACATCTATGCTTGGTTTCGCCTTTCTCTCGTTTTGTGCAACACACAATAGATATAACCGGGTAGCCACCTGGCAATAATGGCTTTGATGCAGGATTTTATGTCAAAAAAATATGCATGCCTATATAATTTTGATGTAAGATAAATCCAAAATTCTATCCCGTAACTTAAACAAAAGAAAAGAAAAGCTTTATTCAATTTATCAATAAATCTTATTTTAACTAACATTGTTTAATTGAAAGGTCATATAATTCTAAAATATTTAAGACTACATAGGTACCTAAAATACATGTGTTTCTGAATTAATACAATAAGTATTATTAACTACATGATATTTTTTTTACGAGTATAATTCATAAAATCCATAATAAACTTTTTAAATTAGAATTTGTTTGTAGGTAACATACCTTGAGCTAGCAAGGCCCAGACGATATTTGAAAGACTATTCTCAGATCTAAACTTTATTCAGGCCGAAACGATATAGTGACGCTGCTTTTTTGTCAAAACATTTCTTTTTGAAATGGCTTCCTAAAACCTTAAAATTGGCATAAGGAAAATCAGTACATCTGAAAATAACTAATCCAAAAATATCCAATAGCCAGTTATAGTTTTAACTATGATGATCCAGGTGCGTAGCTGTAGCTAGCTAGGCAAACAATATCATAAAGTTGTAAGAAAAAAAAAACTAGTTTTTTTTCAAACGTCCTCATTTACCGACAGGCCCATAACAGAGCCTACTCATTGTCTATCCGCGCATCACCATCATCGGACACCGCCCTCGGGTTATTCACCAGCTCGCCGTGAACCCGCACACGATACACGCACGTGTAAACCGGGTGACCCCAGTTCGACAGCACCCTGACCCTCACGAGATTATGACCCTTGGTGGATGGAAACAGAACTTCAAAGTACTGGATGGGTTTGGAATCTTTGTCGTATTCGAAGCTGCCGTAGTCATGAGGATATGGGTCGTAGCGGCTTTCCAGACCCTCCAGTTGGAAGACGCGCGGAGCTGACGATATCTCTCTGTGAAAAAATATTAAAAAATATTAGGTCAGCCGCGGGATTGCGAGCCTGATCTACATTACATTACAGTACAATACATCAAAATAGTTGAAAAAACAACAACAACACATTTGCAAAAGCCCTAAAAGTTCTTTAGACTAGTTCAATCGTACTATGTGACAACTAAGGTTATAAATAACAGTTTTTTGCTTGATTCGGCGTTTCCGCACATCTTAGTGTCAAACTAAGCGACGAAGCTTGTCCTTTGTGTAAAGTACGTGAATTGAAAGTAGGTATTTGTAGGTAAGATGAGATTTTTTTCAAATAAATAATGCCACGCCGCGCGCCGCCCCGGTATGCAAAAAAATCTGAGAATACAGGATGCAAGAGCGAGCGTAGCAAGCTCGAAAATTGTAACAGTATTGCTTTCGAAAGTTTAGGTCTTTTGACCATTCACACAGAAATTGTAGATACTTTGACAAGATCGAGCAAAGCGGGATCGACGATTTTTGCACCCCATCTCGGAGGTTAAATTGAATTTTGAACATTTATACAGAAACAGTACTAACTTTGTCAACCAATAGGTATAAAAATTTGAAAATGAGGATGCAAGAGCGAGCGAAGCGACCTCGCAAACTTGAGCATCCCGTCTCGGATAGGTAAAGTATTATTTTGACCATTTATATAGAAATAGGAGTCACTTTGTCAAGTTATGCTAAAAAGTTTGAAAAACAACAGCGAAGCGAGCTGGAAAATTTTATTACAACCATATTTATAATTTTATTACTACTATTTTGCATACTTAGGGGCCTCCAAATACAAACTGCCTTTTACAAACTGAAGATATTTTAGCCTTGTTTAGTATTTCATTAAAAAGTACTTAAAATAAAGTTTTAAATGGCGACTTTTTCTACTCTGGGTCTTGCGCGAGGAACCTGCATGAGCAAAGCCCTGGGCTGTTACCGTGCTCGCCGCCTCCTAAGGCCGCCATCATCATCATTGCCAGCCTTGTTCCACCCACTGCTGAATATAGACCTCCTCCCTTTTGTGCCATGCTTCCCCGGTCCGTGCGAGTGTTACCCAGGTCTTCCCCGCGGTCTTCTGTAGGTCTTCCACCCATCTGGTCATTGTTGTGCCAATGCTCCTTCTACCGTTTCTCAGCAACCATTCCCTTAAGGCTCTACTCCACCTGCCATCACCACGTCTAGCCAAGTGTCCTGACCACCTCCATTTCAGAGCTACCCGTACTTCTACGTCTTAAACCTTAGTCCTACGACGGTTCTCTGAGTTATGGAGTCGGTCTTTCAGTGATAGGCCTAACTTGGCGCGCTCCATACATAGCTCTTTGTGCAATTTGGACTTTGTACACAGTCGGTACACAATCTCTTTAGTGAGCGTCCATGTCTCGGCGCCGTATGTCATGTTATGCAAAACACATTGTTCATAAATTTAATTTTCAGGTATTGTGGTATCTTTCGATCCCTAAAAATATCATACAGGTTGCCAAATGCCGCCCAGCTCAATTGTATGCGTCTCGAGATTTCCTTAGTTTAGTAGTCTCTTCCAAAACATAAACTATGTCCCAGATATACGTACCACCCAGCGACCTGCCACCAATTGTCACAGTTGGCAGCACTGCGCTGGTGATGTTGGACATCAACTTGGTCTTGGACATGTTCATCTAACGCCGCCACTGAACCGATATTTTTCTGTTACATTCTCAATACTTAATTCTACAGCTAAGATGACAATAAAAACATGAAAGAAAATTACCTCGTCGGTGAAATATGCGGCGGTATGTGTTCAATGCTGATGCTCGTTATCCGGACGGTGCCCAGCAGACGTATAGTGGCCTCTCCCCTGGGCCCCTTGAATGCCCAGCACTCTCCGGGCAGGGTCCCCGGCCGGATCATGGCTCGAGCTCCGAGGCACTCGCGACACACCCACGTAGTCAGCATGTGAAGCGCCCAGCCTACTGATGACTCGTAAATGACGTGCTCTACGGTGTCACCCGTATCCAACACTCTAGCACCTGCGGTCTCGAGCGCGTAGTCTGCTAGCTGTCAACAAGTACCAAGGCTCCACTCTCTCTCATATTTATAGCTACTGCACTACGTTTTATTATTAATCTTTCAATTTAGAATGATTGGAAGATGCGACTATGTCGTTATCCAATTTATTTCGCTAAGGTGATAGAGAAGTGTGGCGATCCACGCGTGTCAAAATCTGCAAAGAGATATTCCTCTACATGCCATGTCCAGGGATGTAATACATCAATCTTAACTTCGATTATTCTAACGATTCTTTCACGTGTAAAAGGCATTTCGAAAATCTGTTTACAATGCATTTGCTCGAAAAGAGCGTTTTCCAAGCAGTCAATTCGTGCGGAAAGTGTCACTTTTTTTCACTAGTGCTTTTTACTTTTCTGTTTTTTTTTTGAGGCCGTCGTCAGCCCGTCTCGTCTCAGAGATTTTATTATTTCAGAATGATGATGATGACGATGGCGATGATTATGACAATGGTCAAAATCAAAAAGTCGAAGTTGAAGTCGAAGTCGAAGTCGAAGTTAAAGTCGAAGTCGAAGTCGAAGTCGAAGTCGAAGTCGAAGAAGTCGAAGTCAAAAGTCAAAGTCATGAATTTTGTTTTTATCATTTATATACGTCGTGGTATGTTATGGTATGTTAGATGTTACACATCACAGGCGACTGTCGTAAGGCTCGCTCGTTTTTTTTTTTTTTTTTCCTCGCTCAATGCATAGTAAAACGTTGTATGATACACGTGCGTAAGATGATTTCCGACCTTCCGCACTTATGGCATAAATAACTATTCCAGTTTTTGGAATTCCAATTCTTGGAAAATACCATGGTAGTTATGTATAAATGGTATGGAAATTTAAAAGATAAGTATGAGGGATGATAAATTTCAGAAGCAAACCAAAACGGAAACACATGTTAGTAAAATATGAGGAGATGATTGACAAAGATGTAACAGGCACAAACAAAGTGGCCATCCGACAGGGTTATAACCACATATGTTTAAAGCGGTAACTTGCTTACTAACAACCTGTATCTAAAGAACGAAATGTTCCAGTTTTGTTTTGTACAGATTAACGAATGCAATGAATGAACGTAAGCCACCTCGGAACCTACCTATCTAGGAATCTGATGAAGCATGAAGGGAAGGACTAACAACAAAAGGTTCGACGCAATATCGCCTTATTTTCGATCATGTGTTGGATCATTAAGTTCACTTCAAAATGGTTGAGCTGAATGGCCCTGATCGATGCGTCATGTTCGTGAACGGGAGCCGTCAGTAGGGACAGGTCATCTGAATGTATTTTAATTATGGGACGTAACACTTTCGAGTCCACCCATTTTTCATAGAACTCATACGCCATCCCGCCATACATAGCGGAAGTGAACCCTCCGGGAGGTTTACCGGCTTTACGTTTGCGCTAAAGTTAACCAGCGCGGACGGTTCACGACATTAGGTTTAAAACCGTGTTATAAAACACAGTAAAATAGTGGTTTCAAGGGGTCTTGTCGCTATACGTAGTGTCCAGTCTTAAAAAAAATTTTTGAATATTTTCAACAGTAAACCAAAAATATTAAAAAAAAATGCTTGGATTTTAAAACCAACGCATATACTAATAAATGTAAAAATATTCATCAGATTTTATTTTCACGCTTTAAAATGCTGTATTCGCTAAGAAAAACCTACATTTAAAATGAACCCTCCAGGAGGGCTCCCGGCTCCTCGCGCACATGTGGGAGTTGCGCGAGGAGGCGAAACGCCGGGGTGTAACTCCGCTGCCGCGAGAAATCACGGCACAGCGGACAGAGCTCCAGCGGGATCTCATGGCGGCATGGAGTGTGCGATTGTCGCAACCCAGCGCTGGGCACGTCACAATTGCGGCGATAAGTCCCCTCTTTGAGGAGTGGCTTGAGAGGCGCCATGGCGTCCTCACCTTCCGCCTGACGCAGGTCCTCACCGGACACGGTTGTTTCGGGAGGTTCCTGTTCCGCGTAAGGCGGGAGGAAACGCCCGGGTGTCACCACTGTGTGGATCGCCCGGAGGACACGGTGGAGCATACGGTGGAGGTCTGCCCGGCTTGGGCGGAGCACCGCCGTGTCCTCACGGAGGCGATCGGCGGCGGCGATCTCTCGCGTCCGGCCCTGGTTCAGGCCATGGTTCGGAGCGAGAGTGCATGGGAGGCCGTCACCTCCTTCTGCGAAGCAGTTATGCTCGCGAAGGAGGAGGCGGAGCGCGCGAGGGAGATGCAAGCTGCACGCCCTCGCGGCCCTAGTCGCCGCAGGAGACGCCCCGGGCGTCGGGAGTCCAGAGCCGACTTCCGGCCACCGTAGGCGCGGGCTTGCGGACGGTGAGCAATGGGCAGCTCGCCGTCCGATAAGGACCAGGCCCGTGTCGACGGCGCGTTGTGTTCCACGCACGCCTCAAAGAGATGTCAGCACCAACCGACGGGGTCGAAAGGCCAATGCCTGCTGGGGTTGCGGGTTTGTCCGAAAGTGATAACGCGGCCCCGGCACACAGGCAACGGAAGGAACACGGGTGGGTTTTAGTCAGTAAAAGTCTGACACACCCTCTCGCTCTGCCCAGAGCGGGAGAAGTCATTTGATGATTTCCCATCCAAAAAAAAAAAAAAAAAAAAAAGGAGGGCTCCCGGCACTTAACGTGTAATATAACTGGGCGAAATCTGGGTGTACTGTAGGTGCACCTCTGCCCCACCTTTCGGGGAATACAGGCGTGATGTTAGATGTATGATATTTTTTTTATTGTTTTTATATTTTTATTACGAACGCTTTTAACGTGCACGTTTTTTTACATTGTTCTCACATGTACAATTTAAGCATGAATGATGTAACCAATATTTTGTAACAATATTCTCATTTAAAAGAGTGTCCGCGGAGTTTCATGCCCGCTCTTCTCCATAGGAACCAACTAGGCTTCTGGAATGGGCAACTAGCTTCATCTTTCTAACAGACCGGCTGCGACTCCTTAACAATTCAAAAGTACCCCTTGAGTTTGAGTTTTCCGCCACAAGTTACTGGTTCTTTGAACCAAAAGATATTCGGGTTATCGATGTCTACATCTCTTATTTATCTATTCTCCTATCGCAGGTCTGTATGCTTTTTAGGGTTCCGTAGTAAACAAGGAACCCTTATAGTTTCGCCATGTCCGTCTGTCTGTCTGTCTAGGTCCGTTTGTCTGCCCGCGGCTTAGCTCACAGACGGTTAGTACTAGAAAGCTGTAATTTGGCATATGTATACATATTAATCATGCCGACAAAGTGGTAAAATAAAACCATGAAAAATATTTTTTTTTAGGGTACCTTCCCTACACGTAAAGTGGGGATGTTATTTTTTTTCCTCATTTACCCCATGTTGTGGGGTACTGTAAGAAAGGTCTTTCAAAAATATTGAGAGTTTGTCAAAACCATTTTTGATACAGGGATCCGTTAGCGAAATATTAAGGTTTAAGGTTTTTAAGGTTTTAACTGTTTTTTTTTTGTTAGAGTCAAGTGTCCGCCCCCCTTTCTAGCTAAATGGTTGTACTTGGACTTGTGAAAAAATTCTCAGCAGTAGTATATATAAAGAAATTAAAAGGAAAACTATGAGAGATAAGTAGGCTGTACAGGTTAACGAGAAATAATCAACCAACTTAAATTTGCAGTTTGAAAAACATGATCTCCCGTACATTCCGTATGGGAGAACACGTTTTGCAACTACAATGTTAAGTTTGTTCTTGGGATAAATTCATCCCAACTACGGAACCCTTCATTGTACGTGGTCTGACACACACTTGGCCGGTATTTTTTTTTAAATTTTTGAGGTTGGGAAATTTGACCTTTACTGACTAAAACCCACCCGTGTTCCTTCCGTTGCCTGTGTGCCGGGGCCGCGATATCCCTTTCGGACAAACTCGCAACCCCGGCAGGAGGTCTGTATGCTGGAAGAGATTTCTTTAGAAATAAGCATCACTCTTCAACGTATTTTTCTTTTTCCTACTACTTGTCTCAACTTGTCGGTTTATATTTGTATGTAAGTACCTGAACAGACAAGTAGGAAAAAGAAATAAATAATCGACAATCTATCCTAAATTGCACATCACTAACCTGTCTATCATAATCAGCTACATCGCCAATCGGCCGGTTGTTGCGCCAACGCATCACGGGATCGACAAGTGCTTCCTTAGCTCGTCCGGCTGCCGCCGCCACTGCTGGCAATGCCGATGAGATGCGCTCCATCTCACTCTGCAGTCGCTCGTGCTTACGATTCACCTTTAAAAACATAACATCACGCCTATGTCTGTAATACAAGAAGGAGTAGGCAGTGGTGTATCTATTATCTATTACACCGAAATACTTCTATTATTTTGTCTTTTTAATCCACTAGCGACCCGCCCCTCATTCAAACAGCTTTTACGACGTTATATAATATCAGCATTTCTTTATATCTAGGTTCTTTATTATGAATGCATTATACGCATATACGTATAAAAACTTCTCGGAATAAATGCTCTAAATGATAATGAAAATCTCATCAAAATCTGTAACGTAGTTTAGAAGAACAACGCTGTCTCAAGATTTTCTTTTTCATCTACTATTTATACGATACATTATTTTAATGTATAATGATCGCAATTTCTACCAGAACATCTTACCTCAACGATGAAGCAACTAACCCCATGACGGAGTGGGTTATTCCTTGTCGACGTTTTGCAATAAAATGTTTCTGGCCAGCCAGGAAGATACAAAGTAGGTACCTACTTAATAAATATGACCATTTAGTTTAAAGAATACATTTTGCTTCTAAATATCTGAAGTTCTTGGAGATCAGGGCTTGTTTTTAAACGGTTTTTTTCTGTTGTTTGTAAATGGGCACTTTGTACCCCGCAGCAGACATTGGGTATTTATTTGAGTTTTCATTAACATGTCACAACATTTTATTTGATTTGTTATGAGCTATTTCATATTATCAACTTTAAATTAAATTCTTAATTGATTAAAACGGACAACTGCACTTACCTATGTGTTTATTATTCGAGCGTATGGGCTGCAGCTGAAAATCAGCGTCAGGTAGGTATTAGCATCTGAAGGCATTTGGCGCCTTGTGTTGTCATCTGACATTATGCTGAGCTGAGGCCCTTTTGGAATTACAAGCATGGGCGTACGGTTGCTTTTGACCCCGGGGGGGCAAGTCAGACCGCAAAGGTAGCCCGCGAAATTTAAAAGTTCCTACATTTATTGTAATGTGCAAGTCAGTCAGATAATATCTTGGTTAAAATATGATTCGCCACCATAAAAAATATGTATTTACGAATTATATTCTTTAGAATCATTCATATATTTCTCTGTTCCATGAAAAAGTCATTCAATGGAACAAATGTAACTCATAGAGATGTAACAATGATTCTAATGATTACAATTCTGTAAATACATATTTGTTATGATCGAGAATCATATTTTGATCAAGATACAACATAACACTGACCAAAAACTGACAGAGCAAAGCCCATTTAACCTGTCTTTGACCATTATTGATCTCAGCCATGTTTTTACACGTCTGAGTGTACTGAATGACCACTCAATTGTAGCCGTAGAATAAGTTTTTTTTATATTAATGCATTTAAGTCAAATACTGGTGAAAATTACAGATTTTCATGACGGCCGTTCTATTATGGCGGAACCGCTTTCCTAGGAAACCAAAGCATAAGGCCCGGACTCACCCAAACCGGAGATGTGCGGAGATGTTAGAGGTATCCAAAGCGGAGACGAGACGAGAGGAGAGGAGAGGAGAGGAGATGTACTCAATTTAAACAACCAATAGAATTTCGTTATTCTCGTCTCCACTCAGCTTCAGTGGATACCACTGAGCGGAAATGTATCATATTTGTATGGCGCGATCGAAGCGGATATGTAAGCTGTGCCTCGCCGAGATTGATTGATTGAGCTGGGCGGCGATACAAAGCGGAGATGTGAGCTGTGCCTCGCAAGCTGGCGATGGCGCGCAGCGGAGACGAGAAGAGATGTGCGTTTGTCTCAACATCTAACACTCACCGCACGCATCTCAGTTCCGCTCTAGCCAGCAGACTTATCCGCTCTAGTTAGCACACGTCTCCGCTCTAGCCAGCAAACATCTCCACTCCAGTCTAGCCAGTACGCATCTCCGCACAGTTTCGGTGGATAACTGAAACACAACTCTTCTCGTCTCCGCTTCGAATATCTCTTCTCGTCCCCGCTTTGGTGGAGTCCGGGCCTTATCGTCAATATAGTCCCGCCCTAAAAGTTCACAAAACTTATGAATACTTCGACTTTCATGGAACCACTAACGCCATCTGCTTTAAAATTGTCGCGCTCATGCTACTAAATCCGTAGCACTTCGTAGTCCCACTACGAACTCCGTAACAGTTCATAGCAACATGCAGCGCCATCTATCTTATTGAATATGAACTATCGCCAAATGTAAGAGAACGTGGACCGTGGGGACATATAACAATTTAATTTTCCACCCAAAATCTGTACTTACATAAATCGATAATAATGTTAAATAGTTTCTATGATTTTTTAAGTCCTCTGAAACCAGAAAATGGATTTTTAAACCTCAAATGCCAAGATGGTTTTGGTTTGATTCCGACTCATGATATCAGTGTCTAATAGTGTTATAAATATAGAGGCATTCGGACATTTCAGTCACTGAAACAGGTCCTTTGAGTTCCAGACCTACCTACCTATTTTTTATTATGTTTTTGCAGGTATCGTAACTACAACATAATTGAATGTATAGCAACCTCAGACAGTCCTCTAGTAAGCTGCATGACGACGTATTTGATGTCAGAGAAATCTCCATCCAGCATCTCTTGCGTGGGTCCCCAGAAATACGCGTAAACATGCAGTCCTAGTAACATAGATAGTGCGACGCACACGAACGAACGAAACACGTTTCGGAAGCAACCATCCTGTCTGTATCCATATTCCATTAATTATTTAGCTAAATATGTTTGATTTTTGCACTAATACTTCTATTTGATTGGTACTCTGTCATCAGAAGTCATCTTGACAGTGTACAATAATCTCCATAGGGGCCCGATCACACTGACGTACCTACCACAATCACACCACAACGACAACACGGGGACTGAAAAGTTGGGACACTATTCACATGTAACCACTGGTTGCCCACATTTTGACGCTGCGATGTGGTATGGATGTGGTACGTGTGTACGGGCCCTGATACCGCAAAGTGAGTTTTATTCTTCGAGTTAATCCAACAGTCCACAATTTTTGGCAATTTTTTCAGTGGTCCCAAGCCAAGCCATGTCCAGATTTACGTCGAGTGCTAAATCTCCCCCAGTCAATCCTATACGATTAAACGAGCAATATTTGTATACAGGGTGGAATTTTTGAACTTCACCAGAGGGAAAGTACTCTAAATACTGGATATAGCAAATTTTACTCAAATGAAACAAATCTGCATTCACAGATTTTTGAAAATTCGCTTTCCTCACTCAGGAATCAAACCGGCTAGATCCGAAAAAATAACTGCCAGCATTATCGATATTTTCATCGGAACGTCTACATATTTTTTAAACTTCGGTACCTCGTTAGATAGTCTCTGTCCCGTAATTTGTACGCTTAACGCTATAGTAAAATTTTGAGATAACTGGTGTCAAATTTCAAGAAAGTAGATGATTTTTGAAAATGGTTAATAAACTTCTTCCTTTATTTTTTAACTGCTTCATGTTTTAGAAAGTTTGTTTGCATCAAAAGGTTTATTAAAGTATTAGGTGCCCAATGGAATCGCAATGAAGGCCATTCAATTCGAGAGTTTAGAGAAAAGTGATATTAAGTAACGAAGTCTGGGAAATTTTCTAGGCTTTATGGGGTGCTTAATTGTTGACAATGGGTCACACTATAACGTCCTAAAAGGAATACGTCAAATTACAAATCATCCTGTATATATTTATAATCACGTTCTCGAAAACGGCTCTAACGATTTCGATGAAAGTTGTAATATAGGGGTTTACGTGGGCGAAAAATCGATCCAAGTCTCATATCCTGCCGGGGTTGCGAGTTTGTCCGAAAGGGATATCGCGGCCCCGGCACACGGGCAGCGGAAGGAACACGGGGGGGTTTTAGTCAGTAAAAGTCTGACACACCCTCCAGCTCTGCCCAGAGCGGGTGAAATTATTTGATAATTTCCCACCACCAAAAAAAAAAAAAGGTAGGTCTCATATCTGGGAAAATTCGTTTTCTCCGTATTTTCACCCGATCAGAGCTCCGTCGCCCAAAGTTTAGAACAAGATGGCTACTTTGGAATAACATGACATGGCAGCATGGAATTGGTAAGTACCTATCATTTCAGCATGTAATTAGTATGAACTATCCTGTACTATTAAATGAGTATTCTCTATTTTCTTAAAAAGTACTCTGTGACCACAGCAGAACTCGGTCGCCCAGCCGTCCGATTCTGTAAAAATATCACCGTGAAACTTAGGTGAAGTGAGCTGTCAATAGTGTTAATCCCTAGCATCCTGCCGGTCGATTCTGTGGCAGTGACAGCTCACTTCACGCTCACTTCACCTAAGCTTCACGTTAATATTTGTACAGAATCTACCGACAGGTACTACTATTAAATGAGCAATATTTGTATGCCGCAAACTCGTTACTGAATTGACTAATCGAGAAGCCAGCGCCGCCTTGCGGCGGCGCTCGACAGAGTCTCCAACATGTCGCTCGGACCGGCCGCCGACCGGGGCTTAGCAGAGCAGAGGCAGACTTCAGGGGTGGCGGTCAAGCGGTGAAGACGTTTAGAAAAAGTCGTGCGGTTCGAATAGTTGTATCATGTACCTACAGTGTGTGAAATGCTGGTGTAATTAATATGATCGTAAATTATAATTTGATCTGAACTGCAAACGGTTTTTCTATTGCGCAATAACCAACACTACCCATACCCTGCCCACAGTATTTAAATATGCCTACTAACGAAAGAGACATACCCTCCTCTGACATGTATTTATATTTGTACCACATTCTCGAAAACGGCTCTAACGATTTCGATGAAATTTGAAATATAGATGTTTACGGGGGCGAAAATCGATCTAGCAAGGTCTGATATCTGGAAAAAATCGTTTTCTTTATTTCCACAGCCTCTGGAATGTAATACAACGGTGGTATACCTGGACGATATGTTTATCTATTTTCACCCGAACAGACCTCGTTCGACCAGGTACTGGCGCTTATAATGTCGAGTACCCCTGGTCCGTATTATCGTATGTGGGCGTAGATCTGTGATTATGTTATATTGAAAAAAAAAACTTTTGGTTGTTTAAATCGTATATTAATACAAAATGGCTACAATCCGCTGATTGTTACATAAAGTGTAACCACACGAGAAATATCGTCCAAATGAATGTAGATTTATTTACTGTGACCTTTCAATGTTTCCAAATATTATGGTGCCTAGAATTTGCTCGCATTTTATACATGAAAAAATTACTATCAACATAATTATTTATGTTACAATGAATAACTAAACAGATTATAATAAAATTATCAATATTGGGCATCAGCATTCTCCTGCTTACTCCAACCCTATTTATTTTAGGTCGGATCAGCACGTCTTGCTATTATTTATATTGTTCAGTACATTAGAAAAATTACAAAGCCACATTGAGCAAATCTAGGTACCAACAGGTTGCAAGTTATGTAAAAATCTGCAGCAAACAAGTCTATGCTTTCTGGTTTTGCGTGGCGTATTCGATTTGCGCGGCGGCGACAGATTTCATGGCATCGTGTGCGGAGTGCACGTTGCCGCGCCACGCGAGCAGCACGTCGCGGAGCTGCTGCCACTGCGCGCGCCCGAACGTGCGGTGCATCGTGCTCGACACGCGCACTGAACGCTCAGCCTGATTCATGCGTGCACGCACCAGCTTGGTCTTCAGTACTGAAATGGACATAGGAATGATTTTAACATATCACATGGCTTGGCAGTGTTACTTTTAATGTTTAATTACCTTTTTATATTTGCAGGTAGATAATTGTGGTTGTAACTGAGGGATAAATATTTATCCCTCAGTCATAGTAATAATATGTCTGAAATCCATTTAACTGTATAGTATTAAATGTTTGTACTTCAAATTACCTTCAATGATGAAAGTTTCAACATCTTGTTCTTCAATTTGCAGTTCCGATATAATCTCATCATAAGTGAGTTCAGGATTGACTTCAGCCATTTGCATGAAGGACAGTATCCTCATTTTCTTTACATTTTGTTCATGGTCTAGACCTGAAACAGAAGCAATTTTTTTTTATAAATCCTAGCTATAATATCCTAGCTATTTACATCATGATAATTGGCTTAACTAATTTGTACATACCTTGAGATTGAACAAATTCTTTGTGATTCTGGTAAAAGGTCTGATAGCTTGACAATTTTTCTGATACGAAAATGGTGAGCAGGTCATGGATTAGTTCGCCTTCGAGAAATCTTACAGGTTTGAGGGATAGCAGGGGATCCAGTAGGAATGTAGTGGGGTCAGCCAGTGCCGTGGAGATGCATTTGATAGCATCCTCTCTGGCATACGATGCATTCTCGTCAGTGTATGTGCCAAGCAGTTCAATCATAACCTTTGAAGCCAATTCACTGAAACCAATACAATTTGCTAATGTGAATAATAAAATCTTGTTGGAAATTACAATATCTTGACAGTTTTCCTTCATATTGAAATCTTAGATGTGATTGGAAATTAGATTGCAAACTGGAAATTTGAAGACTAATGGAATCTCTAAAATTTGAATCCTTATCAAAACAAAAACATGACTTCATCAAATAATCATTATTTGTACAACTGGCAAGGATTCCAAACCTTTTATTATTTAAAAGCCAACCTTACATGGGAATGAAACATAGCTGCTGAAATGTGGGTGTACTAAACAACTTTTCCTATCCCTACACAGGCCCATCTTTAACCCTAGTGGCATTTGATGGAATTATGTGTTTATTAATTAAAACTACAATTGTTTTGCTAACAAGTCAAACAAAATGGTACCTGTTCTGATCTTTTAAAACTGAATGCAACAGTCTGTAGAGTTTCTGCAATTGTTCATTAGTGGGTGGGCAGCCAGAGAACTCTTTCCTGAGTTGTTCCACACTGGTGAACACCTCCCGTACGAAGCCAACGCGCGCTGCTAGCTCAATGACGTGGTAGTATACATGGTAGCGCAGGGGGGAATTTGCCTCCAAGTTATTGTATAGACGCCATAGCCTGTAAATTAAAAGTCAACTACTTATTCAATTCTACAATAGATACAACTATAATTGCACATGTCCAAACCACCAGTTAACTCCTTCCTACAGCCTTGTCTTAGATTGTTGAAATTGTTCCAATGATTAAAAACAATAATCTGTGATATTGGCCAATAAAATACTAATTTATGAATTAATTCAATTACTATGACTGACTGTTAATTGAGATAAGAGCAGAAGGATTTGTAAGTGCTATAACAAAATAAATAACTTACGACTGTAGCACAACCATGCCAAGTTTGGGCCCTGGTGCCTTTGTGAGCCTTTGACTAAATGCCAAAATCAAGTTCTCACCTCTCTCCAATGGGATCTAAAATAAAATTAACACCACAATTATGTTTACAAATCACACAGTACCACACTAGACCTTAGGAATTATGTTTGTTATCTGGGTAACAGATTTCATTATGTATTTCAATAAGTTGAGTAGCTAGTACTTTGCACATTTCAAAAAGGCAGGCTATGTATACTGAATAATGAGTAACATAATCTACTTACAGAAACCATGATGGAGACAATACTGTTGAGTATAGCTTCAATCTCGGATTCATTTGGCTCCTTGAAACAAACATCACAGACCCCCACTATTTTGTGCAAGTCGTCCTCAATACCCTTCGGCGACTTCTCTTCCGCTATTTCTGCTCCGAGACTCTTGAGGTACTTCCTTAGTTCTAGTGCCTGAAAGCGTCGACGTAAACAATTACATCAGTAAGAACTAATTTACACTTTCCCAGACTCGATGACTAGGTTATGTTGACGTTAACTTACTTGATCTTCGAGAGATATATCCATAAAAACTGCGGGACCCTGCATTTTGACTGTTGCAAATTATGTACGCTTCTTTTAATTCAATCGAATTCTTTCTCTGGAAGAGATATTATTAAAAAATGCATGTGCCACAAGCAGTTTATGACACGGCACGGCTCAACAAAAAGAACTACCACAGATTATATTTTGACGTTTACGGTTTTCGAATTCAGTGACCAAGTAAAGCCGGCTAGCGTGTAGTGTAACTACACGCTTGCCACTCGACGCAACCAGAAAACTCTTCAAACACGTGTGTAAAACTGTGCGTTTGCACTGGCGAAACATCGCAACAAAAATCTTTGAACAAAACATGTTGAAATCTCTAGGTCCTGTCAAGAATTGTATAGAACATTGACAGAAAATAGAGATTCCAACATGTTTTGTCGTGAATGTTTCGCCAGTGCAAACGCACAGTCAGAGCACAAGCTTCCTTTGATCTGTGCACAAAAACTGACACTGAGTGCTTGCAAGCAAAACCGGAAATTATTTTTCGATCTCATAGACGTGTAGAATTAAGGTGGCAACACAAATGATCACAGCCGCACGAAGTGACACCTAGACCTGACAGTGACACTGACACAGATATGCAGTTATGACTGACGCCGAGTGACTGATTTCATTTCGTCAACAAAGTAAAAAAAAGGGAAGGAGTAATATGTTACTTCTTGGATTATGTTAAAAGTAGTAACGGTATAAAAAGTTCGACTTCAATCCAAATTGCTCCAACATGAGTAGTTTTCATAAAACTAGTGATTCACGCGTCACAATAAGTGGCACTAAAGTGAAAAACAGTTTACCGATAGTATCGTCTGGTATTCCATCTCTGGACCATGTCATTGGTAAGTAATATTTGTTTTCATGCGTTGATAACCACTAAAAGAAGGATTTCCTTGTTTTTTTTAATGTAATAATTTAGTTCTACTTATATTGCAAATTCCTTTGTAAATATAACCTAAAAATCTATACCAATGTGTCAATCAAATTATTATATCACCAGATTTGTACACAAATAAATAATTAAAATTTTACAGGCGGTGGTTTACCGGCAGGGAGTATATTTGCTGTTGGTATGTATATAATTAATACTTCCCAATGTTGAAATTTAAAAAAATAAAAGTACTGTGTCCCTCTTGATTTTTTTTGTGTAAAACGACATTGACAGTATTGTTTTCTTTTCAGAAGAAGATGTCCTGGCTAACTACAGCAGAATTCTGTTGAAGTACTTCTTATCTGAAGGAGTAGCTTGCAAGCATGACTTGTTTATTGCATCAGCTGATGAAAATCCAGTGGATATTGTAAGAGAGAAAATTAAAAATAGCCTTATTAACATAAGGTTTTGTAAGATGCACTGTATAATTGGACCCATTTTTGCAAACAAGAACCAACCCACAGCTATTTGCTGTGGGTTGGTTCTTGTTTGCAAAAATGGTTCCAATTAAGAGTTATCATCCTCCTTTCCTTATTCCAATTTTATTGAATTTGGCCCACCTACTACCAAACATCGCTATTAGCAGACATCCCAGTATTCACCCCTTTTCTAACCATAACAACTATGTTTCTAAACTATAATATATATATCCTTACATATTATAAAACAAAGTCAGCCCCTGCCACGTTTGTCTGTCTGTCTTAACGGGATAAACTCAAAAACTACTGAACAGATTTTCAAACAGTTTTCACCAATGGAGTGATTAATGAGGAAGGTTTTGGTGTATAATTCATTACAGTTTTGTGTAAATTGTCTGAAATCATGCCGACTGGGCGCTTTACCGGCGTGCGCCGCGTAAATCGAGAGAGATAAATAAAATTTATGTTCTACAGGATTGTACAGCTTAAAAAGTTCAACAAAAATGTCTGTGATCGAATATGTCTATCTTCTATGGATGACCCACAATAACCATTTTTATCTTTCAGAGTTTGATAAAAATGTCATTGTTATTTCAGAAGCTATTTTGACTGGTATTATATTTATCCTTATCCAATAAAATATCCTATTTAAATTGGGCATTTACTTTAGATTAAAATATGCCTTGACATCATATCCATTAAAATGAATACTTTAAAAGATAGTACATTCCCATGGGATATTTTCCGACATCCACGCGGGTGAACCCGCGGAATGAGGCTAGTATAATATAATAAAGAAGTAAAACTTGTTTGTTTGTTTCTGTGCATGTAGAGAGTAATCTCCGGAACTACCAGTCCGATTTGATATATTTTTTTTGCATTGAATAGCCCAATTCTTGAGGAAGCATAATCTATGTAACATCACGCTACTACACTTAGGAGCCGACCAAAAAAAAAAAAACGCTAAGCGAAAACGAAGCGACAAGGGCCCAAATTTTACGCGGAGCCGCGGGCAGAAGCTAGATTAAAAAAAAAAATACAAATTAATTTTTCAAGTTTAAATGTGTGACATAAACATATTCCCTATACAAAGAAAGCAGTTGATTCCTGTGGAATCAACTGCTATATATATCTTTAAATGCTTCAATTTATTCTATCCCCTTTAATTAATTTCCAGTCCAAGGAATTACCATTACCCACAATAATTCCTCAAGATGATGAGGTCACAACAACAGCTAGTGACGTAGATAAAATGAAAATAGCTTGGAGATATGAGGGGCTGAGTCAGGTGGAGTCATCATTTGGTAGCAACACTAGCTTTGGACACCATTTTGATCTGAGCAAACATATTGATGCCAACACTATTGATAGCTGCAATATCAAATATTGCAAATTGGATATGGATAGTGGAAAGGGCAATGGTAAGATATTTATTTTATTTTATAGGGTTTAAAAGTAGGTATAAAACTCATTGTTAATCTTAGTTGTACTCAGTCTCTTCATTTACATTTTTATCAGCATTAACAGCAGTAATTTATTTTCTTAAAATTATGAAATTAATTTCTTGTTTTTCATTACAGGTTTCAAAAACAGCTTGTACTATAAATTACTGACTAGTATTAAAGAATTAGTTTCTAAGGAAGAATATCAAAGTAATGTTATGAAGAACAGCAATATTTTAAGGATTGGTATACACTCATTGGGATCTCCAGTGTGGATGGCGATGGACTGTGATGAGGAGGCCAGTGGGAACTATGGACAAGATCTGATCAAGTTCATGTATTGTCTAAGAGTTATACTCAGGGACACTAATGCAGTTGCATTTGTTACTATTCCTGCTCATCTATTTGATGTAAGTGTCTTGATTAGGAAAAAAACAAAAAAGACATCAAGGACTGGTTCAAATTAATGATAGTTCTGTGTTTTGTTTACAGGATGATCACATAATGAAAAGACTTTTGTACTCAGTTGATAATGCAGTCAGAATAGAATCATTTGCTGGGTCCAGTCGTGAAACGAACGCTGTGTACAAAGACTACCATGGTCTGTTCCATATTACCAAGTTGTCTGCTATTTACTCACTTGTGCCCTTCGTGCCGCCCAGTCTCGACATGGCGTTCAAACTAAAGAGGAAGAAGTTTGTCATAGAGAAGCTACATTTGCCTCCAGGTCTGATATATTATTTTTATCTTTATTACTTTTCTGATTACATTTCCTGGTCTATATACCCAAACCCCTGTCACTAAATATACTGTCTGACAACTCAAAACCCATATTTTAGAATTTCAGAATGTTTTTATCAGATTCCCCACCTCTTCTCCCATCCTCTTTGCCATATTCTCTCTGGCCCAAGTAAAATAAAGAGGATTGTGTACAAAATTTGCTTACACAACTGGATAATAAATTTAACTTTGTGTTTCAGAACTTGAAGAAACCAAAGAACGAGAACAAGATGACATCACAAGCGTACCAAGTGTGAACTGTGGTGGATTTAAGAAAAGAGACATAGAATTTTAAAAACGTATAACGTTTAAAACCTACATTATAAGTAAAATAACATATAAAACGAAGAATATTTTTTGTGATAAAGTAAAATATACAAATATAAACAGTTTCTTAAGCATTTTTATTAAAACCCTCATGTTTTTAATTTATTGTTGCTGTGAGCCTTAGCGATGTCGCAATAAACGTGGTCAGTATGTCCATAACGAACCTGTAATTCCACAGTGTAAATGTTGAGGCATGCATGAGCGACTCGTGCATTAATTTTAAACAAAAATGCCTTAATACTCAGTCACCCCACCTGTTCACCAGAGCGTATCTCCCTAAAACCGGCGAATCTATTCATCGTCCGTTTGTTTATTCACATACTCACATTATTAGTTGTAACTATAGCGTTTTGACCACATTTCTCCGTGTCGTATTACACTGAATCCTTGTGCCTTTTATATTTTGTAAAGTTTTATTCCATTTAAAAATGTGCAAAAATGAAACAAGTGCTAAAGTGCTCTTTGGATGTTTCAACACCGTATTTTTTGTAAGTAATTTATTTATGCTAACTACTGTTTTATAATTTTATCTTATTAAGATTGTTGTGTACATAAAAACCAGTTACTGGTATAATTTTTACTTCCTGGTAGTATAAAGGTCCTAAGAACGACAAGTACCTACCTATTACATAATTAATTAAAAAATCAATTACTATATTATGCAATTTCTCCCGCAGGCATGCGGTTTTGTGGAAGTAATATGTGGGTTTCTATTACTCTGCGACTCCAAAAGAATACTCCTATCACGACTTCTGGCGGCGCCTGATGAAGACTTACTGACACATCCACCATTCTACTACCTGTCCTTGGCTCTACTGGTCGCCGGCCTGGCTATGTGTGCGACCGGAGCGCTCGGCTGCTGGGCCACCTACATGCCCAGTTACACGGTCCTTAGTATTGTAAGTACTAATTACCTTTTCACCACTTTAAATTGTTATTAGAAGGTGCGAGTAACATAGGTCACCGACCGATATATGTATGTAGAGCGTTGGCTTCAAGGCGAAACTCAGTTTTGGGTGTGACTCGGTTACTGAACTGATGTGACATCTGTTTTTTAGATGTACTTATGTAGGTGTATAGATATACCACTATGTATGTAGTAAATAGGGTTCGTCTGGCTGTTTGTTTGAGATTTGATCTTGTAAACATACCGTCAATACAAGATAAATAATTTCAATTAGTTTTAAGTACAATATACATTATTTCAGTACTTTTTGGTGGTACTGTCGATGTTGCTATGCGAGTGCGCTGGAGGAGTGTTAGCAGCCATTTGGCCGCGGTGTCTGGGCCTGCAGAGCTCACGAGGCGGCGCTGTGGGCGCTCTACAGACTTACTACGCGTTACCTGACTTCGAACACTTTACTGTGGCCGTGGACTTAGCTCAAACTGAGGTAAGTTATGTTTATTAGAATTTTATCGGGGTGTGAACTTAACAACTACAGACACTTTCTTAATACAGCATAAACTGACCTACTACTGACGCTAAGCTGTGGTAATACCTAGAAGTTAATTACTGAGAACAAAGTAAAGTTGCTGTACAACATCATCACATCAGTGATAATCCCTTAAGCACAATTTTTTTCTTCTATACCCCTTCTGAGAATACAGGTGTGATATTATATTTATGTGTCTTTCAGTTGGAGTGTTGCGGTATGACGGATGCTCGTAACTACGACATGTCAATCTGGCAACTAAGACGGCTCGGTCCTCGTGGGATGTCGGTGCCGCTGAGTTGCTGCGTACAGTATGAAGACAACGTCTCGTACCTTAACCCCGCGCCGGTGAACGCGTCGCGGTGCCAGGAAGTGCAGCCTAATCCCACGTTTAGATATGTGCCGGTAAGATACAGTAATTTTTTCAGTTAATTGCTCAACACGTTACTGATCCCGATGGGGCAGGCTCTGACGACGACTTGCTTTAGACGGATTACTTTTTATAAATGTCCCGTAGCTGGCTTTGACCTCGCCGTAGCCACAGCGCTATTAGTAAGGTACCCTGCGTGGTCTCCTCCTCCCCTTTTTTGAGGAGACTAAAATTACTCAATTTATCCAAAACATTATTTTTGATGATGATAAACAGTCGCTTGTTTTCACATTAGCCATGCCCCTATTTATTCCATTCATTATTCTTTGTTGTTTCAGGGTTGTTTAGGACCATTGGAAGACTGGTACCAACAGCAGTATTTAATCCTAATGCTGGGATTATTCATCGTGGCCCTCTTCAAACTGGGAGTCCTGTTGAGCACAATATTCTCGTGTATTCGGCTCAGGAAACGCCGGCAAATGCTACAAGCCTTCTCGATGAGGTCTTTAGACAATAACGCGAATGAGAATATCTACGAATCTAAACTGAGTCCCGTACATGAGGAGCCAATCACTGCAAAATACATCCAGCCAAATAATTTCTACAGCCCGAGAATACGAAACCCCAGAATTTTCCACAACAAACCGAATGAGGTTGTATGAGAATTAGCAACGGAGATAAATGCTTTAGAGAGGAAGTTGGAGAGGTTTTCTGATTACTTGTACAAGCATCAAGCTGACTCTATCATGTGGTGATCAGAGTATCAGCTGAAAACCAGATTTGTATTCTTGCTGGCCCTTTTTCGTTACGATAGTAAGTTTTTGCTATGAGTCCGTCAAAAACAACAAAAGTACTAAATGTGTGCCATAAATTGAATATTTTCAGAAATATTTACTACTAGCAGCGCCCCGCGGTTTCACCCGCATAAGTCTCGATCCCGTGAAAATATCGGGATAAATCGTCCTATGTGTTAATCCTGGCTATAAACTATTTGCGTGCCAAATTTCATCCAAATCCGTTCAGTAGTTTTTGCGTGAAAGAGTAACAAACTGCCATCCATCCATCAATCCTCACAAATATTCGAGTTTTAACAAATGCGAAAGTTTGTAGTTTGAATATTATGATTTTTAGGATAGTATGATTTTATATGAGTTTTCATTTGTTCTCTAAAGCACTTGCTCCGGTTATACGATAGTACCTTTATTATGTGTTCGATTAGTTTAGTTAGGGTTAAAAATAAATAAAACACATTCACTCAATATGCAATATTATTTTCAAAAGAACGTTCAAAAATTGGTCCTAAAGTTAAAACATTATTAACAATGGCTCTGGAATGTTGCTATCATTCACAATAGTTGGTTTTACAGCTGTAAACTATATCAGAGAGCTAAACCTTCATCGGTTGGATTGTTTTTACATAATGATTTTATTAATTTCATACCCATATCTGGTATACATTGATCAAAAATTCCTAAAGTTGTTTAACAACAGTTTTGTATTTACACTACTATAAATTAACGAAATGGGTGAATATGCATTCTCAAATACATACTAAATAATAAAAAGAAAATGCACTTTACAAAGAATATGCTACACATTCGTTGACAAAGTAAATAATAATGAAACCAACAATCTATTAATTCCAGAATCTCTTAAAACCCCAAACTAAAATGATATCATGAGATCCTTAACAATAACAATAATCTATGTATAATAATTGATACTATTTATAATCTATTGACCATTGAGACCGACATCACAGTATAATCTACAATCATCTTAGGTACAGGAATGATCTTATTATATTCTTAGTTAATAAAATTTACATTTTGCACTATTTTAATGTATTGGGCTGTCCCCAAGTGTGACAAACCAACAAAATATGTGTTGTGGAATAAAAACCAATTCGAATGTCGCTAGAATGTCAGTGGCTGGGTACATCAAAATTGTAAAATAAGGAAATCCGCACATTGGCCAAGTTTTAGCAGACGACAATGTAAATAAAGTTTAAGTTTTGTAATGCTAGAATCGAGGTGATTAGCCTTTTGGCATCGGACAACACGCAACAGCAACGTAGTATACAGGCGGATGTCGGAAATTTTTGCTGTCTATCGCAATCTTGCCACACTTATGAACGCAATTTGTTGTTTCCAAAGCTATTGGAATAGTAACTAGTCAACAATGACCACCGAAATTACCTTTTCACAGAAGGTCGCTTAACTATCATATACTAGTCACCTCGATTAATATTTTTAATTTAAATAATGTTTTAACATAGCAGTCGGTGTCTATTGCCCCGTTTATTTCACTTGTTTTCATAAATAAATTGATAAATGTAAATAAAATATTGTCTTTTGTGCTTTTCACCTTATAAACTATAATAAAATCTGCAATAAATATACATTAGCCTACTCTGCAGCTAAATAATAATTAGCAAAAGATGAATGGAAAGTCAGTTTCGTGGATACTCTGAGACTATCGGTAGTATATTTAGCTTATGCTTATTAATATTACAAACATTTTAAAATTAAAATATTTACAAAGGAATTATTAACAATAGTAAAAACTATAAACACTACGAAATTGATATTTTTCATAATAAATAGTCTACAAAAACAATGTGGTCCAAAATGTAAAGTGGATTGTCGGTCACTTACAGTATACTCGTAAGCAGTAAGTAGGTTCTACTGGCCATACTCCTCTCTGGCCTTGTTAAATTCCTGTGTAATAACTTTGGTCATCATTTGTTCCATATTGGTCATACATTTGTATTTTTAGAAGGTATAATAAACACATTATGTAGACAAAACCCGACTATGATAAAGTCAATTGACTTTAAAGTGGGTCAATTAGTAATTATATTACTCTAAAACGAACACATATAGTTGTGTCATTTATAATTTAAAGGATGTCGTTTAAGAACGAGTTGTCTAAGGAGTTGAGGAGCTCCTGAGCGGTGAGATTGCTGGCGTCCGTGGAAGGCATGTTGTCAAGGAAGTCAAGATTGAAGTCTGTAGTTTGTCCTGTGAAGGAAGACGTGTTATGGAGCGACGGGAACGAGTGCTGCGAAACGTTCCCATTCTGGTTTTGCATGGCATTCTGGGACATCATAGAGTTCTGCTGCATAGGATTGTTCTGCGCGTGCATTGGTCCCTGACCCTGCATGGGCCCATTCTGCATGGGGCTGCCCTGGTGGCCCATGCCCATGCCGCTTTGTTGCATGGACATGCTCTGAGACTGGCTCATGTGAATATTTGGCATCTGTAAACAAATAAAAATGTTAACATGTTTAAGAAAAGACTTTATTATTGAATATTATAGAAGAGTATGTAATAACAACAACAAATGACACGTTACCTGTCCTTGCACGCTCATCATCTGGTTCTGTTGCATAATGAGATGAGACATGGGCGACTGTTGTTGGTTGGACCTACAACGTAAACACAATAATGAGCAACTAAACTACATAATAACATAACTGTCTGATAAGTATGTAATGGCTTCAGTATACAATACAGCGGAATGGCGTTTAAAAGTACTACAAGACTTACAAAATACTAGTAAGGCCGTATATACACATATACGGAATTTCGTTTCGAAATATCGGTTCGGAATTTCGAAGGCAGCAAATCCATAAAAAGGCCGGCCACATCCAGAATCGGAGAAAATTTCTAATGGAGAACTACTGTAGGTACGTGTGTGATAGATCCTTGATTTTATATGGATTTACTGCCATCGAAATTCTGAATCTTTATTTCGAAACGGAATTCCGTATGTATGTGGCTGACCTTAGTGGTAAATAACGCACAATTGACGCCTGTTTTAAATAAGAAAATTAATAACAAAGGACCATTTATAATGACATCTCAGGGTTTTATGTGTTATCTTAATTATCTTGAATAATTTATAACAGTATTGGGTAAAGGAAATTTCTTGCTAGAAAAGAAAACACATACCGCTGCTGCTGCTGGTGTTGCAAAAGCTGTTGCTGTTGCAACCGCGCCTGTTGCAGTTGCATCTGTTGTTGCTGCTGCTGCGTTATGCCGCCCATCGTGCCCATACTGAAGCCTGAAATGCAGAACCATGATTATATTGAGTGTCTTATTTTCGCAGTAATTTCTGAAATCGGGTTTGCAACAGCAAATTTCCAACTTGTCACTGCAGTCCGTTTTTTTTTTTTGGCTAATGCATAGTTAGCCAAAAAAAAAACTAGGAACAGTCAGCCCTGCTACTAACTTGCTGACTTAGCTAATATTTGTTTACAGCTTAGTTCCAGCAGAAAAACAAAGGTTTTTAAACCTCACCTTGATGATGATGCGGAAACTGCTGCCTGGACACGGCTTGCTGCTGCATGAGCACGTGGCGCCACTCGGGCGAGTACGTGCGCGCGTGGTGCGGGAAGGGGCGCGGGGGCGCGGGCGCGCGCCGCACGCCCAGCGCGGCCGGCGCGCCCGCGCCCGGCCCGCACGCGGCGCCCGCGCCGGGCCCGCAGGCGCCGCCCGCGCCCACGAAGCGCGCCTTGTACTCGGGCGGCGGGGGACGCATCTGCTGCTGCTGCGCGCGTAACATTTGCTGCTGTTGTTGTTGCAGCATCTTCGCTTGCTGTTCACGTGATATGCCGGCTGCGGCAACGCCTGTGGTGGTAAAGAAAAATATATATTAAGCCAAGTTCTAACTTCGATCTGTTTTCTCTCAGCAACACATACGGTTCAGCCATTGGCTGACAAAGATCTCACTATGAATGAGCAAAACATTCAAATTGCCAGCCAAATTAATATCCCCCAACCCAAAGTATGTTGATGTAACATACTTCAATAATTTTTATTTATTTTTATTATGGCGCTTCATCAAGCAAGAGTCGGGGGTATATTAGATCGGGGTCGCGGTTGCGGAGGACCTCGGCGGCGAGGTCGGTATGACGGGTGTCGTCTATATTTGTGCACTGTGCTAGTGGCCCTATTAATCTCCTGGAGGAGGGTAATGCGTTCATCTGGGTCGGGATATGCCTCAGACGGTGGACTTTACTGATATTAGAGGGGATATAACTGGCGGCCTCGACAACCAGAGGGTTGCGATGTTTGGCGGCGGTGTCAAAGTAACGCTTGGACATGCGTTTGAGAAACTGGTGAACGGTGGGGATTTTGAGGTCGAGATGGAGAATCTCGATTCTGACATACCAAGGGGATCCCGTGGCCTTACGAAGGAAACGGTTTTGTAAGGTTTGCATCCTATGGATACGGCAGGGCTTTGCTTGTGCAAAGAAGATGTCCGGATAGGTCATGATTGGTCGAATGCACGCTATACAGGGCGTCCCACGGATATGCCATATGGAGGGAAAGTACCTTGAATATTGTAGATGGAACACTTTACTGAAAGAAGACATTATTTGAATTTAAAAAACAATTTAAACTGCATTCATAGATATTTAAATAATTACATGGTTGAACCGGGAATCGAACCCGTTACATGAGAAAATAATCACTTGTAGCTTTATCATACGGATCGAAAGGCTTCATCATAAGGATTATTTTTTGCTAAATAACATAGTGTCACAAATAAAAGGAAGACCATGGTCAGATGTGGAATACACTTAAGTAAGAAAGTAGTATCTTAGTGCGGTACTAACCAAGCGGCGGTCCGCCCTGCTGCTGCTGCTGCTGCTGCGGGTTGCCCTGCGGCCGCGCGCGCATCGCCTGCGAGAAGTTGATGCTCTGCGACTGGGACACCGAGTACGAGTCGCAGCCGCCACCTGCAACCATGACACGAACATTTTGATAATCATCATCCTCTTGCTGTTTTTTTCTATTATACTTCTTGCCGTTTTTTTTATATCATACTTCTCGCCGTTTTTTTCTATCATACTTCATCATCCTCTTGCCGTTTTTTTCTATCAAACTTCGTTTTTTTTTCTATCATAATTCTCTATTAGTCGTCATCTCGGTCGTTACCCCCTTTCTAGCCATATCATATTTGTTAACAAGAATTTTATACGCTGAACTTAGATTTCGTTAACTATGATTAGAAAACATTTCACCTAATAGAGTATAGTAGGTGTTTTCTGAGAACAGAATACACGGAATATACGGGGTGCTCCCGAATTCGTGAGAAAACCACGCGAACACTCAATGCTCAAACTTTGATACCCGGAAATGAAATAAAAATCATTTGGATTTTTAACCGTCTTCCAAAAGGAGGAGGTTATCAATTCGATTGTTTTTTTTTTTTTATGTCTGTTCGGGCATAACTCCGTCATTTATAGACGGATTAGCAATTTTTTTTTTTTTTTTTGAATGGATATACTTCCAAGATGGTCCCATTGTCATTAGGTCAGGATCTGATGATGAGATCCTGGAGAAATCTATGGAACTCTTCAAATATTATAGGCACACCTATAGCGATTTGGGTATTTTTTTATAATAACACGTGTTGTTGCTTTTGGAAAGCAGCATTTGGTGAAGTGGAACTGCTGATGAAGACCACAGATGGCCACCGGAACTACTCAATAATAAGTATTTCACGGGTTGCGATTCGATTAAATTAATATGAATACTAAACAATTTATGCTCGTCACAATGTATATGGACAAGTGGAGCTGATGGTGAAGTCCCAGGAGAACTCCTCAACGATTAACGTCCCTGCTTCGAGAAAAGCAATATTTTGTAAAAGGTGATGAGTAGTCAACATTAGGCTATTGTAACTTAGGTAAATTACAAACTGACCCACTAAAAAGCGAAAATTAAAAACTTTTTTACAAATAAAAAACAACAGACTTCCAAAAAAACACCACATAGTGAAAAATAACTTGAATTTCGGAAGTCGGTGGCAAATAACGAAAATACAAAACCAAAGACACCGACCTCCGAAATTTAAGTTATTTTTCACTATGTGAAAAATAACTAGTGTTTTTTTGGAAGTCGGTTGTTTTTTTTTGTAAAAAAGTTGTTTTCTTCCTAATATGGATTCATGTTAGGAAGAAAAATCCATTAAAATGTAAATACAAATAAATATAAATTTACATAAAAATTTAAAGCGACATTGTTAAATTAAATCATTATTAATATTACGGAGCTCCCTCACCGGGAGCATTCACCTGTAATGTAACGTTACAGAGTCGATTTTGAGCATTACGTTACAATACTGCCTCCCTGACTGACGAGCATTCGCTTGTAAAGTTTCAGATTAAATATTACAGACATTGCGCACTACAATACTCGGTTCTCCTCCCTCACTGATGTATTGCTAGAATTGTATCATTACAGGTTGCGCACTGTAATGCTCGGTTCTTCTCCCTCACTGATGTAAATGTAATGCTCGACTCTGAACGTTACATTACAGGCGAATGCTCCCGGTGAGGGAGTACCTTTAGAGATTCACCTTCATTGGTTGTCCTCAAAGATATTTATATTTAAATGTCTTTAGTTGTCCTATAAGACTTATATAAGAATGATCCAATATCCCACTCACTGTTTAGAGTAAGCAACAAAAGGCACATAATACGTCAGTACCTACACGAGATCTGTACATAGGTAGTTATGTAACAGAGGTTTAATCTCTCGTACGTAACCGTCATAGCAAACAACGACGAGGAAAAATGTGAAGAACGCAGGTAGAACAAAAACCGAAAATATGAATACAACGATTAGAAAAAACTTTTTCCTGAATAACAGCAGGTCTAAATTAAAACATCAATTATCATAAATTTATCATAGGTACACACAATCTTTAATAAAAATACCTAAGTAAATAATCTTTTGTATTTTTCACAAGACGTGATAATTAATATGCGGTCTAACTAATCCAACTGAAATCCCCTGGCTGTAAAAATGTGGATGTTAAACACCTCTGCTTTTCCCCTTCGTAAAATACTGCAGATTTGATGTTTTTTATTGCTCCCCTTATCGTACTCGTCTTACTACAATAATCAATATAATACTGTATTTCGAATCGAGCACAAACCCCTCTACATACCCGAAGTATGTAAATAAATGTAGAGTGGGATGCATCATGCAAGTGCAGCGTAGTGCGTAGGTAATAAACACGTCAATCTAATGTCATCCTCATCCGAGGTGCGCGACTTGGCGCATTCTCGCAGAGCGTCAACCTCGGCCCTCCGCCCCTCGACCACTCACCACACGGATTACGTAAAACTGGAGTTGCAGAAGCTCCACGCGCTTCAGGCTAAAGAGACGCCGAATGCGACTAAATATCAATAAATGTTTACATGTCTGCTGAGTAGATTCTAGTTAGATATTGTAAGATGAAATTGGTTAAGAGCAGGGCAACCCATCATATCACAAAGCCTATCCTATTCATGAAGAGGAAATGTAGCGAAAGATAAAATATTTTTGTCTTGCTGAAAACACGTTGCTGACAACATTGCATACAATAATCAAAAATGTGAAATTTTGTGTTTTCAGAAACACAAAATCATGGTGCGCAATTTAAAATGAATTTGCGACTTTTATGTAAGACCACTCCAGTTTTTGGGGTGTTAGATGGGGATGAGAAATCTGCGAGATCGCTGTGCTTAGACCGCACTGCGAGAGATACTTGTCGCAGTGACTCTTCAGAGGAGACTATGGCGCATTGAAGTTTATAAGTACCGTAGTAGATGGCGAATGGGATAGTGGGTGGATGGATGGATGGTTATTTTTGCCAACCACCATGGGAAAAAGGTGTGTATTTATGTAGATAATTATGTATGTAAAGCGGGCCTTCTGCCCGTTCTAATTTTGCAGTAACACAACATACACCACCTTGCATTTACACACACGCTATCACTTAACGCAATAGCATAAAGATGTTAATAGTTTGATTGTGGCTACATGCCATGAACTATGTGCTTGTAACTTATGTACAATGTGTCCAACGCGCATGTGTGTTGTTATGAAAAATAAACTTAGCACGCGAGGTTTCTTTGCTTTTTAATACTTTGTACCTGGGATACAGATAGTCGTCGATTGTTGTAAGTAAAGTAAAGCAGTATTAATGTGCACACCAACCTTTTAATATTATAAAGGTTTACTGTCACGAAAGGCCAACTGTCTTATCGGAGGTGTAATATCATAAAGACGACTGTCCTAGTGGTTGTTTCAAGGGCGTATGTCCTACTGTAAACTGCATCCCCCTGTCCAAGCGTTGGCTTGCTGCAAGCTGTTGTAATTTTACCAATCGTCCTAACCTATGCTGTTTTCATTGTAGATATCTATTACGAAATGTAATTCAGCTCAGCTATTACGATAAGATAAAACGAATCGTATAATACAGTACAGAAGTATTTGTAAAGCCACAAAAACTCAGTAAATATTTAAGAAATAGCACAATATGAACTATTTGGCACTCGGTGACTCTCGTTAATATCAATGGACCGGAATTGAATCATCAGTTTTAGCGTCTCATTATCATGACTCGTCGTGTATTGAGAAAGCGATAATACGCATGCGCTTGATAACAACTCGTGAATTTGTTCATTCAGATAATGTTTTAATTCAATTCATTCAAACTTAATTAGATTGTAACGATGCTTGCATTATACACTGTGATGATCCTGAAGAAATTAAATTCTTGTTATAAAAAGAGCGAAAAAAATACTTTCAAGATTACTAAAATAATAATGTATTCCTTTTAATCTTGTATTTTTAATCCCTATGTTCTGTTTTATAGTCATCCAATTTTATATGAACATATATATTAGTCATGTAGGTATTTTGGAGCGGAGAGAGCACCGTATGGGTGTGACCTCCGCAGATTGATCGATCCGCGGAGGTCACCTCTCAGCCCTTTATTGAAACCTTTTTGTTGATATTTACCTTGATGGTGTTGCGGCGATGGCGTGCCCTGGTTGTGGAAGCTGGCGTACATGCCCTGCTGGGCAGCCACGGACACGTGCCCGCCATTGCCCGCGCCGGTCACTTGCATGTGCTGCGCTGCTGACACCTGAGAACAAGCAAAACACGTATTTACATAAGACACACAAAACAATTGAATCCTGTCTTATAAAGTGTGTTCTCAAATCTTGATATTCGGTATACTGTATTTCAGCGCGTAATACACGATCAATCAGAATCTGAATCGTTTTGAAACAGTTTGCTAATCCATTGCTTCATAAGTTCGAAAAAAAATATCTGCTCAACAACGTAAATAACGCAATGAAAGTTGTTGAACTGTCAAAATGAAACAGATTAGTCGTAATCGTTTACGAAAATGTGTTCCTTAATTAGATAGCTGATCCACCGATGGTGAAAGAAAATTGCGGAAAATCATTTTCTTGAAAGTAGCCATGTCGTACTACCGCGCCGTACCGCAATAGTGGTGTAGATAATGTCGAATGAAAATAATTTTGTTTCTAGAGATTATAATGGTGTGTATAAGGAATTATTGTACCTATTAAAAAACCTGCCTAGTTTCCTAACTACTAAACCTTGCCATTTGTTTACCATAATTGTCTATCATATCCTACTAAAATATTAAAAACGCGAAAGTTTGTGAGTATGGATGGATGTATGGATGTTTGTTACTCTTTCACGCAAAAACTACTGAACGGATTTGGATGAAATTTGGCAAACAGATAGTTTATAGCCTGGATTAACACATAGGATACTTTTATCCCGATATTCCTACGGGATCGAGACTTAAGAAAGTGAAACCGCGGGGCGCTGCTAGTATAATAGGTATATATATTATATGGTCCGCTCTATTGTTTTCAGTTTCACACGTTCTATCGTTTGTAAACCTACATAATTCTTTGAACTTGTTAATTTTATGTCATAATTTTATATGATATGTAGGTAAACATACCTGTACCCTAACTGCATATTACACAATCAATTGAATCTGAATCGTTTTGAATGAGAATGCATTACTTCATAAGTTCGAAATAAAATCTGCTCAACAACTTAAATAACGCAATGAATGTTGGTGAACTGTCAAAATGAAACAGAGTAGTCGTAATCGATTACGAAAATGTGTTGCGTAATTAGATAGCTGGTCGCTCTTACTTATTAAAATAATCGACGACGTGATTTTTATTGTTGTAAACTAATTTTAAAGATGATTTTCGACGGATAGAGACATCATTTTGTTAAATTCATAGAAACTAACGTTTCTAATGTAAATACAATAGGTAATTCAGTTATGAGTACCTAGATTTTCTATTCGTGGGACACGACAACATAAATATTGTGTAAAAACTTGATATTCATAACTATTAGTTGTTGTACTGAGTTTATACTCAACAGATAGCTGAATGGTAATGCATGTGTGATCGGGAAATTTGATTAAAATCCAATCTATCATAGACAAAGAATATTTTGAGAAAGAGCAATCAATTACATACAAATACAAATAATTTCTTTTCTTTCACAAGATACGTTCTACATCTAGTGGTTGAAGTGACCTTTTAGACAACAATTGCCTGTGTTAGGACACTTCGCTCTTCCGAAGCTACGGTACACCATGTAACTTTATTACGTGGTGTACCGTATTTAACAATTTTGAATCTTATTATCTTAAGAAAACAATTCAAAATAACTAATTAAGTCTAGCTATATAACTATACATAACATCCCGCCTCACGAGTAGCTCGTGGCTAAATAATAACAGCCGCACGGGTCGAGTTATCAGGTTAAGCTATGCTTACCGAGGTTGGTCCGTGGATGGGTGACCATCTTTACATACCGAGACTCCTCCGTGCCTCCGAGTCATTTACGGATCTTTGACAGTCGTTACGGGTCGTCAGAAGCTCGTAGGTCTGACAACCAGTCTTACCAAGGGGTATCGAATTATCCAGTTACTGGGTTTGGCGGTCAGATAGGCAGTCGCATTCAGTTAGACTGACAGCCGACCTCAAAACAGTTGGGAAAAGGCTAGGCAGATTGATTGCCATAACATCACGCCTGTACCCCGACGGGTTAGGCACAGGTGTACCCATATAGTACACCCACATTTCGCCAGTTATGTTTAAGTCCCATATAATAGGGGGCGAACCTATTGCCATCAACCGGGCAGAATTCCGAACTCCGGGCTACTACTGAAACCTATGACTGAAAGAAAGAAAGAAAGAAAATACGTTTATTTGCGGTAAACATGACGCAAGCTAAGAACAAAACACGACAAAACACAGTTTGGGGGAAAACATGCGTCACATCCACGCAAAACCGAACCGAACTGAGACATTCCTGATGGAAAACCCCAATAACACTTTGCCCGACCTGGGAATCGAACCCAGGACCTAAGGCTCAGCAGAAGCGCTTCGACCACTAGACCAACGAGGCAGTCCAGTCGGATTTGATTTGAAGTTCTTTTTGCATAATTATGTGAGTCAAATTCTTGAGGAAGGTTATAGACTATTTAACAAAATCAAAGTCAAAGCATTTATTTCAAATAGGCCCTTGCAAGGCACTTTTGAACGTCAAAAACTACAAAAAAATTGAATTGATTCTAGTCGCCCCTTCCAAAAGATAGTTTTCGTATGGAGAAGAATGGGCAAGAAACTCCACCGTATCTCTTTTATAATGTTTTACAATATTTTGTATATGTAGGTACATTAGTTATATAATTATATGTGAAGACGATGCATCTAAAAATAAAATAAAAAATTACTATACCACAATAGGTAAAAAGAATTTTAAAAAGAGAGCAACAACACTTCGCTACAACCTTGGAGGCGAGCAAAAACGAAAAAAGTCAGAAAGAACGCTAAGCGAAAACGAAATAAAAGCACGGGCGGGCGATGCGATCCGATGCGATAGGTCCGTGGCCGAAATTTCACGCGGAAGAAGTCGCGGGCAGAAGTCTAGTTTCAAAACAGCGTTCTCGACTTGATTCTGAGTAACGATCACACGAGTATGATACATTTTACAGTTTTTACAGCAGCAGTTCCTATATCAGCCAGTCGTATACCGATAATAAAGTCAGTGTTGTTTGAGATAACACGACACTTTTATTAATTATTAGCAACTAACATTTTTTATCATTTTTGTTCACACTCCATTCGGCTCAGAATTCCTGCGTTGAATTTCGTAAGAGATTTTTTTTCACTTTAGAGTTTAAGGCAGGAAAATCAAATGTTGTTTTTCATTGGTTTCTTGTAAAACCATATCAAGTAAGTTTTTTTTCTTTTTGTGGCTGAAACCTTCGAAAAATTAACTTTTTCTTTACATTTGCTAAAACAACAGATGTTTTTTCAATTTTTTGTTTTCGCTTTTACCTAAATTGCTGGTGTTTACAGGGTAGGTATGTACGTAGATATATTCTTGATTAGGCGTATGGAATTTGGCCTGTTTACTCAGATATCAGCATATATAGATTTTCAGACCGATACGGGCATCAATTTACGTAACATCTGCATGGAACCAGTGAATACTAGTAACGTCTCTCCAAGAAACGATATGTTTACTGAAAGTCGCGATTAAAGTTATAGACTTTACATTACGTAATTAGGTATTTATACGAAATATTGATTCGCCATGGTACCGCGTTACGTCATCGCCTAACCAATGCCGTTCCTTTCTTAAGAGTGTACGTGAAGTATTTTACAACAGCTTAACAACAAGGACCGCAGACTGATGGTCTAGTCATGGCAATTCCAAGGGTTCCAAACTTACTTAAAAGATTCTCTGTGTAATGAAGATGCAGACATAACCTTTATGAAATAAGTCCCTGAAAGTCCTTATGGGGGACCTTCACACCTACCCTCTGCACCCAACCCACCCTCGCCACTCAAGCGGAAAATCGTAACATGCAATGTGCATTATTCTCAATAAGGTTTAGGATGGTATTACAGATTATACGATGCGATGCGTATGGATGATATACCCATGCTAAAAGCTATAAAGTTACGTAGATGAAAAATATAAGGCACTATCTTTAGCTCGCGGCTTCGCCCGCTTGGTGGTCGCAAATTATCGGTCGGAAATTTATTACCGAAATAAAAAGGTATCCCATGTCAGGGCCGTAGGCAGGAGGGGGTTTCGGGGGTTCAAACCCCCTCCCAAATGTGAGAAACCAGATTCTCAATCTAGAGATCTAGGGTACCCCCGTACTCTAATACAGATAATTGTAATCTATTTCGCATCTAGGCGTACTTTATAATCTACAAAAGCAGTAAGAGTACGCTTAAATATTGTATTTTTATCGACACTGACTTTGTATTGAATGAATTCTTGCAAGTTCAGCATTCTCTGAGAGAGTCTAACCTATCACAGACAGGGTGCTAGAATTTTCGTGAAATTTTGGATTCGCTCGCTCTTGTATCCTACATGTTCTTAATGCGCAAACTTTTCTGCATAAGTCGACAAACTTACTTCTGTATTTCTGTCTGACCTGTCGAAGAAAAAGAAAATGTAACTTATTCGAAGCGGGATTCAAAAAAATTCGATCTCGCTTCGCTCGCTCTTGCATCCTATATTCTCCTTAGCGCCCACATTATATCAAAATGGCTTTTAAAGTTACAATATGTCCCAGTTATTGGTCATGATTTAAAAATGGCAGGAAGAGAGAAACTGGGCTTTATTGAAATTGATAATAACTAAGCTCTTCATCAATTTGAATTCTGACAAAGATCGTAACATCATTAACGTTTTAAGATTTTCCGCTAAAAGAACAATAAATGCTGTTTTGAAAATAACAATAAGTACATAATACTCTTTTTTATAAATCAGTATTTACCCTATCTGCAATCAGAAATACTTTATTTCTTCTCAAAATTGGCAACCATACCCCCCCCCCCCCCCCCCCCCGAAATGAGCCCATGTCCTAGTCGTAACGCAGGTTACAAAGATGGTATATCCGTATACCCATCCAAATTAGTTAAGTCGTGAAAAGATAATAGACAGACAAAGTGACTTTCGCATTTATAATAGGTTAATTTAATTACGTTAGTTAGTTAGGTTAGTACGGAGAAGTCCGTAACAAATATTCACTACACAACAAAAATTGCTCACTGGACTATTCAAGATGTCATTTAATTAATCCGGGATTGTGTTGGCCGGATGCCTGACGGGATTCGGGCCAAAGTTACAGAGAGGAGTCCTGCTGGAGATATTGGACGAGCTAGATAGAGCAACTCTAAGGCAAAATGTCTGAGTAAGACTTCAACGTAGTAATGAAAAGTTCCTGGTGACAACCAGAAACATAACTTCGGGAATTGTACAATTATTGCCATTGAAACCAATGGAAGCCATAATATACAACTTTGATGAACTACCTGATATTCTCGGAAAACATAAGCTCCGCGAGTGAAATCAAACTAAATCGTACTTCGATGAGCCAAGAATGGCCCCCAGCGGCCGTAGAACCACAAATATGATCGACCATCGTATTAAAATGAAACCACGCACCTAACGAGGCGCGAAGGGATTCGAATGTCATCCAGCCTTCGTACTAGGCGACCGGACTTTCGCCATCCGTATTCAAGATGATTAAGCGGTCCGTGGACTCCTGGCTGTAGCGACTACGCCTACAGTATTTTTGTTTGCTTTACATCTATTTGATAAAGTGCGTAACTACCTGTTCAGTAACTTTTTTTAATTGGGATGCTACTTTAAAGATTATTAATAGAAAAATTGATTGAATAATTAATTATTACGTATATTCGTACTTTTCCGCTTTTGTGGTACTTAAATAATTCCATAGCACCTGTCAATTTGCAAACCTTTAGCAACTTCAAAGGTGTTCAAATGCAAACGCACCGGTATATGTTATACAATATGACATTTAGATATGTTTTCTGCTTGAATATTTTTTGCTGACTGATTGAGTAACTAATTCTTCATTCAATATTAATTTATTGAAAAACGGAGGTGGCGTGATTGGATTGATAGATCGATTAATGGATTTATGACAAAATATTAGAGCGACAAGCAGCGATGAGTGGATGACAGCTGCCATTGTAGCGGAGGCGAGCACACGTCATCGTCGCCGTCGAGCTCTCAAGCGTCGACGCACGGCAAACCTGTTTGGAGCTGTTCGTCCGCCTGCACCCGCGATTTTTGTTATTCTCCAACAATATCATATCGTTCTAAGTCCGCTAACCCGTATGCTGTTTGCACTATTGTCAACCCAGACGACCTAACGGCACCTCTCTTATCCATCCGTACATCATTTTTCGTATGACCCATACCTTGGATTGTTATCAAGAACGCAGGTAGAAACACTGTAATATGAACAATCTTTAAGGTCCGTTTAGAGAATTGGTTTTGATTTCTTTGGGGCAACTCTACATAATGAATATTTATTACTTGCTAAAAAAGCAGAAGGTATTTAGCCTTTTTCTGGTATCGGTACTTACTATTATTTGCTAGGTACCGGGCAAATGAAAAGTTGATCCATTCATTTTCAGAATGACAAAAAGAAATTTCCAAAAATATTTTGTAAGAACCTCAATTAAATAGTTAGTGCGCAAGGCAAATTTTTGTTTTTAGAATAATTCAGCATTTTGTTTTTGCACATCTACATCGTGTAAAATCGTGTTGTGTGTTTTATAATTTTCTCACGGAATAAAAACTAGCAGCAAGTCAAATGATCATGTGCCATCTTTTTAATGGAAAGACCCAGCATGTAAGGACGTGTGAACATTTTGCTTTGAAATGATCTTCGCACATCAAGTACCTATGTATGTAGATTCTTATATCTCATTTGCGTTGAAACCTTCAGCATGTCCTCTGATATTCTCAGAATCACATTTAAAGGCTAAAATGACATCACGGAACCATGATGAGGAAATAAGAAAAAACGTTAGTATCGTCGCGGAGAATTTTCCATTGATTGTTTAGCTTTTCTTTATGATGTACAAATTGATTGCTCATTGCTCCCAAGTACTCACAATAATTGTTCCGGATTCTGTGAACAAAGTCCAATTAGGTACCTATATGAAATATAGGCATAGGGAATTCTGCAGCAGAATCGACCTCGCCTAGCAACAGTAGCAACCTACAACCACCGATTAACCTATGATGTAGGACAATACAATGAAGCAGATTAAGGCGACGATAACCGACTTTTAATGAGTTTATACTAAAGATCACGTCCAAAAGAGTAATGTAAATGATTTGGAAAAAATATATGGTAAATTAGAGCATTTTCTCAATAATTTAATATATGAATATTTTAGATTATGTTTATATTACATAGTGAAATTAATTTGTAAAGTTATGTCTAACGCGGATAAAAAACTGCAAATCACGCAAAATCTATCAAGGGTATTTTTCTGAAACCTTCCATCATTTTAAAGATAATTTAATTATTGATCTTTTAGTATACGTGTTCGTTAAAGTACCTTTCAGCGCTCCTTGATGGGCGAGTCCTATTACTGGCTAGACGTGCGACGCTTTACGTGAGCTCAGTACAGAACACGCAAGCTAACCACTCAAGGTCACTGGCATATATCTGCGTCTTAATAGTTTGCTTAATCACAAAAATTATAATCTTAACTAAAATCCAGGAAGCATTCGAATTCATTTTGACTTCTCTTTTAACATTGATAAAGTAAGGGTCGGCTAAACTTTAAATATAGATCGCCGATATTGCTTTAAAGGCCAAAGGATGTCGTTGGCTAGGGAGCGTCAGGTATGACGTCACAAGCCCCCGGGTTCGTCACCGGTGCGCGCTAGCTGCGGAAATAGATCGGCCCACGCGCTTTCGTCACTTACACCCACGGACCAAGCGAGACAGCTTTCAGTACTACGATACCTTCCTTTTTCATTCATCTCCAATTTATCTATTTTCGGTTCTATTTATTGTTGCAAAACATACGCTGAAGCTGAATGGGACTTGAAAGAGCATAATGGCGTGTTCGCGTAGCGTTCTTTCGGATCCTTTGTCCGTCCCAGGAGCCCTACTCCCTAAGCGAAGTCCGTAGTTTCGGCCGTCGCGTCGTTACGGAACGCTTAGCTCTCCTTTTCACTTACGGTATGTCCGTAAGTGAGACGGAGAACAAAGCGCTCGTAACGATGGCCAAAACTACGGATTTCGCTTAGGGAGTAGGCCCCCAGGGCCGGCCGAAACAACGGATTTCGCTTAAGGAGGACGCCGATAAGCGAAATCCGCTGTTTCAGTCGTAGTTATGGGCGATTCGCTATCTTTCTCTCTTACGGTAAGTGAGACGGAGAACAAAGCGCCCGTAACGACGGCCGAAACTACGGATTTAGCTTAGACAGTGGGCCCCCTGATTCCTTCCCTGTTCCAAGTTTAATTCCTGTAGCGCCACAACAATTCATAAAGTCTAATCTTTTCGAGTAAGTATGACTCTTACTAGGTGAGCGTCAGGCCTCTATGCGGCTTTCTAAAAGACTCATGTTGTATAATAGCAATTCGTTCAAAGGATTTGCCAATTTAATGAAATTTTATTTGAGTGTTCGTCGATAACATTTAATGTTATAGGTAGTAATCCAGATTTTGTATCTTTAGACGAATAAAAATAATTACTTTTAAATTAAATCTCTCTCTATTACGTAAACTCTTCTAATCTATTCATTGTGCCTAGCCTTTTCCCAATTAAGTTGGGGTCGGTTTCCATTCTAACCGGATGCAACTGAATAAATACTAATATTTTATATGGAGCGATACCCCGTGGTCAGACTTTCAGGCTTCTGTCTGACTACCCGTATACGACTGTCAAAGTGTATTGTACCTGTCATTGATAGTCACCCATCCTCAGACCGACCTCAGCAACCGTAGCTTAACCTTCATTGTTAGTAATTAGCCTCCTCAACTCTTTAAATACAAAGTGAAAAAAATCGTTGATAACAGAATGTACGACATAATGATTCCAGACATTAAAATCTTCTCAGAATGCACGTCGTATTTCATTAACGGAAGAGCTTTTTGTACGTATGTACCCCCATCTAGTCTAAAACACGACATTGTACTTGAGAGAGAAAAGCTTATAATGACGGGAGGGCCGAGGTGTCGGGCGGGTGGCGCGACACGTGGCTCACTCCCGGACTCGGTACAGGAAGCTATCGGGGCATCGGGCGTTTACTCTTTTTATTCCATTCATTTTCTAGTGTCATCGGCCGTGTCGACAACACAACTTTCGAAACAACCGAGATTTGAATGTGATACATATTGTTCTAATAACACATGAAACCAGATTCTGCGTCAGCCGACTCATGAATACTCTGACCTTGTTTTGAGTGGGAGTGTTATGTCATAAAACGGTTTGAAGTAAAATACAGAAACACATATAAAAGGTCACTTTTAAGCAATTTTTTGCATAATATTTTTTGGGGAGTGGGAATTTATTCACTGGAAAAAAGAACAACAACAAAAGCATTGCTGATTTTATGAGGGTTGTCTTAGTATGAAAACACTATTAGAATGATTATTTATTATGTGCATGCAATCCTTACGTATTATAAAACAAAGTCCCCCGCGCATATGTCTGTCTGTCTGAACGTGATAAACTCAATTTTCTCAAACTCGATTTTCAAACGGTTTTCACCAATGGACGGAGTAGTTTATGTGGAAGGTTCTAGTATATAATTTATTAAGATTTTATGTAAATTGGCTGAAATATGACGATTATTGTTGAAGATGTCGGAGAAAATCATGCCGATTGGGAGCTTTACTGGCGTGCGCCGCGTAAACCGTAAAAGATACATAAAAATGATGTTTTACGCAATGGTTCATCTTAAAAAGTTCAACGAAAAAGTCCGCGATGGCAAATTTAGATGGCATCTTCTAAGGATGACCCACAGTTACTATTATTATGTTTCAGAATTTGATAAAAATTTAATTGTTATTTCCGAAGCTATTTTGACCGGTATTATATTAATCCTTATTTAAAATATGTTATTTAAATTGGGCATTTAATTTAGATTAAAATATGCCTTGACATCATAATCATTCATAGTTTAAAAGGTAGCACAGATTCAAAATTACGCGTAACAAAATAATAATGGTTGACGGCAACGCGGGCGCTGCGGTAGGAGTCAATGACCTTTTCCTCGGCTATTAGGTATGTAATCCCGGTAGTACGTTCCCGTGGGATATTTTGCGACATACACTCGGGCGAAGCCGCGGGCAAAAGCTAGTTATAGATACAAAAATTAGCAGGTGACACGCATAGCCAGCCGCGGCATGGGTACCTACGGCTAGTACAAACACTGTCCACCGTTGTTTCAGACTTAAAAGGTTATCTCTCTTAGCAGGATATACTGATGAGCTTAGATTAAAATGAATACTTGTATGTACTAGATAAAATCATGATGAGCCGATGAGGTCATGATTCCAGTCGCAGATCCGTGAAATGTTTAATTGCCTAGCCATTCTCGCCGAGGCACTGTGTGGCAATCGTACCTACACAGTATATACAGCTATTAAATTAACCGTCACGCCATTGATCCCCGAAAGGTTATGCTGAGACAAACCTACCTTCTACATAGTTAACAAAAATCATATATCGTAGATTTAAAATATACTCTAGTCACATCAGACAGCCTATCTGACCTCACGAACCCTCACTGGGTAACACAATATCCCTTGATAAGTCTGGTTGTCAGACTTTTGGGCTTCTGACTACCCATAGCGACTGTCAAAGATTTACGAATGACAGCCATTGATTAAGTAGGTAAAAATAATCAACATTTAGAAGGAGATCCAGTGAAGATGATCTAGATCAGCGGTTCTCAAACTTTTTTGACGACGGAATCCTTTTGAAAACCGAAATATTTGACGGAGCCCTAATAAAAAGTAAAGAGCCTAATTGTAGTTCCATTGTATCCTGCATAGACACGCGATCAAGCAAATGCGGCCAAATCTAAAATTAATTCTTGACGAAACCGTAAAAATAATTAATTTCGTTAAATCTTATCCACTGCAATCCCGATTGTTTTCAATATTGTTTGAAAATTACGGCAGCAAACATAAAATACTCCTGCTCCATACAGAAGTGAGATGGTTATCTACGGGTAAAACTTTAACAAGGCTATTTGAACATAGAACGGAGTTACCAACTGTGCGAAACAGGATTCTCATACGAGTATATCATCATATGCAGCTATAAAAACAAAATACCGCAATAGACTGGATGCCGAACCTAACATTCAACTGTCTTCTATCAATCTATCTATTTACTTACACTACTGTATATTTGTAGTATTTAATTTAATTTTGACCAGTATTTTCGCGGAGCCCCCACAGAGGCTTTGCGGAGCCCAAGGGCTCCGCGGATCGCTGATCTAGATAATAAGTACACGTTCTATAGGTATAGTCGACCTCGTAATAGCTTAACCACCCTAAAGTTGAATGTCACTTGCACGTCATAAACAAGGGCAGCTCCAGGGGGGCGGGGGGGTCATGGGGGTCATGACCCCCTCTGGGCTGTGTCTAGGTCGTCTACTGATATTTATTCTAATCTCGCTGACAAATGTAATCAAATAAATACTTTATATAATGTTGCCACGTATGTGTTTGCCACACATACGCGAACAACACGCACAGCAAGACTATGTGCTGTTATTATAATTTATATCATGGTGGATCGTGGACTTTAGTACCGGCTATTTGCCCTAGGAAACAACCCACTGGAACCGTGCTCTTAGCTTCTGACGTTTCAGAAGTGCCCGTGTAGGTTTATCTGAAGCTAGCAAGCAACTAGACGAGCAGACGTAGAAATGAAATACCCCAGAATAGTGTCAAGACAAGCCGCCCAGGTCCTGGTGGCCCCCAAATCTTAAGAAATACTCTTTAATGATATCCCAAACATGGTGAAAATACATTCAGTTTAGAGTTGGAGGCTGCGGATGAACGAGCTCGTTTCGCTCGTTAATATCTAAATAGGGATGATGACTAAAAATTGTTTTTTTAGTCCGTCCTTGAGATTTAAAAAAATACCCTGTAGCTTTATCATACCGATCGAAAGGCTTCATCATAGGATTATTTTTTGCAAAATAACAGTGTCAAAAATAAAAGGAAGACCATTTTAATACAAAATTAATCAATTTATCAAATGCTCAAAATGAGTTCCTTCCTGTTAGATATAAAGTCGCACTCTTTTGATTATTTCGCTCCCTGTCGATTTTTTGATCTTGTTGTGGTGGATATTTAGAATAATACGTCTAAGTTCTGCTTGTAGCTCGTGGACACTTTCATACTGGTTCTTGTGAACTAAATTTTTTACGTAACCCCATAAAAAAAATTATAACGGGGTTAGATCTGGGGATCTCGGCGGCCATCTTTTTCTAAACAAAATTTCACATCAAATGTTAAAATTCATAGACTTCCTTTTATTTGTGACACTATACATATTATTTAGCAAAAAATAATCCTTATGATGAAGCCTTTCGATCGGTATGATAAAGGTACATGGTGATTATTTTTGTCGTGTAACGGGTTCGATTTCCGGTTCAACCATGTAATTATTTAAACATCTATGAATGCAGATTAAATTGTTTTTTAAATTCAAATAATGTCTTCTTTCGGTAAAATGTTCCATCTACAATATTCAAGGTACTTTCCCTCCATGTGTCATATCCGTGGGACGCCCTGTATACAAGATTTCAAAATAGATTATCATATTTTTCAGAAAATAAGTAAATAAAGTACAGAGCAGCTTCATACTACATCTATGTAAACAGAAACAATACCCGCAATTATCAGTAAGCAAGCATAGCCATCAATTAAATCTCATTTGTATTATTATGTAAGTGGGTAACATCTTGTTGCAAGACACTATACGAAATACTACTGACTAATGTAAGTACACCGAGCCTTGTTTACAATGGACGGCCTTTAAGTAAAACATGTGGCTTTCGATACATCTGCTTATTCGCAACACGCACGTGTACTTACATCTCTTGTCATGTCATTAACTATAAAGTGTGTAAGATAGTCTTTAAGTGCGCATATAAGACAATTATTTTGAAGTAGTCGTATACGAAAAGCGCGAAACCACCAAAGTTATTGGTATGTCTATAATTTGCGTTTGACTCATTTGTCTATCCAGCTAGCTAGCCTAGCATATTAATGAACCGCGTAAAGAATATAAGTTCATATTGAAATGAGATGTGTTTCCATCTCTACCTAGTAGTATTTGTTATACAACTAGAAATATCGTCGCACAGACGTCACATTCGCCTCTAACTATCCGAGGGCCGCGGTAGGTAAGTGTAGGCGAGCGCGGCGGGCAGCGCGCGCACGCTGTCCCGGTCGATACTACACCAGACTCCATGTTTTTTATGTCTTTTCACGTCAGAAATTGCTCAACAAAAAAGACTTCCAATAATTAACTAAACGTAATTCACGGGCATTTATGACGTAACGAGGAAACGAGAATATTCTACATTTTCTTTTAATGAACGACTTTGGTGCATTTATGTGCGCAGCAACGCCATTTCATTTGTGAGCGGGAAGATACCGACACTCGTTCTTTAGGAGTTTGGCGCCACGTTATGAATTTATTTAATCGGGGACCATAATATGATAATATACAGATTATAGTCATTCTTCGTTGTATGTATCATGTATGGACAGTTGGACACCAAAAATGGTTGTTACAGAAGTTTTCTGATTTGCAACGCTTCACATAGGAGTAAAGTCCCCGTCATGAGCAGCTATAAATGTTGTAAACAAAGAACTTCGAAATTCTAACTTCTAACTGGAACTCAGACACGTTCATCAGTACCACAAAACATTAGGCAACAGTTCAGCGCTTTAAGGCTTCTGCAGACCAGCGCGACTTGTCGCGCGGTGCGGAACCGGTTATTGTTAAACTGTGAAGTTTTCTCAGAAATTGTATTGTTCGTGTCGCGTCGCGCGACAAGTCGCGCAGGTCAGCACAAGCCTTTATATCGCTAAAATATAACCCGACCAAGTGAAATTGCTCGTTAGTTTCGTATTACATGTATGTTTCTTTGAGTTGATTGAATTTGGGATTATTAGTTGTTGATTGGATTGTCGCTACGTAACTTAATAGAAGTTCTTTATTTACAAAATGTATAGCTTGTCCTGACGGAGACTTTAGGACAAATTAAATACATAGTGCACTTGCATAGTGTGCCTGCAAAAGGGTTCCATAGAAGATGACTGACGTTTGATGACTGTGTTCTTGAATTTTGTCTGTATGTCTCATCAATTCTAGATAGCTGCAGTAGAGTTGCTACGTTCATACCATCACCCTGTCAACGTAACTCTACCGGAGTGATTTTCTGTAAAATAGAAAAGTACTAACCTGTAGATTATGGTGCGGCTGAGTAAGATGCAACTGCTGCTGCTGTGACATGTGCAGGTGCTCCATGGGCGGCGCGGGCCGCGGCCGGTAACCGCCGTAGCCGCGGTAGCGCGCCCAGTCGCCGCCCGCCGCCTGCTGGTGCTGCTCCGCCATATGCTTCAGCGTTTGCGCCGCCGGGGACATCTCGCCGCCGCCGTAGGGCCGGGGAGCCGGCTCTCCCTCCGGCGGCTCCAGTCCCATCCCTCCACCGTTCAGTTTACCGCCATCGATATCGAAGTCCTTCATAAACTCCGGATACTCTGATATCTCCGTGATAAGGTCTTCGAACGCGTCGTCGCCGTCATCCTCGCCGATCAGATCGGCTAACCCAGGGAACGCTGACGCGGCATCACGCTCTAGTGCCGCTGCACACTCATCCAGTCCGACGAAATCGTCATCGGCCACTTCCGACTTGCACTCGGCTTTGCATTCTCGCTCGCAATCTAGCGGAGTGGGCACCCTCGGCGGAGCTTGCGGTAAGGGGGGTGAACTAGAAGTCTTTACGGCGTTTGCGAGGGCTTTCACGGTGACGTTAGTTGAAATTTGCTGAGGTTGCGAGTCCGCCGCGGAGGTGGTGAACTCCAACTGCTGAACGATTTCCACGGAGAACTTCGTGAGGGCCTCGCCTCCGACACCGCCGCCACCACCACCTCCACCACATTGGAGTTTAGCAGGCGGTTCGTAGTCGCCACACCCAAACTTTTGTTGCTGAAACAAAAGGAAATATAATTTTAGAAGTATCAAAAATAATCTTATATCGGTATGTAATACCTTTACCTACATGTAAATATTGAGGCACGTGAGATAAAAGTGCTATAAAAATACCGATCAAATTGTGATAAAAATTCATTGCAATCACTTTTACCTAACGTGTTAAGTACGTAGCTTGGTATATGTTTTTTTTTGTCAATCTCTATATTCATCGCAGGTTATCTTTACGTTTTCTCATTGCGTCACGCTTTTTTTTTAGGCCAGTTGTTATCAACACTACGTACAACTTTCTTGTAAGATGATCCATAGAACAAAGAAACCAATTTATAACATTTTCTCATAATCGACAAAGTGAATTCATAAATCCTGGATATGGAACGAGCAATAGGACAAGGGGAGTGTGTGTAGGTTCTGTTCACTTTGCTACTGCCTACCCTATCCAGTCTTGAAACATATCAATCACAACAGGTTATTATAATTGAGTATAAAACAGTGGAATACCAGCTATCTTATTACGTAACATATTTTCGTAAACGATTACGACTAATCTGTTTCATTTTGACAGTTCAACAACATTCATTGCGTTATTTACGTTGTTGAGCAGATTTTTTTTGGAACCTATGTAGCAATGGATTAGCAATCTGTTTCAAAACGATTTTCAAACTGGTTAAGTATGAACGTCTGTGATGGTACATGCTCTTCCACATAGTGGTTTATGTTCTCCGAATGATTTTGAGCTTCATTCCATTATAAAATCGTATGATACATTTTCAAGTCGATTCTCAATCTTGAGTATCAAAATATAATCGTTTTCTATCTTTATCTTTAAGATATGCAAACCTTAGTTCCGGCATCGACTATTTATTTAATTATATTGAAGGCGAAACTGACTAATTATCTCTACATGTATGCAAAATGCAAAGAACTGGTTCAGTTCCTTCACAGTAAAAACGCTGTTTACTTATGCCTTGCCTATAGATATAATTAACAGATAACACTTGACCATTTGTCGCTTAGAATTTCTTCAGTAATTAGTGCAAGCTAGTTGAAGATCACGCTATCAAGTGTTGTAATTGTATGAGCACGATAACGCTAAAGCCATGTATGTAAATATTGATCATTGGTGAATAGTTTTATGTAGCGGACTGTGGGAGCGCAGCGCAGTGGCGCCAGGTCCAGGCACTAGGCACCGTCTCTCAGTTGCCACCCTATCAACTATAAACTAAACTATATTCGTACATGCTTTAGAACTAAGTCTTTGAATGTAGTTTGTCGATGACGGCAGATATTGCCATGGTCTGCTAGCTCGCCGGTCTGTGCTCCGAATTACATAATGGCAATTTATGGCCCAGTTTTGAGAAGCTATTTTCTAACATTCGAAATAGTTTCATGCTAACAAGTGACAAGTTATTAGCAAGATTTATTAGTCATAGACAACTTAACGGCTTTAGTGACCCTCCGGATTCCGGAATTCGATCTTAGATCGATGTTTCTGGTTCGTTAGCAATGATACACGTCTTTGATAATCTAGAACATGACGAATTCCTGATCAATCCAGAAAGATATCATTCAACAGCAGCATTCCTTTTGATAAATGCTTTTGAGAATTTGCATATAGCACTTGAACCGTACTAAGCTCAGTGTCAGTGAACTTTAGGCCTAAAGCACCTCGGATTATTAAGCCATCGGCTCAATGGTTTCTACAACATCAAACTATGGTAACGACGTAATACGTAGTTACTTAATAAAATGTGTCAGAAAACAGCGCAGGCGCAGGCGCTCGGAGGTCGTCGCGGTGAGCGGCGCGAGACAATGCGAGGCGTTTGTTGTGAAACTCGCGCAGTTTGCACAACCGCAGACCGCCCTACCGTACCTATACGTACATATAATCTAGCGCAGGTAAACTAACTGGCTAGATAACTATCAGGAAGCCGTATAGTGTAGCTAGTAGCCCAACACACGTAGAGAGGAAAGCAAACTATGGAACCTTCAGATACATTATTCAAACGCAAGATTTGATAGGAGCGAACAACACAGCAGCTAAAGACATATTTCTCTGTTTTTTCACGAAGGTCGTTTTCCAATGCAACATAGTGTCGAAAACCTGTTTGATTGAGAACATAATTGTATTAATTTCTTTGATCGTTAGCTATTATGTTATAATAGTTAGTAGTATGTCGCGTGCTGAGTAAAGTGAAGCGCTCGGAGGCACGGGATGCGGTGCCAGAGGGTCAAGTCAATTGACGTCGGGCAACATCCGGTGTGCGATGCGGCGCTTATACAGCACGTGCTGCCACTAATTATCTTCCCATCTCGACCTACTGATGCTTCGTAAATTGTGTCTAGCGTTTAAGGACTAGACTATGAAACTCAACAAAAAACAATATTAACCTAGGTTAAAAACACTTATGATCAGTCGTGGAAATGTAGAAGAAAAGTTTATGCAACTGGAAACAATAATAGAAAATAGCATAGCTAATGAAATCGAAAATTAAAATTGCAAGGACACCAAAAAATATACGACAAATCACAAGAATTGATGACTCAATTCTTGTGACTTGGCGTATATTTACTAGCGTACTTACTGGCGTTTTACATTTCCAGAGAGTAAAAGAAAAGAAACAAGCCATGGAAAACTACTCGACCTTTAAAAAATCTTTGTTAGTAACAACCATTTTTTTTATGTCGAGAACTTTTCCATGACTGTCTTTTTTTTCTTTTACTCTCTGGAAAGAGTACCCGATATTTAAAAAAACTTTGTTAGTAACATGTCAACAATCGGAAGCCGTGAAAACTCTGCAAGAACTCAAACGTAGGGAGGCTGAATACAAAAAGCAATCTTCGTAATAACTGGGTTTGTATTTGTAATAGAACAATACAATCACGTGTAAAACGCAAACACGTGACTTAAAAGTTATAACAGTAATGAGGAAGTAATCTTACATAACACAAAGCTAAGATGCTGTTAGAGTAAGCAAAGGTCTTGTAAGTAAAAGAAATCAATTTAAAAGAGCTAATAGACACACAGAAAAGGAAGTTACTCTACGAATAAAGCCGGCCAAGTGCGTGTCGGACCACGCACAATGAAGGGTTCCGTAGTTGGGATGAACTTATCGCAAGAACAAACTTAACTTTGTAGTTGAAAAACAAGCAAAAAAACTAAAGCTTGGATTTTTTTTTTGCAACCGCAAATGTAAGTTGGTCGATTTTTACTCGTTAAAGGATTGTGCAGACCAGCGCGACATGTCGCGCGACGCGACACGAACAATACAATTTCTAAGAAAACTTCACAGTATAACAATAACCGGTGCCGCACCGCGCGACAAGTCGCGCTGGTCTGCACAAGCCTTCACTTGTAAAGCCTACTTAGCTGTGATAGATTTCCTTTCAATTTCTTTAAATATACTACTGCCGTGAATTTTTTCACATATCCAAAACTAACCATTTAACTGGCAGGGGCGACACTTGACTCTAGCAAAAATTAGCACTTTGAAGCTTAATATTTCGCAAACGGGTTCCTGAATCCAAAAATGGTTTGGACAAACTAGCAATATTTTTGAACGTCCTTTCCAACGACACCCCACACACTACGGGACAGATGAGAAAAAAAACATGATTTTATTTTACTAATTTGTCGGCGTGATTAATATGTATACCCATGCCAAATTACAGCTTTCTAGTACAAAGAGTCTCTGAGCTAAGCCGCGGACAGACAGACAAACAGACGGACGGACAGACAGACATGACGAAACTATAAGGGTTCCTTGCATAGATATAAGTATTTCTATGGTTCCTTGTTTACTACGGAACCCTAAAAATCGTTGTATGTATTTTTATTGGTCGGTAGCATACATTAAGTAAAAGTTAGTTAGTAGTTTAATAGCGTTTCAAATGCATTTCTTTAACTACGGTACGGTACTCGTATTGTGCCCAAATATTTTATGGCGAATAACGGGAACCCTAAGTGAACACAGACAAACAGACATAGATTTAACATGTGAACGCAACCGGTTTCCAAAGTGGTTATTCTTGTTTTTGGTCACATTGTTTAATATGACACTTATAAGGATTTGCATTACATTTGAAATTATTAAACTGACATTATGTTATACTGCAAGATTCTAAGATTCTGAATAATGTTTGCAGTCTGCTGCGTGGTTTCTCTCGTAGAAGACGTTATAGATTCTGTAATATTCATACTACAACCTCAAACCAAATAAAAAACTATTTGGTCTGAGACCAAGGTGGTTGGTGGGTCTTTTTGGTTTGTTTGGTCTATTTGGTATTTGGTTTGGTTTGGTCTTTGGTTATTTGGTGAAATTTAATTCAACAAAAATCTTAGATTTATATTGCTTGCTTCCTGCTTCTATACTGCTTTTTTTTTAAATACTGCTACTCTATATTTAAGGCTTGTGAATTAGTCTCGTACTTGGTCGGTTCATCAATAAATTCTAACATCCCAAATAATAAAATGATGTCACATAGTGTTTCGGGCAAGCGAAGAAGCTTTCAGGACTTACGATATTAATATTCTTTAGTGGTCTTATAACCATCTTCTACTGAATCGACAATATAAATCTTTTCAGACAAGAGTTGCATATTCAATTTTGCAGGCATTGGCAGGTATCAGGTTGGGAGTTTTTTGTTGTGCTTTTCAATTATTTTTATCAGTTTCATTGTGGTAACTATGGTAAGTCTAAGTAGCAATTTTTACCCTGAAGCGAAGCCCATCTAAAAACCTATAAGTATCAAAATCATTGACATTAACTTACCACATGGACGACACTGCTGTGCAGGTTGCCACTGATGGCTGGCAGGTCTGGCTTACGATCGCTCTTCTTCGCCTGCCGTTTAGCTTTCCCTTCGAGGAAACGCTTCTGAAGTGCGGTGGTCTCCAGGTTTTGCTGCTCACACGAGCCGGTGAACGATTGGTCGAACCTCGGCACACATTCTGATTGCCGTCGTCGATACGTTTCTATCCTTCGTCTGTAACAAATTGATTATGCTATAGGTTATTTTCTATTTCGAAGACATTGTATTTAAAGGCTTGTGCAGACCAGCGCGACTTGTCGCGCGACGCGACACCGGTTATTGTTATACTGTGAAGTTTTCTTAGAAATTGTATTGTTCGTGTCGCGTCGCGCGACAAGTTGCGCTGGTCTGCACAAGCCTTAATATGTTGACGACATGATTCCTGAGTCATCTCTTACGACACCTACTACAGGAAATGTGTACCTATTTAAGCGGTGTATTGTTTGGGTATGTCACTATGTATCACAGTTCACAGAATATAGATAGAATTCTTACAGCTCAATTCTAAAGCACCCTTCATCCAAAACTATTTCAACTAAAGAGGCGACTAATGATTCACGTCACGAACGAAATGCGTTTGAGCCCACGTATTCATACTCTGCAAGACCGTATTTGCGTAAGCAAGTTCAGATAGGTATCATTAGCCTGAAGCATCAATAATTAAATGCAAAGTTAATAATAACAAAGAAACAAATGCCGTGGTCGAACAAAACAAGTGGAGGTACACAGTAGGTGTACAAGTACGGTGTACCTAACAAACAATATTTCAAGCGATGCTCAGTCAGGCGCAACTCCCGAGCGCGGTCACCTTGAGCAAATGTTAATGCGGACAGTCTGTCGGCTTTATAAAAAAATCATTACAAGCTTTTCATTTATTCATCAGTATTATTCTCTGGCGATGAAATCCTCAAGGTCACTGTCGTTCTCCATTAGAAAACAATTTTTAAAGGCTTGCTACGTAAATATCATGCCAATAGAATTCACGCTCTCCCTCAGATAGATATTGTAAATAACAAACTTGCATATCAAGCAAAAAAAATTACATGTGTGATCTATTCAGCTCCATGTACTAGTTAATAGATATACCTACGCCCAAATCGTACAGGAAATGTAAATGATTTCCTCGCTACATCAAATCTGAGGTGATCGAGGTGATTAAAATAAAATATATAAGTAATGAACATAGTATAAGAAATCTAGATTGTGAAGACAATCAGCTATCTAATTACGCAACACATTTTCGATTTGCAATTGAGTCAAATTGGTTTCGTTTGACTAGTTTTGTAGTTTGCTTTCAATTTACAACTTTTGAAAGCAATTCTAGTCAAACGAAACCAATTTGACTCAATTGCAAATCGAAAATGTGTTGCGTAATTGGATAGTAGGAGTGTCTAAGTTAGAGCAATGTAGGTATAACATTGCTCTACAAATGACTAAAAGGCACTACTTCCACAGCAGCTCTTTTTTTACCAGCGGGGTAATTACGAAACACATAAAATGGTAATACCTTTCATTTTGACAGTTCAGCCACGTTCATTGCGTTATTTACGTTGTTGCGCAGGCGAATTTTTCAAACCTATGAAGCAATGGATTAGGAATTTCTTTCAAAACCATCGAATTGTGATTAGAAGTATGTTACGCCATTAGAGTGCAGGAAACATTTTACAACAATAGAACTTGTCGCTTTATGACGTGCAAGTGACATTCAACCTTAGAGTGGTACAACCGTAAAGCAATTACTAGGTCAACTATACATTGGTATTTCGAAGGAGTTAGGGTTAAATTTTTTGGTGTGGTTAGAGTAATCGCACTGCATGGTGTGGCAGCCTCATCTGAGTGATTGAGCTGCTGTGCCCATTTCTCTCTGCCCGTTCGTCATTGAGTTTTATTTTATAACAAGCGAGTTTTCCCATCGGCAAAAATTACAAATTCCATACAACATTTCATCCTCTGATTTTGCGGACGAATTTTCAAAAAATGTTCCATAATGCTCTCTTTCGTTATAAAAGGAACTCTTGTACACAGCTTCATGCTTCTAGACCCAGCGGTTTAGGCTGCGCGTTGTCTGTCAATGAATTTAAGTAAGTAGATTTTTACTCTAGTTTCTTAATAAAAAGTAGGTTGTTTGCCAAGGGTGCAAACAACTATTTTTAAGACGAGAGTGTTTCTTTGAACCCAGAGTGGAGCAAAGGATTCTAGAGTAGAATCCTGAGCGCAGCGAGGGATTCATAGTACGTCACTCGAGCTTAAAATAGTGTTGCTCCCGAGGTGCACAATCTACTTTTTATCACACTCTATGAGAAAAAAAATGTGTGCGGTCCGACACCCATCAGGAACGAATTTCCTTCTCATGTATGATTTAAAACAAAAACTAAATTTTCGCAGCCGCCATCTTGGATTTTCATTATGACCAAATTCACACTTTCCCTCTCTTGCTCTTACCATCATACATTGTTCGTGATTGATCCCTTTGGTGACTGGAACTTTTACCAATTACTATTTCTCTTTGACTTTTACTAATAACATCCACATTCCAAATACAAATCACTTTTAGTCCCTAGGGATTAAAAAGCTATTTTAGTCCCTGTTCACGAAGAATAAACTACCTCTTTTTGAATAGAAGATTTAAAAAAAATTGTGATAGCGGTGAATATTCTCATTGTTAATCCTAATAATAAGGGAACCATAAATAAGGCAGGACACTTTATTCACACATCTTTCACAATTTTTTTTTATTCGTTATAAACCCTGATTATTTTATGGAATTTTATTAAAATATTTAAGATTTTTATTAAGTAGATTACATTTTTTGATTAATTATTAAATTAAAGTGACATTCATTTCGAATTTTATTTAAATTGTTTTATTTTTTACTAAATGATATAATTATGTAATTCGTAGAATTTGATTCTGACTATAAATTATCTTATAGTTCCATTCATAACACGTATATCGTAAAAATTGTGTACCTTCGAACTACGAATAATTAGCAAATATCAAATAGAGCATGAATTAATTTCAATTAAATACCCACCCACTAAGTACACAATTGTTTTCAACTACAGCAAAATCAGAATGTTAAGTAGCTACATGCGTATACGGTCCGTTATGTAAGGGAGTCTATGTGCAAGCATTTATTACATAAGCAGTGTTAGCAGCGTACGTCACTGTACCGATATCAGTCTGTTATATTGCACCTACGTATACAAATCATTAACTACTACGGGTACAGTATTAATCGGACGCTGTATGATGCCGAATCATTAACATTGAACATCGCACTTCATCACGGCCCACGGTAAAATCTTTGGTAGATGTAACTACTCGTCGGTACCTCAACTGTACATTCACTTTCCCTAAAGCTATGCATTCTGTGTTTTAACTAGTACGCTTCGCAACATGGAAAAAGAAAAGAATAGTAGCTTTGAAAATCAATAAAATTAATTAAGCGGCTGCTGCATAAATAAACACAATTCTGCTGGTTAGACTCCATATTTTATTTACTAGTACAATCAGTTTCATTATTATAATATGTGACTTTGTTTGTTTGCTAGTGCAATGCAATATGTTATTAGCTACTTCCTTCTTCATCCTTGATTATTGTCTCAACCTGATAGCAATAAAAGGTCGGTACAAAAGTCACAGCGTTACAGAAAAGGACGCACGTAGATAATTTGTCTTCACAATCTACCTACTACCTAGCCTGTATGTACACCTACAATGTACGTAATAGAATAATAAAATTGTCGAGTGTAATTAATACGTCACAGATAAAATAAGCAATGATTTAGACGCTAACGTTGTGAACAAATTCATGAATATGTAAGTAGTAGGACTGGGTAGTTACTACTTACTTATCAAAATAGTGATGATTACTCCTTTTAATACAGAAATTTAAGTAGTCCAACACGTATAAGCTTACATTGTTATTATAAGTGGAGATTTCAAATAAGTTGATGTAACGTAGGGAGGAGGTGCGCTTCGAGGAATACCCCGGAATAACATTTGCCAACAAATAATAAGGAAGCTATGCTATGATATGTATACCAAAAATGTTCCTATTTAACTAAGAAAAAGGATACATCTTGATAAAAATCATAACATAACCTAACTAACCCAACAGAACTTATTTGGACTCAATTTACTTTTTTTGGAAGTACTTAATAAAAAATATTTAATGAGCGTTTAAAATAATTAAAATGTTAAATTGTAGCCAAATAATAAAAACTTATTTCGTTCTTATCAATACGATTTATTATTGTATTTAGGATTCAAATAAATGTATTATTTAAAATTAAATTTGGAAGACTAGGCGTTAGAAGGAAGGCCAATCACGACTCAATGCGACGAGTGTACGTAATATGCAGTTACTCAGAACTTGAAAGTCAACCGTATCGCAAGTGAAAACAACTGAATAGGTACACTACTTTCACGAATGAATACCATTTTAAACTAAAGTCAAATCAGTGTAAAAAATTTGCACAATTGAGCGTGATGGTTAACTGCGTAAACATCTGTCCTTATCGAGTGGGAAGCAGATTTATTGTAGCGAGTGTGATCCACTGCTATTATCAGCACCTGACAAACTTTGGGTTATAGTTAGGCGGTGTAACAAGGCGCGGTGTCGTGCGCACTGCAGGGCTACCAAAAACATCGCATCCAAGGAGCATTTCGTACCTAAAGGTCCCTAGCTGAGTCAACCAAACCATGAGTCATTCCTTCTAAGTGACTCCAACGACTGATACAGCGAACTAAAAAAAGAATAACACATTTCAAGACTTCTACGCTTTCAATGTGACTTAAGTGTGTTGTGTGTGTGTACGCACATAATCCAGCTCAATCCCGAGCATCTGGCATCCCTAGCGCAATGTCGCACACGCCGCAGTGTGGCAGTACATACACTGTGTAAACTTGTAGGTGTTTTTGTTTAGTTCATTGACCAGCCGGTCGCCGCGGCTGTGCGCTACGCAAACAACGCCTTCGATAAGTCCCGATTGTGTGTCACGCTATGTCACTGACATTGTACCCGACAATCCCCACAAACTGCGGGATCATCTTTCTACAGATACAAAACTAAAGAACAAACAGTCAAGTATTTGCATATCTCATGTTTGCTACGGGGTAAATTAGCACGTCGATCGGCGTTGTTAGAACATACTTATGGCACAAATGACTTTATTATTTGATTAACTCCCAATTTACTTGTATTTATCAGACTTTAGAATACATATTTGAATGCTATAAATTAATGTGTTCGCTACGTTCATACCTGGTATAGTTACTTCGTGGTTCGTACAATCCACATAGCAAGTACAAAACTGATCAAGAATTTTGCATACTTACCTACCACGACTATGGGTGTCCTGAATGCATTTCAATGAATGCGAACACGGACTACACACATTGCCACTATAAAATCGTATACAAGGTGTATATTTTGAACCCAAGCAAGAACTTGAATTGGGTCGTTGAATGTCTTATTGCTAACCCAAAACAATAAAAGGATACCTCAATGTCAACAAACTTTGACCGATAAAATCTGGTATTAGCGTGTCATCAATGTAACACACTCCTGGCCTTTTCATTCAAACAGTTGCAAAAAAAAAAACTCCATTTAGTTTTTAACAAAAATATATATTTTTTAGCCTTGTAACATTTCAAGTGATTGGGTGGGCCTAAAGACTATACTGCTGTTTCAAGGGCCCCATTCTTACACGCAACCCTCTCTAATAAATTGTATTAGGGTCTTGGTGTGATTGCAACGGTGTTAAAATAGATACGAGATAAATAACTGTACGGGTCTTTTTGAATCAATACTTTTCTATTCTTATTCTCTTAGGAAGTCAATAATAAAAGTGAGCAACGATGACGAACAACATTACGAAGATTGCAGTGCAATAATAGGAAAAAATAAGTAATAAATACCTACACATTCATGTCAATGGCTTTGTGGGTTATGTTCAGTTTAAACAAAACTGCATTCGTTTAAAACTTTTTGACAAAGCCATCGTTATAATTATTACAAAACTTTTTGAATGAAAATCTAATAATACTAGAAAGATTTTATCCTAACATTATTATGGTCACTCTATTAACCTGTTATGGACAAATAAAAGAAAAAATAAAGTTGCGTTCGCTAAGTGAAGTTTCACAAGTGATGTCCTTGTATAATAAAATAGGGGATTCTTATGGTGAGTTTAGGAGTCCGTCTCGCCGATCAGGGTGTATCCCTACAAATGATCCCATTAGCACGGGGGATCGTCCCTCCGAGCTACGGTGCCAATATCGATCCGGGCCGAACAACCAACGTAATGCATGTGCCCTCATAACTTAAGACTCGACTCCTATTTCCCCCAAACGCAACTTATTTTTCTACCGTCTGTGCTAGCTTAAAAGTCTGTCGTGTGTGACTTCTAGTCTAGAACAGACTTTTAAGGTGAATTAATTAAGACTTCGAGCGTGTGTGCAATGAGAATACGTAATGTTGCGTTACAAGTTATCACGACAAAAGCAAACTCTGTTGTCACAAATCATTATACATCGTTATACTAAGTCTCTTTTTCACGAATGAGTAAGTGTGAAAGTATAAAATATTTTAGTGGCCTACGAGCGACCGCTCTTATTTAATTAGGACTTTTATGATTCTTGAAATGCACATTATCAATTCTGAAATTAATTAATGATCAAATTATGGACTACTGAATCTTTGCATTTTAGGAATCTTTTCATAAAGGGTACGGGTACTACCGACTCCAATTAAATAAATCTCATATATACTATTGACTTCAAGACACATCACTAATGACGATACATAGAGTCGTCGTGATCATGAACAGTTGATAAACTAACAATTCAACGTGATAGATCAAATGTCAAGTATTCAACACGTTGATTGACATTCGATTAAGTATCTCCATTTCTCCCAACATCAGCACTTAATCTATATTTTTCTATAACGATGACGGACAACATACCAAGTGCGGATGAAAATTTGCATATACGTATATTTAGGCCGACCACATACAATACTTACGGAATTCCGTTGCAAAATATCGGTTCGGAATTTCGAAGGCAGCAAATCCATTCAAAATCAAGGATCACACGTACAGTAGTAGTACTCCGTTTGAAATTTTGTTCAATTTGAAATTTCGATCGGAATTTGGAATCGGAATTCCGAAATATAACTCCGTATGTATGTGGCTGGCCTTAGTCTAGTCTAGTTACTATTTTCAATTTTATAATACAATGAGTGTTGTGTCTAAATCTGAACTATTAAATAGATAGAGTTCGAGTTATCACCATTCTGCGCCGTATGCAATATGCACCCTAGATAGCTACTGCAGGTTATCCCATATTTAAATTGTACGTACTTACGAGGTCTCTGTTCTTAGAAATCGGCCCAAAAGTATTGTGCAAATGGAAGTTACATCGGCATGAGAACAAAAGGCAGTCGCTGTACTTTCTAAAACGTAACCAAAATTATTAAAGGATCTCTAAAATTGTAACTAAGTAATCTTAGTATGCATCGATGTATCAAGTTACAAGTTGGCTGCAATGTAAATAAAACACAGCGCAGCGCTTATGCACCGCCAACTGGGTATTCAGTACCGTTAGTTAGATACACACCGAGACCCCGACATAATTTCACTGAGTGCAAACCGCGATGCACTAACCTCTTCAGACATATAAACTTATACAAGACTAGTAAGGCGCTACTCTTCTCTGGAATTTCTCAGTCCAGTTTTGAAGCAATTGTAGCACATATTATGTACATAAAGTGTGACTTGACCGACACGTTATTTGCTTACTTTATCAACAGCGCCAATCGTTCGCGCTTAGAAAGTCAGATTTGACTTGAGCCAAGCAACGTCTACGAAGGTATTTTCAGATTATGCAAGTGCTCATTAGGGAGCAATTTACGACGCATACTTTTTATTGTTTTTGCATTCCGGCAATTGCATTTTGCAGTACTTGCAGAGAATTGTCTATAGTGAGGTGAGCACTTATGAAGAAAACCATTTCTACGTTTTCTTACTTACTTTGGTAAGATTTACTATACAATATACCTATTATTATCGTTAAAACACTTTGTTACTTTTAAAATATTTTATTAGGTAGGTATCAAATTGTCTCGGATATTTTCTAACAACAGGGATGGCCTCTTCGATCAATACTAGGCCACCCTACAACAACCGTGTTGGCGGCACCGACTGGTTTGTTGTGGGGTAGCAACTTAAGAAGATCAGATAATTAGACAAGAAGGTTCACTCGTAGATGAGACTGACCACTTATGGGTATGCCAATTATTATAATTTTTTGAGTAAGAGCACGGAATATGGTACTGCAGCTCTATCTAAAGCGAGCAGTGGTGCCCCAGTGGTAACAGCCGCGACTGTTTACTTTAGTGCTGTCGAGTTGTAGATTTGAACCCAGACTTACTTTACTTTGTGTAAATTATTTCATCACCACTGCTCTCAAAACAGGGTAGGAAAACATCGAGAGGACATTAGCATGTCCTAGACTAGAACCAAAAATTCGAAGACATGTGACATCTACCGACCCACACTGGGCGCGCGTGGTGGATTACGGCCCACTCCCTGTCACAGAGAGGAGGCCTGTGTCCCAGCAGTATAGGATGATTATGCTATGCCTATCTAAAGGGTCTCCCAAACGATCAATTGCAATTGTCAATGTTTTGTATGTTTCTTGTCAATCGTTTCAATTGCATTTTGTAAACGATTATTTTGTGCATCAATGTGTATCAATCACGTTAAAATTGATGAATGCAATTGATCTTTTCGGGGACCCTTTACGACTTTCCGCTAGTCGTTATCATTTGAAGTGCAACCTCTGTATTTGTTGCATTATAAAACGCAAAAATATCTTATACCAGCAGTATTACTTATGAAGGTACTTAAGACGTTTTTCATTACCTTTCTACCCATATGAGCGTTTATTCTGAAAGTGGGCAACGTCGCAAATAGATGTCAAATATTTCGCTGTTTTGATTATTTTAGCAATATTACTGTATGGAAATAAGAAAATGGCTAACTATCGAACTAGAGTATTGATAATGAAATGCAATAATTAATATCGTAACACCGAATATTTAGTTTTAGATGTAAAAAAAGTATTTGGAAGCTTTACAAACGCCTTTTTTACACCTAAAACTGGTACAACATCAAATTCAATGTTATAAAAATTGCAATAATTTATTAATATTCTAGTTCGCTAGTTAGCCACATTTCTTGTTTCCATACAGTAATATTGCCAAATCAATCAAAACAGGTAAATTTTGGACAGCTATTTGCGACGTTGCCAACTTTTAGGACGAACGCTCATAATGACGCTTGCAGACTCTTGAGTAAGTATCTAAAAAAAAAACACTATATTAGTTTCGAGGTTTAATTGATAAAAGTGTAAATAATATTATTTTATAATGTCGTGTTATTTTCCTTCGTAAAGGAAAAAATTTAACATAACTGTGAGCGCTATCAACAGGAAGTTTATCCGTAGCGCTTGTAGCAATGTTTGACAATAACCCATTGGTTTTTAGGATTGCGATAAAGAATTACTTAATTTTACCATTGCATAGGTACTTTAGTTACCTTCTGTTACTCTTTTCTCGATACATAATTCCAGCACACGTAGCATAACCTACGGAAGAATAGACAAAATGACAGATTCACAATCACAATCTGTCATTTTGTCTATTCTTCCGTCGACAAAACCCGTTTCTATGGTGGTCATGCTACGCGTACAGAAGAAGGAAAAAGTATCCATCCAATCGCTTGGCGCCATCTGCACATCATAGTCTAAAATCCTATCTGTTTCCATGAAACGAAGTGATGTTATAAAAGCAAATGACCAAAATGCATGGAGAAGAGATGTATTTTTAGGGTTCCGTAGCCAAAAGGAGACTATTGAACCAAAGTTATTTCTGCGTTTGTAATCGAAAACATTCCATACCTCACAAACTATTGACTTAAATCACAAAAAAAAAGTCACGTATAAACATCATCAACAATTCCCCATCGCCATCGGTCATGTATGGAGAGTGCCACCACTTTTTTTTTCGTTATTTCTTTTCTGGGAGCGATAGTTTCTCTGACAAGGATCAAATGCTGCAAAGGAATATTAAAGTAAATATTTTTAAAGATATTTAAGAAAATAGATGAAAATTGACCATCCCCCCCTTATATCCGAAACTACTGATCCCAAAAAAAATACTGAAAATGGTTCTTTACCTATAGATTACAGGAAACCCTATAAGAAGTCTATGGTCTTAAAATAACATGGTAAATATCTCAATATTGTGTGTAAAAACTTACCTTTGCAGGATAAAAAACATGGTAGATAATATATTTATCATACAGAACCCTTACCACGCGAGTTCAACTCTCACTTGTCCGGTTTTTTTAATACAATATATATTAAGGAAATGAAGTTATATCCTTTGTACGCACATTGTGTGTACCTATGTATGTATAAGTTTGAACTATTTTATCCTTAGCAGCTACACTATCGGTTTGTGCAATAATACAGCCAGCACCCGTTTTTGTAAAAGACAGAGATCAACCATGGATCATTATTTTTCTTTTATTCCTTTTAATTTCCGTTAGGGGCGTTTATTCTAAAAGTTGGCAACGTCGCAAATGGCTGTCGAAAATTTACCTGTTTTGATTAATTTGGCAATATTACTGTATGGAAATAAGATATATGGCTAGCTAGCGAACTAGAATATCAATAATGAATTGCAATTATAACATTGAATTTAATGTTGTAAAGTAAAAAAGGCATTTGGAAAGTGTCCAATTACTTTTATTACATCTAAAAATAAATATTCGGTGTTACGATATTAATTATTGCATTTCATAATCAATATTCTAGTTCGCTAGTTAGCCACATTTCTTATTTCCATACAGTAATATTGTCAAATTAATCAAAACAGCGAAATACTTGACATCTATTTGCGACGTTGCCCACTTTCGGAATGCACGCTAATAAGAGCGTTTATCAAAACAGGTAAATATTTGACAGTTATTGGCGACGTTGCCAATTTTTCGGATAAACCCTCTTAAGACGCAGATTTATGCCAGTGACCTTGAGTGGTTAGCTTGCGTGTTCTGTACTGAGCTCATGCAACGCGTCATACGTTCAGCCAGTAATAGGACTCGACCATCAAGGAGCGCTGTCCCAAATTAGACTTATTATTAATTTATTGTACATAAATCAAAATTTACTTTAATAAAACACATATACTAAAAGATCAATAAATTATCTTTAAAATGCGTGATTCTCCGTTTTTTATCCACGTTAGACATAATTTTACAAATTAATTTCACTAGATGTAATATAAACATAATCTATATGTAAAATATATATTAACTTATTATGAAATGCTCTAATTTAACATACATTTTTTCCAAATCATTAACACTACACATTTAGACGTGATCTTCGGTATAAAATCATTAAAAGTCAATTATCGTCGACAAACAAACATATAAAAATTCCAATCTTTTCCCTTTATAATATTAGTTTGGATGAAATGCAATAATTAAAATCGTAACACCGTGTTATAATTGCAATTAATTATTAATAATAATATTCTAGTTCACTATTATAGTTAGCAATATTTCATATTTCCATACAGTAATATAAATTACTCAAAACAGGTAAATATTTTACAGCAATTTGCGACATTGCCAACTTTTAGAATGAACGTTCTTAACGTCCATCCCAACTCCCAAGTTGCCTTAAAAATTTGATCTCGGCACATGAGATTCGGGCTGGCACGCACACACAATTATTGTTACACATATGTAATATTGTTTAATTGTATCATTTCATCTGGATGCCCTTGTCTTAATGTAAATGGTCAGTCAAAATCAAAGGTGATGAACCACTGCACCTATTTATGAAGGAATATTACCTTTAGGAAAATAAGCTCGATAGACATTACTAAATTATTACTATTTATTTAAAATTTTGCTGTACCCGACAGGGTCCATAATTGTTTCTATTTATTAATACTTACCACCTGTTTTACATTATGGATTGCAACAAAGATGAATTGAATTGAATCATGAATGTGATCCAATTCGGCACTATTTCTGATTGTTTTGGGAGCAGCCATAGATATAAGAAAGTATATTTCTATGGGAGACAGACTTTTGTAACTTTTGATATAGATCAAGAAGTATAGATTATCAGTAGAGATCGGATATTGGGATGCATATTTACCTAAGTTGAGGTGTTGGCAAATATGGAATGCACTTTTGTATCAATCGCAAAAATCTCACTATTCCTGAATTGATAATAAATTAAGTACTCTTTGACTATAGAAATGCTAGCTAGTATTGCTAGCATAGCACATGACGACAAACAACTAAAAAATTAAGAAGTCACTTCCATAATTTCTTAGTCAAAAATTAACTTTATGTAAATATGCATCCGAATCAGTCTTAAAATTAATTCAAAAATATATATTTTGTTACTCTAAGAATGCTCAGTAATGATGAATCTCAATTTTAATAAGACTTAAGAAATTAATTATAGAATACAATTAATATAATAGCTTTGGTGTAGAACAACACTATCAAAATGCCTGCTTTTTAAGCTCAGGGTCACAGACTCGATTTCTGTCTACTTTGTGATAATACATTTTTACTTATTAGAGAGAGAGAGTATATGGTTTTTTTATGTTTTTCAGAAACATTTATATTTTATTTAAATAATCCAAGCTTTCAGCTAGTAGAGAATGATCATTTCAAGATATTGATAGAAAATTAATTGCAACAGCATATTTCTATACTGACTCAACATACCACAATGCCATACTGCAATCAACATTCTGCTCAAGCAGTTCAGTTATGCTCAACAAGATGCACATACCTTAATCCAGTGTAACAATAATAAATTTGTATTCTGTTATTGTTATGTTACTGAATAACTGCTTTAATAATCATCTTTTACATTAGTAGCAATCAAAGTTGACAAACATTTACACAATATCTAGATGTATATCACATGTATGCATGACATATATATATGTTAATAATGGCTACTGATAATTATATGAGTGAAAATAACCTATCAGCAATATTTGTAATATAAAGATGAGTCATATGAGATAACAATCGGAAATAACATTTCATACTTTCTGCAGATGAGTTAATAAGCAAAGGTATTATTTTTTTTGAAAATTAATAGAAAATTTCTGTGGACTGTGAACATAATATGAGTACAATGCCTTATACAACATAGGAGTGAGGAGCAGTGTAATAAATAATATTTAAATATCATAAATATATTGAAATATGCAAAGCAATGAAGAAGTATGACACTATCCCTTAATACACACCAACTTGTTATTACTCTCTTATCACCCATGTAGGCCAAAGACATTGAGATATACACACAACAATGAATTTTCCTAGTTGAGAAAGTACTGCAATTTACAATACCATTTAATAATATAAACATGGTACACTCACCTCAGGCGATCAACAACAGCTTGTCGTTTGGGTGGCAGGATCATCTCCTCCATGGGCTGCAGCATGTTGGGCGGGTGTTGCGCGGGCGCGGCGCCGGGCAGCAGGCCGCCCGCCCCGCCGCCTCCGACCAGGTGCTCCACGGTGCCTGCTCACTGTTCACCTCAGTTCCGTCATACTCCTCACAAGTCCTTAACGTGCCTCCTTCAGTACTCAAGTACTGCACCGCAAGTGCGACAGCACTATCAGAAACACACAATTCGTCCTGAACATCCTCAACATACTATTCATGTTGTCAAACTTTCAAGTCTCTATAACTCCACCGATTATTAACCAAGTGTTTTAATACCTCTGCTTCTAAATAATCATTAGAACATTGTGACTTACACGTCAGTCTAAAATTATATAAATAAAGAAACACGTCAAATGATAAAAATGTTTTGGAACAAGTTATGCAGTCAACACATCGAAAACAGTTTCGCGTATGAATCGTAACAAACGTTACAATTTTATTGGGCACTGTCGATAATATAGTCGCACAAAACTACAAATATAATTATGGTTTAAATAAATTGCTACACTGACTTCTACAAAACAATTTTAGAAAATCTTTGGCTTAGCCAATCTAACATGAATGGCCAAACATCAACTAAAGTCTCTCCCTGTCATGTCACTGACTGACGCTTGCTTTACTTAGCGCGTTTCAGTTCGGTCTACGAAAATAATCCTCAAAGAAGCATTATAAAATATAAGATTTAGTAAAAAAAAAAACTATGTATACTTGTGTGTTACTCTTAATATAGTGTTAAATTGTATTAATTAATTAAGATTTGACATTAAAAAAAAACGTCTAAAAATAGATGTAGACGTTTCCAAAAATATAATTTAATTAAACGGACAAACTTGCGAGCAAAATCATCCTTGAATAACTATAAAAGGACTTCCAAAGTTCCAACAAAACAACTACCGTATCGATATCGTATAGTGCATAGACAAACAGCCTCAAAAAGATATTTATAGTTAACAATCTGTGTTCCATATTATTGTATATTGTGTAGTGTTGTAGTGTAGCTACAATTAGTACCCAATGTGTACTATGTTTGTGGCTACACATTGATACAATGATAATATTACAGAACAAAGATATGAATTCCTATAAATCTATACATCTATTCGAGTCTGATTGTACCATCGTTGATGTTTGACGACGACTATGGCTCGCGTTGGCTGTTGTTGGCCATTAGTGGCGGCCACTGGTCTTCTGAAACCGTAGTTTTAGGGTACATTCCGAATTATGCCATAGTCGCTCACAGTGCTCACATAAATAATTTGCATTTCGTTATAACTTTACGATTATGACAGCTGAGAGTTGTCAACAATTCGGAACGCTCATGAACCGCTCACAGGGCTCGCTCAACGTCAAAAGTTATAACATATTTCTTCGTGTATATACAGGGTGATTTTTGAGATGGGGTGGTAAGGATAGCTACCAACCGTTGTAGCTACAGAACGTCGGAAATCACAAGCAACAAACTATCTTGTTCTCAAAGGAAATTAAATTCTATGGCGTATTCGTTCGAAGTTTAAATTTTAAGCTAGTCTGTCCATCACAAAAAAGGAAGTTGTGAGTTTTTTTCCTACCATAAGTATGGAACAAGTTTTTTGAAAGTTTTGGCTTATCTAGTTATCAAACCTGTTTCATAAAATGATCAAAAAACTCTGTTGGACCAACAACAGAGATTTTTAATCCTTTTATGAAACAGGATCGATTGGCATAAAAAAGAGTTGTTGTGAAAACTGCCTATTTTCTTGCTGACTGTACATTTTTTTCAAAATCTGTGAATGCAGATCAAAATGTTTCAAAAAGTTAAGGACAGTCTCCTAAAACCTTTTTCCTGTATCTACAGCAATTAAGCTAGCTGTCCTTACTACCCCATTTCAAAAATCCACCCTGTATTTCTTCTTCTTATTTGGTTAGGTGGCGACTGGAATCAGAAGGACAATTAAAATACCACGTTAGTTTAGAGGTATGATGCGACTCAAAACAAAACAGTACAACTGTCATTTTTGACAGCGCTCTCAGTGATATTAAATTAAGAGCATGGTCGGTGTTATCGCAAGATGGCGCATGACATATGGTCATATATTATGATACTAGCTGCGCTCCACGGTTTCACCTGAAAAGGTCTCGATCCCGTGGAAATATCGGGATAAAAAATATCCTATGTCCTAACCCAGGTCATGGGCTACCCATGTGTCAAATTTCATCCAAATTCGTTCAGCTGTTTTAGCATCAAAGCGTAACAAACAAACAAACTCACTTTCGCATTATAATATAATACTAGCTTTCGTCCGTGTGGGGAGGTCGGAATTTGTCCTACGGGAATATACTACCGGGATAAAAGTATCCTATCTGTTAATACAGGTTATATACTATCTGTGTGCCAAATTTCATCAAAATCTGTTCAGCCTCTTTTGCGTGATTGAGTAACAAACATCCAAACGTACAACCTTCCACATTTATAATATTAGTAGGATATATATACGTATATACAATGCCGCCCATGGGCCGCCCGTATTTTTCTGAATATACATGAAAAATTATCGACAATTTAATTTAGAAGGGGGTCTATCTTTAATATTTTTCATGTTATTCAATTATATATATATTTTTAGTAGCATTTGCCATATCTCCTATGTTATTGGCTGGACTTTTCTAAAAGCGTATGAGTTATTTTATCGGAAACTAACTTTTTTGGGGGATCATAGGGGAATATTTACCCCCTTTTAAAGTAAATTTTCGATAATTTATCATGAATATTCAGAAAATTACGGGTGGGCACATGCCCATGGGCAACATTGTATATAGTAGGATACTAGCTGCGCCCGCGGTTTCACCCGCATAAGTTTCGATCCCGTGGGAATATCGAGTTAAAAATGTTGAGGAATGCATACTCCTTATTAGTACTCTGTGGTTGTGTTACCTACAGCCCCGGATCTAGGGGGGGCAAACCGTGGCTCATGCCCCGGGCGCCATCGTCAAATTCAAGCGTGGCAGATGGGTGTACCAATCAGCTTACCGCAACTTTGCAATAAATGAGACGCGCAGCACTTATAATCTTTCTCTGCGGGTGGTGCACTGAGGAAATCACTGGTATGCGTAGATATAGGTCGTCAAACGGTGTGAGCGGGTTGTGAGCAGGCGCAGTTTAATTCTACCAGGAACTCGATGAGCGCTTCTGTGGTCTATTTCTTAAGTTTTACGTTGCGTAGCGGGGGTGCCGGACAACCCGCACTTGCCGACGCCTGTATGTGCAAAAGCGACACGAATTCGTTTAATTTTTACCACAGTTTTAGTGCCCCTGTTGGATTGGCTGATTTTCGATCGATAAAATTTGATTAATATGTTTATTTGCCAAAATTTTCGAGCTCACTACGCTCGCTCTTGCAGCCTAGTAACTTAATTCTTAAAACTTTTCTGATTCTTAAATCGCTAAAGAAAATCTAACTTATCTCAGGCAGAGAGCTAAAATTTTCGCCCTCGCTTCGGTTGCTCTTGCATTCTAATCTAAAATTGGACCGCACATCAGGTTAATACGGCTCGAGGAGTAAAATTGTAAGTAATTCTAATATGCTATAATCTCACGACTTATTTCAATCCCTATCCTGTCCTAATTAAAATAAATATCCGACACGTCCTAGTATATTTAAAAAAAACCGGCTTCTTTAAGAAACAAAAAGGATTGGCGGGGGCGGCAGGCGGCAGGTTTTGCCCCGCCTCGAAAAAAATCTAGATCTGGGGCTGTTGCCTAGCACTAGCAATACTTAAGTTAATGAATGTCATTCGTATTATTCTGTTTTTTGAAATCTATATAGTTTGGCCTTTCTCTGTTTTTCTATATCTTACACATAACTTAAATTAACAAAAAAGTATCCTTTGTCCTAATCCAGGTCATGGTCTACCTATGTGCCAAAAATCTAAATCTGTTCAGCCGTTTTAGCGTGAAAGCAACATAAACAAACAAACAAACTCACTTTCGCATTTATAATATTAGTTAGGATGACTATTCACGGGACAATGAACAACGTTATCGCTCTCACGCTAATTCTGAATGGATTAATACTCGCTCGAATCGATTACAGTTCAATTCGGAATGTACCCAAGGTGACAAATGACAGAAATGACATTGACAGCTACCTTAAAACATTCACAAAACAATTGCAGATAATGCAAGAAAAAACCATATTCTTGAAATAAATAACCTCTAAGATTGTAAAACAGTGATAAATCATAGCGGATTTGCTCAAACAAGTCCATTTACTTTAATTTACTTATATCCATAAACAACTTGCACAGCAATGTCTGTTTTGAGACTGAAAATTCTCTACTCCACATTATGTGCGAAGAGGTTATTCATGCAGCCGGTAATTAACCCTAGATATCTTTCTGCCTGGAACTTAATCACTAAACAGCCAAACGGTAAGAGAGATTTTTATGGGTAATTGTAAAGTTATATCATTTTTATCACATATGTTAAAGATGACAATGTACATGCTTACAAGCGTTTATAAATCCAAAAGATATTATTTTAGGGTCCACTGCAGTTTATTTCCAAGGGCACAAAAGCCTCTACAAATCCTGTTCAGAAAAAAAAGTTTTGTATTGAATTTTAAATTATCGCCGTTTCTGACCTAAAGAAATCATTTAAATTTTGCAGATTTATTTTTACCAAATTACAATACAAGCAGATGCTACAGTGCTGCCACTGAAGAAGTTCAGTCAGAACCGCCGAAAGGTTCTTCAGGTTCTTCAGGGAAAGATTCAGGGAAGGAAACTTTAAAAGGTCCAACAGAAAAAAGAGAATTTCAAGCAGAAACCCGCATGCTATTAGATATTGTAGCAAGATCTCTATACTCTGATAAAGAAGTTAGTATACTCATCATAAAAAAATACTATGATTTACTATTTAACATACATAGCATCAGCCCTTGTTGCCTTGTAGGGTTGGGCAGAGCTGTACCTATAGTACACCCACATTTCACCCTTTATGTTTAAGTTATGTAGTAGTGGCGAGCCTATAGCCATCAACCAGGCACAAATCCAGACTTCGGGCTGCTACTGAGAAATTCCATATAGAATAACACTTTGTCCAACCGGGGAATCAAACCCTAGACCTTATGCTCAGCAGTAAGCTTGCCACTAGGCCAACGTGGCAGTCTCATTTACTATTTATATGTTGTTTAATTGTAATTTATAGGTTGTATAACTCAGATTTTTATGGTTTTGTTTTTTTATTTATTACAATGCACACTTGTTTTTATGCACATGCGCAAACGGTGTGCATCGATGTTGCGGCGATTCAGGGGGTAGCCCTAACAGTATTTTAGTTACACTGGCGGACAAGGTTGATAGACCATTTATCAGGCTCTGGGCTAGCAGACATGTGCGTGCATGTATGTACATGTTCATGTAGCCAATTAATGTTCCTGTACCTTTATTGTATTTTGAATTTTTGTTTTACTAACATAGGCTAACTTCATACTAACACTTTAAGGATCTCTTGGTCTGAAATAAAAATTTGAATTTGATTTTTTTTTTTTCCTATTCAGTTTAGACATTCACAGAATGGTTTCTCTCCAATAAAAACAACTATCATTATGCTATTAGGTATAATTTTTGGCTTCCTTTCACATCTAGACAAACCAGTGTTAATATTTTACTTGCTTACTTACTTACAGGTATTCATTCGGGAGTTGATCTCCAATGCTAGTGATGCATTAGAAAAGTTCCGTTACCTGTCTGTCAGTGGAGACGCAAATACTTTAAAACTGGCTGAGATGGTCAGGCCACTGGAAATAAGACTCTTGCCTGATAAGCAGAATAGGACACTCACCTTTCAGGTAGGTATTTGAAAATAAAATGATATACTTTATGTATGTAGGATACACAATTCATCAACATTTATATAAAAATAAAAATAAACTAGAAGATGTTTGCAGTTTTCTCTTATTTTATAAGTAATAACTAATCTTTTATTGTTTTATTGAAGTTAATGCAATTAAGAATGGCATGAAGCATATAGTATAATGTAACTTTTTCTAAAACAAAAATTCAAATATGTATTTTAATATTTTTATTAGGATACTGGAATTGGTATGACAAAAGAAGAGCTAACTGACAACTTAGGAACTATAGCCCGTTCAGGGTCCAAATCTTTCATTGAAGAGATCAAAAAGAAGGGTGCGGAGGAAGCTAACTCAATCATAGGGCAGTTTGGTGTTGGGTTCTACTCAGTATTCATGGTTGCTGATAAGATTGAGGTTTTCACTAGAAGTAGCAAAGAAGGATCACAAGGCTACAAATGGGAATCAGATGGGTAAGTTGCTCATTTATCATATATCTGAACAATGTGTAATTCACATTTTATTAATCCTACATTGTTTTTGATTTATTGTATCAGAACAGCACGTCATCTATTTTAAATGTTGTTCTTGTTTTGTAATGTAAAAAAAAACATATTGTGTCAATTTTTTTATTATTTAATTCCAGTTCTGGCACATATGTAATACAAGAAGCAGATGGAGTACCTATTGGCACGAAAATAATTGTTCACTTAAAAACAGACTGCAGAGAATATGCTGATGACGATGCAGTTAAAAGTATGTGGATTCATCAAGTATTTTTTTAAAGATATTTTTACAGGTCTGGTCTGTAATACAGAAACGAAATAATAACTATTATGTTAACTAAAAATATTTTTTATTATCACATTTCAGATATTATCAAAAAATACAGCAACTTTGTCAGCAGTCCTGTCTTCTTGAACGATGAGCAAATAAACCAGATTAAGGTTCATATTTATTTGTTAAGTATTTATTAGCACTTTGCCCTGGTAACACTGGTAGTACGTATTTAACTATTTCTGCATGATTACAGCCTCTTTGGTTGATGGAGCCAAAAGAAGTAACTCAGGAGCAGCACATTGATTTCTACAAATTCATCAGCCAGGCTTACGACAAGCCCCGATATACATTGCATTACAAAACAGATGCTCCTCTTAGTATTAGGGCGATATTGTATGTACCTGAGGGGAAACCAGGCCTCTTTGAACTGTCTCGCGATTCCGATGTGGGAGTAGCATTGTATTCTCGAAAGATCTTGATCAAAAGCAAAGCTGAAAATATATTGCCAAAATGGTTGAGATTCGTGAAAGGTTTGTAAATGATTTCTCTTTTGTGTTTCATACTTAATCTATATACATATCTATATACCTATAAAAGGAGAAACTGACTGACATATCAACGCAGAGCCGAAACTACTGGGACTATGTGATATTTAGCACACAGCTGCCTTTTATAAGGTATGAGGCACTATGAAGGGGTTTTTGAAAATTCCACCTTTATGGGGGCGAAAAGGGGGGATTTCGTTTGTATGAAAAATAATAAACCTTGAGTTAAGAGGGTTTATCCTAAAAGTTGGCAACGTCGCAAATAACTGTCAAATATTTACCTGTTTTGATTCTTATAGAAATATTACTGAATGGAAATAAGAAATGTGGCTAACTAGCGAACTAGAATATTAATAATGAATTGGAATTATAACATTGAATTTGATGTTAATACTCATTTTAGGTGTAAAAAACGCATTTGGAAAGTTTCCAAATAGTTTTTTACATCTAAAACGAAACATTCGGTGTTACGATATTAATGATTGCATTTCATACTCAATATTCTAGTTCGCTAGTTAGCCACATTTTTTATTTCCACACAGTAATATTGCTAAATTAATTAAAATGAAATATTTGACATCTATTTGCGACGTTGCCCACCTTCAGAATAAACGCTCTTAATAAACTTGAAACATGCCAGAAAAAGTACAAAGCTTGCATGCATTCACGATAGTATTCAATCATTATGCTATGCTACTAATAGGATTTGGATGAGGCACACAGATAGTTTATAACCTGGATTAACACATAGGATACGTTTCCATGGGATAATTTCCGACTTCCACGAGAGCGAAGCTGCGGGAAAAAGCTAGTATACATATAATAAAACGGTAGAATCTGGTGTCTGTCTTTTTGTTTGTTCGCTCGCGCACATCCCCGGAACTACTGAACAGATTTTTATGTAGTTTTCACAGGTAGACAGAGATGAATTTGGAGCAGAATATAGGCTTTGTTTGATTAAAATCAGATGATGAAAAAAAATCGTTCACGACACGTGCATAATTTCTGAGAGTAACATAAAAAAGGACTAGGCTTACATGAATTCAAAATAGTATTACAATCATTAGTATTATCCCAGTATTAGGATGTGGCACACAAATAGTTTATAACTAACATAAGTACTAGGGTTGCATGAATTCACGTTTAGTTTATTTTGAGTAAAAACTATTGCCGCAAGTATGAGAGAGAATGACTCGACCGATTTTCTACTATTTTTTTTTACATTCGTAATGATCTAGAGCAGATTTGCAATAAAGAAAATTTTGAAAAGTCAGAAATACACCCGGGCGACGCCGAGCACGAACAGCTAGATATAGAATAAATCACTAGTTTCTTTATGAATGTATTTCTTCTAACAATGCCTTCGTGATTTCAGGTGTTGTGGATTCCGAAGACATTCCATTGAATCTTAGCAGAGAGCTATTGCAAAATAGTGCTCTTATTGTGTAAGTTACGCAAACATAATGTACATTTGTGTCAAATATTTGTACGATAGTCACATTATTAATTCACGAGTCACAGATTAATACAGATGGTTAACTCCGCAAAATAATTTAAATAAAAAGCTACTTTTGTTACGAAATAATAAAGTGCAATTCAGGTCGCACAGCGTTAATTACCTACAGTTATATTCACCTAGAAGTTATTGACTACGTTACGCTCACTGAGTTGGCCCGACAACACGAGACCGCGGCGTACTTGAAGCTTCATACCTAAAATGCAGAGTGGACCTTCTGTACTAGTCTGTGCTGGAGTGAACTGATAAGTGCTAGCTGTCTCAGGACAATGCCTAACAAACGATAATTACTTTACCTTTTCCAGAAAACTTAAGACTGTGCTGACCAACCGTTTCATCAAATTCCTGATTGATATGTCGAAAAAAAATCAAGCTGACTATGAATCATTTTACAAAGAGTATTCTATCTTCTTGAAAGAAGGAATTGTTACTAGTCAGAATCCCATAGAAAAGGTGAGTGCTTAATATTCAAATAATGCCGAAGCATAATATTTATGATTAGGTATTTATATGATAAAGTCGTGTCTTGTAATATTTTAGGAGGAAGTTGCGAAATTGCTCCGATTTGAGTCTTCTAAGCTTCCAGGCGGGCAAAGGACATCGCTCAGTGATTATGCCTCCCGCCAAAAAGAAGATCAGACGTCAGTCTACTACTTAGCCGCCCCTAGGTTTGTTAAAATCATTCATTTTCAATCACAACACTTGATGGCCACTCTAGACTTGAGGCTATTCTTGCTATAAAACGTGCATAGAGGTGCGGGATTCTAGGTACCGCTTACTTCAGTCCGGGCATAAAGTTTGTGGGAACAGAACTTCATGAAAATATTAATTTACATATAGTACTTTTCTAAAATGTTATCAACACAAATACTTAATTTTGCACGAATCATAATGCGAAGCATTACAGTGCTTTGCGATCGAAAAAATTTAAACTCCTTTTTGCAACTGTTTTTATTTTTGCACTCCTGCTAGTACACAGAACCTACTTTTCAAAATTTGATTTAATGCAGCAGAACCGAAAAAAGTACCAAAATAGTTTTTTTTTTAAACTTGTCAATCAAGTATGAAACCTGAAAACATTGTAGCTTGCGACAAAATCAATTTTAAGTCATATTTTTTTTATAGATTCGTTTCAGCCATAGGAGATACCCTATTGAAAATGGCTCTTTTATTCAAAGTAGTTTAATTATAATTAATTCAAAACTAACTAATATAGTATCTATGACTATTTACAACTACCGAAGCCGACCCCAACATAGTTGGGAAAAGGCTAGGTAGATTGATTGACTATTTATAACTACGACCCTCTTCCGTTGTCTAGCAACCAACAAAGCAAACCTAAATAGTCTTTGACAGTACGTAAACATTGCGAGGTGAGAAATTTTACCCATATTGATGGGTAAAATTTTTGAATGAGCGTTATGATTCGTGCACTTTTGGATTTTCCAAATATTTTTCATTACAGTCGTGAATTGGCTGAAACGTCGCCTTACTACGAGTCCCTCAAGAAACGCGACGTGGAAGTGTTATTCTGCTACGAAATGTACGACGAACTGGTGTTACTGGAACTGAAGGAATTCAACAACAGGAAGCTTGTCTCCATAGAGAATGATATGCAGACAGCAACTAAGGAGAATACAGAAGACATTATTGGTGCTTATACTTTTCCACCTGTGACTTTAAGAATACTTTTTTATTTCATTACGTTTTAGAGGAATGAATCACCGGGTGTAAAGTTCACTCATCCTCTATAGAAAAGGGAGGCTCCTCCGACCAGAAGCGTGTCGTGTCTGGCGGGCAACTGCCCAACGATTGTTCACGCGGTAAACTCTAAATTGCGCGATGCAGGATTTGTATGACGTCAGGTCTTTGATGCGTAGTTCGCATGTGGCGACGTAGATGCCACAACATTGTTTAAAATTGTCTATTATGAATTTAACATGTATTACATACATCAATTATTAAGTGTTATATTCATGACTGGTCATTTCATATATCTTTTCAACAGGAAGCGACGCACTTCTTCAATCTCAAGTAGACGAAGTTGTGAAATACTTGCAGTCGCAACTAGCCGGCAAAGTATTCGAAGTTAAAACAACAACCAAGTTGGAAACTCATCCGTGTGTTATCACCGTACAAGAAATGGCGGCAGCTCGACACTTTATACGGACTCAAGCACAGAATCTAAGTGAAGAAAACAGATTCGCGCTGCTGAGGCCACATCTAGAGATAAATGTCAAGTGAGTGTTTTTCCCTGAAAAATAATTATTATTAGCTGTAATTTGTGTTACATAACTAATTTAAATTAACAAATAAAAAGTTGAAAGAAAACTAAAAGTAAAACTTCCAAAAATAACGATTTTAATTGGTGGTTTCGCAGGGGTAGCCCGCGAAAGTTTCTTACTGTTTTTGCAATTTGCAGGCCAGTGTCAGGTTGTATCTTGATCAAAATATGATTCGCGACCATAACAAATCTTTATTTACAGAATTATATTCATTAGAAACATTAATACATCTCTCTAAGTTAGATTTGTTGCATTTAATGACTTTTTTATGAAACCATGATGTTTGAGAACAAAGCTACCATTATAGATATTTTATTCTGTAAATACATATTTGTCATAGTCGCGAATCATATTTTGATCAAGATACAACCTGACACAGACCTGCAAATTTCCATAAACGTAGATAAGATTTTTTTTATTTTGCGGTTGAAATAGGTAAAACTGACGTCATGTATTTTTTTGCAAGTTAATGAACATCATTCATTTCGTACCCAAAAATTAAAGAGATGGCCAGAAAAAAAATGCTGCTTTCTTATGGGAAATAACATCTCGAACATTTTTTACTATTACAACGAAAGTCTAAAATTAACCCCCTGGCTGCTATTTGAGTTTGAAAGTACCAAAAATCATATATTTGCTAACAATATTTGGACATTCGTTAGAATCAAACATTTAATGTCCATGGTAGAAATGAACATGAGCATTGAGCGTTAGGTATAATTAGGTATGATAAGTATTAAATAAATAACGAGAAAAAGATTGAGGGAAATGTTTTTATTTTACAATAGCAGGTAGCTAGGCCGGTGGAAAATCCGTTCTTAAGCCCCCCAGAAGATTTTTGATTCCGTCATACTCGAGGGTAAAACGCCACAGGCAGACAGGCGGACAGAGGTGTGGTGATACTCTTCTTTGAAAAGGGTGACAATGACTTGCTTAAGAATTATAGGCCTATTTCACTTCGGAGTTGTCTACAAGCTGTTTTTAAGAGTCATCACGAACTGTCTCGCGCGCAGGTTTGACGTATTCCAGTCTTCCGAATAAGCCGGATTCCGTAAAGGCTTTAGTACCGTAGACCACATACATACGCTGCGGCAGGTTGTACAAAATACAGAAGAGTATAACCTGCCACCCTGCTTAGCGTTTATGGACTACGAGAAAAAAATCGATCGAGACTTGGGCTGTACTTCAACGATGCCAGATTCACAATCGGTAAATCGAGGTGCTGCAGTGTCTATATGAAAATAATACTACTATGTCGGTCTGACTCCAGGACCAGACCTTGAAACCTATCCTTCTGCAGCGAGGTCATATCTCCGAAACTGTTCAACGCTGCATTGGGGGATGTCTTCAAGGTTTTGGACTGGAAAGGGGTAGGCATAAACTTCAATGGCAACTACGTCACTTACCTTCGGTTTGCGGACACTATATCGTCCGCAAACAGAAAGTAAGTCATGGCTGAGATAGTCTCAGCCATGACTAATATATTGGAGAACCTCAGTACAATGCTCGATGACTTCAGTGGAGCGTCCAACAGAGAAGGTCTTAAAATGAACATGTACAAAACTAACTTCATGTCAAATGCCCATGTAACACCCCCCTTATGAAGATCGGAGACTCTAAACCCGAAGTTGTGGACGACTATTTTTACTTAGGACAAACTTTCCAGTAGGTCAAATTTCGAGAAAGAAGTCAATCGTCGAATCTGACTCGGCTGGGCACTGTTCTGGAACCTACGCAATATCTTCTCGTCTCACATACCGCAGTTGTGCGTGCTGTCAGTAATGACCTATGGAGCTGAAACGTGGGCGCTCACAATGGGCGTCATTAGAAGGCTGAAACTCGCCCAAAGGGCAATGGAGAGGGCTATGCTTGGAATTTCTCTGACGACGTGATCGAATCAGAAATGAACAGATCGGCAGAAGAACCAAGGTAACCGATATAACCCGAAGAATTGCCAAAGTTATATGTTTTTACCAAGCCGATGACTTGGTGAAGACTGCAGGAATCCGCTGGATGCGAGAATCACAGAACCGGTCGAAGTGGCGGTGTTTGGGGAGGGGGGGCTATGTAAAGCAGTGGAAGTCTTCCGGCTGAAATGATGATGATTAAAACCTTAGTTTCTCATTTTAAACATTCATTTAATGCTCGTAACATTTTAAGCCAAAATATCATTTTTTGTATTTACAAACGTAAATAGCAGCGGAAGGGTTAATTGTATACTGTCATTTTAATAATAAAAAATGTTGAGGGTGATATTTCCCATAAGAAAACCGTTTTTTTTTCTGGTCCGCACTTTAATTTTTGGGTACAAAAAGTTCGAGACTTGAATTATGTCCTTTCGCACATAAGTCGCAAGATACATAATTTGTAAGGATCTCAATCTCTATTTATAACACTTTTCATTTATTATTTTCCAGGCACCCAATAATCAAGAAACTTCACAAACTAGTGTCAACTGATAAGGATTTGGCCAAAATGGTGTCAGAGCAGCTATTCTCCAACGCCATGGTGACAGCAGGACTTGTGCTAGACCCCAGAAACTTGATCTCGCATATTAATGAACTTTTAGTTAAAGCTTTAGAAAAACATTAGACATTGTTGTTAAAATAATCATAAAGATTTTGTTATTGTATTAGGAAAAATGTATTTAATTTGTATTTACCCTTTTCAAATTAACTTTATACTAATTTATGGTATTTGGCGGTATCGCTTGTAAAGAAAGCATCTTACTAACAAATGGGTGCCCAACTAAAAAAATCCCTAACCCCACTTTTACATTTTTCCACTGTGAGCAAAACAAGCACAAAAATAAATCCTGAAAATGACTCGGAATGTGTTCCTACTTACAGAAATAAAAAATTCAACCAAATCATAGTACAAAAATATGCTTATACATAATTAAAAAATAAAATTTATAAAGTTATTAATGTGTAATTTTTTAAATTGTATTAATGGTAATATTTTTTTGTATGTTTCATACATATATACGCTACACTATTGCGGGATAAGCGCGCGTTTGCAAATCGGACAAAATTATGCTGTTTTTCAGTGCATTTTGTGACAAAACTAAACCGAATCAAATATAACTAATAACTACCACATATACGTTGGTTCGTCATCTACAAATGAAAGCAACTTTTTTGTTCAAAATTATAGTTTTTTATATTGTAAAAACCGGCCAAATGCGTGTCGGAACACGCACAATGGAGGGTTCCGCAGTTGGGAAGAATTTATCCCAAGAACAAACTTCACATTGTAGTTGAAAAACATGTTCTCCCATACGGAATATATGGGAGATCATGTTTTACAAACCGCAAATTTAAGTTTTATTACTCGGTAACCTGTACAGCCTACTTAGCTCTCATAGTTTTCCTTTTAATTTCGTTATATATACTAGTGCTGTGAATATTTTCACAAGTCCAAGTACAACCATTTAGCTAGAAGGGGGGGGGAGATACTTAACTCTAACAAAAAATTTCAGTTAAAAGCTTAATATTTCGCAAACGGATCCCTAAATCCAAAAATAGTTTAGACAAACTCACAATATTTTTGAACGACGACGTTGTAACGATACCCCACAACATGGGGTAGATGAGGAAAAAATAAAACATCCCCACTTTACGTGTAGGGGAGGTACCCTAATATTGTTTTTTTTCTTTATTTTATTTTACCACTTTGTCGGCATGATTAATATGTATACATATGCCAAATTACAATTACAGCTTTCTAGTACTAACCGTCTCTGAGCTAAGCCACAGACAGACAGACAGACCGACATGGCGAAACTATAAGGGTTCCTTGTTTACTACGGAACCCTAAAAACGATCTTGAGCGTTTCTCTTTTTTTTTGCCACATTAAAAAAAAGTCGGCAATAATAAAAATGTCAATCAATCGCTTTTTTTTTTGATACCCGGTAATTTATTTAATTAATATTTGGAATTTTCACAAGGAATTCTATTTTATTTAGGATTTATGTAAAAATATCAAAAAAATCTAAATGGTTGGAGGTAGGCTTTAAGTTCTTATTTGTTACTCCTTAAATTGTAAAAATAACATTGTAAAGTCGCAAATTCTGTGGCTAAAATTATATATTTCTTAGACTTCGTGATAAATTTAATAACACCATCGGAAAGAAAAGTAAAACATAATTTCCAATTTATGCGCTGTAATATTTTTTTGTTACTTCAAAAGTAACAAAAAAATAAATAAAGTAAATTAAAAGTTGTGATTTTTTTTATTTTTTTTCAGAACGATTTAAAATTAATCGTGTATATAATATAAATAAGAACATAAAACTGAATTTTGAAGGGGAGATTTTTGGAACAGTAACAAAAAAGGAGTAATTTGTAATTGTTTGTTTTTTTTTTTTACAAAATAGAAAACATAAGGCTGGGTCTATAATGCCTATTTTAAGGATTAAAGATACGAATAAAAGACGGATTAGTGCTTAATCATAATCAACGTTTAATAAACTTAATTCTAATCAGACTCTTTGTTTTGTTTAAATTTTTCTCAATAACGTTTCATTTTTCCTGCCGGAGTTAATGACATTTTCTTGTGCTGTTAAATTTTACATAGCTTTATAATTCCGTTTTTGTTACTAACATTTTCCGCTTATACGTTCCTACCCCAGTAACAAAAAAAAAGTAACGAAACAAGTGTTTGATTTTTTCAAAATATGTTTGTGGTGGATAAAGTTGCAGTTACGCCTATTATTATACACTAAATTTAAATGGAAGTTACTACCTAATATAGTATGATAAAAATAGTGGAAAATATTGTCAACATAACTTGAAACAGCAATAACAAGAGCCGGAATGAGATTCACTCTAAAACTCGATACGTGTGCACACTACAAGCTTCGGAACGGCAACTGCCACAAACATTAATATGGTGGCATTTAATGGCGTCTGCACTGTTGCTAAGTTTATTTAATCATAGCTAAATGGAAGTTTTTTATTTATAACACATATAAAATGGGTAACAAAAACTGAAATCAATTTTTGGAACTTTCTCTGGGACAAGTTTAAAATTCATATAAATCCGTCAAATTTTAAACAAATGACCAAAAACGCAATACAACGTGTACCTATTTACCTCGTAAAACGGTTAAAATAAACATCTCAGTATAGTTCCTTTGAACCTTATCAAAATAATTAAGTTTGAAACGAATGGTAGACTGGGACATAACTATTTTCATACATTGCTATTTTCGACAGCTTATATTTTGTTGATTTTTAGTTATTATGTATTTATGATTTGTTAAAATATTTTCTGTAAATTTAATTAACAAATACGCTCCCAAGCAAAACAGTATCAGTAATTTATAGATTACAACAAAATTATTTATGTACAAAATCGTAGGACATTTCACAAATGTGTAATGGCAAAAAAAAAGAGAAATGCTCTCTTCCGTTGCCATTTTCCACAAAATTAACGATATCGGGTTGAGTTTTTCACATATTTTGCTGTTACGGATGAATCTTAATCGATTGCATTAAGGGTTATTTTACTTTTGGTCTGTTTTGATTTATTGCACAAATATTTCGAAAGAAACCTCAGTCCAGCGTTGCCGTTAGCGTACATTTTACACATTTGACTTACCTTTTAAGCCTCCCATGTGTTATGGGGTCTATTTTACGTACCTTTTCAACTTAACATCCGAAATCATGTGTAAAATCGTTGTTTTATTGTATATTATGCAATTAGTGAATAAAGGACGGAAACACGACCGTAGGGAGTGATTCATCTGCTGGGGTTGCGGGTTTCTCCAAAAGGGATATCGCGGCCCCGGCACACGGGCAACGGAAGGAACACGGGTGGGTTTTAGTCAGTAAAATTCTGACACACCCTCCCGCTCCGCCCAGAGCGGGAGAAGTAATTTGAGTCTTTCCCACCGACAAAAAAAAAAAAAAAAAGGGTGTGATTCATGGCCCTCAAAATAATTCCGTTTTATTCAAGAGTTTAATGAAGAAAAAAGGAATTTCAAATTAATTAAAATGCACATTAATATTAGAACTGAACTCATCCACCATAGAAAAGGGAGGATCCTCCGACCAGACGGGCAGTTACCCGCCAGACATCACACCCGTTATTCGGAGGATGATCCTCCCTTTTCTATGGTGGATGAGTGAACTTTACACCCTGTTCCTCATACCCCTTAAGAACAATTATTAAAATTAAGAGTAATTTTCTTATTATTTATCTCCTTTATTTCATTTATATACATATAATTTACATTTTTAAATATTTTTATAAAAAGAAAACGGAAAACAAAAACAAAAAAAATAAAAATATAAAAAATAGTAGCCCACCGGTATCGGGAACAGGGTCCAAGCTACCGGTGGTCAGGGCTCCTGAGAGAGGAATCTCCTAACGATACGCGCCGTGTCTAGAAGTACCGCTTTCTGGATCAAGCCCTTGATCCAGCTGCCTAACGAGAGCCTCCTTAGGTGTTGGTCGAGGCTCTTGGCTATTATGCCATTGGCAGTCACGACTATCGGCACAATGACTGCTGTATCCACTTCCCACGTATCGACAACCTCGCGGGCCAGGTCGAGATACTTGATCTGCTTATCTTTTTCAGCTTTCACGAGGTTCTCGTCATGCGTGACCGCTATATCAACAATCATTGTGCGACGCTCTAATCGATCTATCACCACTATGTCTGGCTTATTGGCAACAATAGTCCTGTCAGTGATGATAGATCGATCCCAATACAACGTGATATTGTCATTTTCGAGAACTGGGTCGGGCACATACCTATAGTATGGTACTTCCGATTCCACAAGACTGTATTTCAGAGCAAGTTGCTGGTGGATAATCCTGGCCAGAAGGTTGTGCCTATGCAAGTAGTCTCCGTTAGCCAGTCGAGAACAGCCAGAGATAATGTGTCGGATTGATTCCCCAGGACGGTGGCATGCCCGACAGATGTCAACCGTGCCGTCCTTCACAATATATTTCCGGTAGTTGTTCGTCATCATAACTTCATCCATAATCGCAAAGACAAAACCTTCGGTTTCCCCAAAGAGACTTTAGAGGTATGAGGAACAGGGTGTAAAGTTCACTCATCCACCATAGAAAAGGGAGGATCCTCCAACCAGACGGGTGTGATGTCTGGCGGGCAACTGCCCAGAGGTTGAAGTCGGGAAGCTTGTATATATGTTTATCGCGCGGTAAACTCTAATTGCGCGATGCAGGATTTGTGTGACGTCAGGATGTTGTGTGACGTCAGGTCTTTGATGCGTAGTTTGCATGTAGCGATGTAGATGCCGCTAAATCACTCCCCTTCGGAAACCGGAGGTCGATAGTGGGCTGAGTCTTGAATCTTGCGATGCTTCACAGTGCCAGCTGTGGTTCCAGTGAGTCGGAACCGGGTGCCGCATAGTGCGCGGTGAGTCGGAACTGTCTGCGGTGATTGCCCAGTGAGTCGGGGTGGCGCTGCGTCTTGATCCAGTGGATCGGATGTGGTACAGCGCCGGGTTGTGGCTGAGGGTGATGACCAGGAATGCGCGTTCGCTGCATGCTGGTGGTCAGGATACCCGTTGAAGCCGTGGGTGCTGACTGGCTGTGTGACTCGCCTCACGAAAGCTTGCGGGAGTGATGATGATGATGACGTCACGCTGAAGTAGTTGCACGAAGGCTGCGTTGACGTTCATACTCGGGGTCACCAATTTAGGGGTATGAGGAACAGGGTGTAAAGTTCACTCATCCCCCATAGAAAAGCGAGGATCCTCCGACCAGACGGGTGTCGTGTCTAGCGGGCAACTGCCCTGAGGTTGAAGTCGGGAAACTGGTATATATGTTTATCGCGCGGTAAACTCTAATTGCGCGATGCAGGATTTGTGTGACGCAGGATGTTGTGTGACGTCAGGTCTTTGATGCGTAGTTTGCATGTAGCGATGTGGATGCCGCTACAGAGACCACCGAATCGCAGCCAGGATACGGACGCTAGTAGGTCTACATCGGGCCCATGTAAGGCCGGGAAAAACGCCCGTGAAGCTCTTTGCTCTGCCATACCTCCCTGCGGTCATTAGTATCTAATACTATAGGTTTGCACCAGTTCTCGTTAGCCAAAGATAGCGGGGTAAAGCCCTTGTCCACTGAGACCACATCTCGGTGCATCCCCAAGTCGGCTTCTAGGAAGTATTCCCTGAGACTGCATACCTCACGGTTGTGCAGGGTCTTAGCATTTAAGAAGCTTCGACCTCCACACTTCCGCGGGATATACAGTCTCATCACCGATGAACGTGGGTGATGCATCCGATTTATGGTCAGCAGTGTGCGGACCCTCCTATCCAGGGCGTCAAGTTCCGTCTGGGTCCATTTAAGTATGCCGAAAGAGTACATCTTATTATTATTATTTTGACATTTATTTTATATTCTCAGCTAGCCGGCAAGAGCTGATAATACGGACCTAAGCCAAGTGATTATTAGTTGGATTAAGTGCGGTCACGTGCAGAGGATTGCACAGAAGATGGTAGCGTATTTGTGTTTTGATGTGGGTTTTTTGATTCACATTGCAGAAACTTTCTCACGAGTATGCATGTGTTTATTGTTGTCTGCAAGTTATGTGTGTTTGGTATTGCAATATCTATCTATCTATTCTAATATCCAGTTTTGTTAATCTTGTTTATAAGTGTAATATCTGCAGTCTAATTACGCAACACATTTTATTTCTGTTTACAATTCGGAATCGAAAGCAAGTCCAATTTTAAACGGATGCCATAGTTCGAATTACGATTAACATTTTTTATCGGTCGACCGAAATTGGATAGGGATGTTCTAATCAATTGGATATAATTTGTTTGAATGATGTGTTTTGTTACACCATATAGGAATATTAATTTCCAAATTATTGTCCTATATTTTTTTTTTTTAATTACTACTGATGCTCTACTAGTACTTATAAATGAAAATGTACAATGATTGCCGAAAAATTAAAAACCAATTTTTAAAACACTTTTACCATATTTGCAATACGTAACAAAACGTTTTTCTTTTCACGTTTTTGATATCTGTGGCCAATGACAAAATCGTAGAAAAGCAGTGTTGTCAACTTAGTAGGCTTTCCACTAAACCTGGGGGTTTCGACACCCCTACTGGCAGAGAAATTTTGCTTTCAGTGGCCGGTGGTTTTGTCTAGTGGTTAGTTTAATTCTATTAGTAGAAAACAATACAATCAATTACTAAAACTTTGACTCGAGAAAATATTAAAATAACACGATAATGGCATGTTTTACAGTTTGTTTAAAACCTGTGTCAGTGATTTTTCGATTTATTTCTTTCAAATACCGAAACCACTGCGGATTTGAACGCTGATTTAGAAAGACTGACACAGCATGACGAATATATAGAAGCCACACAGAGGCTCCGCCCGAGAGGAGATAAAAAAACAACGTCATTTCAAAAAACATATCTCACGGGAACATACGGGATAAAAAAATCTGCCGTTAAGCCATTTTAAAAGAAAAATCTTCACTAAATTTATTTACATAATTATACTGCGGTTGCTATTTGTCATGCCACCAACACAATAGACGTTAAAATTGGTTGAACGGACCGTAAAAAAGGTTTATTTAAATGTCTAATCTTATTTTATTAATCGAGTATAGTTTTTACCCAAACGGTTAAATATTTTGAAATCGCTTTCAAAATCCGTTTTTAGAAATCGATTTCAAGAGTGGCTCCGGCTAGCAGTTTCGATCGTCTTTAGTACTATTATTCGGTTGTACGTGCATCATTCAAAACTATTCAAACATAAACAAATACGTACTTCCGCAAAGCTACTATTGCCGTGGTTTTGTGAAATTGGTTTGTCTAGTTCGGATAATCGATACGATTCGATTTCTGACCGAAATCTGATTTTAAATTCGTTTTGATGTATCTGAGGCATTTCTATAGCGGACTCAGGGAAAAAAATTGGCAGCACTGATTAAAAGTTGAATAACCTCTTGAACGATCAGCCGGCTCATTGTGACGTGTTCAGGGTCGAATTTAATGCAAAATATTGCCTGTCTAAAGTATACCTTTGCTGCTCTAACTTTATCAGTTTGTAGGGAAAAGAACAGGAAAGGCATAACATCACATGTTAAACATCGGAAATAATCTGCGCTGGAATGATCATTCTTTGAAGTCTGTGGAGAATACGCTATCAAACATGGCGATGTCTTTGGCCGCTAAGAACGTAATCGCTCACAGCGCTGACATCAATATTTGACGTTCCGAGTTAGATATCACGATTATCACAGCTGAGGGCTGTCATCAATTCGGAACGCCCGTGAACGTTCTCACGGTGCTCGCTCAACGTCAAAACTTGCATATCATATTTCTTTGTGTTTAAACTACACATTTCTTCTTTTTCGTTGGTTAGGTGGCCACGGTAGCCAGAAGCACAATTTCGAAGATATGTACCACGTTTGTCTAAAGTTATGATGCTACTCAAAACAAAACAGCACAACTGTCATCTTTGACAGCGCTCACGGTGATATTAGTAAAAGGCATGGTCGGCACTATCGCCAGATGGCGCATGTCATGACATCATCCATGACGATTCACAATACATCGTTAACGCGCTAAGGCTTATTCGGAACGGCCGTTCAAATCGCTCGAATCGATTACAGCCTAACTCGGAATGCGGGACAATTTTCAGCTGTCAAAATCGTTACGTAATTCGAATTAGACGATTATCGTTCACTCTTTAGCGTCTGAAACAGAGTGCAGTTGATATCACAAATTTTAGAGTTACGTAATTCGAAAGTTGTAAATTTAAAGCAATTCTATTCAAAACGAAAGAAATTTGACTCAATTGTAAATCGAAAATGTGTTGCGTAATTAGATGGATAATAAAATTTCAATTATGGGCCGCTGATTTGGAAGTTCATATTTTTTCTGTAGATAGTACTCATAAATAGAAAGCTTTTTACAAATTTTCAAGTTGCGCAAATTCACGGTTTACGAGATTTAATTTTTTAAAGTTTCCATTGAAATTGGAAAATAACACGCCATTTGCAAATTTGGGTTGGATAAATTGTCATAGTAGACGTCAAAGTTGACATTTGACGTTCCGTTGACCGTAGAGGTGTATTTTATTCAATTTTGTCATATTTTTTACTTAAATAAAATATTATTTTCACTTATTCACTTATTAAATTTGGTGTGTAATTAAGGTGCACAATAACCGTGCGATAAGCAATTTTTTACACAAAAAATAATGATTGCTTGCTTAATGTCTCTATATGAATATCCAAAAAATACCCAAAATCGAATCAGATCACCCCACTTTCCACGTGTTCTTCTCTGCTCTACCCCTAGAGTGTATATAAAAAACCGGAGGCGCGGAGGGAGAGCAGCCCTCGCCCGCTTTGACGAAGCGCGGGAACCGCGCGAGGCGGAGCGGCTGAGGCTGGTCGCCGAAGGCGACCAACAAGCCGAAGCTGCAGAGCCGAGCATGAGTGACCGTGCTTCGGCACGCAAGGGCGGAAGGGCTGCTCTTCCCGCAGCGCCGGAGATAAGGCGGAGTCAAACTGTGGGGGAGTTTTTGTTCTAACCTAAAAAACTTTAACTTTGGTTATCTCCATAACCATGGGGTTCCGCGGAGTGGGGATAGTACAGGGGGTATCCCCTCTCAGCCCCCTTCTCCTCCCCTCTCCTTGCCCCATAAATCGATGAACCATAATGACAATTTTTATTCTGACTTAAAAAACTTTAACCTTGGATATCTCCATAACCATGGGGTTCCGCGGGGTGGGAATGGTACAGAGGGATAGCCTACCTCCCCCCTTCACCCCCCTCCTCACCGCCCCATAAATCGCCATATGGCCCATAATGGAAATTTTTACCGCTATATTCATGATGTCCTATGTATCGATAATTTTTTTCATACGGAGGTTGTGTACCATTGAGATGGAGGTCCAATATATTGTTGTGTTCTAAATTCAAACACCAAAATAGTGAATCGACGATCGAATCGAAAATGTTTATTCACTGTTTTCAGTGAATAAAATAAGCTTTTTAGAGGGGGAATGGTATAAAGACTATTGTACGTACCTTTTTTGAAACCGCCGCCAAAACGAGATATCGAGGTTAGCATCTTCGGTCCTAAGTACCGGTGGCTTGTGAAGTCACAGACCTACGTAATTTAGGAATAGGAAATAGCTATGCCTCGCTTCCACAGAGAGTGTAGGCAATGAACATTGTATCGTGTATCCGACCGGCCCGAGCGGCGCGCTCTTTGAGCGCACTCACCAAGTCAAGACAGAACTGTGTGCAGAACAAGAACAATACTCTACTCACAGGGCGCGCTTGTTTGCAAAGCGGATACGTTTTGATAGGTTGGTACATTTTGTTTTGTATTTTTAAGCGCACGAGATATTGGTCTCTGTGATAAGGGAAAGTGATTTTCTTTCTTGTATACATAGTGTACAATCAATAAATAGAATAAACCCATTTCCACTAATCGAATCCTGTGTTCGATTTGGTCTTGGCGGCCGCCGGGGGGCTGACCGACTGGTGCCTTTATTCGCTCGCAGCTGTGGTGCTTGGTAAGTTGTAAAATACTTCCTTGAGAATATTACTAGATAATATATTTTGTGTGTGGGTGTGTTGCATTGTGTTTTGCTGTAGGCTCTGATTCTATTACTACTTCTACTAACTAGGTACTACTTTTAATCAGCCATTAGACAGTGTAGTGGTACAGTTGCTGCCCATCCTACGGTTTTTCCCTTAATCGACTCTTACGACACCCTCAGGAAGAGGTGGCGTGGTGCCACACCACAGGCCCAATTCCCGATTCTATTACGTAGCTATGCAAATTCGCTTTCTATGAACGTAGGTAAATTTAAACTATGGGATATAACCTTAACTACCTAAGTACATAAGTTTTTTTATACCTAATAATATACAAATAACTGTGCCTTCAATCACGGTACTGTAATTCGATAATATTCCTTTACCTAGGTACCTACAATATGTTCACTTATTACAAACAAACCCCGCGGGGTTTGTTTGTAATAAGTGGCCCCGGTCAGGCAGATTAATGGTTTTATCAGGTTTGTCACGCAAACCAACTTACTCTTATCGGGGTTTGTATTGAACATTGTACGTATGTAAGTAAGGACAAAGAATTCATAATAGTAGATACAATAATTAAAATAATTATTATTACTAGCCTGAACTAGTGTGTGTGTACCATAGACATATAAATATAATATACATATATTTTCTATATCAATGGTGTGAATTGGTGTGTACGCGTCATAGCATAATTATACCTTTCCAGTGTTGCCATGTCGACAATCTGGTCGGTGGTAAATCCATTATTAAAATACAGTAGATTTTATAAAACTATGGTGATTGGGATGAGAAAAACGGTGTAAACTCTCCAAACTTCTGTTTATACTCTTTTCTTTTTTAGTCGGAACTTCCACTTCAGACTGAGAGTCAGTGTCAGTTTCAGTTTCACCCATTAAAACGTGTGAAACAAAAATAATCGACAGTAACAAAGAAACTGTAAAAACTTGACGATTTGACAAGTTACCAAAAAAAAACTAAATTCGTCGTCTTACATTCGTCGAATATAGTTGGTTTTGATAAAATCAACAAAGGATTATTCGAGTCTATGTACCTACTCTGGGGGAAAATTTCCGCGTAAGTAGTTATCTACTTGTGACTGCTTTATATTATATTGTTATTTTATGCTTTTTTTTATATTGTCGAGTTTAGAATATGTCGATTTTGTGCCGATTATGTAGGTACAAACTCAGTTTATTTCGTAAAAAAGTTTTTGCTTTATGATGTATATACTTAATGGAAAAAATGTAAATACATAATTAGATAAGTAGGTAGGGTAGGCAAACTGGAAAGATATTAACATAAAAAAAACGTTTCCTTCTTTGTAGAATAAGTAGTCCTCAACCGCAATCAATAGTTATTGAAATACATAATATAATAGTTACTGTTTTATTAGGTACGTCGGTACATAATAATACACATAAGTACCTAATATAAGTATTATAAACACATCTTAGTAAGTACCTACCTATGTATTAACTTCTCTATGTACGTAGTATTCTTGCAAAATTACACTTGCACACCTAAACCGCAAACGAAAAACTGATTGCGTAAGTACATAACTAAGTAGATGAAAGAAATATTCGGAAGTTTTCAAATCGTATTATTCTCAGTTTTATGAATGAACGCGTAGTAATAATAGGTCACTGGTATTTGTGCCATCTAGCAGGTAAAACTGTGTAAAGCTGTAACTGTACAACTTCCGTCGTTATTGCTTGCCTGCATGCGCGTTTTGCTGCACTGAGCAGTGACCAAGGTTTACTGGTAAGGATAATGTAGAATGGTGGAAGATTCTTGGATATGCATACACAATCACCAACACGCAACATTTATTACTTTAATTTGTGTCGCCATCTAGCGGTGAATAGTCGAACTCTTGGCGAATAATTCCGAATACTACTCAATACTTCCGAATGCTACGGAATACTTCGGAATATTTCTCTCCGACAACGCTATTAAGACCAGACACTAAAGACAATTTCCTCAAAAGCTCCGGATAGATAATTTAAATTTGACGACACGGTTGGCGCAGTGGCTGATCGATCGACTGCTGCGCAAAGTGTCGCGGGTTCGATCCCCGCACGGAACAAATATTTGTATGATATGAATAATATATGATCTGCAAGTAGTTGTTCCGGGTCGGGGTGTTAGTGTATGTGAGTTTCTATGTTTGTAAACGCACCCACGATACAAGAAGAAATTCTTAGTGTGGGGCAACGTTATACGGGAAGCGCCGCCCCCATGCACACCGCCACTCCACTATGTGCTAAACGCTAAAACATCTGTAATAAAGTTAAATATCGCATGCACTCTTTGATCGTGTTCTAGCACGGAACTAAATGGCGTAAGTCTGAATTCTTATTAATAATTTTTTTCGCGGTTTTACCCCAAAATTCTCTAAATCTCTGTCAAAATAAAATAGATCTAAGCCATGCATATTATTAATCATTTTAATTTTACCCTAAAAAGGGGAGAAACCCCTAAAAGTGGAAACACTAACTGAATTTGCTGTACCTGTAGTCCTGTACAGTAAGCATAATAAACTCTCTGTATAGTTACTTTACTCTTTGTAATAAACACGCATATTGCACCGTCGTTTTTAGTCGTGCATTGTCATTGTGCATGGCCTTGGCGGGACATACAACAAGATGGATGGTGAATGAGGCGCTTTAGGTTGTATCTTGATCAAAATATGTTTCGCGAGTCGCGACCGTATCAAATATGTACAGAATATCTCTGTCGAAATATAAATAAATAATTCTTAAAACGAGCAATAGGCCTTCGCTATTGGGTTTCCTCTAAAAGTAGAGCTCTTCTGTCGGTATAATTATTGATATTTCGCGTTTAGCCTCATACTCGCTTCTAACTCAGGTCAATTTGTTCTCAAATGTCATGATTTCATGAAAAAGTCATTCAATGGAACAAATCTAACTGATAGAGATGTAATATTGATTGTAATGATTATAATTCTGTAAATACATAAACTTAAACTAAAAGATATACCGGGAATCATATTTTGATTAAGATACAACCTGACACTGACCTGCAAATTGCAAAAACGCTAAGAATATTTAAATTTCGCTGGCTACCTTTGCGGATCCACCGGACTATGCAAATACAAAAAAAAAACAGCAACACATAATCTTTTTTTTTCTGAGCACTATCGAAATCCTAAAAAATAATAAAAGGTGGCATGAAATGGAACGTTGCACGAAACAACGAACCCTACTGAACGCATCGAAACACAACGTAAAAACTTGATTACTTGAAATCGAAAACTGAACGCAGCGCAGCGTATAGTATAGTGAGCTTGCTCTAGCTAGCGGCATTTTTCCACAGTGAGGGAGGGCGGCTTTTTTGTTACAAACTGTGTGTAGACTAGATAATAATTGTTTTCTTACTGTGGTTGTGTGCTAGTTGAACATTTCATATGATACATAATAATCAAGTAAGTATTTTATGTTACAAAAGCGTATTTTACCGTGAACTTGTGAAACGCTTCCCTTGTCCCTGTACCTCGAGTAATTTTTTAAAACATACCTAGTTACAACGTCTCTCTCATCAGCATATTAGCACTTACTCACTAACATAGGGTGAGTTATATACTAGTGCCGACTTTAGCGGAACAGGGCTTTGTGACTAAAGTGATACAATTTTGACGCCGCGCAGGTATGAGCACAATGGATATAAACAAGGTGGATTATGAGGACGATAATAAAACTCTTGACAAAAAGCAGATTGAGGCTGAAGAGAAAGAAGTGATGTTAAAGGCTGAGGTGGAGAATATCGAATCTGCCGAATTGAAGGCCGATGACGGGCCCGTGAAGACAGCTCTCTCTGGGGATCTGACGGAACAGGGCCGTGAAGTGAAGCCCAAGTTTATACCTATAGGGGCCATCAAAATGCCTGGGTTTTTCACCAAGAACTCTGATAAGGATAAAGACAAGTCAAAGGTACCATAATGTAAAATGATTTTACACTACTTATTATAATTATTGTAGGATAAACCCTACAATAATTATAATAAGTACTAGAATTAACTCAGTTTTGTTTGGACATTTGTGTTCTTAGTCCTATGTCATAATATAATCGTTTTAATGTAATTATTATGGGATACAGGATGAAGAGGCAGCTATTGAGAAGGATACTGATAATGAAAAGACTGATGAGAGTTCCAAAGTCAAGGAGAATCGTTTCCAATTCCTGCAAAAGTTTACAAAATTCTTACAACACCCTGAGAATGAAAACGGTGAGTTACAAGTTACAGAGGAAACTGTGTATATTCAAATAAATTAACCATAAAAAAATCTAACTCTATGCATGTGGAATAATCCAGTAAGTAAATTGAGTTAATTATTGTTCTCACAGAATTTATAAGAGTTCCTAATGTTGTACTTAAAAGTAGACCTTTTAGATAGAACCAAATATTTATTAAGAAAACACTAAGAGAAATTACTTATTTCAGAGGAAAAAGATCGCAAGAAAGGTTTATTTAACATAAGATATCCAAGGGTTTTCCAAAAACGTGGTAGTGCACCAAACAATACTGATGCTACTCTTGCCTCTATGGAAACTTTGGATGACAAGTTGGACACCCCCAATGATGGCATGGAAACTGTGAAACTGGAGCCTGTTGTAAGTATTTGATGACTAAATCCCCATTTATATGGTGCAAGATTCTGGAATGGGGTTTAATAGTATGTTTCAAAGTTTCAGGGAGACGTCTATGGTGATTAATATGTGCTGTCTATTGTATTTCGCTAATCTCTTGATCTTAGCTGCAATGTAAAGTAGGATGTTAGATCCCCCACTTTACATCGTGATATTAGATTTATAGCATTCTTACCAGGATATGCCAATTGACTTTACTAGTAAATAATGAAATTTCATTAGTTTCTCAGCTTATTTGATTAAACATCTATTATCTAAATCACAATATATTATCACCACTGCACCATTTCAATTTAATTTGTTAAACTTACATTGTCTAAGTTGCATAGCATGTTTAAAGTTAATAACCATTTTGATTATCTGTTTGTTGATGTTTTAATCATAGGAATGGTTAAGATAGAACTGCACGTTTAAGTTTATGAACAAATAAAACAAGCAAACCATTACTCATGACTGAGAATGAACAACTGGTGTCCCTTGAAAACGCATAAATTTTCGCTTTTTACAGTATTTTTATCTAACTAAACGACGCGTGCTTTACTTGTGGTAACGAAGTGTGACACGCGTCAGCACATAACGCACACATACACACACTTCCGAGTTCCGACTTCGCCCGTGTCACGGATAGGGTTGCCAAATAGCCGGGAAATCCGGGAATGTTATCAGACTTTAGTATCCCGGATTACGAACATCACCTAGTTTTTTTCACGACAACACGCACGGGCACGGTACGACTGGCAAATAGGCACGCCGCGATCCGTAAAAATGGCATAGTGACAAAAATATTTAAATAAAAAAGTAGTCTGTTAAGAGTTTTATAAGCCAAAGAAAGTATTTTTTAATTTTTGTTTAAAACTTTGAAATTATATTATTTTTTCTAGAGGCGATTCGCACGAAGTTAATTTATTACCTTTAGGGGGCGAATTTTCAAAAATTCTTCCATATTCACTTATTATAGATGCATGAAATAATCCATAAGATTTTATTATGTAGCTAATAAAATCTTATGGAACATTTCATGCATCTAAACCCAGCGGTTTAGGCTGTGTGTTTTCTGTAAGTGAATGAAAGAATTTAATATTATTATGAGATTGCCTTGCCCAGCAGTTGGACAATTATAGACTGGTATTATTAGGTCGTGGGTTCGAACCCAGGCAGGCGCTTTACTTTGTGTAAATCATTTCATCACCACTGCTCTCAAAACGGTGAAGGCAAACGTCGTGACGAAACCGGTATGTCCTAGAACCAAAAAAATCGAAGACATGTAACATCTACCAACACGCACTGGGCCCGCGTGGTGGATTACGGCCCACTCTCTCTCACAGAGAGGAGGCCTGTGTTCCAGCAGTGGGAACATTTATATGATGATGATGATTATTATTAAAAAGAAAGAAAGAAAATAAATTTATTTGACTCAGGTTAAGGCACACAATATTCACATAAAAACAAAAAAAAAACCGGCCAAGTGCGAGTTGGACTCGCACACGAAGGGTTCCGTACCACCGTACAATATTTAGCAAATATGACGTATTAAAAATAAACTACTTACTAGATCTCGTTCAAACCAATTTTCGGTGGAAGTTTACATGGTAATGTACATCATATATATTTTTTTAGTTTTATCATTCTCTTATTTTAGAAGTTACAGGGGGACACACACATTTTACCACTTTGGAAGTGTCTCTCGCGCAAACTATTCAGTGTAGAACAAAAATTATATTAGAAACCTCAATATCATTTTTGAAGACCTATCCCACACGTATGGGTTTGATGAAAAAATGTTGAGTTTCAGATCTAAGTATGGGGAACCCCCAAAATGTATTGCTTTTTTCTATTTTTGTGTGAAAATCTTAATGCGGTTCACAGAATACATCTACTTACTTAGTTTCAACAGTATAGTTCTTATAGTTTCGGAAAAATGTGGCTGTGACATACGAACGGATGGACAGACAGACAGACATGACAAATCTACAAGGGTTCCGTTTTTTGCCATTTGGCTACGGAACCCTAAAAAACAAAAATAAAGAAAACTTAAAATAACATTGTGTGCCTCACGGCTGCGCCAAATAGGCCCAGTTCAGCATAAATGCCAGACAACTAGTGTCTGACGCTGGTTTTCAACTGGACCTTCTGTTACGAGGACGTCTTACGGATGTAAATCAGTTTTATAGTGTGTATGTGTTCTATATTTAAATAAAAGTAGATAGATATGTGTAGCAAATAAAATTAAACTCTATTAGATAATTGTTTACAAATAATTATATAGCGCTTTATATGGAATGAAATAAAATGGTATGGTTGCACAAGAAACTATGGACGGTCGTCAATAAATAGTAGATATAATCATGGATTCATAGCAATGAAACATTTAAATTAATCATGTCTAGCTTCCGTTGGGCATCCACGAGATACTGCTGTAGGCGTCTTCTAAATGTCTCGATCGTATTAATAGATCGGATAAGTTGCTGTGAGCATTGCCTTCTCCCACATTCTCGTTTACTCGCTATCCAACTCAACTTGTCGTACAGGTAGTCCGGTTTTTGGTATTTAACTACACCGAATAGAAGGCAAGCCAAGTGTAGTTTGCGTCTGGACTTCATTTTTATAAAATGCTTGTTTAGGAAAGGTGTGAAATGGCTTCTGCGAGGAATATTGTAACAAAAGCGAGCACAGGCGTTTTGTGCCCTTTGGATGAGGCGGTCTGTACGAGCTAATAGGCGCCGGCCGTACACTGTGTCAGCGTAGTTCAACCTAGATAGAACCAGGGTTTCCACGAGCTGTTCCCGTAATCTTTCGGACAAGTAAGGCCTAATCTTGTACAGAACTTTCAGGCGGCAAAAGCAGTTTCTCACCGAGTCGGCTACGTGCTTTCGAAACGAAGGTCTTTGTCCATAATAAGACCAAGATTCCGCGTTTCATAGACTCTGCCAATTGGTTCGCCCATTAGCTCTAGGTAGTTTTGCTAGTTGTTGTCTAGTGCGAAATACCATGTATTTAGTTTTGGTTGGGTTTAGTGACAGGCTAATTCTCTTTAGACCAGGCAGCGATTCTACGTAGGTCATCGTTTAGATGTTTAATGGCACTATCGTGCTCCTCTGGTCTAAATGATATGTAAAGTTGGACGTCGTCGGCGTATATGTGGTACTTGCACTTCTGGAGGCATTTAATGATATCTGCACAGTACAAAATAAAAATAATAGGGCCCAATATAGATCCCTGCGGAACCCCTCTCTCAATGGAAGTAATAGACGATTTAAGAGCAGTGCCGTCACCCAAACGTAGATCCACAAGTTGTTTTCTATCACTAAAGTAGCTGCGGAATCATTGCGTAGCACTAGGGTCAAATCCGTAATAATTTAGTTTCGACAGTAATAAAGGGATATTTATTGCGTCAAATGCCCGGGAAAAATCTAGCATGACCAGCAATGAACACATTCCTTTATCTTGGGCTAATAACAGATTATCAGTAACATCTAGTAGGGCCGTGGCAGTACTGCGCTGTTTCTGAACCCAGACTGTAAGTCCGGTAACACGTTATTTTCTTCTAGAAAATGCGTTAATTGCTGGCTGACGACTTTTTCTAACACTTTAGATAGACACGGTAAAATGCTAATAGGACGTAGGTCTTTTACATCAATTGGATTGGCATTTTTTGGTAAGGGCCTAACGGAAGCAATTTTCCATTTGTCAGGAAAAGTTGACGTCACAATTGAGCAATTTATAATATCAGTTATAGTACTTAATTCGTATGGCAGAGTCATATTTAGCATATCAAGGGTAATGTTATCGGAACCTTCGGCGTTACTTTTAAGGTTGGAGACAATGCGAGAGAGATGCCATTCTGTTCCACAGGATTGATTGTGAAAATTGCTTCACTATGTCTATGGTTCCCAAAATAAGTCATAAGTGTCACGCTTGCATCGGGGTTACCGGGAACCATCAAAAAAGTATTATTAATTAGATTTGGATCTGTAAAATGCGACGGAAGGTCTTGTCTGGGTTTATAAGGTGTTAATGTGGATTTAAGATTTTTCCATAACAGTTTAAGGGTTTCTTATTTTATTATTTATATTATGCTTGAAAAACGCAACTTTTTCATTGTACAATGAACTTATCACAGGGGACTTTAACTCTTTGTAGTATTCTCTTTTAGATTCTGATTTAGTTTTCCTGGAACAGGTTAATACATCGTCCCGTAAACGCATCATCAGTTTAATCGTTTCAGTAATCCATGGATAAGACTTTTCCTTGATAGTATATATGTATTTTAATTGGTGCGTGAATATCGAAAAGTGAAATTATTTGGAAGTTAAACACACGCACCATGTCATTTACATTGTCAAACGAGGAAATACTTTCAAGACATAAAAGAAACAAGTCCACATTAACGTTATCCATGCATACATTTTTAAGTGGTCTCAATTCTATAACGTATGGTTTAAACTTTATTAAATAATAATAATAATAATAATAACGTCAACACATCAAAAAATAGTTTTCTCAATTTCCATAGCTTTATTCATTTTAGACGCAGTTATTTTGTTATATAAGAAGCCGAAAACAAACCTTTAACCCCTTAAATAAAAATAAAACTTTAGAAGAATAAAATGAACCTCAGAAATATATTTTAATGAAAAAATGCCATAGCGGAGGTGAACTGACAGATGTCACCTCCAGTAAAAACATGATAAAACATAAAACGAAATGAAAACGAAATGTTGACGAGATCAGCTGCAAGAGCACGCCCACCACCTTCGGACTCGTCGCTCAGCTCCGCCTCGCCGCCGCCGGTACCCAGCCCCACCGTGAGCGCTGTGACGACCCCGGCCGCGGTAGTTGCGTCGAGCTCGAGCGACGAGTATTTTTCCCCGCCGACGTCGCCAACACCTGTACGCCGGCAGGGGAGAGGCCGGCCACCGAGGAGCTTGGGACTTAGGGGCCAACCGGCCCCGAGCCGGGACCCCGCTGCCGGTGGTTGTGCGCAGCGCATGAGATGGACTCAGTCTATAAACGAGAACGTCATGCGCGCGTATTACGGGTCTACAGAGGGAGGAACTCACCTCACTGCGTACCGTGTTAGGATGCTGTCTCTATTTCAGGAACTAGAGCCAACCGTCAACGTCTCGGCACAACGGCTTTCGGATCAGGTGCGGGTCATCCAACGCAATCATCGGTTGGACGACAACGCACTTGATAGGCTGCGCTCAGAGGTACTGAGCAACCATATCATCTCAACTCCGGCACAAACCGCGGCACAAGTGACACCTATTGATGTAATCCCGCCGCGGTCCAATCGTGGTGTTGAAGAGGAGGATGATAGGGTTACCACAGTAAGTAGCCAGTGCAACGTCCGATTGAGGAGCGCACTGGAGGATGCGCTTCACGAGTATAGGTACACTCCGACCGATCTTAGGCCCCGATTACCACGCCTACCTATGCACAAAAAAAATAGGGCGCTGGTGTGTGCCTTGGACTCGCAGCTTAGAAATGTTTTCGAAAGCAGCGAGGATCTCGTTGATACACACTCGATCCTGTACTGCGCGGCTGTTGCGGCATGTCGCTTAGCTAACATCAAGTTCACAAATTGTGACAGAGCTACTCGACCAAAACCAGCCGTACCAGCCTGGCAGTGCAGGATCGAGCGACGTATCGATGGGGCCAGGGTACTCATTGGCAAACTATCCTGCTTCAGGGAGGGCAATACGAGACCACGAGTGATGCGCTTTGTGAGGCAGGCATTCTCGGGGACTGGAATCAGCCCTCGAGAATACATGTCCCGTGTCACAGAGCGCATCGACTTCCTGAAGCAGAAAGTTTGTGCATGGGCGAGCCGTATTCGGCGGTATAAGCGGCGGGTTGATCGATACACGCAGAATCGCATGTTCCAGAGCGATGAGAGGTGGGTATATAGAGCTTGGGAGCGACCCGAACAAAATGTGACGGACGTGAGCCGCCCGGATGATGCCGCCACGAGTGCATTCTGGCGCAGCATCTGGTCGGTGCCTGTCTGTCACGCTGAGGCTGGCTGGATGCAGGATGTCGAGCGAGTGTGTGAAACTATTCCAGAAATGGAAGCTGTACTAATCACGCCATTAGACGTAGCCAGAGCAGTCCGCCCGTTACCGAACTGGAAATCACCGGGACCGGACGGACTGCACAACTTTTGGTTAAAATGGCTGATTAGTTCACACACTCGCCTAGCATCCCAATTCCAGTCATCCCTGGAGTCTGGGTCGCTACCACAGTTTCTAACAACAGGCGTTACCCACCTGCTCCATAAGTCAGGTAGTCCTGCGGAACCCAAGAATTATAGACCGATCACATGTTTGTCGACGGTCTATAAACTTCTAACATCCATTTTGAGAGTGAAAATTAACACACACATTGACAGTAATTCAATTATGTCTGCCTCTCAAAATGGATGTAGGAATGGGTCCCGCGGTACTAAGGAGCTACTCCTCATCGACATGGCCATAAACTAACAAGTTCGTCGATCCCGCAAGGATCTGTCGACATGCTGGATAGACTATAAGAAGGCCTACGACTCGGTGCCACATACATGGCTCATGAGGGTGCTGGAATTGTACAAGATAGATGCAACTCTGCGCACCTTCCTGATGTCGTGTATGGGGCAATGGAGGACGGTCCTTCGCTACCCAGGATGTCAACAGATCCAGGGGAATGATGAGCCTGTATGGATTAAACGGGGAATATTTCAGGGCGACAGTTTGAGTCCACTTTGGTTCTGCTTAGCCCTGAATCCTCTAAGCACACTGCTAGAGGATTCAGGTCTGGGCTATCGGTTGAGGAGAGGTGGTCAGGTCATATCTCACCTCCTCTACATGGATGACTTGAAACTCTTTGCCCCCAACAAATTGAGACTGATGGAGCTACTGAAGGTAACTGAAACATTCAGTAGCGCCATCAGGATGGAATTTGGTGTGGACAAATGTGCAGTCATGCATGTAAAGCGAGGGGAGATTATGGAATCCGAGGGAACTCAACTCTCGGACTCCATACACCTTAGATCCCTCTCCTCAGCCGAAAGCTATAAGTATTTGGGTATGTCGGAAGCGTTAGGTATCAACGATGCTGACATGAAGCAATCGTTGAAGGAGCGCTTCTTTGGTCGCCTGAAGAAGGTTTTAATTAGTCTTCTTTCGGGCGGAAACAAGGTGCGCGCCTACAACGGTTGGGTCATGCCGGTTTTGATGTACTCTTTCGGCATACTCAAATGGACTCAGACCGAACTCGACGCCCTGGACAGAAGGGTCCGTACACTCCTGACCGCAAACCGGATGCATCACCCACGTTCATCAGTGATGAGACTGTACATCCCGCGGAAGTGCGGGGGTCGAGGCTTTTTAAACGCTAAGACCCTCCACAACCGCGAGGTGTGCAACCTCAGGGATTATTTTTTTAAAGCCGAAGTGGGTATGCATCGGGATGTGGTCGCAGTGGACAAGGGACTCACCCCACTCTCCATGGCTAAAGAGAACTGGCGCAAACCTGTAATACTTACTACAGATGACCGCAAGAAGGTATGGCAGAGCAAGGAGCTTCACGGGCGCTACTATCGGGCTCTTCATGAGCCTGGTGTAGATTTCTTAGCGTCCGTATCCTGGCTACGTTTCGGTGACCTTTTCGGGGAAACTGAAGGTTTTGTCTGTGCAATTATGGACGAAGTTATCTTGACGAATAACTACCGGAGACATATTATGAAGGACGGGACGGTTGACGTGTGTCGGGCATGCCATCGTCCGGGTGAGTCCATCAGACATATTATCTCTGGTTGTTCGCGTCTGGCTAACGGCGAGTACTTACACAGGCATAACCAAGTGGCCAGGATTATTCACCAGCAACTTGCTTTAAAATATAAACTTGTTGACTCTGAGGTACCGTATTACAAGTATTTGCCCGACCCAGTTCTCGAAAATGACCATGTCACGTTATACTGGGATCGGTCTATCATTACTGACAGGACTATTGTAGCCAATAAGCCTGATATAGTGGTGATAGACCGATCAGTGCGCCGCGCAATGATAGTCGATGTTACCATTCCGCATGACGAGAACCTCGTGAAGGCTGAGAAAGAGAAACAGATCAAATATCTAGACTTAGCACACGAGGTTGTTGACATGTGGAATGTGAGCTCGGCTATCATTGTGCCGATTGTCGTAACGGCCAATGGCCTGATAGCCGAAAGCCTCGACCAACATCTCTCGAGGCTCTCGTTAGGCGGTTGGATCAAGGGCCTGATCCAGAAGGCAGTACTCCTCGATACGGCTCGCATTGTGAGGGGATTCCTGTCTCTGCAGCCCTAACCACCGGTAGCTTGGACCCTGCTCCCGACACCGGCGGAACACTATTTTTTATATTTTTAAATGTTTTTTATATAGTTTTTAAGAAATATTTAAAAATGTATTTTATATGTTAAAATTTTAAATAAAGGGAATAATAATAATAATAAATTCTTTATTGACACAAAATACAGGTGTAACATGCTTATTTGAAACCCTGGCTCCTGAGCTAGGTAGCAACCTGTGTTACAGGAGCCAGTGTCTTCCGCCGTTTGTGATACATTTCATATTATATAAGTTGTGCAATAAATTAACTTAAAAACATGGTTTAAAAAGAAATCAAAGATACACGCTAGCTCTTTTGGTATGCAATAAATGTGCATAAATGTGTGTGTGTGATGGTGTGTGCGTGTGTGATGGTGTGTGCGCGTGTGTGTGAGGTGTATGTACAAGTGGGTGATGGTGTGTGGGTTTGTGAGTTATGAGTACTGCAGCTATTGTATTAGGTCTTCCGTCCGGTGATAATCAAGTGTTTGAAGCCATGTGGAGATTTTCTTTTTACTCTCTCTTGTTGTTAAAGGGTTTATGTTCAGGATATGGTTTATTTTATTGTAAATGTACGTAGCCATGTAAAAGTGTTGTCGTCTAGCGGACGCGGTTTCACAAATTAAATTTTTTTTAAATTAAATAGATCAATACAGGGTGAACTGGAAATTCAACGTATTCATTCCAGGATGTGATAGTTTTACCCCCTTGTACCATTTAAGCAGCCCCATATAGCCGAGGCTAAAAACCCAAGATTCAAGAAAGTCCAAGATCTGTGTGTTTCTGTAAATGTCCCAAAATTCGTCATTTAACATATTTTTTCTTTAAACTATCAAATTGAATGGCCATGAATGCTATTTTTATTAAATAGTGAATACATTACCAAACCTTTCGCCATAACCAAGTATTCTTAATCATCAAACAATTAAAATATATAACAAGAAGTTAATTAAGAATGTATGTATGAAGATAAGAAACCATCATAATTTGAAAACACTAAAGCTTTGTTATCGCAAGTTGCTGCGAGATAAGCGCTTGACCAAGATTCCGAGAACTTCTTGTTTATCTCTTAACTGTTTGATGATTAAGAATACATAGTTATGTCGAATGCTTTGTTAACTTATCCACTATCAAATAAAATAGCATTGAAGGCCATTCAATTTGAGACTTTAGAGAAAAGTTATATACAATGGCGCCCATGGGCACGTGCCCGCCCGTATGTTTCTGAATATTCATGAAAAATTCTCGAAAATTAACTTTAAAAGTGGAGTCTATCTTTAATATTTTTCATGTTATTAATTTTTTTTTTTTTTAGTAGCATTTGTATATCTCATATGTTTTTGGCACGATTTGGATTCTGTTTATTATTTCTAATAGCTTATGAGTTATTTTATTACAGTAAAATTTATCGACTGAAAAAAAACGGAGGTGAAGACATTTTTAGAAATTTGCCAGATATTCATTTTTAAAGTCCGTTTCTATACATTGAAAAGAGTTATTGTAAAATATCATCCAAAACTGAAGCCAAATCGAAAAATGTTTCGAACATTTCATATCTATACCTATTATAAATTAAAGTCGCTTTTCGTGTTTATCTGTATGTCCGCATTGCTCTTCTAAATTGCTATTTTGATGACGTTTTCACCATCGTTTAGAGAATTTATACCGGAATCTTTAATATTAAAGTTACGTAAAACTAAGAAATCTCGAGTTTTTGTCAACTCGTAAAAACGAAAGCCATTATTCGATTTTCGAAATTAGCAAACGTTTCAATGTTCGTTCCATTGTTCGTCATGGCATTATAAATGTATCATCCAGTTTACAGAATACATTCATTATTATATTATTCCTAATCATAAAAAAATAAATAAATTTGAATGACTTTATTTACTTAAGTCCAAAAGGTTACACGTGACGGGCAGTTATACAATGTATCATTCGCATTTTCAGAATTCATTAATAAATAGGGTGTAACAAGGCCCATTACATACCCGTTGTCTACGCATTGTGTACATTAAACTGAATATTATTTGAGCAAAAATTATTTATAAAAAACCACTTTTTTTTATGTCATCATTAATGTCATGATGGCCCAGTGGTTAAGGCCTCGCCTCTCATGTACGACGGTTGTGGGTTTAAATCCGGGCAAGTACCAATGTGACTTTTTCAATTCATATGTACTTTCTGAGTTTATCTTGGACATTACTGACATCGCTGAAGGAAAACATCGTGAGGAAACCTGGACTTATAGTTAATATAAGTCTGCAATCGCCAACCCGTCTTGAGCAAGCGTGGTGATCAATGCTCGTGCCTTCTCTGTATGAGAAGAGGCCTTTGCCCTGCAGTGGGACAATAATAGGCTGATATTATTATACTTTTTTTTTAGCCTAACTGACCCGACAGACTACCCAAAATTTCACAAATAAACAAAACAAAAAATTCAACAACAAAAAACACAAACAAAAACTTGCCGTCGAATATATAAAAAAATATAAAAAAGGGGGCAAAAAAAAAATCCACGACATCAACTTCCGAAATTATCAAGTTTAAAAAAATCTAAATTTATATCAAGTTTCGAGTTAATCGAAGCAACCAGTTAGATACTCCCAACTTTTCACCCAGAGGGTTAAATTTCGGAAAATCCAAAATATGTAATTCCTATTTTTGTTTAAATATTATTACTGCTGAGTTTCAAATTTATCGGACAGCGCGTTAAGTATCTTCCAAACACACGTTACCTCCATGAAATTTTATTCAGCGGGAACTCATGATTAACCTTGTCGAATGCCTTTCGAAAGTCAGTGTAAATGGAACACGAGAATCCTCATTCCATCCATATTTCCTTTTCATTTATTTATTTATAAATATATGATTATGAAATCATGAGAAGCTACTTATCATATTATGACATGTTATTTTATTTTATAGGAAGTAGACGAAGGTAAAGTGGCCACTAAACTTCCACTGAAAGAAAGGATTCGCCAGAAAAAGTTCATTATTGGTAAGATTTTTTCAAGTAATCATCTTAATACTTTTTTTTGTTACTCGCCGTTGTATGTTTTATTTAAAAGTTTATATGTATTGCAAATACATAGTAGCATGTTATTTTTATTACAGTAATTTGTTTTACGTTTTGTCGTGTCGTGTTTTGTGGTTTATTTATTTTCTTCCATATATAATTACATTTTTAAATATTTCTTAAACTAAAAAGATATTATTTTTAGATTCTTAATATTATTTATATTAAATCTAATATTATTACTCTTTAAGATTTGGGAATACCATATTCTGGTGAAATTCTTCATTCATAGATTTCATTTTGGTTAATCGTTATTATTTCACACATCAGTACGCTTATTATACCATTATTAAGTAGGTAAGTAACAATTTTGGTTGATTTCAGATGATATTGTGGTCGTTGGGATTGTAATCCTAGTCCTGATAGCAGTTATTATTGGAATCATAATCGGAGCACATGCTGGACCGCCAGTCGAACGCCCTCTGCGTCGCGGCCGCTACATTACGACTTTCTCCAACTGCGGGCCTGTTGAAGGGTATGTGTCTGCTATAATAATTATATTATTTGATATAATATAATGTGTTTAGAATTAAATTTTTTTAGTCAGCATTTATTTCTTTCAGTATTCTGGATGAAGGAGTCTACAAGTTCTTTAGTATTCCATATGCTATACCCCCAGTGGAAAGAAGGAGATTCACATATGCTCAATCCTTTAACCTATCAACATGCTGGAATGGAACTTATGATGCACGAACGAAGGGCCCTCTCTGCTTGCAATTCTTAGAAAATGCTACAATTACTGGTGTAGAAGATTGTTTAACTCTGGATGTAGTTACTCCTCATGTGAGGTATGACTCACCATTACCTGTTGTTATTCTGATTGGAGCAAACACTTTAGCTGGAGGAATAAGCCCTGCTCAACCTTCTGCACTGTATTCCCGCACTAAGGAAGTCGTTTTTGTACGTCCTAATTTTAGATTAGGTCCTTTTGGATTCTTAGCCCTAGATATTTTATCGAAGAGTAGGTACCCAGCTACATCAGGCAACTATGGACTTAGTGATTTGGTAAAAGCATTGAAGTGGGTACACTTGAATATTAAGCATTTTGGAGGAGACCCAAAGTCTGTAACTTTGTTGGGTCACCGAGCGGGGGCAACATTGACTGCTGCTTTAACTACCATTGGTCCGGCTCAAAAATTATACTCCCGAGTGTGGCTGTCGTCACCTTCCGTCATATTTCCCGGTGACACATTAGAACAATCCCAAAAGTTGAACACAAGGTTCAAGGAAATGACAAAATGTAATGATGTCAGTTGTCTACGACAAATTTCTACTACAGAAATTCTAACTCCAGATATTTGGTTGGAAAATTATATGGGAAATCTACCCAGAAGTGATGAATCCAAGCATTCTTTGTTGGTGTTAGATGGAGAGTTACTTCGAGTCCATGCTTATGAAAGTTGGGATACTCAAAAAGAGGCTAAGAATTCTGGGAAGGACAAAGTTTTTAAACCAATGGTATTTGGTACAACTCAACATTCTAGTCACTCAGATCTCTTACAGAAAAAATATCTTGATTGGACACCTGATATTGTAGAAAAAATTGTCAATGATAGTGTGATTGGCGAAAAGAATTTAACTTCTTCAGTGTTCACACATGTCAACAAAACATATGAAGGTTTGGTGGAATTGATTTCATCCATTCGTACGATGTGTCCTTTGGTAAGTCTCGCTCGATTGCGTCTGGCTGTTCCGATGTATGTAGTGCTTGGATCAGGCGCCGGCGGCGGTGCTGGAGGCTCTGGTATAGCAAGCATTAATGCTGATGTTGAAGCTATTCTTGGAACATTCGAGTCTGAAATGCCAGAACAGCGTCGGTACATGGCTGCTATGCAGCAGCTTTTCTATTATTACGTGTGGCATGGTCATTTGCCTGGACCAGAAAGTGGTTTAATTCAAGTGGGTCAAGATTTGCTTCCTCTTAGTGGCTTGCCTCTTTGTGACTTACTCATTAGGGAAGATATTGTTCCGAGGTATGCACACATTGACTAATATGAATGACAATAATTTTATGACCCTGCAACATTTTTGTTATTAAATAATATGATATCATAATACTTGCTCCAATGTTTTATAACTACTTGATAATAATATATTTTAAAATAATTCTCGCTGTCTATTGTGTATGTGTTTCATAGATAATAACAAATATTAATAATAAATATGTTCTCAATAGTCCATGAGAAGTCAAAATTGTCGGAATAGAATACCTTCTGTGTTTATCATTATTTATTAAAATCCTAAAGTACAAAATTTCCGAATAAAATGTTCATGCCCTTGGAACCTATTCATTAATCTTCTCTTGTAGATTAAGAAAATAACAGTGAGCAGTTTACACCATAGATTATGTAACAATTTAATATTAAGTATAAAATAAGTGAGACTGATGAAACATTGATCTCATCTGATCAGACAGTCTCTTTTCTACTCATTTTATTAGTAATGTATGTTGAAATTGTTTCAGTTACCTTTACTTTTAGAAATATTTTTTTCTACTTTTATATGAACGATGAATATATTTTATATATATGAATTAATAGGACACATTGATCCTGAGGTTTTATTAGAAGGAAAACTTGGAAATTTTTGTAAGGCTTAATTCAAAAGACTGATGAAATTTCGATTTTTAGAACACTAGGTATTAATTGCTATTATGTTGTGATATAAAAATATGAAATAGTTGCACTGAGTACACTTGAATTTCTTTTCTTAATAGGTATTGTGAAATTACCAAAGAAAAATTTGATCTCCCCATTTATAAAAATATGAAATCTCAAGATCAATGGACTAACAGTAGATAATTATCTGATAAGATTTATTGCGTTTAGCAGCTGACGTGAGAATAGCCGTAGATTTTGTGTGTGAAATAAAAGATATAGGTATCCTTTTTTATAGATTTTCTTAGCCAGTGTCTGTAGCCGCATACATCACATTTATTCCCACCTTTTCTTACAAATGTATTTGATTAATGGGTATTTTGTATTATTCTGTGCAGCTTTTTATTGGGGCCAGCCCTTACTTTTATTGTGTTAATGCCAAAGGGAATGCCATAGATGCGTTTTGCAGCGAGGGGGAAAGAAAAAGGTAGTCAATTGACAACAATGCCTCTTGTGAAGTCAGACCCTCGAACATATGCTACTGCGCTTGCATTTAAGTTATGGGGTGACTTGCATAAATGCAATTAAATTTTGAATTTTATTAGTACTTATTTAGTTCGCTAATTATTTTGTCTCAAAGTTATTGTGATTTTACAAAGTCTGATCAGTCCAAAGAAAAATTGAACTTTTTACTGCATTATAATTGCTGTTTTATTTAAGTTATTTATGTGTTATTAATATAATTTAGTACGCAAGGAATCTCCGTATCGATATACTCTTTTGTTGCCAAAATGCTTTCTGTAATTAAGTTATTATTGCACTAGCGCTATCTGTAGTATAGGTTCAACTTTGTGTAATTTTGTAAATTGATCCAAATAAATTGGTGTAAGACTGATGATTTTTTTTTTGTAGTTTAACAAATTTTATCCTAAATTGATATCCAGTCAAGTCAATATTACATTACCCTTAGCTGCCCTTGTTAGTTTAGTGGGCGCAAACGCGACTGCCATACTTTGGGTACTGGGTGCGATTCTCGGTTTATGCAGGCTTGCCACGTCATGTTCCTCAGAAACCCCATCACCTGTTTCTCCATTTATAAGTTTATATGTTTTTAATACCCAATATGTAGGAACTCAATTTGTACATACTTAAAAAAAGTAACTTGAAAGACTAAGGAGTACAGACACTTCATTTTTATTACGATGTAGAGCATCTCTCGGATCCAGCAACCCCAAGTTAAAATATGAAGCAACTTACGTAGTTGCTTATTATATTAACAAAAAAGTGTCCGTTAATGTTATAAACCGCGGCTCAGAACCCACTTTGGTCACAGTCCGAGGACAAAAGATTATAGATCTAAAACTTGCCATAGAAAATGCGATAAACTTTATTACAAACTGGCACGTATCGGACGAACCTTCCTGCTCAGATCACATAAGGATCCGCTTTACACTAACTACCAACATCCAACTACCGAAACCCGAAGCGCACCAATGTTCCCGGGTACAAACGCCTCCTGGCCTCCCTATAACTAGACACCTAAAACAAGTAACCTTAACAGACCAAGAACAATTAGAATACACCGTGACAAAACTATCAGAATACCAAACTGAAGCATAACAGGTATGCTGTAAACTAAGAGCACCACAAACCACGGAGAGAAACCCCTGGTAGAACTCTGAACTTAGTAAAGAGATGCGCTACGTAAGCAATTTAACAGAGCCAAAAACACTAGACTCCCGGACTACTGGGAGATATACTAAGAGACCCAATGTACATACAAAAAGCAGATCAGAACCGCCAGGAGGGACAGCATGGTGTAAATTCTGTGAATCATTGTCTCGATGACAATGAAGCCGCGAGGGTAAGGAAGATCCTATTAAACGATCAAGACCGAACTCTCGGCGCGCTTAAAAAACCTGATATAACTCATACACACTAACTGACCATGAAACCAGTAAGGTCCTTCTCGAAACTCACTTCTCATACTGTAGAGTACTAGAGGACAGGACGTGGGAGGCTGAAATAGAATGGACCAAAACGGAGCAAGACTGGTGAAAACCTTTACTCCGTCTATATATATCGCAATATATGTAGTAACAGAAGACCGAGTAAAGTGGGCTATCAACACCTTTCAGCCATACAAGTCGGCAGGGCTGAATAGCATCTTCCCAGCCCTGCTGCAGTGGGGGGTAGATTATCTGACACACACTGGTGGAAATCTATCGAGCCTGCATAGCACTCAGACACGTACCTTTCGGATGGGGCGAGGTGAAAGTCATTTTCATACCCAAACCTGGCAAAACCGACTATACACAACCCAAGTCTTATGGGCCCTTATGCCTCACATCCTTCCTACTGAAAACCCTTGAGAGACTATGACAGGCATATCCGAGACGGACCTCTCCGGGTAAAATCACTACACAAACAACAGCATGCGTACTCCACAGGCAAATCAACAGAATCAGCGCTGCACACCGTGGTTTCTAAAATTGAATGTGCAGTGGACCACAAATGCTCAGCACTGGCTGCCTTCATTGACATTTAGGGCGCCTTTGACAAAACTATGTTCAACAGTATAAACATGGCGCTCGACAGACTCAGCATAGACTCGACCCTGAGTGGCTGGATCACCAACATGCTCAAACTGAGTGCTGTATGATTCACAGTAAATGGCACTACGAGAGCCATCGTGCGAAAGGCTGCCCGCAAGGGGGCATCCTCTTGCCGTTTCTATGGAACCTGGTAGTAGACGGCCTCATCAAAACACTCAATGACAAAGGTTATTTCACCGTAGACTAAGCCCGTATCTGCCGTATCAATTATACGGGGGCCACGGGGCACATTGTTCGGAATGATTATATTACGAGCTACTTTAGATACAAACATCATGGCGATATAAATTGAAATTTGCAAGTGATTAGGGTACATTATTAGTCGTACAACTCGTTCCCACGCCAAATTTGCCGATTCCGGGAAATGTTCACCGCTCAGCACTGCACTAATCCCACGCGATAACAGTAGTACCGGTCAGTCGCTTTCTGTGGTCGCTTTTGTTAGCCGCTAATCATCGCATGTGTTTACGCTCTGTTCTTACAACTGTTTTAGATTTTTGAATTTTTTTTTTTGTTTCATCATGCGTTCCACATCCACAGGTAAGATATATACCAATTTGTTAATCATATATAAATTCGTATTACTTACTAGAAAATAAATAAAATAAAATTGAAAAAAATTACAAAATTTGCAAAAAGTGTAAACGTTTAATAGATTCCAACTTTTTCCTAGCCAATTCCAGCCGTCCATGTTTTTTTGTGAAACTCGAGTATTTATCTAGCTTTCGAATGAATCTAGTCTCAATATTCTACTCGCCACGACTTTTAAGTCATGTAATTTTTTCGTTTACTAGGTGTTACTCGAGGAATAAGTCGCCTTCACCTTTTCGACCTTTTATGTAGTCATAAACTGGTCAATCAAGCGAATAAGCGATCTTCTATTGCTCGGATGGTGGACTATGTCTCTTCAGAGATTCCAGGACTTCAAGTAGAAGTTATTAAAAATAAAATAAAGGTGTTTTCTGCTGTGCTAACCAAGAAATGGGGTGCTATCAGGAACAAAAAGAAGTTTGTTTTAAAATGCAACGACTGGCTGCAAGAAGAGCTTTAGTCCGTACAAAATCAAGATGCTGGACAACCTAAATGCACACCTGCTCGATCTGCTGTAGCTCAAAGGATGGATTTTGTTGGTTTAAGTGCACCAGCAAAGAAAAACCGGACTAAGATGTTGGTGGCGGGCCATTCTCCGGAGGAGCTTGCCTATGCCACTCAAACAAGTTTCACAAAGATTGGTAAGCGGAATATGGCCACTGTTATAAAGACAGTAACTGTGTTGTCACCTAAATCACTATATACTCCCGACGAAGCATTAGCTCTGATAACAAGTTCCAAACTGAGCGTGGACCAGAAACAGATTCGCAGAGGAGCTAAAGAGAGGGGGTGTGATATATACCCACCATATGATAGACTTCTGAAAGCACGAAAAGAGTGTTACCAGAACGACATAATAATAACTGAGACGAAGCTACAAAGTTTGCTTGATCATACAGCACAAAGACTAGTTAAAGTTCAGCTAGATGTAATAGCAGGTGTAGTGATCGAAGATGGAAACAGCAAATTCTACCTTAAATCAAAGTGGGGATTTGACGGAAGCAGCAGCCAATCAGAATATAAGCAGCGGTTAACAGAAGACGGCCGCGTCAGATGTGAGTAAGATATCTATCTTACTCACATCGCTAGTTCCACTACAGCTAGTGATGAAGAGAGAGGAAAATGAGACAACTCTTTGGCAAATCCCGGGATCTTCCTCCATTCGCTTCTGCCGCCCGATACGCTACCAGATGTTGCAGGAAAGTCACACGGTTCTAAAAGATGAAGACGATTACATCAACAGAAAAATAGCTGCTCTGAACCCTACGCAAATAGACATCGGGGATCGAACGGTCAACATTGAGCATATTTTTAATGGAGACAATTAGACAAAGCCCACAGGCCTTTTACAGGGCCGCCTATTTAAGTGTCTTAAAAGCAAAAAAATTTTTTTTTATTTAAAGACTATATTATTATGTACACACTATTAAAATACAACATATACTTAGTAATATATTTGTTTTTATCGTATAAGTCCACAAACATGTACCTACCTACATTTAAATAAAAAAAATCATATAAAAAATCAAAGTGGATCGTAATATAATCATTCCGAACACTGTGCGGGGGGCCCCCGACGTGCGTAAGTTCAAAGTCAATGTATACTATTGCTGTTTAGATATATTAATTTCTCAAACTAAACAAAGATTTCAGAGCCTTTGCGACCTGAGTAGTATGTTCGAAATATTACAACCGGGGAAACTCCTGTCTTCTTCAAACGAAGAGATATTAAACGCTTCCGGAAAACTGTCTGCTAAATACAGTAAAGACATCTCAGTTAATGTTTATGACCAATTAAAGGCTTTACAAATATGCAATCTGAAATTGAAAAAGTTCATTCCATTAAGGACCTTATTGAATTATTGCTGATAAAATTCAATAGTCTTGCATCCAGTTTTCCGAAGGTAATAACAGCATGCTTTTTATTCTTGACCCTTCCGCAATTACTGAAAGAAGTTTTTCAAAATTAAAACTGATAAAAAAAATCCTAAGAACTTCGATGGGACATGAACGCTTGTCAGACAGAACATTAAAGCTGGGAACAGACTATCGGACAACGTCCGTAAGCCGCGACTGACAGTCGCAGCTTAATTGTATTTGGATAGTACATTTAGAAGTACACTGTGCAAACTATGGGTCGTAAGTCGCGGACGTGACCTTGGGCCGTCCTTGAGCGTTCGGACGTCTGATAGAAATCTGGCCGGCTGGATGTTTGTTTGTTTCATCCGCGGACAGAGTGAACGTGGTTCGGACGCGTCCGTGGACGATTCGGGAGTCGAGTCATAAGCAAACCAACGATGGTAACAAATTTGGGGTTTTCCGCCTAAATTTAGCGGGAAGAAGTATAAAAAAGGGAATTTTCAGGGACAGATATTTTGGGTATGTTTTTCTAGGCTTCTGTAATTTTAATAGAACTGTTGTTACAGTTGTTGTTTTAACTCTACACGGCACTGGGGTTTAATTCTCGAACAAACGCGGCCTGTCCGTGGAATGGAACGAAATTCGAGCTACGTTCTTTTCTCATATATAAGTTCTCGTTCTTTACTCATCGGTCGCGACTGTCAGTCGCAGCTTACGGACGCGTCCGATAGTTTGTTCCCAGCTTTATACTCAAGAAGAGTCAGACCTGTCACTATTGTCCGTAGAGGCAGAAATTTTAGAAAAACTAAAATCAGTTTGCCGTAAAAAAGGCAAGGAGAGTGTATATTTACTAAGTGGTTTTTTTTTTTTGTTTTTTTTTTTTATTTGAATTGTTTGTAAAATTTTTGGAAAATGTGACAGATACCTAAATAAGATGTAATAAATATTTCTTAGAATTTTATGCAAACATTTTTTTTTCTTTTGTGAGAAATCTTTACCCTTATGGGCCCCCAAACAAATTTTTATATGGGGCCCCGCCATGGCACGCTACGCCACTGACTAAGCCGATAATTATAACCATAATAATAAACGGGACTCACGAAAACGCTCTATGCAACCTCATGCGTCCAGCCCTGAAAATAGTAGAGGAATGATGCAACAAGCACCAACTCTCAGTGAACCCTACAAAAACCGAACTGATTCTCTTCAGTTAAAAGAGAAAACTGACGACACTACAACTACCACGATTCTTTGGAACAACCCTAAGCCTCTCAACTGAAACCAAATACCTAGGCATCTTTTTGGACAAACAACTGAACTGGGCAAAACACACGAACTATATACCTAACTACAAAAGCCAGCATATCCCTGTGGCAGTGCAAGCGACTGCTTGGCAGGAATTGGGGGATTATTCCCAAGGTCACCCACACTGGTTATACAACACAGTCTTTCGACTAATCATCACATACGGCTCACTGGTCTGGTGGCCCAGAACAGACTAAAGAGATCTCAAAAAACTGCAGCGGTTTGCTTGTGTCGCAATCACTAGCAGTATGAGAACTACACCCACCACCGCCCTACAGGCAATGATGTGACTGCCGCCTCTGCACCTCATCGTGCGGGAGGAGGCGGCCCTGGCCACCTTTAGGGTCCAGTTATCAGGAACCCTAAGCAATGACTCCAGAGTTAAGCACACACGTTATCACACGTATAGAGGAAGACGCGATCAAACGAAAGCCAATGATGGCGTCACCCTGCGACAATGCCCCGAAAACACACCTCTTTCAGCCCCGGATCTATATTTTTTTCGAGGCGGGGCAAGACCTGCCGCCTGCCGCCAATCCTTTTTGTTTCGAAGCCGGTTTTTTTTTTAAATATACTAGGAGGTACGGACATTAATTAGGCTAGGGTTTGAAATAAGTCGTGAGATTATAGCATATTAGAATGACCTAAAATGTTACCCTTCGAGCCATAATAACCTGATGTGCGGTCTAATTTTCAATTTGAATGCAAGAGCGAGCGATGCGAGCGCGAAAATTTTAGCACTCTACCTGAGATACCTAAGTTAGATTTTCTTTTGCGATTTAAGAATTAGAAAAGTTTTAATAAGTAGGAGTTACTAAACTGCAAGAGCGAGCGCAGCGAGCTCGAAACTTTTGGCATAGATATAAACATATTAATCAAATTTTATCGATCGAAAATCTTCGGAGTCTTCTCACACGACCTCAACATAAATATATCCAGACTATTCCAGCCCGCTGGCAATGTTCAACACCGTCTATCAAGCGGAGTGTGTGTGCATTATACAAGCGGTCCACGTCCTAGAAGCCAGGAGGGTTACGGACACCCACATACGTATACTCTCCGACAGCGCTTCAGTTCTCCAATCTAAACAACCCGGACCCGAGCCTATCGTACCAATCCCCTTCAATCAAATACGCAGGTGGCTACAGGAGTTCACCCACACACAAGCGGGGAACTGGTGGACCTCGACACCGGGCTGCAGGCAGTCCGAGGAAGCTATAATATGCCATCCTTGGATAGCAGGCTAACCAGGCGTTTATTACACCTGGACAGGAACAGGCCTGCGCCTGGTGACGGGACCATCACAGGACACTGCTCGCTAAACAAACACTTCCACACAATAGGCATAACAGACAGTCCTCTGTGCAGGGCGTGCATGGAAACCGTTGCGCATGTGCTCTTTGAATGCACGGGCGTCACCTAGATTAGAACAGAAACCCTCGGGTCATCCACATCCTACACAGATGTTCTGAACAAACCAGGATATTTAATTATCTTTTGGATCCCGGAGGTGGGCTGCTTGGAATAACCACCAAACGGCCGCTATGGCCCACGCACAATGGTCCACCTGACGGACTAAGTGCGGAAACCAACCCTACAACATATAGTGTCTGTACGCGTAACCTTTCAAATTACTTTTTTACGTATGTACAAATTGAGTACATATTGTGTACAAAAGTATTATAAACTTATAAATGGAAAAGGTGATGGGTGGGGTTGCTGGGGAGCATGACGTTTGACTCCTGTTGTAGGAAAACCGATGTTAGTTTTTTAAGTCTGCTAAAATTATAAAACACGAAGTCTTAGGAAAATAATTTATTATTTTACACGCTACAATAAATAGTTAAAATACTAGGGATGGTGCGTGGGTAAGAAAAAAGAAATTCTAATTAGTCCGTCAGTCAGATAACAAAAAAAATATCAGACACGTATTTTTTTGCTTTATCATTTAATAAAAAAAATACTTAGATAAAACGCATTTTAAGTCGGGGTCGCTACGTCACAAGTAAGTATAAAATCTACATACTCGTGACGTCATGGCCCATTTTAACCATTGATGGATGATTTTAACACAACGTATCCCCGTAATCTTTATATTACGTAAAAAAAGAAAAAATACGTTCCAATATTTTGTAATAATCTCCATAATGGACTAAAAAAAATGTTGTCATCATTCCTATTGTAAGGAATCGCCAACTACACTATCGGCCAGAATAATTATAAACTATTTAGAAAAAATAAACAAGCCCAGACAGATTAAGTCTTTCTAATCTTAAAATAAATAGGCTATCGAACAATTAAATTACAATTAAGTATAAAATATAGTTTTTGGTAGTGAAACATTCAACATGGTTTTATAATGAACAATTTTCAAATATAACATTCACAAAATACACAATTGACATTCAAATATAACAACAGTAAAAAAAAATGTTAGAGCCCTGCTCTAATCTCATACTCTGAAATGTATGCTTCAATGGTTACGCTCTCTCAAGGGGGAAATAATGGTCTGCAAATTTTCTTTGCCAATTTTAGTTGATTTCCGTAGGACTGAAGGTGATTTAGGTTTATATTGTAATTGTTCAGAATCCTTCTTCACCTTGTCAATGATTGAAGACTGCTTTGCCACTGTCATTGTCAATTCCTCGTTTTCTTGGCGAAGCAAAGATAACTCGACTACTAGAGACTGTTGATCTTGGATCTGTAAATAAGAAGTGTATCAGCATTATATTGTTCAACACTACATCTTATAGATGTATATTTAATCTTGAAGGATTCGAGTGCTGACCTGTTGTTGAAGGCATTGATTTTCAGCCTCAAGGCGGTCGATCGCTGCGGCTGCCTGTCCTAGAAGCACTCGGGATTGCTCGGCTGCAACAGTCGCCTGCCCCGCGTGCTCGGTGGCCAGTTCACACATCTTTCGTTTCTTTTCAACCTATAGAAAAACGAATAACGATAAATATTTTGTAAAGAGAAGGAACTACAATCAAGAAAAAAATCATGACTCAGGCAACTGACCTCTTCGCGAAGTGATTGAATTTGAGAACAAGACTCCTTTTTTAACATTTCCACATCTTCTATTAGCTCATTCTTGATAGAGCCTAATTCGCGATATGCTTCTTTCTCAACATTTTGCAAGCTTTCTATCAAGGAAACATTGTGCTCCATAATGCGATTGTGCTCTTTAGCTAATGCTGCTTTCGATTTCAGGATATTTACTAAGGCTTCCTTGTATTCATTACATTCCATGGCAGTATTGTTCAGAGTGGATTTATAATTTTCAAGCTCATTTTCTAAAATTTCTTTTGTATTCAATAGTGTTTGTACTTTATCTTCCAAATGCTCCAGTTCATTATCAGATTCCCTCAAGCGCATTGTCAATACTTCAACAATATCTCTTGTTACAGACAGAGATGTTTCAAATTTATTCTTATCCTTTACAGCCTTATCCACTTCAACTGTAAGTTTATTTACTTTATTTTCAAAATCTATGAGCTTCCTTTTCGACTCCTCTTTGATTTCATCTCTTTCTTTCATCATAGTCAGTTTTTCTTTGTTCAAAGAATCATTTTCATTTTTCAGATTATTAATTTCCTTCTGAAGCATTATTTTCTCTTCTTCAGTCAAAGTTATTTTATATTTCAGGTCCTTGATATCATCTTCTAGGTACTGCAATTTTTTCTGCTGTTGTGTGTGATGATCATGAATATTTCTGGTGCGCTCATCAAATTGTATCTCACATAGTCTCAGTTTTTCATGAGTTGCTTCATCAATCTGCTCCATTTTAGCCTTCATCTCAGCATCCTTATTAATTAACTCTAGTTGGAGCTCCTGAACAGCCTCAATTTTGTCTTTTATCATTTGACTTTTTATTGTTTCTATAAATGTTTTATAATTTGTCTTAATATTTTCTTGATCTAATTTGGATTTATTTATGATTGTTTGCTTTTCTTCTTCCAATTTCGTTTTTAAGGTTTCCAACTCTGCTTTGTATTCACGGCGAATGCTCTCATTCGCTTCTAGAGCAAGAGCATGATGACCTTTTACCATTTCAAGTCTTTGACGGGTTTCCTCTAAATCTGTTTCTGCATTTGTTAATTTTTTTTGCAAGTCCTGGCATAAGCTATCTCGAATAGTAATAACTTCCTCAACAGATCTCAATTCTAATTGTTTGTCAGTGACTTCTTGTTCCAATTTTTCACATTGTTTTTCTAGTTCATAAATTTTGTTTTTAAGATCATTAATTGAATTACCTTCAGTTACACCGGTAATATCTTTTTGTTCATGTTTCTGCTCCAGGTCTTCTAAACGAATCTGGAAAAATTGCTTATCCAACATGTTGTAGTTGTTTTGTGTAACTTCTTTCACTTGCTTTTCCAGCTGTGAGATTTTATGTTTCAATTCCTCAATTTGTTTTGTATATTCAGCAATAGAATGGTCTTTATTTCTGAAATCAAGGTTAAATTACATTTAGTTGTTACAGTTATACTACTAGCTTTTGCCCGCGGCTTCACCCGCTTAAAATTGAAATTATCCCACAGGAACATATTACCGGGATATAAAACATCCTATGTCCTCACCCAGGTCATGGTATACCCATATGCTAAATTTAATCCAAATCCGTTCAGGTATTTTATCATGAAAGCGTAAGAAACAGACAAACTCACTTCCGCATTTATAATATTAGTTAATTGCATGGGGGCACACCCGCATAATGCTAGGTTATTTTTCCCACAGGGAACATACTGACTATCCATTAGGGTGTGTAAACTTTATAATAATATAGTATGGATTAATTCTACCAAATCTAAAGCAAGTATTACCTTATTTCCACTTCTTGAGATTTAATAAGTTCATTCGTTTCATTCTTCATGTTAGGGAAAGTTGGGTCATTTCTCTTCTTCAGACTGGTAGGAGCTTTGATGGTAGATATAGTTTTTAAAGGCTTTGGCTGTAAATAGATGATAAAAAATGTATAAAAATATGTATGAACCCTCAGACCAAATAAAAAGCAAGACATAGCGCTGTCAACAATGACATGAAGGCGGTTTTCATAAACATCTTTGAGCTTTGTGTGGTGTAGTTTGATTGTAGTGTCATTGTAAATGTATGCATGTGAGCATGTATGCAAAGAGCAGAGGTGTAGTTTTGGCATGCTTTACTGTATTTTACGCAGCGCTCTGTCTTGGTGTTTTATTTAGTCTGAGTAAGAACCATTTTCCTTTTTCATGCCTATACGTGTGAGAATACTATACAAAAAATCAAGTGCTAATTATCTAAACTAAGTAATCATAGAAACAGCTGTTATTGGAAAGCTATCTGGCAGGCAAGTTGTAAGTAGACATGGAGGTTTTTGGATTTTTATGCAAACGGTAAAATATTTGATTTCAGATTTTGAAATCGATTTCGAGGAGCTCCCGCGCCTTCGACTCGCAGTTTTGTCTCTAGTAATATTATTTGGTAGTAAATACATTGATTAAAACTATTCAAACATAAACAAATACTTGCTTACGCCAAGCTACTCTTACTATCATTTTGTGAAATCTAGTTTGACTAGTTCAGATTATCAATATGATATGATTTCTGACTGAAATCGGATTTTAGAAACGTTTTGATATATCTAACGCATCCATGTCTAAGTATTTAGTAAAACAGGAATAAACTTTTTATTAGCTCATGTATTGTTCAATACCACGCTTTTTATGCTTTAAAAAAAGGATTGTCCTAGAAAATACTCATTAAATATTACACTTACCGTTGCAAATGATCTGACACTGGGTGCAGAGCTGCACTGAGACTGCACATCAGTATTGGTTTTAGAACATGTTGGGATGACAAATAGCTTAGGCTTAGCCCCTGCGGCGAAGGTTTTAATATTTGGCTTTTGTTTTTCATTTTCTGGTTTGTTTGGTTTACTTTGACTTTTTTTTGTGGAGCCAGGAGCTGAAAATGAATTGTTATGATTAGGTTTTAGGGTTTGCTTATTTGTTTGTCATTGAAACATAGTTCTAACGCTGTCTCACCAAATCAAGTTTTAGGTGTGCCTATTGGTAATGAGGGAACAGTCAATCAACCGCACGCCCGTGGCTACACTTCCAACTACAAAATCCGCTCTTATTACAACGGAATAAAGACGCTGTCGAAGTCAAATAGTTATTATGGCCGTCTATGCCGTGCGGCTAACAGTACCTACCTATTGTCCCTGAAATCATGGCCTAGGGCTTACTATTAATTTTATTTTAGCTATAACTAAAACTAGGATTTTCGTGATATTTAACTGAACTGATTGTTATGCTATGGGCAATCTACTGCTTGCTGTGAAATTGCAGGCTTCAATATAACTTTCTTTATTTCGTGAACAAGAAATTATTGAACTATTGATAAATCCTGAAAAAAACGTAGTATTTTGGAACACTAACTTACCGAGTGGTTCAAATCGCTTTGCTTTTGAAAACATGATTTACAATAATAATTGGAAAAATAACGAGACCTTTATATTAAAGGTACTTTCCTTGATGAATAACCGTACAAAATTTCCAAAGTAAATAACCGTCAACGTTCACTGAGTTCACTCATAAAATGAAATGAAATAAAATAACGACCCTATGAACGTAAGGGGTGAACGAATGCGCGCGTAAATTATTATTATTATTTACAAACAATGCTATGCGCTGATCAGCCGATGACCGTTAAAACACGTTCCATTTTACGTTCGCCAGTAGCACAGATGAATAAGTTAAAGCCAGTAGTCAGTTGTGTAAGATAACATGGGGATGATATCGAATTTCTTTAGTTCAATATTTGTTTTTTGTACCAAGAATTAAGAAGAAAAAAAAAAATTAAATACAGTGCGCCCAATATACTTTATACGAGCACGGCTACTAGCGAAGATATACTGGGCCGCCTACGCCTGTTGATTAAGGCCATTGGAGTGAACAAAAAAATCACGTTTTGTACAAGTTGACCCATTACCCAAGATTCATATCTACTCCAATCATCGGCTGAGGCATAAAATTTGTATGTACTACATTGGGTTGAAGCTTAGGATACAATCCCACAGGATTGTTGTTACCTACCACTACCAGTTCTATTCCAATTCAGTTATTTGTTTTGATAAAGTTAAGCTACACTAACTTAGCTTAGCTCTTGGTCTACACAAAGAGAATCACGAATATAAGAAACACTGTATAATGCTTCCTATCTCATTTTCTCCCACGTTAAAGGCTTGTGCAGACCAGCGCGACTTGTTGCGCAACGCGACGCCGGTTATTGTTATACCGTACAGTTTTCTTAGAAATTGTATTGTTTGAGTCGCGTCGCGCGACAAGTCGCGCTGGTCTGCACAAGCCTTTAATCTTATGAATTTATGTGTCCGTCTCTTTTTACTGTCGCTTTTTCGTTTCATCGACTTTCAAATCACAACGATGCTTAAGAAGTTTTCACTTCAAAAACATCCCGACTTTACATGTAGGACACCCTAAAAAAAATTATTTTTCTTGATTTTATTTTATCACTTTGTTAATATGTAGGTATACCCATGCCAAATTACAGCTTTTAGTACTAACCGTCTCTGAGCTAAGCCGCGGACAGACAGACGGACATGGCGAAACTATAAGGGTTCCTTGTTTATTACGAAACTCTAAAATCGATGCTTTTACTGTTAAGTATGTCCAATTTCTCCGTCAATTGTGGAACGGTTTTTTTTTTTTTGTTTTAAATGGTAACTACGCTCTCAATGTGGGCCCATATACGCATGGCGACAAAGTACTCTGTGCATGCCGCCCCCCACTACTATGTATTGTGCATGTATTTGTCAATTTTCAGGGTTCCGTATCTCAAAAGGAAAAACGGAGCCCCTATAGGATCACTTTGTTGTCCTTTTGTCTGTCTGTCAAGACCCTTTTTCTAAGGAACGCGTGTAGGTATCAAGCTGAAACTCATATCAAATACTCACCTCTAACTTTTACTTACGGTATATACTTACAGGTTTGTATGGAAGCCTCGGTGCGCGAGTCCGACTCGCACTTGGCCGGTTTTTTTTTTAAGTAAACTAGTGTAAATTATTACGACTCTTTGATAGCTGTTTATTATTACAAAGAAACAGGAATCTTTCCGAAATAGAGGAAAAAAATAAAGTAGACTGAAAAGCCAACTAACAACCGACTAAAAAAAAAAACACTACAAAGTGAATAATAACTTTGAATAAAATGTACTTATTTTTTTTTTGGTTGTGGTTACTACCCATAGAAATATACGGAAAATATGAGCATTCGAAATTTGAATATTTAAAGAAAATAAAAATAAAGGGTTTCTGGAATTTTGTTCATTTTCTAAAATGGAGTGGACGCGCAAAGAAGACAGAGTCGCAGTAATTGCAGAGAGATTTTCAAACTGCTGAAAAATTTGAAAATTCCACTGAGATTTATTTATCGTACTATCAAACGATTCAGGGAAGATTCAAGATTAGAAGGTGCAAAGGAGCGGTCGACCTCATACTGTTCGGACTCCAGCAGTCATCAAAAAATGCTCCCGTGTCTCTCAAAAGGCGCCAACTTTTAGGATAAACACTCTGTAAACTAATAAGAACCAGAAAACCAAATAAACACTAAATTATTACATGTCATAATTACAAATAATTTTTTATTAGCTATTTGAATAAAATCACACACATTTACATAGAAGGTGGTGGCGGTGGTACAGGTAATAAGGGAGGGGGTGGGGGCACCCCCATCAGTGGGGCTCCAGGTGGAGGAGGCAGGCGCATTCCATGGTTCTCCCACATCTTAGGAGGAGGTGGAGGCATGCGTAATGGCTCCATTTTGAATGCAAATTGCAGGAAAAACTGTTTCGTATCTTTATTCCAATGAGTCCAGAATTTCGAGTCATGTTTCTCCACTTCTCTGCTTGGCACTTTGAATGCAATTGTCTCATAGGGCTCCGCAGCAAATAGCAAGTATTGCCATCTTCTATCTGGAGGCTCTATCTTTTGTTCATATGCTGACATGAAGCGGTGCCTCGGCTGCACACCTTCGGCAATTTCTAGAATAAAAACAATGTTTCAATGAAAAGTTGAATTTGGACAATTTTAAATGTTTCCTTAATATATAAGTAAGCTTTGGGCTGCTGTGGGACCATAGTGTAGTTAGCCAAAAAGGTAAGGCATTCAGATTGAAATACATTTGCAAATCACAAAACAATAAAGACTTTCAGGCATTCTCAGTAAAACTTTTAAATGTCAACCATGTTTTTCAAAATTTAGCAAGTCTCTTTCTTGGCCATACAAACTCAAAACTTTTTATTGTTTACCTGGGTAGTCAACTTGGAACAATAAACTTTGTTGGCCATTTTCAGGGTCTTTTTGCTTTGTTACTCTGTAACCTGGACGTCCAATCTTTACAAACTTCTTGGGTTCGATCCTTGGCTTCTCAGGAGCTAATTGTTGCGGTGCTTCCTTTGCTTCCTTAGCAGCTCTACGAGCTAAGTTGGCCTGATGCTTTTTACCTTGAGTGTGAGCTAGATAACTGCCCTCATTATTGTGAAGGGTTAAACATAGCTTGCATTCATATGATCCTGTAATAATAGAACGTTTTAAAACCTTTAAATATTACTCTTAAAAAGACAAAATAAAATTAACAAAAACGAAAAGATTGTCATGCCATGCCAGTACAAGGTATACATACCTAAATGATTTTTCATAAAATAGGGATCTTTATTCAAATCAATGGTTTCCAGCGCGAGCTGGCGAAGTCTTTCGCGCCGGTCTCGATTGCTTTCCGACCATGACGCCACTCCTCCACCGCCAGTTTTTCCACCAGGGCGGTTTTGAAAGTCCATTTTAATCTAAACTACTATGCCTATTTAAATGAAACTACTAGGATGGTTTCTTTGTATTTCTTTCATAAAAAGACGTTCTGAAAAATAGATGCTATCTAACAAACAGCACACAGCCAGCCAGCGTGACTGTAAAAAGTTAAAGTGACAGCTGACATAATATTATTTGACACCTAAATGACAGTACAATGCTTTGACATCGTGACATTAAAGAAAAATTACAGAGTGACCAAGTAAAATATGTTTATTTTGTAACATGCAACGAAGAGTTTAGAAAAAAAAGGACAATCGGGAACAGAGTTTACTTGCATGGATCGACAGGTTTTTTGATATGGGAAATATTTATAAAACTCTGACTGCAGTACATGCAGTATTGTGGACCTGGTGCGTCTAAATTAATATAAACTCGCGGATGACCTTCCGCACCACTTCCTCCGTCACACCACACTTTTCTGCCTGCAATTGGTTTTGGTCTTAACTTCGCAACCAATTCAAGAGGCCAGTTAGGGTTTACTACTTTATGAGTGTTCATGAAACGCGCCATTCTATAGTCATCGGAGTCCCATCTCTGACCCGTATGGGTACATTTATCTTTTTTTTTTGTAGACATGAAACGGAGATTTATCTTTTTTGCATTTCTTAGCACAATGCGTGATAAAATATTATTCATGGTAGTTTTAATTATCCAGTTGTTACATCAATGGAATATATTTTTGACATAATTCGGCAAGATTCAAGAACACAAATTAACAGACAAGTAATAGACAATAAAATATGTCAAGAATTTCATGGCTGAAAATAATAGTGCTAGGCTTCTGTCACTGAGATGTCAGGAAGAAAAAGAAAAAGACATGTTGACCACAAATAGGCCTAAATATTCAAATAAAAGCTCTTCTTGAGTATAAAGCTGGGAACAAATTATCGGACGCGTCCGTAAGCTGCGACTGACAGTCGCGACTAACAGACGTCTGAACGCTCAAGGGCACGTCCGCGACTTACGACCGATAGTTTGCACAGTGTAGTGCTAAATGTACTATCCAGATACAAATAAGCCGCGACTCTCAGCCGCGGCTTAAGGACGCGTCCGATAATTTGTTCCCAGCTTTAATGTTCTGTGGTTATAAGCGATATCGCTGTCATCGCATTTGACAGCGGCCATCCCGCCGCTGGCGACATCTGCGTGGAGCTTTACGCGTGGATCCCCATTGCTATCTAGGTATAATAATTGCTATCTGTGGTACAGTGTTTTACTTGTGCATGAAGTTTTAATAAATAAATATGTGTCGGAGTCGAGTTTGGCCTATTTTTTTAATAAGTTTATAATATGTTAATTTGCTTAATGATCTTTCAGCTGCTGCAGAAGTAGCGTTAGGTCGCAAAAAAATACACTGTGTGATGTTGTAAGGATAAATACTAATAGTGAAAAACCAAGTTTGCAACTTCGAAAAACCTGCTACGTGGTGTTCGCAAAACCTCGATATTTTCGAACTTCTTTCAGTGTTTTACTTCTAACTTCTAAAAAGTGCTTTTTTGGGATAGTTATACAAAATGTACACATGGCTACACATCAAGCTATAGATTTCCAGTTAATGCTGATCTAGCATTGTATAGGATTTCCGTACAATGCGAGGTCAGCTTATACTGGAAAGTATAGCTTGATGTGTAGCCGTGTGTACTACAATTTGAGCAAAGCCGTAGCTCTGGACAATAGGTCCAATTATTCTGTGAAACATCACTTCAAATACTTTTTATTTTTTTATTTTAGCGTTCTAGTGTTCCGTGCAAGATACCTGAAAGTGGGCAACGTCGCAAATAACTGTCAAATATTTCGCTGTTTTAATTAATTTGGCAATATTACTTTATGGAAATAAGAAATATGGCTACCTAGTGAACTAAAATACTGATTATGAAATGCAATAATTAATATCGTAACACGGAATATTTAGTTTTAGATGCAAGAAAAGTATGTGGAAACTTTGCAAATGCCTTTTTACACCTAAAATGTAATTTATTTTGGACATGCCTCAGCCAACGCGAGCGTAGGTAAATTAATACAAGGCGAGTGCTACGGTTAAATGTTGGTCCAGTTCAAAAGAGACCAAATATGCCATCTGTTAATGTTCACCAGTTTTTTTGTGGAGCTATCCACGTGTTGGCCGTAATTAATTGCCGAGTGCAGGGGAGCGCCTTTGATTTTTGCAGAAAAACTGGCACTGTTACGAAATGAGACGAGTTATATCGAGCGATCCCGAGTGATGTCAAGGCACGCTAAAAGAACCGTATACGTTACGTTGCCGTTGGTCCTTGCCTGCACTCGGCAAGCTAGGCGAGCATCCACGACTCGTGGATGCTCGCCTAGCTTGTCCATTGGTCTAGCCTCACCATTGCTCGTGGACCACGAGCAATGGTGAGGCTAGACAAAAATGGGTTGTCTATACGTTGTTACTCGTATTCGCTCGGCGAGTTGTGACCAACATGTATTGCCGGCTTTAGATTGGGATCAATCTAGTATAAGTTCAATCCATAACTGTGATTCAGATTGACCGTGTAATGCATGCTAACCGAATTAAAATATGTTATGTTTTTTTTGCGTTTCATATTTTAATTCGTCTCACGACGAGCATGCACTTGGTTTATTCATTTAGGTTTGCGCCGTTTGTGCGAGTTACGGTCTTGCTGTCCGCTGAACACACGTTCCGTCAGAAGACGAAAAAAACAAAGCGTATACCTAGAAGAGCCAGACCTTAAGGGAAAGAAACGAGAATTTGCATATCAAAAACAGACGGAAAATGTGAGATAAAATAATCAGTTTGAAGAAATCGACTAAATCACATGTTAAATATCCCAGTTTCTCGAGGGGTTTGGAATGGAGCTTCAAAATAATGTCAACTGTCAAACTTAACTTGCAGATTCCTTTTCTTTTGTCAAAATAGGCGGAAGGTACTATCAGACATAGAAATCTGATTTTATTAATGTAATCGAAAGAATTTGTAGGGTTTTATTGCCAAATTTAAGATTTAGATTGATTTATAAATTGCGTGGTATAGTTATTTTGTTCATGTGGCTGAAAGTGACGGAACAAAATTGAGATAACCTAAGTGCTTATTTTGTGTCTTGTTTTTAGGTAGTGCTTCAAGATGTTGATGCCTAAACAGAACCGTGTGTCGATCTATGAATACCTCTTCAAAGAGGGAGTTATGGTAGCTAAGAAAGACTATCATGCTCCTAAACACCCCGATCTTGAGAAGATTCCTAACCTCCAAGTTATAAAGGCTATGCAGTCTCTGAAATCCAGAGGATACGTCAAGGAACAGTTTGCCTGGAGGCATTTCTACTGGTAGGTGGTGACAAACAAATAATTAAGTTTTAGTGCTTGTTTACAAATCGAAAACAACCCTTAGTTTTTTCATAGTAGTAATAGGCTACATCAGCTTTAATAGCATCCCATTTCAGTTTAATTAATGAGTGACTAGACTTAACATTCCTTAATAATATTCAATCAACCTAATTTCTTCCTATGTTATCAGGTACCTTACCAACGAGGGTATTGAGTACCTGAGGATCTTCTTGCACCTGCCCCCTGAAATCGTGCCGGCAACCCTCAAGCGCTCCGTGCGCGCTGAGACAGTCCGCCGCGGCGCTGTGGGCCGCCCCGACGCGCCCGCCCGCTCTGCCGAGGACCGCTCCGCGTACCGCCGTGCACCCACAACGCCAGCTGCCCACGACAAGAAGGCTGATGTTGGCCCTGGTTCAGCTGATGTTGAATTCGTAAGTTTCATCTAATATTAGTGTTCTAAGTTAACATTGGTAGAGACAAGCCGCATACTTGTCAAGTTCACATGGGGAATCTAATTTGAATGTTGAGAAATAAAAGCTTTAGGCATAGTCCAACAGCTACCAATTTAACACATTCTATATCCACGAAGCATATCACGTCAGCAGAAGTGAATGTGATAAAAGGTTTCTTACAAACATTCATGTATGTGACTGTTCCTAAATTACCTTGCTGTAAAATTTTAGTTTTTCCTAATTATGTTGAAATTGTGTTTAAGTTGGCCTTACTGCATACTAATTTCAACATAAGTACCAGTAATTCCATAACAGTTGGCTAAAAAGCTTGTGATATTCCAGAAAAATGCAGAAAATTGATTCCTTTCTAATTTTTATATTTTCGTTTAATTTCAGAGAGGAGGATTTGGACGAGGCAGGCCTGCACCTTAAATAAGTTTAATAAAAAAAATGTAATCTAATTCTGTTTAAATTTTTATTCTGAAACCTTAAGCGGGTTGCAGACCAAGAGCTAAGCTAAGTTAGTTTAGTTTAGTTCGCATAGCTGAGGTAATTTTTCATTCTTTGTTAATAGTATGCGATCTGCACACAAGTATGAAAAATTACCTTAGCTATGCGATCTAAGCTAAAATAACTTAGCTTAGCTCTTGGTCTGCAACCCGCATTACATCTCAAGCTATGTCGAAACATTGAGCGGCAAGAGTGCGGCAGCAACACGCGGCGCGACGCGGCGTTTGCTGGACACATTTCTCCCGCGCTCTAGTTAGGACTAAACCGACGAATGTTCTCGCGGCAGTCGTCCAATCAAAGCACGGCAGCCGCGCACGATTGCCGCTTTATGTTTAGAGACACCTTTACTGGTCATACTATACACACGTGGAGGTCGACGTCTACGATTTTCCCGTTGACTTTTTAAAACATTGTTGCACGTTATAAAATTGCTAAGGATGGATTTTTAAATCCTTTTAATTTACATAATTATTTCTATACATCTTGCTTCCCTGTGTTATCGTGATCGTGATGCGTGCACGTCCACGATAATATAGTTGTGTTAGAAATTATAAAAACGCCCAATCTTAGTAGTCTTGGGTGAAGTAGGTCCTTTCAGTGCTGTCAAAGGGATATTAAAGATTAACCTGATTTTTAAAGGAGTCTGTGTACTGCCGCCATAAATCTATTTGCCAGCAAGTGTATTTGGCCTAAGTGCGCTTACCTACAGAAACAGGTTTCGTGTGCAGGCGAGTCTGCGGGTCGGTACCGATCGGTTTAGGTATAATATTCTCACATTTTATGTGCTCAAGTGAGTTAAGTAAAAAGAAACGGGTTAATTAAACTTGTCGGTGCCGACTACCTGAATCGAGCCTGACACCTGTTTCTCTAAGTAAGCACCCTCCTGCACCGATAGGTAACGACCCGCACGGATTTGTCTGTGCCGGAAACCTATTTCTTTATTTAAGCACCCATAGAATAAATGGTAATCTATATTACCAATACAAACCATTTCTGGTTTTTAATGGTACAAAACAAACATGAACCTGTATTAAGACTATGCATAAAATAAATAAATAAAAATAATAATGAGATCATTGATATAGAATGATACTATAACTTGGTGGTTGCCTCTGTCCCACCGCCCGCCGTCGACGAATAAGCGACTAGTTATCGACTATTTTTCGCTCATGAAAAAAAAAACAGCGGAATCTTTAATAACTCGGTAGCATTATGACACATTTATTTCATTTAAACATACACATTTAGCTCTCGTTACACACTAAATAATGAATGTACTTTTTTTTCTTGTACGCACGGCTACACATCAAGCTATACATTTCCAGTATAAGCTGACCTCGCATTGTACTGAAATCCTATACAATGCGAGATCAGCATAAACTGGAAATGTATAGCTTGATGTGTAGCCGTGTGTCACAACTTTTAAGATAATTTATTGAGTTTCACTGTTGTCAGTTATCTTGACAATACAAGGAATGTCTTTATTTAATTTCTTTTGATATTGTAAGTTTTTAATTTAACCCGAGTTATATTAATTTATCGGTATTTTTGTGTATACACGGCTAGTGTAAAAACTACTTACTTACTACTTTAATTTCGTTATATAAAATACTGCGGTGAATTTTTCACATATCCAAAACCAACCATTTAGCTGGCAGGGACGACGACGACACTTGACTCTAACAAAAATTATTAATTATTAACAAAAAACACTTTTAGGCTTTTGCAGACCAGCGCGACGCGACACGAACAATACAATTTCTAAGAAAACTTCACAGTATAACAATACCCGGTGTCGCGTCGCGCTGGTCTGCACAAGCCTTTTAAGCTTAATATTTCGCGAACGGATACCTGAATCGAAAAATGGTTTTGCCAAACTTGCAATATTTTTGAACGACCTTTCCAACGATACCCCATACTATGGTATATACGAGAAAAAAGAAACATCCCCACTTTACGTGTAGGAGAGGTTCACAATATAAAAAAAAAACTTGATTTTATTTTACCACTTTGTCGGCCTGATTAATATGTATACCCATGCCAAATTACAGCTTTCTAGTAGGTATTAACCGTCTCTGAGAAAACTGAAACTATGGGTTCCTTGTTTACTTCAGAACCCTAAAAACCGATAAATTAATGTGCAATAAATTACCAATTCATAGTTAGCGTACTATCAGGGGCGTAGCTACCGCCGTATCAATGATACACATAACATAACATCACGCCTGTATTCCCCGAAGGGTTAGGCAGAGGTGTCCCTATCCCTATAGTACACCCACATTTCGCCAGTTATGTTTAAGTCCCATGTAATACGGGGCGAGCCTATATTTGCAATCAACCGGGCACAAATCCAGACTCCGAGCTGCTACTGAGAAATTCCTACTGGAAAACCCAATAACACTGCTCGACCTTGGAATCGAACCCAAGACCTCTTGCTCAGCAGTAGCGCTTGCTATCACTAGAACAACAAGTAGTCACACAGATAATCTAAGTCTCCTACTTATCTAAGCTCGGTTGCTTGAATTTTGAGCTCACTTCGCTCGCCCTTTCCTTCCCCTTCAGATCACAATGACAGCTTTACCATTCAAGTCAATATGCTATTTTATTTTTGTTGTAAAAACAGAAAATTGCGCGTGCAGCACTGTACACTTGATAGAAGTGTGACTTCTTCAAAAATAACGAAAAAGAGGCCCCCAACAAATTTTGATACAGGGCCCCTTTAGGACTAGCTACGCCACTGCGTACTATATTATGGAATTTCAAAAGGTGAGAATGCTACATTACATTAAATTCATATTAATTGTCAAACTATACACCTAAAATAAAAAAACATATTTTCTTAACAATATTAAATATCAACAAAAAAGCAATACTAATAGCAACCGCCATACTCGTAAGAGTGTGCTTACTCTCGGCTACGTCGTGCCTTTTTTGTTACGAACATTCACGAACGGACTGCACTGGGCTAACTAAAGATGATGTAAAAATAACTTCGTAATTTTTTTGGAATTTATATGTATTTATGTAATTGTTTTGGTACTAATTGAAAGTCCATACTATAAATAATTTGGTATTAAAAACGGAAATTGCCCATAATTCAGGTTAGCGTGGTGTAAATTGCTGGTGTCGAGATTATGTATACTTCATGATCATGATGCAGTGAGTAAGTATCAGGGCTGAGTTCACTTCCCAGAATGGTTCATTACACCATTTACACCTTAGGTCGTAGTTAAAAGCAGATTCTATGTGTAAAGCTCGACGGCACCTGAAAAGCTGTAAAATGACTGTAATCCATGTTCGTACAACTGAACTTTATGACACTGATCAAAAAGTTTGCTATTGAATTGCCGGCACCCTCAGACTCAATAAAACACCAAAAGAAACAGAATAATTTATTCAAAATAATCTACAAGGTTCCTACTACTCCTCAGTTGGTAATAATGAAATTTACATGATTTATGTCACTTCAAGATGTTACATTTGAATTTTAGGATTTGGTGGTATGGGAAACTCTCCTATCTTAGCCATGTAGTACTGGTGGGCACGGTATGGCTTCAGTTCCCAAGGTACCTGATCCTCCATGTTCGTAAGTTGAACACCGAGGTCTTCCAACGTCGGGAGGCTATCATCGAAATTGTCTGATGTGGCTTCCTGTAAATGATAGCCAAAGGGTATTAGTTTATTTAATTAAAAAAAAAGAAATATTTACTTTGCATGATATGAGTTCCGAATACTCGTATGATGCAAAGTAAGAATTTTCGATATGAAACGCCATGTCATGAAAAGTTTTCAGAGGTTTTCATTTAGCTGAATTGAACAGTGTGTAGCACTCCTAACAGCCCAAGAGCCCTTGGGGCGTTTGTCCACCACCGCCGTTACCGGGACGTCAACTTGAACGAGATCACAGCGCCGAAGTAGCGATAAATACATCTACTATGGCCGCGTGTCCACCGCACTCACGTCATCCGTGTTCCCGGCCACTCAAGTTTTGAGTAGTTCGGCGCGACAGCTAGACTGAGTCGAGGCAGTGTACACTGCTCTCGACGCTTGACGTGTCCACACGTCGGGTCCGTGTTCGCAACAAGTCAATCGCCATCCTGAGGATGACTCGTTGAGAGGTGAAACACTTGTCGATTTCTTACAGGGTTCTTTATGACTCTTTAAGAACAGTTACGCGGATTAGGTTACTAAATATACGTCGTCTATTGTATTTTATAATGGATTTCCGCAAAGTCTCGCCTGAATCAATTAACTATGAATACTTTAGATCATGTTTATATAACATAGTAAAATTAATTTGTAAAGTAATGTGTCACGCGGATAAAAAACTGAGAATCACGCAAAATACATCCAGCGTATTTTTCTGAAACCTTCACACCCATTTTAAAGGTAATTTAATTATTGTTTTTTTAAATACCTTTTGTTTTATGTATAATAAATTAATAAAGCATCTAATTTGGGACAGCGCTCCTGGATGGGCGAGTCCTATTACTGGCTGGACGTACGACCCGTTGCCTGAGCTCAGTACAGAACACGCAAGCTAACCACTCAAGGTCATTGGCATATATCTACATCTTATCGGGTCTTAGTATCTAGGTCATATACTTGCGTACCCACTGGCCAGGCGATAGAAATCTATATAATATAACCGGCCGAGTGCATGTGGGACCAGACACAATGGAGGGGTAGTTGGGATATATATTTGAGATCCCCACAACGGGTTATTCCACTAATAAAAATACAAACAACATATTATAAGTATTATAGCTCCTACACACTATTTCGGCGGCATGGCCGCCGGCACTGCCGCCGGATAAACCGCGGGGCGCCCGGCCCTGCCGCACAAAGGATCGCAAAGGAAATGAAGGCGCAAAAGCCGGGGGTACGTGCCGCGCGCCAAAAGCAATGGCAAAGTAATAGCCTAATGCTGGGGCCGCACCTGCGTAAGTGTAAAATATTGCTGTCATATAATATTAGTCTAAACTTTAATACAAAATATTATAATGTTTTAAGAGATCAACTTTTAAATTACTTTTTGGTTACTTTGTGATGAATTATTTTAGAACTTTTGTTTAGTTGAGTCTAGTGTCCGACCGAAACTGGTTTTTACGACCGAAACCGAAATTCGGCAACGGTCTCAGTTTCGGCCGAAACCGAAACTTCCTTACAAGGATCATGTTGTGAGGGAAAAATAGAGAAAACGTTATTATTGTTGGTTTAAATTTTTTATCTTTAAATCACATAGCTATGCAGTTTTCGACATTTTCACTTATTGATAATCAAAATAATAAGAAAAAAATAAAAAAATTGCGCCTTCAAAATACTTAAAATATGTGAGGTGAGTAGGTAGATTCTTCTTTTGAATATTATTCATGGTTTAAAAAAAATATTAAACATAAGTTAATTTTTTTAAACAAACATTATTTAGGTATAGCATTAGCGAGTGAGTTAAACTAACCACAAAAAAATTTAGATATTTATGTTAAACTTGATTCTACTTTAATCTATGTATCAGTTATATTCAATTATTTTTTGATTAGGCACGTGGACGCGGCAAATTGTCTTCGTCGCTTGGATGGAATTTACCGCGCCGAACATGATCGAGCACAGCGCGAGAACTCCCGAATGCAGTTTCGGTTTCGGTCGTAGTTTCGGCAGGTTTGCCGCCGAAACTGAAACTAAACCGAAACCTGTTTTCTTGCCGAAACTCGACCGAAACTGAAACCGAAACCGAACTTTCGTTCGGACACTAGTTGAGTCTTTACCTAAGACTAGTGGTGCCCCTTTTATTAAAAAAAAATCTCGTAAATATAGATGCATATTAAATCAAAATGTATGAATGTATTACATTCACTCAGTGAAACATCCAACTACGTAGGTTTTAAGACGCTCATATCCGCTTTATGATAAAATAGTTTTCTGTAATGATGAAAAATAGTAACGGACACAAATAAAGCAAAAAGCTATTACGAATATCTTTAAATATCAATGCCTCAAGAAGTGGAAGAGATTTTTTGAAACTATCACGACTTTTTTTATTTTTATTGCCGACCTACGTAAAATAGGTAGTAGGCTTTATTAGGAAAATAGGTTAAGAGCCCTTACGCAGGTTGCAGTAACATTCTGAGATCCAATTTCGATGGTTCTTTTTTATTTGAAAGGTAGTAACTTTAAGTTGGTCCCATAAAAATTTGGTGAAGATCTGATGAGGAACTTCGGCGTGATGAGCAGAAGCTCCTCAAAATGCAGTAAATTGCTCACTTTTAGATTTCTACCAGTTAAATAGGCCCTTTAACTACTAGGTAGGGTTTGATAGAAAACCCGGGACCACCTTCTCATCACAAAACTAGAGAATTCTGAAAAAAAAAAAACAGAATTCCCTAAAACGTTTTACAATAAGGTCACTAGATGGCTGTATGGATACTGTGCACCGCTAGGTCGCGCTGTCGTTGTCGCTCGCCAAATGATTAGGTTCCGTCGAACATTTTGTGTTACTGAGTTTTGTTAGGTGTAAAGTAGCTTCAAAAGAAGTCTCGTGTTTAACAGATAGTAGTTGGTTAGTTGTGGGTTAGTTTATTTCTGTTTGATTATCGTCTTGCCACCATATGCTTTTTAGTAACCTACAGCCATAGTCGGGTTTTTTTTAAGTTGGATAGGTATATTAATTATAGGATTTTAAACTGACATGGTTATTTTCACTACTAAAGTTATTTAAAATACGGGATTTTTACTATGTTTTTCAAACAAAAAACATGTAAATATCCCGTTTTAAATAACTTTAGTAGTATATGAATTGTTGTAAATAAGTTTGTGCTCGCGAGTTCTACTGTTCGCACAACAACTAGTTTTTAAACTGATGGGGATTGTCAATGGGGATTTGTGGAATAACCCCTCACAACAAGTCCTTCCATTTGATATGTCACACGGTACAGTTAGCAAAACTTTTTTTAAATTTTCTTATTTGGCCCCAAAAGTGACCCCTATATTCAAATCTCATTTATTTACGGTACACTTCCGTGTTTGGGTCACAAAAATACATATGTGTACCAAATTTCAACTCAGTCGGTTCATTAGATTCTGAAAAAGTTGGCTGTGACAGACGGACAGACAGTCACACAAGTGAACCTATAAGGGTACCATTTTTTCCTTTTGAGATACGTAACCCTAAAAATGAATTGCTAAATGTGTTGCTAAGCTCAAAACTCGACAACGGCTGCACCAAATTGGATAATTCTATTTTTTGTTGTGTTCGTCGTTATTCTCTGGACACTGTATAAAAGATAGGTAGGTGTTGGTAGGTAGGTATGTAGGTAGGTACGTAGGTAGGTAGGTATGTAAGTAGGTAGGGTAAGTAGGTAGGTATGTAATTAAGTAGGTACGGTATGTAGGTAGGTAGGGTATGTAGGTAGGTAGGGTATGTAGGTAGGTAGGGTATGTAGGTAGGTAGGGTATGTAGGCAGGTAGGTGTAGGTAAGGTAGGTAGCAGTGGCGCGGCTACAAATTCCATTAGAGGGAAGCCGAAGATAAAATTGTTCAGTTCTCATTCTATAATACTCAAGATAACATCAACATTTATTACCTCAAACATGTTAGTAATTCCTTTACTTTTTTTAAATTAACGCCATCTATGGTCAAGTAGAAGAACCAAAGAGACACTTGATACTAGAATAACTCTCTGGTTTGTTTTTGTTTGTGAAGATCACTACACAAACAAAATATCAATGTTTTACAGAAAAAAAACTATAATAGGTATTATCAAGTACAGTTTTATTTCTGAAAAAACCGTCTGTTACAAATATATTTTAAAATTATGTTATAACGAATAAAATGCGAGGGATCAGGTGAAAACAAAATACACGTGAATTTATCTGCCAAGAAATCAACACATCTACGATATGGAATATTATTAATTCTATCTAGCTCTCAATTCATATCAACATTAAATCGTTTTAAATCACATCAAACACAAACTCACGTAACTCAAAATATTATCACATTTACCACTGTATGGCACAAATCACGCAAAAACAAATTCCAGTTGTGATAGGAACCTACTATAGATTTTAAAAGTATGTTGGGAATGTAACTAATGTAATTAGTCAAATGCAAAAGTCGACACAATAAAATATTTGCAAATCTACGACACCTTTATTGTATCTCGTTCTCGCCTACGCATTTTTCTCTTTCTGTCCCCTTAATAACTCGCTTGAGAACGGTTTCCTGGCACCGTAACGAGCGGTGTTTCGGAACCCCCGATTGCCACTGAAGTGTGCCCGAAGTCGTGTGGTCCGTGCTACGATTAATACTGTATTCTGACACACGACGTGCGGCTTATTGGCGCTAGTGTCGTCGGATCTCTTAGCAGAGGCGAAAATATAAACCGCGTTCTGCGTACGCGTTTTTCTAATGTTTTTTATCTTATGATGTATTAAATACCTGTAATGTGACTATGTCTGTACTTATATTAGGTATTTATTATTTATATAGGTATTTTTCATTATATTAAGTAATAGTAAACTCAAGTAGAGTCGTTATTCTGAAGGGAAGCCGGTAGGAATGGGGTTGTATTAAGTGTTCACCCCTGGTAGCTAGGTATGAAATTAGGTTGGTAGGTAGGTATGTAGGTAGGTGGGTATGTAGGTAGGTGGGTATGTAGGTAGGTAGGTATGTAGGTAGGTGCGCCGTAGATAAGTACTTAGTGCTACCCGTGCGAAGCCGGGGTGGGCAGCTAGTTGTAAATAAATATCACGCGAGAAAATATAATCAATATTACCTTCTCAATAGATTCCCAGTGCAAGCCACCCAACGGGTATGATGGGGACATCAAGTTGACCAACATAATCTTCAAACCGAAAATAGGATCATACTTCATGTCGTAGCGTACGTAACCCCACTTTTCGTCTTTACGCATCAGCGCGTAGAACCAGTCGACCAAGTCGGATAATTTATATTTTCTGGGTCTAAAAAGTAAAGTAATAATTTCTGTTAGTATAAAGTTAAAATAGTAAGATTACAATAAATTAATTTATAAAAAACAGCACATTTTGCGAAAAATTATATGATTTGTGGCTATTAGAAAAACGTAATCTAACATTATATTTTAGAATAGTCCTTCCGCAAGTGCTTCAGATCAGTTTATTATTTCACTAATGTTGAAACTTTTATTTCATAAATTGAAACTATATTCTATTGTAACCTTTCTAATCAAAACAATAGTTCATAATTTCTAATAATGTAGGTACAGCCCGATTCAAACTTTATGGCAGCTCGGAACATAAGGCGAGTCGCTGCCTAGTAACAAATTTATGTGTCAGCGGGGGTGAGGGGTGGGGTACTGCGCAGCGATTAGCACACTTCAGAGCCGGGATAAAGATTGACGCGTAGGTACTATAATTTGGCGCCCGGCACACGTGCCTCGGTTTGCCCCCCCCCCCCCCCCCTTAGTTCCGGGGCTGCCGTTACAATCGCTTATATCTTTTAAGCCATCTTGTTTGATTCTTTCAGAAAATTGTTTACGTAGTTCTTTAAATTTAATATAACAGTAATCATTAGCTTACCCAGTAGCCTGGTAAATCTGGCACTTAGAATCACAATCGCGAATGGCATTCATAATTCCCTGAGCGACGTCCGACACATACACAGGCGCCTTGATGGTGTACTCGCCCTTCCTCCACAACGGCATGTATTGTCCATGAATACGTACGGCTGAAGCAAAGGACCTGCATACAAGGAAACAATTTGTGTACACTACTTAACACGAAGGATTAGTGCTCGGCGACACGACGCCGACGCCGCGCCGCCACTGCGCCGTCACTGCGCCTCCACTGCGCCTAGCTGTGCAGCCGCGCCATTGCAGCATCGCAGCCGCACCGTCGCAACGCCGCCGCAGCGGACTGTAGAGTGATATGGTAAAATCAAGCAGCGACGGCGCGACTACATGGTTACGTGGCGCGGCGATGCCGTCGTGTCGCCGAGCACTTAGGCAGAGGTACACATCCACATTGCGCCAGTTATGTTTAAATCCCATGAAATATAGGGGGCGAGCTTATTGCCATCAACCGAGCACAAATCTAGACTCCGGGCTGCTATTGAGATATTCCAGATGGAAAAACCCGATAACACTTAGGCCGACTTGGGCATCGAACCCAGGAACTTATGCGCAGTAACGGTTGCATACAACGAGGCAGTCAAAATAATAATAGCCTGGTAAATCTGGCACTTAGAATCAGGCTATTATTAGAATTATCGAAATACCGCGTCTATTTATACGTACGTATATTTTGTGATTTTCTTCCTGGCGTTTCTCTAATACTCACATTGGACCGACATCCGATCAATATCGCTCCGATAGTGAGATAGAGTAGAGGACAAGCGCATAATTTAATCCCATCAAGGCTCAAAGAGGGTCGAGCCTTTGGACTACTTTTTGGGCCTTTTGTACGAGTTTCTGGGCTTTTAAGTAATAATAAATGAGTGGGTGTATCAAGTGTGTGTGATATAACCAGCGATCGCAAGCAACCTAACTCTCTACTGTAATTACTGCAAGTATTTTATGGTGGTTGCTATCCTAGCCCAGACGCGCGCTGGTGATCGAAACACAAGTTCCTATATGGTTGATCTATGATTTTTTATATATTTATTTTACCAGGATTTGAGAATTTTAATAATAATTAAAGGTGAGTACCTCAAAAATCGATCTTCAGAACCATATATGTCTGAGGCACGTATGATGGTAGCTGTGGGGAACTCCTCTTTAATGGCACACTCTCCCCAGTGTTTGCTGATCTTGTAGTTGGATGGTTTCTTTAAAACCAGGGGTGTAGGATTTGGTGATTGATTCAGGTAAGATACATGTATGAATCTCTCTACACCCATCTCTCGTGCAATCCTGTAATACTTAATAATAAAAAAATTGCGACATCACAGTAAAAAAATTAACACGTTTTGGTGAATAAAAATTGAGGTGAACTAGTTAACAGGATAATTTTGGTTACATACATACATAAACCCACGCCTTCTTCCCAAGGGGGTAGGCAGAAACTACAGAACGCCACCTGCTACCTTCCTTACATACTCCTTTTACGTTCATATATCTGGTCACACGCAAACCAGTTGCGACTACTACGCACCTGACCTTTCTGAAGCACATCACCAATAAGGTCACTATAAGTCTTACTAAGACTAAGCGACTAAGGGAACAGCTGGGGGATTCTATTGTTTTCCTCTGCGTGGAACAAACAACACACACCCAAGCTAAGGTTGCCATGTCGAGAGATGCATGGCTCGGGGGAGGCTAGTCGCGACCGTGCTTGTTGTCTGGGATCCGGCGTCCCAAGGCACTTACAAGCCTTACCTCTACATGCAGGGCTCTGTAGAGTGTCGGCAGATTATTTTCCTCTGCTTTTCGTGGGCACTAAATGAGTTATTAAAATTTTGGTTACATTATGTAAAATATTGGTGAAACTTTAATTTTCCTTCTACTTTAAAAACTATATTTTTCCAGAATTAAACATTTTAGTCCACGGAAAATTCGATAACAATAAAATTACGAAATTTTGTAATTGTGCTTCAAGCTAAAATATTATTAACTGCGGTTTTTAGACATGTAATGACCTAATTAAATGATTTAATACATTATCTATCAAGTTTGAACATTATTGTACAAGCGCAAGTTATGTTTTAATTTTTTTGCAACAGTTCCGGCATAAATGTCAAATTTGTTTAATTAACCTGGCTTACAAGTTTTTTTGTTAATGACGTTATTTTTTATTTGTTTAATTTTGCAAATTCCGTAATTTGTAAAATTAAACAAATAAAATGATGTAACAAAAAGAAAATGTAACATAAAACATATTTTCCATTATTAATTAACTATCGCTTTTGTAAAATTTTTGCCTGAATTATTATTTGAGATTTTTTTATATTTCTGAAATGCAAAGTATGATTTACTACCTGCACCCCGCAGGTTCACCCGCATAAGTCTCGATCCCTTGGGAGTATCATGTCCTAACCCAGGCCATGGTCTATCCACATAGATTTAATGTGTATATTTCTGTCTACCCATATTGAAATTTCATCCAAATCCGTTAAGCCGTTTAAAGTGAAAGTGTAACAAACAAATAGTCACTTTTGCATTTATAAAAACTCATTGTTTTAAATAATTGCAAAGTTAGCCTACAACAACTGACGGGCCTTTTTTCTTTTATACTAATTATCTATAAATATGTTACTGGCATAAATAGTTTAGATAATTTTGTTAGAAATGTCTAACAAATTTATTCCAATGATAACTGTTGTTATTTGAAGATATTTGTAAGTTTGCGAATTGTTGTCACTTGTTGTTTATTCTAACTTTTTTTTTTTAAATAACGTATAAAAACATGCAGTTGACTGAGTGATTTTCATTTTTAGTCAGTTATTTCATACCTTGCAATGCGTCTAGGGCCATCTACATGTATGTCCTTATACTTAAAGTTCTTGGTTTCATAGTCACGTCCCAGTAAATTAATGACAACATTGGAGTACTGGACAGACTTAGCAATAGACTCTTCATCACGGATGTCAAATGGTGTGAACAGCACCTGTCCTAAGTCTCCAGCCACTTTCAACCTCTGGGCATCATAGAAATCACCCCTGTAGGGCAAGATCAACTGAAATCATACAATAACCAACTTTTCAGGTTTACCAAGGTAGAATGAGTAGTAGTATACAGGAATTCTATTTTTTTATTCTTTAACCATAACTGGGAACCTCTTGGCCTGCATCTCACCTAATGGTAAATGATGATCAGGCCGGAGATAGAAGCAAGCTTCACTCGGAATCCTCAACCATAGAGGAACTGGCTATCTTACCTCTAACTGCCGAAACACAACAATGCCGCTAACATAGTTGTTATGGTGACAGACTTAGATAAGATGGTGGTAGCTACCCCTGGTTAGGTTAGAACAAGCCCTACCACCAACCAAACAGAGCAGAAAATTTTGCCCCCACTGGGATTTGAACCCGGAACCTCTGGGTCTAAGACCGGTGGTCTAACCATTAGACCACAGTAAATTTCTTTGGCAAAATCTTTGATTGACTTTGACTACACATAGTAAAAGCTCACCTGAGCACCAGACTTTCCAAGTTTATTGCACACATAACGGCCCACAAACCCTGTGCATCCAAACACGGTTGCTACGATTCCATTAAAGCTGGCCCGGCCTCCAGTGCCCCGCTTGTAAGCGGCCACGTTAGGCCTGTTACTGCTGTCCGAACTGTATGAGGCTGACTTGATGTAAACAATGCTCAGAGAACTTGCCGTGGCTGGAATTGTAGAAGTTTATGTCATTCTCTATCATAATTGCAAAGAGCTGATAAATAAGTCATGTCATAATGTTGAAATGTAACTAACACTAAACTTTTCTGAGGTTTTATACAAATTATGTAAGAGTTTATTCAGCCAGTAATAACCAGTCTGTAAGATTTATCAAAACTTACGCTTTATTTTAGTGACGAAATGGCCCGAGAGAGCAGCAGTTGGCATTTTCAGGCCAAATATATTGTGCTTTTTACAAATAAAAGTCTCCGAATCCCATCAATGGAAGAGAATCGCTTATCGAACGATCAACGAAGACAAAACGTCAAATTTGACGCGCACATAGATAGACAGCTGACAGCTACTCAAAGAGTACAGTTTTTTCTTTTTTATTTGTACAGAATGTAAGAACCGAATACAACTTGACCGTAGACGCATTCGCATTCGGTGTATTCTGATTTCTGAGTAATAAAGCGCTGTATTCACCATCCATCTTGCTGTACGTCCCGCCAAGGCCGCGGCTAATGTTGCCAGATTGGATTGGGGTTATTTTTATGTGTAGTGGGGGCACTCGCTGGATGCACAATTTTTGTCGTACAAATCCAGCAACCTATTAATAATAATAATTGACGTGCGTCAAGACTACTCACTTTCGTTTTACGTCGTGTATCGTGCGTGACCTAGCCGCGGGCGGGACATACAGCAAGATGGATGTCGAATATGGCGCTAAGTTCTAATTCGGAACGCGGGTCATGTCAGATATGTCAATGTCAGCCCTGTCAGTGATAACCACAGAGTACTGTGATAGCTCATTTTCTTGCACTTAGTTTTGGGTTTTTCTTGCTTGTGCGTATTGATATCATAATAATTTTATGCTACGTTCTCGTTTGTTTGTGTTTGTACTTTGGAAAGCTATAATAATATTACACGCTCTCTTTGGCTGTTCCTTTGTCCTACCACCGTAGATCCAGATTGAGCGGAGAGAGTGGCCAAAAGTGTTTGGGAAAAAGTAGAAGACACTGTTACAATGGAAGAACGCGAAATTGAAATCCTCAGTACTAACGATAACGTAGAAGAAATCGGCAAAATATTACAGCGCTTTCTTAAAAATGTAAGGCTTGTTTAATTCAATTAGATTGACAACATCTAAAGCACTGCAATGATTGACATTCATATTAATATTTGCTTTACATTTCCAGAATGAAAAAGTGTTCAATTTTCCTGGTTTGGCCGAAAAGAATCAGAGAGCATTGTTATGGACAGCTTTATTTCAACATTTACAGGATAAGTCTTCATCACCAGTTCACGCACTCTGCTTAGCATCTGTAAGGGTGTTAAGGTTTGTGATGTTATAATATATATTTACTTTTAAAAAGAAAATATTTATCCAAAATTCTTACAACTATATTTTTTTAATTTTTAGCCGAGATAAATCAGACCTTGAAAATCTGTTATGTGAAAGATGGGTAACAACTCTAATAGAAAGAGCTGGCTTGTACAACTTTGAAGCTCTTGATGAAGAGTCCATGATTCCACTGGATCTAATAGATAGGGATGTGGCAGTTGAGGCACTCAAATGTCTTTGCAATTTAACATTCAACAGCGAAGTAGCCAGAGCCCTGTGTGCACACACATCCATTGCTCAGGGATTGGTAGCCAGGCTAAGGATTTACAAAGATATGCCCTTCAAAGAAGAAATAATGTTGTTTGATTTGAAGCTGCTATTCATTCTGACTGCTCTGAGACATGACATAAAAACCAAAATAAAGGATGAACTTCATGGCATGGAGTATTTGATAAATTGTTTGGGTGAAATACTGACAGAAGCTTCTACCAAAGCAGAGGACCAGGCTTCAAGCAGCAGTGGCTTGGTTGAAGGGGCCCACCACTGTTTGCTGCAGGTAAGAAATGTGGCATGATTAAATAATCCTCTAAACATTGAAAGCCTAGCTTTACAAGGCTATGCAAAGGTCAATAGCATTAAGTACAATAGGCATACTAGAAATAAAATAAAAAATACTTTACACGTTTGTTCAGGATAACCAACAGGCCATCATGTGTGAGATCCTCAAGACCCAGTTCAACTTGATCCTGCAGTCAGGTTCAGAAGAGCCAGCTGATGAGGAGGAAGAGGCCATGTACTTGAAACTGATGCCGGTTATGACTGCCTTGTTGTATGCTCACACCTCAAGTGAGGAGAAACTGATGGAGCTGCGCAGTAATATTGCTAATTTGTTAACAAGGTATGTTTTATTATATAGCTTATGATTTGGTTACAGTTTTCTATTTGTGATTAACTTCAGGGCAATGACCAAAGCAATAGGGAACAGTAAAGTGGTTACAATTGGTAAAAGAGACCTATTTTCTTTTATGCGCACTTAAAAGTCCCTTGTAGTTAATTAAAGTGTGACTCACTTGATTTGTGAGTTCTCCAGTTCACTGGCATTTAATTGAGTTCAGACCAAGCTGTATTTGCGCCATTATATACATGACACTATACTTTAGTATACATAAAGTACCATCACACCTGTACAGGGCTCGGACAACGGTATACTTATCGAATTTTTTTCGTCTTAAAAACCTAAAGAACAATTTGTTTCGGTTACGTTCGAACATAACGTTATTAAAACGTTTTCAAGAAGAACAAAATTTAAATTGTTCTTGGTTAATAAAACGTTTTTAACTGTTTTTAACAATTTTTGCGTTGATCAGTAGGAAACTCGCAACACAACCCTAATCAACACGCACCGTGCGCGGCTGCGAGCTGCGGAATAAACCGGTTTTTGAAAATGTTCTCATTTCGTTTCGAACAAAATGTTGCACAAAGAAGAACGAGAACTGTTAGAAACATTATTTTAAATAACGGTGCACCTGTATTCCTTAGGCAGAGGTGTAACCTATAGTGCACCCACATTTCGCCAGTTACTTATTGTTTTTTTTATGTCGTTCCAGTGTCCCACCAATGTTTTACCCCTTCCTGACACCGGAGCTGACCAGAGGTGAAAGAGCCCAGTATGAATATGATGGAAGAAACATGGATGCTTTACAGGCTCTTATACTTTTGTTGCAATACAGGCTGACTATAACTACAGTAAGTTTTGAATTTATTCACACTTCATATTTCTCGTGAAATATAGATGATTTATGTAATTGGAAAAAGATATTTTGTGGTATTTTCAATTCATTGCATTTTTTATTGCAAAGTTTAAGAGCGTTTATCCTAAAAGTTGGCAACATCGCAAATAGCTGTCAAATATATACCTGTTTTAATTAATTTGGCAATATTACTGTATGGAAATATGAAATGTGGCTAACTAGTGACCTAAAATAAAGATTATGGAATGTAATAATTAATATCATAACACCAAATATTTAGTTTTAGATGTAAAAAAAAGTATTTGGAAACTTTCCAAATGCCTTATTTACACCTAAAACGGTTGCAACATCAAATTCAGTATTATAATTGCAATTTATTATTAATATTCAACGTCGCAAATAACTGTCAAATATTTACCTGTTTGAATCAAAACAGGTAAATATTTGACAGTTATTTGCGACGTTGAATATTAATAATAAATTGCAATTATAATACTGAATTTGATGTTATACTCATTTTAGGTATAAAAAACGTATTTGGAAAGTTTCCAAATAGTTTTTTACATCTAAAACCAAACATTCGGTGTTACGATATTAATGATTGCATTTCATAATCAATATTCTAGTTCGCTAGTTAGCCACATTTTTTATTTCCACACAGTAATATTGCCAAATCAATCAAAACAGTGAAATATTTGACATCTATTTGCGACATTGCCCACTTTCAGAATAAACGCTCTTGGTACAATGATATTCAGCTGCCAAAATGTCTATGGTGTAGATGAGTTTTCATTACCTGAGTGTCATGAAAACCTTGCCTACTGCTTAGCAGACAAATCAGGATAGCCAGAAATAGTACTGCTCCCTATTCAATTCTGTGCTCATCCATTTCAGGGCACTAAGAATCAGTATGAGAATCTGTCCCCAATCCTGACAGTGTTGAACAAGAGTTCCCGTGGCTGTCGCTCTCAGAGGAAGTACCTTCGGCAAGTGGTACTGCCTCCGTTGCGTGACGTGTCCCGTCCGCCGGAAAAGGGCAATACACTGAGGAACCAGTTGTGCAGACTCCTGACTACACCTGTCACGTCCGTCAGGGACTTGGTTGCAGAGTTTCTGTTTATCCTGTGCAAGGAAAAAGGTGAGTAGATGATTATAACTGCCTTTTTTCAACTTCAATACAAAATATAGCAGAAAAATAATGTTGAAAAAACCATTTAACTTTTAAACCTTGTCAGTAATGTATTTTATTCCTATTATTTAGCAAACTATATCGAGAAATTTAAAAATCACACATCAGTCTTCAAAATTTTATTTTATAGTTATAGAATATCTTCATTAAATAAATTAAAGACGAAATAAACCATATTTTCAAGAGTGCAAAAGTGATGCAACTATTACCAGGTGCAGTGACTGACACGAATGGTTTAGCACCACGAAAACTGTAATTTTATGGTAACACAGACTTAATGCTTCAATTATTTCAAGCTTTCTTACAATTAGATAGAGATAGAGAGAAGTTATTGACGTAAAAGGGTTTTTTACGTGTACAGAACCTTGAATATTGTCAGTAGCAAGTAGCAAATAAGTAATTAATGAATATTGTTTTTAGTGGGTCGCATGGTGAAATACACCGGTTTTGGCAACGCGGCGGGTCACCTCGCTCAGAAGGGCCTGCTAAGCGGCGGGCGCACTGGTGACTATTCGTCCAGCAGTGATGATTCAGATACTGAAGAGTACTTGGAGGCCCAGCCGAACATCGACCCCGTCGTGGGCTGCACGCGGCCACCCCGCATCAACCCCTTCGAAGGAATGACTGATGAACAGGTGAGCTGAATCATTTCTATCAACATATATTTTAAGAATCGAATTTTTAGACATGGTGTTCCATTTTGTGATTTCGAAATAAGTTTGTTGATACAACATCGCCCATTTACAACTTAGTACTTTGTACTTGAATAATATAAAGGAATGTATAAGTACGTAAATTAAATCAATGTAAATCTGCTTTGCTTAGCCACATTGTGTTGTAACAATGTCCTCATTTGTGGTCAATGCTAGGCACTAAGTAGTAATCCAATTACAGTTAATTATAACTTCAGCCGTGACGCGATTGGTAGCACCAATCAAAAGGCTTTAAACAAGTTTTAAGTAATACTTGAGTTTTGAGTGAGGTTCTGTAATAAGGGCCTTAGTTTTAATACTAATAGAGTTCAAAATGGCGACTGACAGAACAGTACTACCAATCACATGATTGTAAAATTCAGTGGTCCTAATCGCGTCATGGGTCAAGGTATAATGAACGAACTGTAGATACACAATTCTGTACTTGTATTAACCACGCTATATTCACTTATCTTGTAATTACATACTTTTCTTTGGTTGGTACTTCGTACCTAAACAAAACTATATTATTTACAGAAAGAGTACGAGGCGATGAAACTGGTGAATCTATTTGACAAGATGGTATCGGATGGCGTGATGAAGCCGGCCCGCATCGGACCGGACGGCCGGCCGCAAGCCGTGGAACACGTTCTCGAGCTGAGGGAGCACCCGCCCAACAGACCGCAGTCCTAAGCCAGTATGGCTATGAAGGATTTTAACATGCGGTACCATGTCAAAAAATCTTTGATATACACTGTATAGGTAATATCAGAAAGATAGTGACGTCATTATGACCGAACTTTGCCGTTGATTCGGATTGCGTATTAAAAGTTCGATTTCGAATTTCGTTCTCGAAATACAAACTTGAAACGATGATGAAAAATCGTAAATTTTTCACAATGACATTCAGTTCATTGTTCAGAAATGCATTTATGAAAGATCTCTAAATTCAATCTCCTCCAATCAACTCAATCTCTATGTTCTTATTGTATAGCCAAAGTGAGGATAAAAAGAATGGGTTAAAATTACTTCCAATTAGATTCTCGAGTAAATTAGACATCTATAAAAAAATCGGGATAATAGTTCATGTTCAGTAAATAGGTTTCTTCAATTGATAGGTTAGTATTTTGATCTTCAATTTACATTCAATAGTGAGTAGATTTTAAACGAGTTTTAAGGATATAAAAAACTATTTTTATTGGTATAAAATATCACATTAGTATTGTAGGGAATGGATTTTAATCTTTGTCAAACTAGTTTGAATTAATCAGATACCGCGTATCTACTTATATCAGCAATCTAATTTCGATGTTCACTGATGTCCCAAGGAAACCTATTGGTCATAACATTTGTAACAACTGCCATAGGTATTGTTATTTGACTATTTCCACAAAATTGATTTGACCTATGTGATGTTTCGTTTACATAATGGATTATGCTTTTTCGATATAATAATTTATTTAGAAGAATTTCCAATATATTTTATATAACGCGGGCCATATCGTAAAGTGAAAGATGTGCGTCCTTACATACATTATAAAACAAAGTCCCCCGCCGCGTGTGTCTGTCTGTCTGAACGCGATAAACTCAAAAACTACCGAACGGATTTTTAAACGGTTTTCACCAATGAACGGAGTGATTCATGCGGAAGGTTTTGGCGTATAATTAATTATGGTTTTGTGTAAATTGGCTGAAATAAGCCGATTATTGTTGAAAACGTCGGTAAATTCAAGCCGACTGGGAAGTTTACTGGCGTGCGCCGCGCAAACCGTAAAAGATACATAAAAATTATGATCTACAGAATAGTTCATCTTAAAAAGTTCAACAAGAAACTCCGCGATGGCATATGTCTATCTTCTAAAGATGACCGACGGTAACCATTATTATCTTTCAGAATTCGATAGAAATTTCATTGTTATTTCGGCAGTTATTTTGACCGGTATTATATTAATATACCCTTATCCAATAAAATATGTTATTTAAATTGGGCATTTAATTGAGATTAAAATATGGCTTGACATCATATAAGTTAAATGAATAGTTTAAAAGATATCACAGATTCAAAATTACGCGTAACAAAATAATTATGGTTGACGGTTACGCGGGCGCAGTGGTAGGAGTCAATGACCTTTTCCTTGGCTATTAGGTTGTAATCCCGGTAGTAAGTTCCGGTGGGATATTTTGCGTCTTCCACGCGGGTGAAACCGCGGGCGAAACCGCGGGCATAAGTTAGTATTTTATAACTAGCAAGCCCTAAACAAATATTGAATAGAATCCTATTGAAAGTATGTTGTGACTAGCTAAAGTAGGGACCTGTAGTGGCCTAAGTTATATATATATATAATATATTTTGTGCCATTAGTACTAAGTAGAATATATTACATTATGTATAACTTGAATTACCAAAGTATTTCTTTATTATAATCTTAGTGCAATGTAGCTTATTTTACGTAGTCTGGTCATAAGTTTTGTTACATATGGAAAGTTAAATAAATGACACAATGAGTTACGCACTACAACCATTTATATATCAAATAAAAAGGTATAAAATACAGATTTAAACCACATTAAAATTATTCGAAATGTCCTCCTCTTGCTTCGATACAAGCCTTCAATCTGCAAGGCCAGTCATCAATCGAAGCACGCACGACATTCATGTCAATATCGGCGACTGCTTTAATCAGGGATGCTTTAAGTGACTCCAAGTTGCGATGGGGTTTAGCGCAGACCTTCTCCTCTAAGTGCTGCCATATTTTGTAATCCAAGGGATTCAAGTCTGGACTGGATGAGGGCCAATCCTCATGCCTGATAAAGTCGATTCCACGGCCCGTGAGCCAGTTTTGGCTACTTTTCGCCTTATGAGCCGGCGCAGAATCCTGCTGGAATACCCAGTGCCTGTTTTCGAACATTGTTTGTGAAAGAGGTTCCACAATGTTTGTTAGGACTGGGTTTTCACTCCTTTTTCACAAAAAAAACACCTCCGTTGGACCCAAATAGGACACCCCAAGCCAAACCATGAATGGCGAAGGGTGATGACCACGCTGAACACGTGGCACACGTTTGTTCGCTTCTTCACTAGAGTGTGCATACACTTTATCATTTTGTTTATTGAAACTCTCCTCAACATTAAAAATGTTTTCGTCCGAAAAAAGTATTTCGCGGTATTTTTTTCCCGCGTACCGCCTTAACAAAATCCGGCTTCTTTCGAGTCTGATTTTCTTCAGCCGTGCGTTAAGAAGATGTGCTGTTTTTTTCTATAAGGACGCAGTCTTAGGTCTTCATTTAACACCCTTTTAACAATAGTTCTGCTTAGTCCCATCTGCAGAGCCAACATTTTTTGCTTGCGGACAGGATTTCGTTGGATTCGCACCTTCATTGCTTTGATGACCGCTGGAGTCCGAACAGTACGAGGTCGACCGCTCCTTTGTTTATCTTCTAATCTTGAATCTTCCCTGCATCGTTTCATAGTACGATAAATAAATCTCAGTGGAATTTTCAAATTTTTCAGCAGTTTGAAAATCTCAGTTGGCGCGTGACCGCAACGATGCAATGCAATTACTGCGACTCTGTCTTCTTTGCGCGTCCACTCCATTTTAGAAAATGAACAAAATTCCAGAAACCCTTTGTTTTTATTTTCTTTAAATATTCAAATTTCGAATGCCCATAATATTTTCCTCGGCTTGTATTCTAAATTCGAAATTTTACCTATGTGACAGAACTTATGGCCCGACTACGTATATTACGTATATTATCAAATGAAAAAGAATGGATTCGTAAATTGAATACCTAACATCGATTGAAATGTTCTAAATTAAATATTATGTAGCTTTATTTGACTTAAAACTCTTGGAATTAGATATTTTCGATATATCTCAGTACTTCATAGGTATAAATCAGTAATTATGTAGAATAGGTACCTATTATGTATATTAGTATTTTATTATCACCAATGTGTTTTATAATATTATGTTTTTTAATGTTTGATATTTATTTTAAAATGAAATAAAATCTATTTAGAAAGTAAATTAACTTGTTTGTATTTATTAGAACATTAGTTATCCTGTTTTAGTGTCTGCTTTTAATAATATTGTTATCTATACAGGGTGACGGGGACGTCGACGCGAAAACTGTTACCATGGATTCAGTACATGATTCTGAACCCCCCTGCGTTGAAATTTTTCGTAGGTTATTTAAAAAAAATCTGCTGTTCCATACATTTTGGCTGCGTCACTTTACTATGATACAGGAGAAAAAAAAAAAAATAACCGACGAATAATTTCAACGGTTCAGAATCATGTACTTTTCGCGTCGATGTCCCTGCCACCCTGTATATATAAAAATCAATTGCCGTGCGTTAGTCTCGCAAAAACTGGAAAATGGCTCGATCGATTGTGATTAAACTTTGGTAAGTTGTTGTATGCGCCGCCGCGGTCGGAAAGGTTCCCAACAAAAAAAAACCTGTCCTTTCTGACGGCAAACTCTAGCACCGCGCGCGCTCATGGGTATAATTAAATAGCGCGCGATTCCCCGGCTTCCTCTTACTCACTTCCGTCCCTTTTCACGAAATCACTCCCACAGATTAAGAAAGCGAGAGGAAAGATGTTACATATCAAAAATAAATAATGAAAAAGGCATTGCATCGCATGGCCGGGCATGAGCTTGTCCTCTATAATTATTATCTCTTGTAAACTTCATTGGAAATTAAGTAATAGAACATTGGGAAAACAATATCGTAGCACAAAGCTTTCTAAAATACTTCGAACATGCTTTGTATAACTCTGTTCAAGCGACTAATTAAGCTTTTAAAGGAGTTCTATACAGGTTGGCAGGGACATCGACGCGATAACTGATACCATGGATTCAGTACATGATTTTAAATCCCCCTGCGTTGAAATTTTTCGTCGGTTATTTAAAAAAAATCTGCTGGCTCATAGAAAAGTGCAATACCTACGCGGTCAAAATGTATGGAACAGTTGATTTCTTTTTTAATAACCGACGAAAATTTTCAACGCAGGTTCAGAATCATATATTGAATCCATGGTATCAGTTTCCGCGTCGATGTCCCTGCCACCTTGTATAAGTACTTGAGGAACAATCACCAGAAACCCCAAAAACAGTTCCCAAAACTTAACCTAGATTTCAGAAGTATCTGTCGGTTCACCTTACTCTGTATCAACATACATATCATATTTATAAAAATACAAGTAGTATATGACGGCAGTGCAGCAGCATTGATTGATGCCCTCCTTGCACAATAGCCGAGAGTACACGAGCGCATCCGTGCCGGACAGACACGCGCGTTGGAAATCAATTACAAGCAATTATTGGGTAAGCTAGCTCACCTATAGCGAACAGGGAAGGGTAGGAGCGAAAGGTCGTATCTTCCTTTGTATGTAGTGGTGTCCCGGCGCCAACTCAGTCGGCTCTCGTTGGGCGGGAATAAAGGACGGGCGCTTGTCGCGCATCGAACGATTGCGCTCCACGAAAATAATCGCGAAAAATGGAATTAGTGTAGGTATCATTCATTAATTCAGTTTAATAAATATTTAATTGATACTACACGATATATTGCGTTGTTTTATGACTAGTTAGGTACTGAAAGTGGGCTCGGTTCGCGATTTTTTACCTCTCTTTGTTTAGATATGACAAAAGGTCCAGTTATTGAAATACATTTTTCGCGTATGAATGTTCAATTGGGAAATCGATTGGTTGCACTTTTGTCTGGAGCACAGGTGCACGGTGCACATGCGTGAAAATATGGTTTATTCTTTTATTTTTAAATAGAATATCTTAATTTTTGGTACTTACTTTTGGTATCAAATATTTATATTATGTAAACTTTGCTTATAGATGATTATTTACTAGAAAATAATTATATTCCAATTGAATAGTATGAAAAATATGTTGGAATTCAGGTATACTTATAACAACTCAAACAATAAACACAATAAACTGTTATTAACGGAGCGTAGGGACACTTGGATAGATATTTATTTTACAAGCAATTTAATAGAAATAAGTACTTACCTGCTTTGTCAATAAGACACAGTAATGATAGTTAATATGTGTTATCACCTTGTTTATTGTTACTTAATGTGGTTCACATGATGTCTCTTTGCTAGTGAAAGGCGGGAAGTGTCCGTAAAATAACCAGATTACGGAAAAATAAAAGTGATCTAAAAAGTACGAAACAAGAAAATATTTCAGACAGAAATAAAGACATAGGTACAAAAATATTCAAGGTGAAGCCGTGTTCGCATGCCTGTAATACCATGAGAACACCTACAAAATTATAATGTCATGTAACGACGGATTTACCTTGACCATTATTGTACCTTTTTTTTTTTTGAGGGTGTGAAATTATCAAATAACTTCTCCCGCTCTGCGCGGAGCGGGAGGGTGTGTCAGAATTTTACTGACTAAAACCCACCCGTGTTCCTTCCGTTGCCTGTGTGCCGGGGCCGCGATATCCCTTTCGGACAAGCCCGCAACCCCAGCAGGCATTGGTCCTTACGGACCCCGTCAGTTGGTGCTGACATCTCTTTGAGGCGCGCGTGGAACACAACGCGCCGTCGACACGGGCCTGGTCCTTATCGGACGGCGAGCTACCCATTGCTCACCGTCCGCAAGCCCGCGCCTACGGTGGCCGGAAGTCGGCTCGCGACTCCCGACGCCCGGGGCGTCTCCTGCGGCGACTAGGGGCGCGAGGGCGCGCATCTTGCATCTCCCTCGCGCGCTCCGCCTCCTCCTTCGCGAGCATAACTGCTTCGCAGAAGGAGGTGACGGCCTCCCACGCACTCTCGCTCCGAACCATGGCCTGAACCAGGGCCGGACGCGAGAGATCGTCGCCGCCGATCGCCTCCGTGAGGGCACGGCGGTGCTCCGCCCAAGCCGGGCAGATCTCCACCGTATGCTCCACCGTGTCCTCCGCGCGATCCACACAGTGGTGACACCCCGGCGTTTCCTCCCGCCTTATGCGGAACAGGAACCTCCCGAAACAGCCGTGTCCGGTGAGGACCTGTGTCAGGCGGAAGGTGAGGACGCCGTGGCGCCTCTCTAGCCACTCCTCAAAGAGGGGACTTATCGCCACAATTGTGGCGTGCCCAACCATTTTTGTACCTATGTCTTGATTTCTATCTTTTCTACGGTCGTATGGGTCCCCGAAACGATCAATTGCAATGGTCAATTTTTACATGATGCGCAAATTCATCGTCTACCAAATGCAATTGGAACATTGACAATATTACTACAATAAAAATGTATGGCAATTGATCAATTGCATTCCATTAGGGGTCCCCGAAACGATCAATTGCCATCAATTTGTATTGTAGATAGTATTATTGTCAATCGCTTCAATTGCATTTGGTAGACGATCAATTTGTGCATCATTCACGTAAAAATGGACAATTAATTGCAATTGCTCGTTTTGTTGACTCTTTAGGATGGGACACTTGATAGTTTTATGACCAGACACTCTAAACACAATATCCACGTAACCCCCATGCACCCTGCCACTCTGATATGCGCTAAACGCTAACAAATCAGTAATAAAGCTCTTTGATCGTGTTCGATTACGGAACTAAATGTCTTAAGTCTCATTTCTTATTTCGTTTATAATCAAAGTAACAATTGATCTAGAAAAAAATATATCTTGTGGCTGGATAATAAACTATATTTTCTTACTGTGAATACTTAGACATAAAAGCCGAGCAATCTTGATTTTATTTAAATAATTTAAAAAAAACCGGCTAAGTGCTTGTTGGACCACGCACAATGAAGGGTTTCATAGTTGGGATGAATTTATCCCAAGAACAAACTTAACATTGTAAAAAATTAATCGAGCGAAAATGTTACAATTACGTAAATGTCTGTCTTGTACATGGAAAGCTTGTACGCGTGACTGTTTCAGAATATCAATGCAAATTAACACCCAAATTAGGGATCCTCCTCTTAAACGTGTCGGTTATTTTGACTCATCAGAAGTAGATGATAGAAGACGGGTCTTTACTCGTATCCGTATAAAAAACTTACAACCCCTCGACCCTCCTACATTTCACAATTGTTCGTTGAAGCGTTCAGACCTGCAAACAGGACAAAAACTGTCAGCGTTCTCACGTAAGGAGTCCTGACGAATTATCCCTAAGGGGCGAGCACGGCCTACTGTGACATGGCTTGAGTGTGTCTTAAATGCTAGTACGGGTCAACCATGTGACATAATCTAAAGCGCGATATGTTTTTCTCGACTTCAAAGTGTGACATAGTAAACGGGTTTTTGGAACGAAGTTCTTTAACGCGGCTTCATACTTGCGTCTGTCTTCTTCTAATTCGATAAAGAGAGAGAGAGAATGTTTAAATTTAGTCAAAACGAACATCCAAGATGGCGGCTGCGATTTTTTTTTCAGTTTTTGCTATGGTTGTCGTTTTTGTAGTTTTCGTGGTCGCTATGGTCGATCTTCTTTCTTCAATCTTCTCTTCAAAATTTTCAGAGCCGCCATCTTGGATTGACATTTTGACCGCTCTACGAGCACCTTCGAAAACTATGAAAACAATACCCAAGATGAAAAATTTGAAAATGTTCGATTTTGGATTTTCATTTTGACCAAATTCACACTTCCCTCTCTCTCTCTCTATCTATCTCTCGATAGAAAGTAATTAAGCAGCGAAATCTAATGTTTATTCAATTTTTAAATTTTGTAACCACCTCCGAACGAACGCGTTTTCTTAATCATCCGTCAAAATGTGAGATTTCTGATAAAATGGGTGCACCCGTAGTAGCAATTAAACATAATGAAGTTATGTCACAAGTCGAGAAATTATCAACAACAAATGCCTCTAGATTTATGTAACATGGTTGACCCGTGCTAGCATTTAAGACTAATTGTAAGACATGACAAAATTTGTAATGTCTTGTCACGAACGTCTTGTGTTCGTTCCGCTGGTTGTTAGACTGAGGGAGGCATATAGGCAGATATGTGATTAAACCAGCACGCTAAGCATGCCCACAACAGAAACCGGTTTTGTCGACGGAAGAATAGCCAAAATGACAAATAAACAACACAAGCTGTCATTTTGTCTATTCGACAAAACCCGTTTCTATGGTTGTTATGCTGCGCTTGCTGGTAGACTAATAAGGTAACTGCGTAGTTTCTTAGCATCGCTGGTAGCGTGTGTGGCAGCAGCTACGCCCGCGCCTCAATGTGAACGTGCACCAGCACACGCTCCCCCCGCGGACCATCACTACCGCATCAGTGTGTCTGGAGAACCCGACCTGTTCCTTCCGGGAGAGCTATATACAGGTATGTGTTTAACATTCGTGACCGCCAATAGATACTTAAGCCATATTCGTAGGTTACCGCCGAAGTTCACCGAACCACACTGAATTAATTGATGTTGAAAGAGGCTTTTCGCTTGTACCTACCGCGGAAGAGACGCATCCCACTAAATTTTATTCGACATGTAGTAGACAGAGTTGGTACGAGCATTGCAGACTGCGGGTGGGTACCTATCATTCTAACTATCCTAACTTTAATATTATAAATAGGAAAGTGAGTTTGTTTGTTTATTTGTTATGCTTTCACGCTAAAAGGGCTGAACGGATTTGGATGAAATTTGGCACATTTTCATCCAAATACCTAAATCAAAAATAATAAATAGGTACCAAATAGAACTACAGCTATGCTCTTTCGGTAATAGCTGCATGCAACAAGCCTATTTTAAACGATACATTCCAAGATTGCCAAAGATTTAAACTCGAGCGAGACCGATAATTAATTAGCTAGCTATAGCTAGCGACACATTGTGATCCTATTACACCTTTAGTAATATATTACTAAAGGTGTAATAGGATCGCAATGTGAATTGGAATTATTTGCTTATAGTGTCACTCCAAGGTATAGACAGTGGGCAAGGACCGACGCCTTTCATAGGCTTCAAGATATGGGTGGAGATAAAACCTGACCAGGCCAAGACTGATAAGGCCGGAAGCCAGCCGAATGTAACAGAAGCCTCCAATCTGACGCTGGGCACGTTCCAGGCGTATGACGCACAGGCGAAGTTACAAGAAGTCTGCTCGCCCGCCGTTGACAACGCTACTGCGCATCCCAAAACTGAAGTTCAGGTAAGTGAAAAGAAATGTAAATATTCTCTCTAAGATTGGCATGTTTCAAATTATGACCCTTGAATAAGTGATAATGGGATAGCGGCTTCTTGTGAAGTTGTGAGTAGGTTATGAATATTTTAGGACGGTCAGATTCGGGTTTCATTAAATATTTAAAAAAAAACCGCTCTCTTTTGCTCATGTTTTGATATTTTCGTTATTCCAGCCTCAAACTAATACTCTTTACAAATGATTGTAGATTTTTCAATAACCATTAGCGTGCTATTAACGTGAGTGTAATGCGAATGTGTTATACTCGTAATTATGGTTTTCTATGTTTATTTCGTTATCTATGTATGTAGGTATTTATTGAAAATTGTATGTGGAGGTATATCTCGACATTAAAAGATTTCATTTCATGTCATTAGGTAGGTTGGGCAGTTAGTTGCACCACTTTTTACTCAGCTTAATAAACTAGTGGTGAGAGGGGACTGGACTTTGTAGGTTATTACCTCACCCTAATTAAGAGGAATAATTATTATTTGAAGTTTGAATTTCATTGCCTTAATATTCTTGATCTTATAATCTTGTAAGGGGAGTGATATGAAGATTCGATTGACGTTGTTTCGACACACGCTATTTCGAAAAAAATTGCGAGTTGTACGCCAGTTCGAAAACACATTGAATCAAAAACCGCTACATCGAATGACGTTATCGTGAACACGCTGATGCGAAAAACTTTTTGAAATTTAGTTACACTAGTATCGAAATCCACTGTTGCGTTAATTTTTCTAGGAATCGAACTCACGACCACGAGGAGACACAGCAAGCCTCGTCTTTGGATTGGGTTTGGGAAACAAGAGCAGTGAGAAGTATTATTTTCAGTTAACTTTTATTTCTTGCTTTTTAGTGGGACAGTTTGTAATTTATCTAAGTTACAATAGCCTAATGTCAACTGCTCATCATCTTTTACAAAACATTGCTTTTCCAGATACAGGGACGTTAATCGTTGAGTTCTCCTGGTACTTCATCATCAGCTCCACTTCTCCATATACACTGTGACGAGCATAAATTGCTTCACTTCACGAGTTATTATATAAAAAAAAAAAAACACTATAGGTGTGCCTATAATATTTGAAGAGTCCTTCGATTTCTCCAGGATCCCATCATCAGATCTTGACCTGATGACACTGGGATCACCTCGGAAGTATACCCTTTGAACCAAAAAAATAATTTAGCAAATCCATACGTGAGGGAGTTACGCCCGAAAAAATAAAAAAATATTCGAATTAATAACCTCCTCCTTTTAGAAATCATTTTAAAATGTTCATCACAGATTAAATGACTGATTACAATACTTTTGCAGCACAAAGTTTTTTTATCCACAAAGCTAACAAGATATTCAAAAAGTTTTTCACATCAGCGTGTTCGCGATAACGTCATTCGATATAGCGGTTTTCGATTCAATGTGTTTTCGAACTGGCGTACAACTCGCATTTTTTTTCGAAATAGCGTGCGTTGAAACAACGTCATTCGAATCTTCATATCATTTCCTCTTGTAAGACGTAGGAGACTAGTCTCCACGACACAGCGAAAGGGAATACTAGTGTGGAGCCTAGTGCTATTTAAATTGTAATGTTCTCTTAAACGATAAAGTTTTTATTTCTTATGTAATACTGCGTGTAAATGATGTGTGGACGTTAACGAAGCAAAAAATAAAGTGTAAAGTGTGAAATTACTGTATACCGATTGTGTTATGATGTTCCCTAGGTGATATGGAACGCGCCGTCAGCTTCGGGTATCGGTCCTGTTGGCGAGGTTTGCGTGCGAGTATGTGCGCGCGCTGGTCCGTACCCGGGGGTGGGAGGCAATGGCGGTGGCTGGTCGGTGCTGGCCCGCGAGCTTTGCGCTGCGCCTAGGGCTCCGCACTACTCTGCCAAGCTTCCGCCTATTCTTGAGCCCTGCTGCGCCTGCGATGAGGCCAAGTACGAGGTATGTGGACTAGTAAATTGGTGATCTTTTGTCTGTTGGGCCTGAAACACCAGGTCATTTTGTTTTTCACTCATGGACAAGAAGACAAGCGTACACAAGCAGTTTACGGGGTTTGTTCACCGGAACAACCTTGTTAGCTTTTTTCAGTCTGGATTCAAGCCTGGGCACACTACAGGTTCTGCTCTCCTTAAAGTGACTGATGACGTTAGAGAAGCGATGGAGGATACCAAGGTTACCGTTTTGGTATTAATTGATTTCTCCAATGCCTTTAACACCGTCAGCCACGATATTCTCCTTTCTATCCTCTCTCATCTTATGGTTTCGTCCGAGGCTCTGGAATGGTTCACGTCTTATCTTCGGGGACGTCAGTGGTCGTTTCGCGTTGATGAGAGCTCATCGAGTTGGCGCGACCTGGATGCTGGTGTTCCACAAGGCGGTATTCTTTCTCCACTGTTATTCTCCATCTTCATTAATTTTATACTCAATACTCAATTATTTATTGCATTCCATATGTATTACATAAATGGTATAACAAAGTAAAAGACCAATATGGACCCTGTCGGGCACAGCAAAATTTGGAGAGAGGATATATAATAGGTATATATATATAGTAAATATGTATGTATGTGCATGTAGTTTGTAACCTATTTACATAAATAGGTTACAAACTGTTGTACCTATTTTAGTTATAATGCATTAAAATATTTAATATTGATTTTTTCTTTGTTCCTCTTAATTAGAGCACCTGCCATCTAATCTCTTCACCACCCTTGGTTGACTGGTAGAGAATGCCTAAGGCATTAAGTCCGCCGTTGCACTTTATTGAGTATGAAAAGTTTAAATAAATAAAGATATTAATAATTATAATATTTGGTTACATATTAAATGAATAAATTGAATGATTTTATATTTAAAAATATATCTAAGATGTAATTTTTTTAAATAAAGGAGATAATAATAGGGGGAGGCGGGGAGTAACGACGGCACAGGGAACGACGATCGCGATGGTCACAATTATGCAAATATATAGACAAGCTTACAATGTCCTATATTCAATAAGAGAGAGCCATTTTGTATCAATCAACAGTGCAGTAGCGACTGGACATGAGATTGCACTCGCCCATTTTATACAGCTTAAAAGATTTTCACTCGAAGTTAGATGTCATTTTTTGTGTTACTTTGAAGCTTGTAAAAAGCTAAATATTGATTTAATTATTTTGATATTTATTCAGTTATTATTGTTTAATTTACTCTGCTTGAATATTGTGTTTTAAATTCTTTGTTTTGTATCGGGGTGCGACGACGACGGGGACATGTGTGCGGGAACTACAGTTCGGCAACTAGTACATTTCTATTCATGTATGAATATGGTAGTATTGTATTAGGTATCAATTAATCATCGTGCGGATATTTAAAAAAACTACAAGGGGGACTTAGTCCATATAAAATATGAAAAAAACCTAGCATGACCACAACACAATGACGAACTCGCGTGCATGACAACCACAGAAACGGGTCTTGTCGACGGAAGAATAGGCAAAATGACAGATAAACATTCACAATTTCTCATTTTGTCTATTCCTCGTCGACAAAACCCGTTTCTATGGTTGTCATGCTACGTCTGCAGGTGGGTTCTCTTAGACCTGATTTTAGGTACCCCATGTTGCCCCTACCACGGGGCATAATGGGTTTTTAGAGTCCGCTGAAAATTAATTTTTTTTGATTGCTTAATTATGTAATTATTTTACCAAAAATTGTACCAGATTGTAGTAGATAGTCTATTTGCCGCATCTATGAAAGATCATCATGATGTGCGAAGTTATGATAACTATGATAAGATTTACATATTTAGATTATCTCAGACAAGGGAAACTTTTCTACATACGTAAAGTAAAATATATCCATTACAACGAAAATAAATCGTTTGACAGGTAACATTTGAATGCCTGTGGTCCCGCAACACGCATCCACGTGAGTTTCCACCAGAGAGTGCGCACGCACACTTCGGTGACGTAATCGGCGCGTCGCACACCGCTCAGTTCCGGGTGTGGCAGGAGGGGCGGGTTGCTAGCCCAGGAGTCAAGCGACTGGCTGATGACGGCACCACCGTGGCACTGGAGAAGGAACTTAAGGCTGAGGTAAGTAAGTATGATGTATGGTTTGTTCCAAAAGTATCAGATGAAAATGTAAACAAATAATGGACCAGAAACGTACCTGTGGATGCCAATATGTAGTGCCACTTACAAATTGAGTGCTTTGATGTGATCATTTTGAATCTTAAACCCCAAATTCTAATTTTAAAACACCTTAAAGATATTTTTCATTTGACGATTGAGTTTTAACTTTATAACCTCAACTTAACGATGATTTTTAAATTACAATTTAATAATGTTATTTTAAACAATAATTATTGTTGGACAAAATGGTGAGATATACATTTGAAACCCAGGGCACAGATGCCCAGGGGCCTATTGGGTCTTCAGCACAGGCAGAAATCACCCAGCTTTCTATAGGTATTTTTGGATTGCTGTCTCTAGATGGACTTCGAAGGGCTACAGTTCACCCGCAGATCTCATAGGATCTGTATATTTCCTAGTTATTTTATTGTGGTCCCGGTTCCGGATTCTGTACTATAAGGGAGATGTTTGGGAAGCTGGATCTGGATGCTGTGGTATATACGTAGATAATGTGATGAAAAACTAAATTTGAAAAAGTCTCTTTACCCGATCTCCTATTCCTCAGAGCGACCACATCAGGACAATAATCAAAGCACGCGGCATATCCTGGCAGCAAGTAGGCGGGGCCGGGATACCGAACACATTCGCGGTTTTCCGAGTGGACGCGAAGCATCATTTGATATCATTGGCTGCGAAACTAGCGCCCTCTCCTGATTGGATCGTGGGGGTTTCAGCTCTGGAACTGTGCAATGCCAACTGTACTTGGAGTAGATCGGCTACTATACCCTTGTATCCGTATGACGCTGGAACTGACAATGGTGTTAGCTATACGGTGAGTTGTGAATCGTTATACCTATTCCATTGCTCTTTGATTAATATTATCTGTTTCTACGCTTTGCCAACCAAAGCAAGGTGTATAAAAATAGATTGGTATGGTGGAACCCATTTTTTTTGTTTTTTTGTTTAATATTCTGTTTCAAAATTATATCATATTTCTTCCTTTGTTGCATGTAATCTGTTTATAAAATTCCTTTGCATCAAAGTGTGTAACAGTAACTCTGATACATTGCAAGAAGGTCCTTTGGTGCGCGAAAGACGTTGACAGGGGGCGCTACTCGCAAACATTTGTGTTATTGTTTTGAGAAATGTATTGAAAAACCAAGGTGGTAGCGGCAGTTCCGATTCCGGCCACGAGCCAAAAGATCAGTAAAGTAGAGTAGTAAAGTAGATGTGGCAGTAAGGGCACCTGAACCGTTGTAGCTACAGGAAAACGGCCTTGAGAGACTGTCCTTAACTATTCAGCAAGAAAATGGTCAGTTTTCCCAAAAAGTTTTTTGGATTCCGATCGATCCTGTTTTTTATAAGGATCAAAAAACTCTATTAGACCAACTGAGGGTTGAGTACTAGAAAAGTCAGAAATCGCAAAAAACTTTTCTCTTACATTTCGTAGGAAATGAGACTCCAACTTAGTTTTTACGGTGGATAGACTGGCCGAAAATAAAAAAAAAACAATGGAAATTTCAATTTTGAAAATACGCGTTATACTTTTATTTTATTTGAGAACAAAATTTTGATGGTTTGTTGCTTTAAAAAATACTTTTTCCATACGAGTAGACAGTCTTTATTACCGTTTCCTATATTAGTCGGAAAGTTCAAAATTATTAAAATAAACTATGTGAATCCTAATGCAGATCAAAATGTCTCAAAAAGTTAAGGGCAGTCTCCTAAGACCATTCTCTTGTAGCTACAACGGTTAAGGTAGCTGCCCTGTCTCAAAAATCCATCCTGTATATGCTTGCAGTCCCACCGCAACCCCACGATGCCGGCGACGCCCGTGCGCGCTCTGCGACCCGACTGGCCGCGTGACGCCCGCTCGCCGTTCTACAGCACTACAGGGGAAATGAGGCCCTTCGCCAGACTGAGACTAACGAGACTGCGGCTCTACGAGAAAAGCTGTGACGGGACCGGTAATGTGGAACATTTACAAAGGTTTAAATATTTTTTTCGATAGCTATCTGAATAGTGTTAGGCGAGAATTAAGCTACTAAACACCTTATTAAAAGTACCTCAGCGGGACGAAGAAGATTAACCCTGAATCCCTGATTGACCAGTGCGCTGGTCTCAGAACATGCAGTTCTTACTTTAAACTAAACATAACTGTCCTTTCCTTTGCAGAACAGCATCACCATTTCCAGTCGTCTAATAATAACTTTAATTTAGGAAACTTCCTCTTCCAAAATTCACTTTGTAGTGTTTTTTTTCCGATTTCGCACCACAAAATCTTCTGAACGTTCTGCACGTGTAATTTTTGCCGTTAACATGTTATGTCTCTTCATATCTCCGTTAATCGTCTTGTGCGGGGTCAGAAGGAGAGCAAGACCGCGTACCGGAGCAGACGCACGGCAACGTGCCGGCCGGCGGGGCTTGCGCCGTGCACGCGTGGGGGGCCTGGGGCCCCTGCAGCGTGTCTTGCGGGCCCGGGCGCGCGACCCGACAGCGACACTACATGTGGCCCACCAGAGCTTACGCCGAGGCCTGCCGAGTGGCGCTCACTGACTACCGCCGTTGTCATGGACCGAGGATGCATTGCAGGTATGTTCTTGTTATAGGTTTTGGAACCCTTTTGTGAGTTACGTGTTACTAACTTTTTGATATGTGCATAAAGTATTCCTTTTGGCCAGTTTCAAAAAGAGGAAGATGTTTTTGTTGCCTTTGCTGTATTCAGGAGCAATTAAATACAAAACACCTATGAAATACTAAAGAAACCTATCCTAATCACCAGTCTATTGCCATCCACAGTCAGGCCATGCACGGCCGGGCATGCGTATTTATTCGGGTCGGCAAATCCGATTCGGCATTGTTAGTTGAACAACAAAGTCGACCCGAAGCAATACACTACTTATATTCGATTTTGCCGCCGAGCTGTGTCCATTAATGCCAACACGAACTTAATTAATTCGAACCCAAAAGCAGGGTCGACAGTAGGGCCAATATGTTACAATCATAGACATAGAGTTTTGATAAAAAGATATCTTTCAATCTCGAACCTAAGCCAGTAAAGCCTAAAAATAATAATTAGTAACATACTTAGGGCGGATTAGTATTAGTAACATACTTAGGAGCTCGTAGCTAAGGAATAACAGCCGCCCGGGTCTATCCATCATGTTAAGCTACGCTTGCAGAAGTTGGCCCGTGGATGGGTGACCATCTTTACATACCGAGACTCCTCCGTGCCTCGGAAAGCACGTTAAGCCGCTGGTCCCGGTTGTCATTCGTGGATCTTTGACAGTCGTTACGGGTCGTCAGAAGCCCGAAAGTCTGACAACCAGTCTTACCCAGGGGTTACCACAGTTACTGGGTTGTGGAGGTCAGATAGGTAGTCGCTCCATGTAAAATACTGGTATTCAGCTGCATCCGGTTAGACTGGAAGCCGACTCCAACATAGTTGGGAAAAGGCTAGGTAGATTGACTTTATAGAAACAACTATTTTATCTGCTTTATGTCACTGTTATTTTTTATGTTTTTCCTATTAATTAAAATTGGAACATTGCGACTTTGTTATTACAGGCTTTCTGAAAACAGACAGGTTTAGGCAGCACAGTCGGTTGTGTCTTTCTAGAGAGTGGTCAAGCCTCACAAAAGTGATTCTCAGTCCACTCTCTGTCTATTGTTACAACATAGAACCAGCCATCTCACTCCCATCCTCACATTTGACCCAGAGCGCCATCAGAATACGAGCCGGACCCCGCGGAGTCCGGCGGGCCGTGCGCCGTGTCCAACTGGTCGGAGTGGTCGCCGTGCGAGGGCTGCGGCGTGCGCGCGCGCGTGCGCCAGTACGTGGCCCCGCGCGCCTACAAGCGCTGCCACATCGGGTACCGCGCGCGCACCGTCATGAGCCAGGCCATGCCGTGCGCGGTGGGGCCCTGCCAGAAGTAAGGGTTCTACCATAGAGATATACGTTTTGATAAGGGCAACTAGCTTCAACTTTCTGAGTGAACAGTGAACAGAACTGACCGACTCCTTGACAATTCAAAAGTTGAAATAAATCCTTTTAGTTTGATTCGCAGACCGCGCTTTGACGTTAATTTGCTTAGTAAAGTAAGCGTTTCATACGACTAAGAACCTATTTGTTTGCCAATAATGATCGATATGTCGTCTAATCTATACGACTATGAAATCGTATAAGACGCTTACTTAACAGTATAAAAGTACGGTCTATGAATCTCAACCTAAAGAATGCTTAGATTTTGTTTGTATTTGTTTCAGACCTCCCCCAAAATCAAACATAAGCGCATTTGACTGGTTCTTTGTGGTATGTCCAACGATATTTTTTTTTGAATTTACTTTGTTTAATTTCATGGTTTCACGTATTAGTCTAGCTTGAAGCTTCAGGGTGTGTACTCTGCGTTTGCAATTTCGTTTCCAAACATATAAACAAATATGTTTTTATGGAAAAACTACTTTAACACCCAAACATTTTGTCTTTTTTGGTACTTACCAGACATTTTGAAATCAACTTAACATCTGGAGGGTTCACTCTACTCGCATATGGAATGCCGGGAGCCCTCGCTGAGGGCTAATTTTAAATGTAGGTTTTTCTAGCGAATACAGCATTATAATCTGTGAAAATAAAATCTGTTGTATATTTTAACAAGAAATTTAGTATATTGCGTTGGTTTTAAAATACGTAGTATTTTGATATTCCAAATATTTTTTGTGTCAAGAGGCCAGTATTTCAGGTGTGGAAAACCATTTTGACGGTTACAAATATTCACAAAAAATTTGAAAGACACCCCTGTCTCGGGATCAGAGCAAGTGTTATCTTTTCAAGTTCCCACCAAGCCACCACGCGGCATAGCATGTGAGCTCTATGAAAAGTGGGTGGAGTCGAAAATGTTAATATACACTATCCTCCATATGGTTTTGCTTTAATGTACATAAATAACAGCTAGGATAGGATATTACATTGTTATTTTAATTAATTAATTAGGTGTAAGATATTATATACACTTAAACAAAGTTGATATTCATTAGTGTTTAAATTACATCAATTGGAAACAAGCATTTGAATAGATTTTATTACGTACAGGATACTCCGCGCGGCGACTGCCACGTGACGTCATGGGGCACCTGGTCGCCATGTACGGCCAAGTGCGGGCGCGGCCGGCGCCTGCGCACGCGCCTGTACGTCGCGCACAACTCTACCGTGCAGCAGGCCATGACGCGCCGCCTGTTCGATATGTGGAGCAAGCGGTTCATGGAGCTACAGACGCTTGTAAGTACTAGGCTAGCAGATAGGTAGAGTCTATGCTTTTATGTCTTCTCCAGTTGAAATTCGAATACAGGAGATGCACCCAAGAGAACTAATTCTGTTTTCATTACCAACAGGCACTTGTGGTGTAATATTATGTAAATTATAAGGGTGTGTGTGTTTATATTATCATATTAGATCAGTGTTAGAATTAACATCTCTGAAGTTCCCAGGGCAGGATGCCAGAAAGATCATTTCCGAATAGGAGTTGACGATCAGCGGAGTAATTGCGTAACACAAATAAAATGACAAGTGATCACCTTTCATTTTGACAGTTCAGCCACTTTCAATGCGTTATTTACGTTGTTATGCAGACGAATTTTTCAAACCTTTGAAGCAATGGGCTAAGAATTTCCTTCAAAACCCTCGGAAAGTGATTGAAAGTGTGTTACGTAATTAGGTTTGCGGTTATTCCTGTCCTACGCCGCCACTCTTCAACTAAAAATTTACTTAAAGTTAACAAACACAAAATAACCTGTAACTTATCTATACATGAGTAACATTTATCTACTTAAGCGTTTTTTATAGCCGTTTCATCAAGAGAACTCGACGGACGAGGACCCAGCTGTAGAGAGTCAGGTTCAAGAGTACATCGACCGCTGCCAGTTCACTCTCACGCAGCAAGAGGCGCTATGTGACGGAGATGACATCAGCTGCCTCAATAATACCACTCCGCTTGGTAAGCTTTGATGTAGTATTTAAAAAAAAAGAATAAAATTCATCATTTTTGCAATTGCTAGGTACAGGCTACCGTACAGTCTTTAAAATATTATTTTTATCTAGTCAGGACAGGACGCAGTACCTTTTGAAGTAGCTTGGCACTGAGCAGACTGCATAGAGAACTTTATTGGGAAAAGCGTCAAGGTAGCACGCGAAATTCAAATATTCTTACGTTTTTTGCAATTTGCAGGTCAGTATCAGGTTGTATGTGACAGCACTGATAGCCTAGTGGTGTGAACGTTAGACTGCTAAGTCATAGGTCTCGTGTTCGAACCGAAGGCACGCACCGTTGGCTTTTCGGATTCATGTGCGCATTGTATAATTATCACTTGCTTTAAAAACGGTGAAGGAAAACATCGTGAAGAAACCAGCATGCCTGAGAGATATTTCTCGACGCCATGTGAAGGCAAGTCAGAGGTCTATGGCGGTTTTAAAACTCTGACACCAAGTTAGTCACTAACCATACGAAAAGAAGAAGAAGAATGTTGATCTAAATATGATTCGCGGCCGTAATAAATATTTATTTGTAGAATTATAAGGGTTATCGGTAAAAAAATGTGAAATTGTTACTGTCAGTGGCGGAGTGAATTCCGATTTTGGCCACGCGCAAAAATAACCTGAAGGTGTTGTACTAATGAGGTAATGTTACTCTATGCTTACAGAGGTGTGCAAGCAGCCGATGTCGGTGGGCCACTGCCGTGGCTACGAGGAGCGCTGGTTCTACGAGTGGGCCAAGAGCACGTGCGAGCCCTTCGGCTTCAGCGGCTGCGGCGGCAACGGGAACAACTTCCGCACCCGCGACCACTGCCTGCGAGCCTGCGTGACGAGAGTTAATACTACTGAGGAGAATGGTACGCTATCTCTTTATATTCTGTCTTCTATTCAGCCTATTGCTAGGTCCAACGGATTTTGGAGAGATTTGGGATAGCACATGCCTTCCGATTGTCACGCACTGCGAGGGTGTTGTTGGAAACAACTTGCTTGTATCCAGAAGATCAGCTCCTGTAATTAATTGCTTTAATCGCCTCTGTGGACTAGTGGTTAGACTGTCTCAGACCTCAGAGGTCCCGGGTTCGATTCCCAGTGGGGGCAATATGTTCTGCTTGGTTTGGTTGGTGGTAGGGATTGTTCTAAGTCCGCCTGGCTAGCTACCACCATCTTATCAAAGTCTGTCGCCATAACAATAATGTTATCAGCATTGTTGTGTTTCGGCAGGCGAGATGCAGGCAAAGAGATTCCCCGACATGGCTTTAAAAAAAAATTAAAACGCTCTAAATTTTGTCGCAATATCATGTCAGCGAAAATAAATGACATAAAATTTTCAAAAATGTACGTAAATAAACTTGTAGGCTTGCGAACTGGCAGAAATCGTCACGCGAAAAAGCGTTTATACTCGCGACTGTCTTCTTCTAATTCAAAGTGAAAGAAAGAGAGAGAGTGAGAAAGAGAGAGAAAGAGAGTGAGAAAGAGAGAGAGAAACAGAAAGATAGAGAAAGAGAGCGAGATAGAGAAGGAGAGAAAGAGAGCGAGAGAGAGAAAGAGAAAGAGAGAGAGAAAGAACGAGAAGAGATAAAGATAGAGAGGAAGAGAGAGAGAAAGAGAGGGAGAAAGAGAGAGAGGAAGAGAGAGAGGAAGAGAGAGAGAAAGTGTGAATTTGGTCAAAATGTAAATTAAAAAATGCGAAAATTTTGTATTTGTTTTAAATCATACGAGAGGAGAAACCTCCTTCCTCCCACCTTCCTTCCTTTCCTTCCTGACCCTGACGGGGGTCCCTCGACCGCACACGTGTTTTTTTTTAAGGCTTTCTTTCTTTTGTTTATTTTTTTCGCAGTCACCACTGTTGCTAACGAGGCAACGGCCGCGGCTATGAAAAAGTTGAAGCCAACACCGCCCCATGAAGATAATGAAGTGATACAAAACGATGGCCCACCGCTATATGGCAAGTAATTGTTAATTTTATACCTATCTTGTCTGTCGTCAGTCTGCATTGCGTAGGTAGAAAATCTCCTTTTTGTGTTAAATTTATATGTGCTTTGCGCTGACAGAACATAAAACCATAATTTAAGGGGATATGGGGACTAATTCGGCCTGCAATTCTGAAAATTGCCGAAAGCCGAAAATTGCATTCGTTCATGCATTCTAATCTAGTGGGGACTAGATTGATATTGAAAATAAAAAATGAGGAACAATGAATTTTTGGAGCTTTTATAAATCAGTCGGAGAACTTTTTCCACTAGAAAATCCGGAGTGTCCCGGGATATGGAACCGTCTTTTCACATAGATACCTAGTAGATATCTATATGAAAAGTTGTGTGTGTGTTTTTACATAAATACAAAGTTATGTATGTATGTAAAACTAAGGCAAACTAATCTAATCTTCCTCTCTTTCAAAAGTGAACCATATCGCAAAATTGTTAATACCCAGTCAATTGCATCGCGAGCTTTCTAATAACATATCCGATTTACAATATACCATTTCAATTATGTCAATCCGTTAAGATGAGTATACACTTGAGACTAGAGCATTTTCTCGAGCATTTCCTTGCAATGCAACGTTCTTACGAATGGTAAAATACAAGCAAAAGCCCAACTTAGAAAGCATTTCCATGTAATGTAACGCTCCTGGGAATGCTCGACACCGTTTTTCGAAGTAATGCTCACGACGAGGCGAGTAAGTATTTACCTGTAACATTCCTTCCTGTTCTCTATAATGTGTAAAAAAAACTCTGTTCGATCCGTGAGGGTGTTGTTAAGTATCCTACTGACATTCTATTTTTGTGGTAATTTTCAGAAAAAAAGATTAAAAAAAACCGTGTATTTTTTTTCAAACGGGAATTTTTCCGGGGCAGGGGGCGCGGGTAGCAGTCGTTTAGTTTAGTTTGTTTATATGTCTACAAGTCATAACTTATGACACCTGTTGAAAATTTGAATATTTTTGATGGAATTGGGATAATTTTGGTACTAAAATCGTGAATTTTAAATAGCATAAACTTTTTTATTTTCAATAATACTTAATAAGATTTTTTATTACTTTTTGGTAATGTTATTGCAGTATATATGTGCCCTTTTTGCGGTTCGAACAGGATTTTTATTACACATTGTATATCTCCGCGCACCTCATTCCGTATTGCACATTTTCTTCTTCTTTGCTCACTGAAATGTTATACAAATTCGTTCGTTTGTTTGCAAAATCAAGTTGTAAGTAACAAAGCGTAGTGCTCTTTTGTTCGGTTCGTGAAAGGGTGACACATTACAGCGGTTCGTTGTTTTGTTACAAAGAAATGCTCTAGTCTATACTCACCTTTAGACTGCACGTTGCTGTGAATGAAATGAATGTACGGAAATATATGTTTTATGTAGGTACAGTTAACAAAAGAGTTGGATGTGCAGTCAAGAAGTACCCGGGCGGTAATAAGGGACAACGAAATTTTGAAAAAGACTTACAGACGCGTGAATGACAGTGATGAGTGATGGTCTTTTTTTCTGTATATATTGTGTGCATTTAACTGCGTCAAATACAAATTTCTTTCTTTCTTTACAAAGTCAAACTTTTACAAAAATCAATGTGCCATATTTACGGCCAGCCACTGTAACTGTAAAATCTTTACATTTCGCGAGTATTTTCATTGTTTTTTCGTACTTTGATGTCATTCATGAGTTTTAGGTATAACAGTTTCGTTCTATGCTCGGTTGCGCCTTCGGATTTGTACCCCAGGGTCAAATTAAATTAGCTAGCGAAACTCCGCAGACGTGATGAGTATTGATCAAACGTAAAAAAAAAAAAAATTGCTGAATCGGTACACATCTCTGGAGCGTAGGTTCCGGACCACCTCTAACACCACTTTGAGCGTATTTGCGAACAGGTTTGATTGCCAGCACAAGGGTTACATTGTTATATTATTAATGTAATGACAAACAAACAAATGACTCAGAGGCAGGTGTATAATTAATCATTTTAATACCAGCGGTCGTTATCCGAAAAAACATCATTAATTATTTTTTTTCCGTTTTGTCATGTTTAGATATCGTTACCCATAAAGTCTGTGGAGTTTTGCTAGCTAATTTAATTTGACCCTGTATATTTTGAGTTTTCTGCATACTTAACTCTTTTGTTGTCTGTACCGACTTATAATCTACTTGATGTTCGTAGTTGTTTAGCAAATATATGTTATTGATAAGCAGTAGAGGCGGTAAGCTGCGAGACGGGTCCGTGGTTGGGTTGGAGCGAATGCATCGGGGATTGCGACTTCGCTATCAAACTTAATTATAGACTTGTTGTGGTAAGTGTGGCATTTTATCTATTGATGTTCATCTGTTTATGCTAATGCCTGCTCCACACTATCGCTCAACAGTCCAACAATTCGTCTAACCTTCCACGTGTAGAGATAATATAGTTCGTGCATGTTTAACGATGTCGGATCGTGTTGGAGCGCGATCGCTCCGATGGCGGTAAATCGTACCCAGATCAAAGGAGTTGGCCAACTCACACGAACAGACCCTCCACACATGGTAATAATTTTATGCAAGCAAAACGTATAGCGCAGAATCAGCTATAACTTCAAAGTCCTCCATAGTGAATGAGGTTGGATGGAACGTGCATATTGATATGTGTGGACAGTCTGTTTTGGTCGATCGTGAGCTGGGACAGACTGGAGTCATGTTGAAGTGTTGGACTGTTGGACGATAGTGTGTGGTGGCTTTTTGTTTTGATACTGTATTTTTACTTCGTCCGTTTATAGAAATATTGTAGGTACCGTGTAAACGAAAACATCGACTATGTCACGCATTATAGCTTGTCTATTCTGAAATGACGCGCCCCACTACCGCATTACCGTGTGCGTAAATACCGGTAGTGGGGCGCGTCATTTCTGAGTGGACAAACTTTACCAGTGAGTAATCGCTCATCGCTGCTCGCGAAGTCGTTTTTAGATGGTTCGCTTCTCGCGGTGGGACAGGTGTCAGGCAGCAAATAGTTAGGTACCTACTTACTTAGCTCACCCTAACAACTTTGAGCCAGTCACCTGTAGATCGAGGGATTGAAACACGAGTTTTAGGAAAAACATTGTAATATCTACACATAAGGTTCAGTTTGCGCTACAACTTCATATTTTTTATGACTTTTTCAACAGTACTAGTCAGTCTAAAATCAACTTTATTTAAAGTCACATAAAGTTGATGTTTGTTTGAGTGGAAATAACATCAATTGTAAACAAGGATTTAAATAAACCTTAGAAGTGGTATAGTCTATCCAAGTCCGCGTGAAAGATTTTCTTGGCTTGCCCACTACGTCCCATCGGCATATATCTTTCATCTGCAGCGCGTAATCTACCTTTTAAATAGATTTTTATATTATTTCATGTTCAAGTTTATCGCTATTTAAGAATGTGATAAGCGTGTAATGTCTCGTTTTGATTACGCCTCTCATTTGGCTCGCCATATTAGCGTATGAAATATCCAACCATGTGACGAGGTATATAATTGCAATCAGCTGATCGATTACGTTTTCTCATAAACAGTTATGTAACGTTTACTGGATGTTTTGTAAAGAAATGTGTTAGAAGAGTTAGAAGACCATTCATAATTTTTATTACGAGTTCGAAAAAAAATCGAGGTGTTTCCTCAGCAAGTGGTCTGGACTCTGCACGCTTATTTATTTTGCTTACCGTACCACTATATCTGAGGATCCATAAAGTTAGGAAGTAAACTTTCACAGTTCCAATTTCCAATGACGCAAAGCTTCCGTATCGACTTGCACTACTTTGAAGCACTTCCAGCCAGTCGCAGCACAGGAGCTAATGACAGTCGCACACCTGCACCGAAACAACTGAACACCAAGTAAAACATTTAAATGTGAGCTTTATATCGATTAACGTAGTGGCTTTTCCAAAATGAAGTAATATCAACCGTCAACGGACGAGTCGGTGCATGGATGACGCATTGCCTACGTATCGTCTTGCACTAGAAATGCTACGGTATGAAATACGATATAAAGCTCACATTTCAATGCTTTACTTTGGGTCGATCATTATTCTGTGACATTTTGCTCAAGAACGGGCTTCGCTTATAACATTTTTCTGTTCCCTCAGCGTCCTGGAAGAGGTTGTCGTCGACTCATGAAAAGTCGGTCGTGTCGGCCGGCGCACTGCCGAAAATTGCTGGCAAACAATTCGGCTGAACTTAATGAGCTAAATTACGACGACGATTAGTCATAAGCCGTTCATCAGTAGAAAACAATTTAAATGTTATTTTTAATGTCTAACTTATTACCCCATATTTAATGTCTTCTTAAACAGAAACAATAATTATAATGTTAGTCAGTTCAATGCCATAGTTGTCAGAACAATAAAATAGATATTTACTCTATAATAAAGGTCTTGTTGTTGGAAAATATGTTGTTTTATTTTATTGTTTTTCGATTGAAAAAAGTGTTTTATTCTTTGTAGATTTTTTCCATTTAACTCGATGATGAGAAAGATTTTAAGTACTTACTTAGTAATTTTTTTTCTAATTTCGAAATTGAATGTGCGACAAGAATAAAACTAATTTAGGTAATAAATGTAATTATGTTACAATGTGCCTTAACTAGATTCTTTGAAAGTAATACAGGGCGGTTCATGAATAGTTGCAAATAGCGAAGATATAAATATGTCTAGATAGACAGTCAAAATTGTGAACTCGTGGAAAATAATTGCGTCCAACAGTTGGCCGCTAAATGCACGCATAGGTACTAGAAAAGCACAATGACGTGGCGCGAGTGTTGTGTTGTGCGAGTTGACCGGTTTATTTAAATTCTTTTGCAGCGTGACACTATTTAGACACAAATAAACAAAGGCAAATAGCTTAGATTAGGAAATTACAACGAAAGTTAAGTAATTAATTTTTATTTGTCTTCAAATCAATAGTCAACAAAACTTTGTACACAAAACACTTACAAACTAATATTATATGTTAACATCATTACTGTACAATAACAATGCAATTAACAAAATTATTACAATCATTCACTTCTAGCTTTCCGTAATATAATACTGTAAAGGAACATCACAGTCGCTTTGTACGCCACCTCTGTCAACTTTACGTTAAAAATCTAAAATCTTTTGTCAATATATAAATTCAAAAATCAAAATATTTTATTTCACTAACTACATGGGCACTTATGAAACGTCAGAAGCAGGGTGCTCGGTTCCAATTGGTTGTTTCATATGGAGAAACACTGGCAAGAAACTCCACGGTTTCGCGTTTAAATGAATAGAGCTGTGCTGCTGGGAGTTTGTTGCGCCACTTCTTCCCAGCTAAAGCATTAGGAAAGGCGGGCATTTTGTGGGCATGTCTTGTCATTTTGACGTTCGTAAAGTACTGATTCTCAGCCTATTTTGAATAAATGACTTGTTTGAATTGGCTTTATACAATGTTCATCTGTTGTTATCGTCTTGTTTTTACACTCCTCTGCCTTTAATTACTTAATACACTTGAGAGCAATAAAATCGCACACCCCTTGTAATTTGGTTTATTACTGATTGTTTTCTAAAATCGAAAGATATTGAGTAAAAATCATTAGACAAAATTAAAGCATACAAGCTTAGCTTTACAAAAACATAAAATTAAAATCATTGACCTTCACGTAACTTACAAAAACCGACCGTACACCGAATTCCCCAAATTCACGCGTTTGCGTTGTCACTACTTGCACCCTTAGCCGCAGGTATAAAAAGGTCAGTTTATTGGAATTTTTATTCAGTTGCATACCGAAGGTCAACGTGATAACATCTCTACTGGAAGCATACGGATTTACTGGAAAAATATGGATACCACGCCCGCAGAAGCCGCTCAAGTTATTGCCTTGCTCGAAGCAGGCCATAACCAAAGTGAAGTTGCTCGACGGCTAAATTTGAGCCGCTACTCTGTTCGTCGTGTATACCAGAGGTTCCAAGAGACCGGTGGCTACATTCGGCGACCAGGATCTGGCCGGCGACGCACAACATCAGAGCGTGATGACCGCTTTCTTGTGACAAGGTCTTTGAGAAATCGGCAACTGAACGCGGTTCAACTGGGACAACAGCTTCGAGAAGTTCGCAATGTCAGTATAAGTCGGTGGACAGTTCGAAGAAGACTAGGTGAAGCAGGAATGACTTCACATCGCCCAGCAAATGGTCCCAAATTGACCACAGCTCACCGACAAGCCCGGCTACAATTTGCTAGGGAACATTTAAATTGGACGTATGACCAATGGCGGGCTGTTATGTTCTCTGATGAGTGCAGAATGACTTTACATGTCATGATGGACGCTCTAGGGTCTACAGAAGGTCATCAGAGCGATTTTCACAATGCTGCATAAGCGAACGTGTGGCTTTTGGAGGTGGATCGTGTATGTTTTGGGGTGGCATAATGTTGGTCACTAAAACTGACATTGTATTCATCACTACGGCGAATACCGGCCCGAGATCGAGAAGTTTGACGGCTGCACGATACGTCGAAGAAGTGCTCGAAGAACATGTGAGGCCGCTTGCGTGGCTTATGGGAGAAGATTTTCTCTTAATGCACGACAACGCCAGACCGCATGTCGCTAGAACAGTTTGCGACTACATGGAAGATGTTGGAATCACCGCGATGGAGTGGCCAGCTCGTAGTCCTGATCTCAATCCGATTGAGCATGTCTGGGATGAGCTAAAAAGAAGAGTTCGAGCAAGAAGCCCTGCTCCTACGCGCCTCCAAGAGCTTCAACTTGCCATTGAAGAGGAGTGGAACGCCATACCACAAGATTTCATGGTGAAATTAATACGGTCCATGAAAAACCGATTAAGAGCTGTAATCAAGGCTAGGGGAGGGAATACACCTTATTAAAAAACAATTTGATCAAGCATTTTGAGTTTTATTTTTATTCTTTGTTAAGCTAAATTGGGTAATTTTATCCGTATGTTGGGTTTTGTGCCCTAAAACTCCCTATGGGTACTTTTTTTACACTGTATTTGATATCATTAGAAAGGTACTGAAGTAAACATTCAAATAGTGTAAGTTTTATTTTAATATGTATTCACATTTATGAAAAAAACTGCTTTAACAACAAAAAGTCAACGTGTGCGATTTTATTGCTCTCAAGTGTAATTCCTTACTCATTGATCAAAGACACGACAAGACAGTTTTCGAATCTTTCTAAAAATATACCCACAAAAAAAACGAAAAGTATGCATATAATAATTATTCAATTTCAGTCGCATCACAGTTTTCTCCCTATTATAAGAATCGGTTGCATATACAATTTCACCGCGAACAAAAAGGTTTCTTTCGTCACCGTAATAGCTCCATAACAATACCTTTTTATGCTTCGACAATAACATCTCGTCATTAGAGTGTATTATGACGATGTCGGTGTCAGCTACGCCGGCGCGAGCGCAGCCGACTGACAATGTGGCTCGCGAACCATGTTTTTATTCATTACACTTTCACTGGGCTGACTCTGTTATTTACCACGATTAGAAATTTCGCCGGTTACCGCGACACACGAACAAGCTTCTTTGGTTGTATTCTTAAAATATTATTATACATACAGCCAGTTTTAAATTTACTTTTATTCTCATAAAAGATTAACTAAAGTTGAGGAAACAGGACCATTACCTATTGCATATTTACTGTTGATGGTAGGTACCTAGGTATATCTGAAGGCCGAATAAAATTCTTTCATAATACTATATTTTCGACAAATTATCCGGTACAAAAGACAATTTATTACGGCCACGCGCCTGTTTATGTGCGAAACCAATACCTAGGTTAATTGGTTTCACCCCACTTGACTGAATGAATACCTATACTTATTCAAATTGAAACTTATTTTTATAAATATTTACAAGGCAGTTTCATTAAAATACGGCAAGATTAATTAATTATACGTAGGTAGGTAATATTAGTTCTTGTAGAAACGTTAAAACAGCATGTGCAGCCATAAAAATCGATATTCATATATGATAAAAAGTCTCTTAAAAATTGTCTCGCTGAGAGAGGCATCTTCACTTTGGCTTATGATCTAACTACAGGGCAAAGTCCTGTCGGTAATCATTTCTTTATAATCACACAGTTGTGAGTACAGTATTTTGTACAAGAACAGTAATGATACACTCTATTGTTTGTAACTTATCTAAATGCGAGTGACGGTGGGTAGGCGAGGAGGTTCGCAACATCGCGGCGCAGTGCACTCCTTGGCACATGGACAGGAACAACCCTGATTTGCAAAGTCTATTAACACCTTTTTTTCTTCATCTGTACCTGCGATAAGTAAAAAGTTTATTATCATGTCTAGTTTAAGTATATGCAAAAACAATTACATCTAGCTCCTAATGTACAGAAGTGGTCCTTTGGTGCAGTTGTCTTGTACTGAAGGACCAATTTCTACAACAGACTTACCTAACATAGAGGTGAGCGTAAACTCCGGCTGTAGGGTGACTAGACCGATGCCGTGACGTTTGAATATATCACATACTAGCGCGGAACTCTTCAAATAATCCTGAAATACGACAAGTATTTAATAAATGTATCGGTTTAAATGACTCAAGTTACTTTTGATTATGCACTTCACATTTAAGCCCACGAGAAACTTGTCTAAGGTTTAGGATTACACTGTGACCGCGTGCATATCTAATAATTTCTCTGGTTGGTAGTTGTAACTTCAGATCAGCAACACAAGTGTTCAAGTATATAGAGGGAATCTGTTACCAGAGTGTGTCTGTTGGTATTGTGTTTGTGAATACTCGAGAGAACGAACGTTTCTACAATCTAATGATGCCAGGGCAAAAACAAAGATCCTTAGACAATATTTACACAATAACTGACTTACTTTAAATATGATTATGATAACTGTATTGCGTTTAAAATAACAATTGCTATTCACCTCATGTGATCCGTACGCAATGTGTGCGGTGGCGACGACCTTGTCGCGGTGCATCTGCCACACATGCAGCTCATGTATGGCCAGCACCCCCGGCACCTTAAGCGCGGCGGCTCGCAGCTCGCATGTGCCCAGACCCTCGGGCACGGTCTGCAGCAGCACCAGTCCCGCTGACCGCACTTTAGAGAGAACGGGAGAGAAAATTATAAAACCTCATAATGCCATTTAATTTGGGGATCGAAGGACCATTTCAACTTCATCATGGGATATAGGACTTTCCATTTAGTTGAACCTTACCTATTCATCGGTTAACCTTCTTGGTCGTGGATTGTAATAGTTTCTTCAGTCTGGCTTATCTTCTGAACGATATATTGCAGATCAGTATGTTTTTGTCTCAGTGGATGGGAAATGTTGTAATAGAGTCATTCATGTACTAAAAAACCAACACAGCCCACATGGTCGTCAAAAGGAGCGTTACGGAATAGAAGAAGCCCACTTGCCTACTTTACTACAATACTTAACTATATGTAGATTAACTTCAGCTTATGAAGGGTCTATCCAAGTGTGTGTGATGCTTCTGTCCATGGTTTCTCTGAGCCCCAAGGTCGCTTGGTAACACATTTAATAAATGGGATTTTTTTAATCTATCGCACCGTTTTCCATGCAAATAGCTCATTTATCTATAGATTGATTATCTGACGGTCTATTTGTTGTAAGCGGTTGTAAAGTCCTTGTCTGATACTGTATCAGTAGCTACTAGTCATATTTATTACGATATGATAAAGATCATGTTGTTGGCCGAAGGTTGAAACTATAGTTAATCTTCATATCTATAGTCACTGTAAGTAATAAAACCCTACGTTTTTTACTAGGCACTAAGGCATGGTTAAAAAGCTATTCCCGGTGAAGTTGACGATCTACAAAATTGGGTGTTGAAAGGTCTCAGGCAACCTATTGATCGAGTTTCTCTTGCTTGGAGAACGTAGCTCACCCTTATGAAATAACTAGTGAAATAATGGAAATCTCGGCCGTTGGTCCCGAGTGTCCCCACAGTTACGGAACTTTTGCGTAACTTGCGTTGCATCGCATTCGTATCGCGATTATTTCCACTTCGGTAACTGCTAATAGAAAATCTTGGTAAGTGGATGTTGCACTTACTTCCCGTTCCCATAGAGTAACTTCGTAACGCTGTTGCTTGTATGTGCTCTGAATATTCTTTGTCATTCTTTCATAATAGGTGCACATATTATGTTAAATTTTTTCTACGCTTTATCGATATCTTATCATGCCACGAAAAATAATGTTATCAACAGGTAAAAAGTTAATTTACATACAATATAAAATTTTATATGCCTTCATATCGTCTGGGGCGGCAATTTGTTGGATCTAATCAACTGCTTACTTAAGCAATTGAAGATAAGATATATCAGTAAAATCAATAGGATGAATTCTTTGTTGAGAATATAACAGCCGAAGATGTGAATGTGCCCCACGGTTAGATTTCTGGGAGTTCTGGAGAAGTTCTGGGACAACTCAAATTATTACGTACCTACACAATATTATTATTATCTAAGAACTGGTAATTGGGATGGTGATCATAATAAGTATGTTGATTTTAGCAGAAAAGTAGGATTCGTTAAGATAATCAAGAGAACAAAGATGGGTACCCGTTTTTTTTTTTTGGGGTTAGGAAATTATCAAATAACTTCTCCTGGAGGGTGTTTCAGACTTTTATTGACTAAAACCCACCCGTGTTCCTTCCGTTGCCCGTGTGCCGGGGCCGCGATATCCCTTTCGGACAAACTCGCAACCCCGGCAGGCATTGGTCCTTACGGACCCCGTCAGTTGGTGCTGACATCTCTTTGAGGCGCGCGTGGAACACAACCCGCCGTCGACCCCGGCCTGGTCCTAATCGGACGGCGAGCTACCCTTTGCTCACCGTCCGCAAGCCCGCGCCTACGGTGGCCGGAAGTCGTCTCGCGACTCCCGACGCCCGGGGCGTCTCCTGCGGAAAGATGGGTACCTAACGCTTCTTTTTGGTGACAATTACAAGATACTTCATTGGATAAAAAATGTGTTTATAGTTACTTACTAAAGGGGTAGTTAAAGATGACGAGGACTATGGCTGCGCAGGCGGACAGTGCGGGGTCAGCGATGCGGGCTGCTACGGGCTCCCACTCGGTGGTCAGACCAGCACCCATCACGAACAGGCTGCCTGAGTGTCCACATAATGTACAATGTTTTTTAAGGAGTTCATCTAAATGTACTAGTTTGTTCAAATATTTTGTAGAAAGATATTGTGCTGAAAGGGTACTTGGAATGTAAAGCGTCGCGCAGATCGGCGCGACGTGACTCTATAGCAAAATAATTTCTAAGAAAACTTCACGGTAGAATAATTATTACCGGTGTGTCGCGTCTGCACGAGCCTTAATGTGTTTTGGGCTGGACTGTGTTGAGGTGGACCATTATCTATTTACCTAAGTAGTTAAGTAGACCTTTCAGTATCTTGTCAGAACAGGTACATGAAAAAGATTCGAGGTAATCGCATAACATACTTACAGTAGCAATAACTTTCATTTTGACAGTTCAACAACATTCATTGCGTTATTTACGCAGATGAGCATACAAATTTTTCGAAAATATGAAGCAATAGATTAGCAATATCCTTCAAAATTATTCAGTTGTGATTGAAAGTGTGTAACGCAATTAGGGTGCTGGTAACTTGTATTATTTTTCCCACATTTCTCGTTTCTGCGTCTTTTCCGATAAATTATTTAAATTCAATGCATCCAATCCTACAACCTATGTCGTTATTATATCTGACTCAATCTTAAATAATAGTGACAACATAGGCAAACATTAAAATTAATAAAACAACACGTGTAAACTATTTACATGAAATGAACTGACGTAGTATTTATTTGTTTGTTTTAATTCGCCACTAACTTACATTTACTACGATACCTACTACTAGTACGATAAGCATCCATATTTTTTTTTTAAATTGACATATAAGAAAAATATTGCTATAAAGACTAATAAGTCTTTATTTTTTTAAATTATCCAAACAATTATAAAAAAACCGGCCAAGTGCGTGTCGGACCACGCACAATGAAGGGTTCCGTAGTTGGGATGAATTTATCCCAAGAACAAACTTAACATTGTAGTTGAAAAACGTGTTCTCCCATACGGAATGTATGGGAGATCATGTTTTTCTAACTGCAAATTTAAGTTGGTTGATTATTTCTCGTTAACCTGTACAGCCTCCTTAGCTCTCATAGTTTTCTTTTTAATTTCGTTATATATACTACTGCTGTGAATTTTTTCACAAGTCCACGTACAACCATTTAGGTAGAAGGGGGGCGGGGACACTTGACTCTAACAAAAAAAATCAGTTGAAAGCTTAATATTTCGCAAACGGATCCCTGAATCCTAAAATGGTTTCGACAAACTCAATATTTTTGAAAGACCTTTCTAACGATACCCCACAACATGGGGTAGAAGAGGAAAAAAAAATATCCTCACTTTACGTATGGGGGAAGTACCCTAAAAAAATTTTTTTATCTTGATTTTATTTTACCATTTTGTCGGCATGATTAATATGTATACGTATACATATGCCAAATTAAAGCTTTCTAGTACTAACCGTCTCTGAGCTAAGCCGCGGACAGACAGACGGACAGACAGACAGACAGACAGTCAGACGGACATGGCGAAACTATAAGGTTTCCTTGTTTACTACGGAACCCTAAAAATTACTATAAGAAGAGACGAATTGTGTATAAGTCTATATAGCATTTTTTTTAAATTATCAAAGCAATAAAAATGTTGCTTAGCAATGCAATTTTTGTACTATCCAAACAATTAAAAAAATTGCTATAGAGACTAAATTAGTCTATAGCATTTTTTTTATAGTATATTGACCTGGATGGTTATCGTATAAGTAGGTATCGTAGTAAGTGTGAGTTTTCTATCAATTGCTGCATTTGATTATTGACAATGTATTGAGGTAAGTATGATGTGACGCATGACGTTATGATAAATAAATGTAAACATGTCTGTTTATATAGGTGCTCCTAGGTGTCGTCGTTTATTAATATTAATTATTTATTATTCAATCATCACAACTGTTACAGAAGCTTGATTTACAATTTGATCCTTTGAATTTAAGTTAAAAGTTTCTTTCAGTATTCTGAAAGGGATTTAGGGTGCTCGTCATCTGCGAGTCGGCTGCCAGTCTAACCGGATGCCGCTGAATACCAGAATTTAACATGGAGCAATTGCCAATCTGACCTCTTCAGCCCAGCCCAGTACCAACCGGGGAAAATGGGGTAGTATTAAGTCTAAACATAGAAGAAAATATAACTTACTGGCAATGTCAATTGGCGCATGCGCGAGCACCGGCTCTGCAGAACCAGTTTTTAGCACCACTCCTCCACCTTCTGTGACGCTCAGGCGCCGGCTGTAGCTAAGCTCACGTCCTAAAACACATAAGTTCAGAATCAGAAAATAAGGATTGATTTGGTACAATAAAAAAGTGTATTACCAGACTCGCGGACCCAAAATTCAAATTCGGCATCAAAGTAAGACTAGATCATGTCCGGACTTGGGGAATATAGTTAAGAGTTCATAAGGCTGCCACGTTGGACTAGTGGTCGCAAGCGCTATTGTTGAGCATGTCCTGGGTTCGATTCCTGGGTCGAGCAAAGTGTTATGAGGTTTTTCCAACTGGAATTTCTCAGTAGGAGCCTTTTTTTTTTATTTGAGTATATCCCTTTCGGACTTTCCCGCGACCCCGGCAGCTCGCTCGCTCGTGCCCGGTTGATGGCAATAGAATCGCCCCTAACACATGGTACTTAAACATAACTGGCGAAATGTTGGGCTGGTGTGTGATTCGCCTTATCCTCCAAACGTTTTACAATAGGTAGGTACTACAATACCTTTGTAGCTACAGCGAAGTATTAGATCCTTCAAGATTTCTTTGTCAATGGATGCTTTTGAATTTTTGCAATTTGATACCTAGTGCAATTCATTGTCTGCAAAGTGGGACATGCACAATTTGTTGGAGCACTTCTTAAATTGTTACAATGATGACTTTGACCTTAGAATGTATTTGATGTTTGACCTTTGTTCCTAGGGGGGCGATTTGAAAGCTTTTTGCCTTGTATATATCACAGTAAGATGGTTGAAGCCGTGATATAGTTATATCCCTCGGGATATCTAGGCATATAGCTATATAACGTAATATATGAAAACGGTTCATAACTGTCTTACTAAGAATATAACTATGATACGAGTACTCCGACCAAATAGGTGAGGTTAGGTTAGGACTGTGATCAACTAAGCGCGAGCCGAGCGACCGAGCTACATCGAAATTGGTCGCAGTAATAATAAGGGCACTCCGACAGTTATGAATCGCTTTCACATAACTACGGGCACATTACGGTATATAGCTATATCCCTAGGGATATAACTATATCACGGCTTCAACTATCATACTGTGACATATATTCGTAACTTGTTTCTAGAATAATACCACTCAGAGCGTACTTCCATAATAAATCAGAACATTCATCACTACACAAACAGGTATCGGAAACAGATAAAAAACGTACACCACTAAACTTACAAAACAGGAATACGCAAGTAAATGAACACATTGTAAGTACACAAAAAAAATTGCAGCATGGTCTGCAAAAGCCCTACACGGAAGACACCGAGACCACCAGACCTACCTGAGCCAGCCACACGTCGACAAAGTAAAGTCGAACGAATGGCTCAAACAAGGCGAATTGTTTCTCGAGACCGAGGGTTTTATGCTAGCAATACAGGATCAAATAGTAGCCACTCGTAATTACAGAAAGTACATTATAAAGGACCAACATCAGCCGACTGACTTGTGCAGACATTGCAACACTGCCTCTGAAACCATAAACATATAACAGGAGCTTGTAAATCACTTATAAACACCGCCATAATCAAGTCGCTGCAATCATACATCAACAGTTAGCATATAAATATAAACTCGTTAACGAAATGATGTAAACCAGAAATAATATTAGAAAGTAAGGATCTGAATATTTACTGGGACCGAACAATAATAACAGATAAAACTATTCATTAAAATAGCTCTGACATTACGGTTCCCAATGAAACAATTTATCTGATAGATGTAGCAATACCTAACTCACACAATATTCAAACCGAATCCGAAAAGTTCAATAAGTATCCAGATCTCGCCATAGAAACTAAAACCCAATGGAAAGCACAAACCGTTCATATTGTCCCCATTGTCCTTTCATCTACTGGTATAATACCAAAATCTCTCACACAAAGCCTTAACACCCTACAGCTGCCTTCTCACACACTTTAAATGCTCCAAAAAGTCACCATTCTTAACACCTGTCGCATCATCCGAAAGTTCCTGACTTCTTCAACATTGTCATCCACCTTTTCTATCTAATTTTCGCCTTACATACTTGGTCCCGACCCGTGTGTAACGTTCTTAACCTCTCACACGTACAGTTCCAGTGGCGCCCGGAGGGGTCGGCTGCCCATAGTAATATCCCGGTTGTACTCCTCAGCCGGAACGAGAAGAAACGTAAAGAACCAAAAATAATAATAATAGGTTCCTCTCTCTGGAGCCCTGACCGCCGGTAGCTTAGGACCCTGTTCTTGATACCGGTGGGCTACTATGTTTATATTTTTAAATGTTTTTTTTTTATAAAAAATAATAAAAACATTTATTTCAGACAAAAAAGTCCATAGGCAGGGCAAGGTTGTTAGTAACAAGAATTTTGCTTACAACTAATGTTAGTAACTAAAAAGTAAAAAGAAGAAACTAGACACCGTCTAGGTCTGCACAGTAGGTTCATCGGTATATGTCATCGGCAACACATGGAGTTGAGTGAACCTACTGAGCAGAACAATATCGTTTCTCTCAGCATCCTTAGGACGCTATTTTGTCTCCCCCGTACTCGTCGCACCACCGACGCAACTTTTTTACGCATAATTGCGTAGAAGTCATCTACGCTGGCGTCAGTAACCATGCACGGATGCACTGCAACATCGAGGAAGCCGAAACAGAGCCCTGAACACATTATTATACTGGACGCGCAAGGCATTGTAGGCTTTTTGTGTGAAGTTTGCCCACAGGCCGCTCGTGTAGAACGTCTGGCAGAATGCCTTGAACATCGTTATTTTAACAGCAGTAGTACAACGAGCGAACCTGTGTGTCATCATATTACCACGCACCGACAACGCCCTGCGCTCCCTCTCAATGTCTAATTCGTCACTCAAATTCTCAGTTATAATGTGTCCCAGATATTTAAACTGTGCAACACGACCTAGAGGTACACCATTAAGTAATATAGGTGGTATAAAGATATTGTTTTTATTTTTACATTGAAATAACATGAACTCACTTTTACTTTCGTAAAAGATTCGAGATTTCGTTAATGATTCTTATAAAAATATTTGAAAATGTACTCAATAAGTATAAAGATGAATAAACAAAAATAATAATTTCTTTTCCAAAAGTAATTATGCGCAGCTTTTACAGCGTAGGACTTACAAGTGCACAGAAATTTGATCAATGACCCCCACGCTACCTGTGTTACTGGGGTCATCCAGTATAGTTAAAATGTACCTATATTATCATTCAAGTTTTTAAAAATATCTATTGTGTGATTGTGTGCAAAGATTATATGAGCTACGTACCTTCTTTCCGGAGAGGCCATTGATTTACGATGATATGTTTTGGTTATAGTTTCCCTTCACATTGTTGAGGTACCTACATTGACCATTCAATTGGTTTATCGGCAAATGACTTGCGTAAGCGAACTATAATAAAAAAAAGATCTATTATCTATCTACTATCTACTACATTTCTACCTACATGCTCATAAAATACATAAAAAAATAAAATAAGAAATATATAAACATCCGAATTGATAACCCTCCTCCTTTTGGAAGTCAGCTAAAAAGCTGGGCGGTCACCCGGCCCTGACCGCCCACGTAATTGAGAAGGAACTTGGTTCCTGACGGGGGTCCACACCCCTGTCAGGAACGAAGTTCCATCTTACTTATGATGATTTAAAACCAAAACGAAATTTTCGCAGCCGCAATCTTGGATTTTAATTTTGACTTCAGTATCGGCTTTAGCACCCTCGAAACCCACGAAAACGACGCACATGAAGAAAAAATTTAAAATTTTCGAAACCGCCATCTTGGATTTACATTTTGACCTCGCTATTGGCTTTAGCACCCTCGAAAACCATGAAAACGATACTGACAGTCAGATACGCTCATTGCGCTATTAACGATGTTGAGCAGACGAAATTTTCAAACATATGAAGCAATAGATTAGGAATTTTCTTCAAAACCCTCGGATTGTGATTGAAAGTGTGTTACGCAATTAAGGTGCGCGAGCTGTTAATATCTGCCATTTGAAATTATTTATGTTATTTTTCAGGGCCTAGTCTATCTATATCACTCTGCTACAAACAGCCAGGTATACAACTGCTAAAATTAAAGTTCATTAAACTTATTATATTTTAATCTGGATTCAATTAACCTTATTATCCGCAAGATAGCATGGAAATTAATCGCGCGCTCGTGTCTTATTGTTTGCATTCAATTTTGAATTGCATTCCGTTCCGTACCGACAATTTTCTTCCGGAAAATGTTTACTTATGAGGTTGGCACCTGACACGTGCTCTTGGACATAACTAAAACTAATTGACCATGTTGATGGATTTAATGCTGCTATTGAATAAAAGAGGGACAGCGCTGATGCTCACTACAAGTAAAATAACTAAATAGCTTAACATTGAATTGCATCAGCTGTATCTATGTATCTAAGTTTATGTATTGACGTATGTCCTTTACTGAAAGGTTGTGAATTGGTCAAAAAAGAACTCAGAGCCTCTCTGAACTTCGGAGAGTAGAGCATAAGGCGTTCGATCAGAAAAGGCCTCGAACGAAAATTATGCAAGATTGTTTTTCGTTCTAATCACGTTTTCATGCTTATCGCAATAATGTTTTGGTGCATTTGGTAATGTTACGTTCACGAAACTACCGACCGCGGCACCAGCCAGTTATTTTATAAACATGAAAATATAATGGAATTTAGGTTTAACTAGATCGACACACAGTGATTGTTTATTTTGCACTCGGTGAGCTCTATACAATCACATTTCATCACTTTAGTTGTTTGTACATCACCTGTTCCATTATTGTAACTAATTCTTGTTTACACTGGCACTGAGAACCTGTGATGTAAATAATAAATTACACACTACGATGTAGGTACTATTATAGGTAAGCTACGAGTCTAAGTCGTATCTAAGCACGCAAGAATGTTGTACATTTAAAACGATGATAAAATTTTAAACGGTCATCATCTACTTATGTATTATACTCGCCTTTGCCCGAGATTTCACCCGCATAAGTCTCGATCCCGTGGGACTATCGTGATAAAAAGTATCCTATGTCCGAACCAAGGTCATGGTCTACCCATGTGCCAAATTTCATCTAAATCTGTTTAGCCGTTTTACTATGAAAGCGTAAAAAACAAACAAAGTTCGCATTTATAATATACATAAGTTAGGATTAGGAGGTAAGGATATCATCGCAGCGCAGCGACCCTTTTACGTGCATTGCTGTCCTAGATAGATATGGAATCTCTATCACCCTTGTCACGGCAAAGAGAGGTAAGGGGAATGGGAATATTCACATAACTATCACGTTCAGCAGAACATTCGTTTGAACGAGGATGCTACCCATCCGCCCTAGATGTATACTCTGTCTTTTGCAAGATCCACGACACCATAATAAGCAGTCTATTCCCGTAACATCGTGTAGCCACTGATCCACCCATCATATCACCAGTTACAACTTACAACCATGGTGTCATACCTCTCTGTCCTATTTGCTCATAGGTACGCACATGACAAGTTCAAAACAGTTGACAAGGCTAAAGGTTCTACAAAGTACTCACCAGCAAGCAGCATATAATTGATGGCGTGCAGAAGCAGTCCTATCACGGCGCTGCCAAGGATGACCTTTGGATATCTCGGTGGCTGTCCATGAGAGGAGTGTACTCCCAGCTGCAGAGCGTTCACCACCAGGGCGAGAGCAAAGGATGCGAAGAGCACGTGTACGGAGAGGCGGCCCACCACCTCGATGCGCGCCCAGCCGAACGTGTTGCGCAAGCGACCCTCCCGGCCCGTGCCCTCATCTGCGCGCTCATACTGGACAATGTTAAAGGATACATCAAGTTCCATCTTCAATAGCTTAGTGGCAAAATGATATCATAAAACGTGATGGTGATGCTGATGACAATACGTGGAAACAATTTCCCATGGCAGAGCCATGTCTAGTTCGATCAGTATTTGAGAGTCAAAGAATTGATGGTTTATAGGTAAAAGGAAATACCTACTCTCGGATAATCCAGGTGTTACAGTACTAGGAATTATTACTTATAAAACATTTCACACGATAGCCGCAGTGGTTGAACTCATGATTTCGCAAGTTATCAGTGCGTTTACTTGCCCATAAAATATCACATAAAAGCGAACTATAAACATAAAATGAAAGACGGAATGGGCAGAATAGCGGATAGTGAGATTGGAGAAATATAAAATGAAATTATGAGCAGGTTTTATATTTTTTTTCTATTCTTCTTTGTAGGTAAGCAGCAGGTAAAGGTATTCTGCGACTAAAATATTGGAATAGAGATATCAAGATCAAGATACGTGATAATGATCAAGTCGCCAACAGTCGATATCTGAATGAAAGGCTTCATTTTAAGCACAAGCAAGAAACACTAACCTTGTATGTGATCAATGTTGTGACGAGACCGACGAGCCTGCAGAGCGAATGGCAGGTGTCCACGAGGAGGGTCGGCGAGTGTGTGAAGTGCGACGCGAACAACCGGCCGCTGAAGCCAGCTACCGCCAGCAGCAGCGCCAACAGCGACCGCGGAGGCGGCAGCCACTGCAGCCACTCTTTCATCGCCATCCTGATGGGTCTTGGAAACTGTTAGGTCTTGGAAACTGTTGGGGTACAAAATTCACCATGTATTAAACAAATCAAATTTAAAAAATAAGGTGTATTGCTTAATCGCTTGCTGCTTTGTTTTATTCGTCACTAGCGATCCGCCCCGGCTTCACGCGGTATGTTTTATACATATAAACCTTCCTCTTGAATCACTCTATCTATTGCTAAAAACTGCATTAAAATCCGTTGAGTAGTTTAAAAGATCTAAGCGAACAGACAGCGGAAGTGACTTCATTTTGTACTATGTATGTAGCTTTTGATTAATAGAAATTGGCCCCAGGTTGATGATAATATTACAGTATCTTTCACTAATATCATAATTTAGGTCCGGGTAACTGGGTATCCCTCGGTTAGTCTTTTTCCTGACCTGAGACGTGTTGCGCAATATGGCAAATTTAAAGAGGAGATGGCAATTTTATTCGTAATAACTCACAGAACAGATAAAACTGATAAGCAACAACAAGGGAAGTTTACATAATTTCGGTTTTGTTTTGTCAATCGTGTGTTGAAACTTGATACAAATATCATCATCACCCAAGTATTTTAATCGATTAACAATGGACGTCGTTGTCTCATATTATGAATAAAATATTCATTCCAAATAAATCGAGGTAAAGACACCCATCAACCAAGTATTAACACACCGAAAATAATATAAACTAATTACAGGTTGACCGGCAACTAACCATAATGTTTCATGCACAATTAGGCAAAGGCATATTATAAAGCTTTTTAAGATAAGGTTTATGTCTAATCTTCCTAATGTTTACTGCACGTGATTCTAACAAACCAGTTGAAAGTTGGTGGGTGTCACACAGCCGGTGTGGGTCAAAAAATCTAGGGCGTAGTTTTTTGTCCAATAAAGAATTCAATAGCACCGCATTCTTGTTTTGCATTGGGAGTTAGATAGTTATCAGTATTTTATAATTGCAGAATCACCGACATATGTTCGTAGGCCTTGAAATTTTGACTCTTTCATCAATCATTAACAATGCAGGGTTGTCAACCCCTCAAATTAAATTCAAGGAATTGAGAAGCAACGTCAAGCCAAGACAAGGTTTTTTATTGGAAGTAGTTTAGCTGCAGCTAGTGACAGTGATGTTTTTAATGAGCATCACATACGTACTTATAAAAAATAGCGCAGGTCCAGTTAGCGTCTAATGAAAGTTGTTATGGCACAGCTAACGGTCTTTACCATATGAAGAGGCTGTCGAAGCTGGTTTTCTATAAACTCTATGATCTAAAGTTCTGACCAATTAAGTGACGCCTTTAAACAAGCTTTATTGTTTTTTAAGATCTTCGGATTTGTTTTTGGATTTGGGTTCAGATTTGACCCAGTAGGTCCCAAAAAACCTTTCGTTATTAGCATCAAATTCACTTAATTCACCATTGCAACGTTTATTTTGTGCTTCTAATCTAACCACTAGTTTGAAAAGTACAATTCAATTACTCATGAGATTTAATTTCCTAATTGGAATTCATTGTATAGATGTGTCGTCATGCCTTAGCCCGGATAGGTACCGTTGCGGTTTGGGCCGGGACCCGACCTGCGTATGTATGTGTAATATAACCGATGCTATCAGGACTCATACAGTTCGTTCAAAGTTTACCTTGGTAATAAGTCCTCAAGCACGACCCCTCATTTACCGCGGTTTTGTCCACTTTCTCATAAATTGTTTGTTGCCTTAGTTGCCTGAAACCATTTCTAATTGCATACGCATAATCAGGCTGTAACGTTCCCACTACTGTTACACAGGCCTCTTCTATGTGAGAGGGTGGGCTGTAATCCACTATGCGAGCCCAGTGCGGGTTGGTAGATGTGATGATACGTCTTCGAATTTTTGGTTCTATGACATGCCAGTTTCCTCACGATGTTTTCCTTCACCGTTTTGAGAGCAGTGATGATGAAATACTTTACACAAACTAAAACGCCTGTCAGGGTTCGAACCTACGATCTACGACTCGTAAGCCACTGGGCGACCACTGGTCTACCACCACCATTTCCAAAACCAGTGTAGTGTGTAGTGTTGTCTTATTCATCATTCTTTTTGATTTTCCCTGTCCATTGGACTTTTCGTCTGTCAAAACAAATTACCTTATATTATCCATAGCCATTACTAACTGACCGAAACCCCAAAAAAAATACCAAGTTATACATTATTTAAGAATTTCAAGTTTTGCATAGTTAACAGCACCCAAATTGCGTAACACACTTTCAATTACAATCCGAGGGTTTTGAAGGAAATTCCTAATACATTGCTTCATAGGTTTAAAGAATTTCTCTGCTCAGCAACGCAAATGCACGTGCACCGTGCACGGATCAATGTAATCGCGAAGAACAGGTTTTGCCATTGAGACAGTTCTTTTTATTTTTTGTGGTTATATTTGTTTGAAATTACTACTTTTATTATTATTAAAAATATGTATTAGGTATGTTGCAACCGTTTGTACTTCCCGTCACTTGTCCCTAAAGGTTTATTAGAAAACAAGCGTCAGACAGCATCTGTCTGGCATTAATGCTGAAATGAACCTTTTTGGCGCAGCCGTGAGGCACACATTATTGTTAAAACATTATTTTCATTTTTTATTTTGTTATTTGTATTTTGTGTTTCACGAACTGTGTCCAAATAAACTTTATTCTTTCTTTCTTTAAATAACAAAATGAACGTGGATGAACTGTCCAAATGAAATGCATTGCTCAATTGTCATTTTCTGTGTTTCGCAATTACCCCGCTAGTTGTCCACTTCCTTTTGTTTTAATTTTTTAGTATTATTTAGACAACATTACCCTCACGAGACCTCGATTTTAAGATGCTCTTCTTACGTATAGTCATTCTGTCATTGTTGTGCCTCGAATGCCAACTTGCGGAAGATGGCACTTAGCCTTCTAATGGACCGCCTCCGGCTCTAGAAACGAACCGGTGAATATCACACACATTTATTGATAATTGTCGACGTGCCGACGTGTTTGTAGATATGGCACAGTTTATAAGACAGTATGGTTGAGTTTTATTTTGGAGATCAATGAATAGTGTCAGAAGCTGTTATGCTACCTACCTATCCTTCTTATTATTCATATGGAATCTAAAATGATGACTCTTGAATATTGTAGAGTTTTTTCCGTCTTGACATTAATAGATTCATAGTGTGTCGTCTCTCTTCAAACCTTTAGTTAACGGTTTATATTTCTACGTTTTTTATGAGGAGCTTTGCGGTCCACTAACTACGACGTCAAGTACTAAGACAACCATAGACTTTCACTAATATATTCGAGATCTTTCACGGTAATATCGTATGTTCTAATAATATATGTCCCTACGCATGTATGGTAGGCGTATAAACTGTGATTAAAGTTCTTGGTAAATAACTGATTAAATATATAAAATTAGATACGTTATTGGATTTTATTCCGGCCAGGTTGCTGATAAACTTACCACTTACTTAACTAATATTTACCTTTAAATGGAAATATACCGCGTGCAGTTCAATGCCTCAGGGATTTAATAAAAACTACTTAAGTATTTTGGTAAACTTGCTCATGCTCATTAATTTGATGAACTTATAATTGTAATAATTATAAGATAACCACTATCCATACTTATTTTATGACCAACCTTCAGATAGTAATACCTACTAATAATTTTCAAAGGTATTTGATTTAAGTATATGGAGCAAGCAATGAAATTACAAGAATGATACGTCCCGGTTGGAGCGAGAAAAACAGCGCCCACGCATTAGCCTATTTCTTTTAATTATTTACGTGTTTGATGGTCACCTAAATATCTATTTTAAGTTCAATGTTTTTTCCTCATCACCCTTGATTTTAGTTCCTACTTTTATCGAATTATAACATCTAAGTTATTTTCCGAAACGATTATAATAATTAATTAGTTCTTATCAGTATTTGTTCTAAAAAGTGCGTGGTTTATATTTTGAGTAATTATGACATGGTCATCATTGTTGATAATTGGAATCATTTCCTTAATTCGTGCTTTTGTTTTAAAATAAATTTTATGCCACATTATTACTTACTTTAGCTGTTACCTACGTAAGTGCTTAGTAAGTACCCCTACTTAATTAAGTCGTAAAAAATATTTCAAGTATAGCTATTTTCTTAAATGTAGTAAGTATTATTTATTTGAATGTATGTTTTACGATAAATCTGGCCAGTCTATTCTGTAACTTTTCCCCGTGAAAATTTAGCTGAACTGAGATTAGGATGGTAGGGATTGATAGCTAGCTCACTTTACCTAAGTGTTCATGTTTAGATTTTTATAGAATTAAACGGCAGATTAATTTTAAAAGGGACAAAAAATAAAATCTTTAAAAAATATGATCCAAAATAATTGGTAGGTATTTTTTTACGACTCAGTGATCTATTAAATTAATCGATACGAATTCGTATGCAGAAAAGATAATAAAAATATAAATGTTTGGTCTATAATACAAAGAAAAATCCTCATGTTTTTCATAAAAATGCAATCCAAAGAAATTAAAAACATCTTTGTACCGACCGTCATTCAGTATCAGTGACAATAGTTTAAATAGGTACATCTGTTTCATGCCTACATAGTATTGTAATTAGGTGGTATTATACTCGTATTTTGCTTTGATTAAATAATATTATTCTTAGCTATAACATAATTCAAAAACAGTTTATGACGCATGTTACCATGGTGTATTTTGAGTGTTAAATATAAAATATTCCGTAACTAGAATTTAACTTCATAACTCACTCTAGTTACCTATGTAAGTTAAATTCTAGTTACGGAAAATTTACTTTCGCTATCCCTTGAACCGCATACGGTTCTGGGCAATTGTTTAACTATTGTCGACTGCGGACAGCGAAAGTGTTAAAAAATATTTATAAATAATTTGTTTAAATATTCTTATTTATGTTAATTACTCGCATATAAATGATCTCGTATATTTGTTGTTCTATGAGTGCATGGCTAAGATGAGTGAAATTAGAAAGGTCAGTGAAAATACCGGCGCGTGCGGTTCCGCCGTCTTCATCGGTACCTAGTCGTGACGTCACTGTCGGTGTTGTCTCTTAACAGAATTTGGCATCGGTGACTCGGACATGGCACATAAATATTCAGTAATCTGTGACTCCGTGCTTATAGAGTGTTGTTAACAAACAAACATTTCGCCGGTGCGTGAACTCATAACGACGTTCGCCGCAAACTTTTATTTATATTTAATTTCAACGTACGAGTACTCTACATACGAGTATATCACCAGTTAGATTTTATTGCTAACAGAACAGTATCGCTAGTTGGCGAGATTTATAAAAATATTTTTTAAGAGCCCCTTAAAAATATTTGAGAAAATATAAAAAGTATTGACGATAAACTCACCTAAATGAACAACAGCACAGATTGATTTAACCGCACAAGTTAAAGTAAAAGCAAACTTTGTCACAACACCTTAGTTTAGTAAACACAAGCCGGCAGCGGCAGTTCAGGCACATATCAATTGTATAATATTGCTTTTAGTTTCCAAACACGTTATGAATCTCGGTTTTCAGCATTCGGCCGTTGTCGGTCCGGGATGGGTGGGTGCGCCGGCGTCGCTCGCGGCACTGACGGCTGCGCGAGCGCACACCGCCTTATCGACAAGCCTTTCGCACCCGATAAGCGAACTGTCGAACTGTTAAGTACCACTAGTCTGCTTAGATGTAATTGTGTTTCCTCGATATAGGACCGAGGATGTTATGTAAACAATAGCGTTCTAACCAAGGATCTCTCTTGCCGAAATCGTGAGATTATTTGAATTCAATATGGGAGCTTAGATACATATTTTTATCAGTAATCGTTGTGTTTTCTAATATCGGTTATCATTATCAGCTATTAGTGAGGTATCGGCAAAATCAGGGTATTTCATTAGAAGAGAGCGTGCTCGAAGCTTTATTAAGTCCGTCATAGACATAGGTATAATATATGTGCTATATACAGGGTGGCAGGGACATCGACGCGAAAACTGCTACTATGGATTCAGTGCATGATTCTGAACCCCCCTGCGTGGAAATTGTTCGTCGGTTATAAAAAAAAAAAAACTGTTTCATAGAAAAGTGCAATACCTACACGGTCAAAATGTATGGAACAACAGAAAATTTGAACGTAGGGGGGTTCAGAATCATGCACTGAATCCATGGTAGCAGTTTTCGCGTCGATGTCCCTGCCACCCTGTATTATATTATAGCAAGCCACCACACACGGTAGCTTTACTATAATATATATTTTTGCCCTCATTTGGTCTGCGGTTTAATATACCATAATATATATTAATATGTTTTGCTATACCTATCCACATATTTTGGTGACGTAATAGAAATATATATTATAGCTCCGTCTGAGGCCGCTCGAAGATTGCTATGGAAAATATATTGTAATTATGCCCAGCTATGATTTATATGAATATTTAATATAGCTACGTCTGTGATGGGGTCTAAATATTAGGAAGAATAGAAGATCATGGTCGGCCGTTGACACTACGTTTTTTCAGCGGCTGGCGGCTGCTCTAAATATCTATTTTTTTCTTGTAAACGCTATCAGAGAAAATCGAATACAGCTTGGAACGTGTACGTTCTGAATTCTTCACTAAAAGTACACTTACATATTTTTTAAATCAGTAATTCGCTCGCGATACATTTTGAATTGTATTCCAATGCAATAACATCACGCTTTGTTTCCACAAAGGGTTTGGCAGAGGTGTAAAATTGAGCATCCACAAGTGTTTTGTAGGAAAGTGATAATTAAAGTAATTAAAGTTAATTATGAATTATTTGAGTTCAACCATGTTAACTGAAATATTTTGATTACAGAAGAAGAAATAGAACGGCATATCCAAATCTTTGAACATGTGAAAAATCTGGAACCTCAGTCAGTTTTTATTAGAGAGTGAATCTATTAAAAGCAGTGTAGTCTATTGACTTCTCTTATGTCTAATTCTGTCTCTTGTTTTTTTTTTATGATGGTATTTTTATTGATGCGTGTTGGCACATTTCTTTTCAATCTGATGATAATATCTCTTCGCTGTTTTTTCATTTTATTCTGTGTCTGCTTTGTAGGAAACTATTATACTTCTTGTTTTTTTCAGTTATTTCCATTGACTTTCCGTTCGGCACTGGCTTGTGGTTGACTGAGCTTATTGGTTGTTTTCCCTTGACATAATTCGTCTATAGTTTCCACTAATCTCTTGAAATGATCCTTCATCTTCAAGATATCGAATAAATGTAAAGGTGTGTTCAAACATTGAGCGGCAAGGGCGCGGCAGCAACACGCGGCGTTTGCGGGACTAGTGTTGGGTAATTCAGCATAATATGCTGAATTACCCAACACTAGTCACACAACACAACTGTGCTAGCACATAATATTATTATGTGCTAGCACATAATATTATTATGTGCTAGCACAGTTGTAGCTACTCACTTGGATAAAAAGAGTCACTCACTCTTTTCATTTTGATGTGCTACCACACACCACAGGGTACAGATTAGCTACACAGAACATTTACAGTACGTATTGTGAGTTTTGAACGAAACGAGTCACTCATTCATTTGCAAGTCTATTTACGATTCTAAGCAAAGGAGTTAAGGTCTAAGTTTAATTACCGTCTTTTGCTTTTGTTTGGCGACGTCAAGTAACCATTCTCATTTCTCATTCCCTCATCATCAATCGTGCGAGCTGTGTGACGCGCTTAACCGATTAGTCACCGCGGGTCCTGTGCCTACTCTACTGCGTGTATGCCGTGTCGCGTTGCCGTCACTACACACCACACTCGCGACTCATGCTGAGATTCATGCAACTCACTGATACACTCATAGCATGTATGCGCTCACAGGCCACCGCAGCGTCGCGTCGCCTCATTCGTGGTAGCACAGTGGGCTAATGTGCAATGCGCATGATCCTCATTTTAAAAGCGTGTGCTACCCATCTCTTTCAGGACACATTTCTGCCGCGCTCTGGTTAGGACTAAACCGACGAATGTTTGCGTTTAACAGAAGCGTTCGCGCGCAGCAGTAGTGGCAGTCCAATCGCACCGCGGCAGCCCGATTGCCGCTTTATGTTTGGACACCCCATATGCACGTATAAGGATTAATGTGTTTAATTTCTAATAATCTGGAGCTAAGGCGTCTAAAAAATCGATAAAAAAAATATAGATTTTGAGAGTGAATCTATTGCTACATTTTGAGAGTGAATCTATTGCTACATTTTGAGAGTGAATCTATTGCTACATTTTGAGAGTGAATCTATTGCTACATTTTTAAGTCTAGTTATCTTAGTTACGTAAAGTTTATTACTAAAAAAATACACAGTCAATGTGGATTAATGGCTGCTAGAACACTCTTCAGAAGAATTTCAAAATCAGATTATCATAACTAAATATTTGTAAATTGGTAGCGTTACACAACGTTTACCTAAAAATGCGGTTATCGAATTCTATAAGTAATCCAAGCGTGGGTTTAACACTATTGTTAATCCGGTTGACTATAATCTGATACACATAAAGTAATCAAGGTAGCTGTATCGGTTGGTTATGGTCATTTAGCGTTGGCTGTTGACCGAAGTGATGCATTTACAAACTATGATGGAGCGAAGCGTTACAATGTTTAACAATGTTGAAAATATAAGGATTATCTAAGTCTAAGTGGATACAAAAACAGATTGCTGCATACGAAGTTATTTTAAATTGGCTAGCTAAACTCCGCAGACGTGATATGTAGGTATCTACGTATAATCTAAACACTAATAATCTAAACACTAATCTAAACACAATGAAATAAGTAATAAAAAGATTTGATGTATTTTTTTGGGCGGTCAACGACCGTTGTTAGTGTTGTTACTTGAAGTCTGAGTTGAGAAAAACTGTCTGCGAAGTTCACACAAAAAAAAACGGATTTTAAAAACTGATGTTTCAATATTTTCAATTGAGTAAAATAACTGCGGTCCCTACAAAAAAATCATCAAATTAATTCATTTTTAGTTTTATCATGTTTAGATATCGATACCCATCGAGAGGGGCTTGTGGCTAAGTAATAACAGCCGCACGGGTCGATCGATCAGGTTAAGCTACGCTTGCCGCGGTTGGTCTGTGGATGGGTGAACATCTTTACCTACGATGACCCCTCCGGGCCTCGGAAAGCACGTTAAGTAATTTGTTGAAAGATCTATAACAGTTGTTAAATGGGTCATTGTCAATATTTTTTACAATCTTATATCTTATACTCAAATTTAGAAAAACTATTTTTTTTTAAATTTTATCTATAATTTATTTAAATTATTAAACAACTGTGTTACTTTTTGAATATTAACAGGCTTTAAATTCTACCCTAGTCCTCCAAATATCTATATATTAAAAGGTAACTATAACATATTACCGTATAAATATCTAACAAATTAACGTACTGTGATATTGCTATATTATTTTGACTAGCTTTTCCTAAAAATCTTTAGTATGTTTTTTATTTTTTGGGACAGAAAGAAACAGAGTTGTAAACGTGCGTTTATGGGCATGGTATCTCTCTCGATCTTTTCTTTTAGATTCTGTTTCCTTTTCGGAAGTATTTTTACGACGTTCCCGGTATCGTCACTGCTTGTCAACGGCGTGAGAGGCTTCTTGGAAGCGCGAAATATCCTGTAACAATGTTTTTAGGGTTGTTTATAATTAAACATGATTTAATTATGCGTACCAAGCTTATTATATTGCTTAAGGAAAACGATTATATAAAAAATTGTCCTTTGAAACAAACAATTTGAGTCAAAAGTTAAAGAATATAGGCTTCTTCAACTCTGTTACTTTCTTACTCTGTTACCGCTCCCTCTGTAAGCGCTAGTAACAGAGAAATAAATTTTACATTACATAAGACATTAGTCATAAAATAAATCGTGAAGGAAAAAATAATACACATTTAGGATATTTACCCCTTATACAACATACTGGACGTAAAATAATAATAAAAAACATTAATTAACTTACGGGAATAGGTAGATAACGAAGTAGATTCGCAATAAAAACACGCAGCACGTTCAACACCTCGCGGTAGCCTGAAAAGTGGTGTACTCCTTCCCCCGACCTAGCAAAGGACCACTATGAATGCAGACACCCCGCCCAAGCTAATAGAGAGTCGAAAGCAGCGCTATCTCTATTTTCAGTTGTGATTTACTTAGTAACATAGTGTTCCAGACAGTACGTTGGACAAAGTTTAGAAAAATTGTTATAAATTAAATTTTAATACTCACCAGTTTTAAACCATATTTTATAAATATTTATATATCAAAATTTGACAACGACCCAAATACGGGTTGTCAGAAGCCCGGCAAGTCTGGCAACCAGTCTTACCAAGGGGTATCGTGTTACCCAGTAACTGGGTTATGGAGGTCAGATAGGCAGTCGCTCCATGTAAAATACTGGTATTCAGTCGCATCCGGTTAGACTGAAAGCCGACCCCAACATTGTTGGGAAAAGGCTAAACATATGAGTCTATACCCATCGCGTCTGCGGAGTTAGTTAGCCAGTTTAAAATAACCCTGCATAATGATGTTCATGGCAGTACCTATTGTGGCACATTACTGTACGTGTTATTATACAGGCTGGCTATCGCCGCGAAAACTGACCCTCCCCTACGTTGAAAATTTTAGTCAGTTATTAAAAAAAAAATCTGCTGTTCCATACATTTTGACCGCGTAGGTATTGCATTTTTCTAAGAAACAGCAGTTAAAAAAAAACTGACCAAAAATTTCAAGGGGGTTCAGAATCATGTACTGAATCCATGGTAACAGTTTTCGCGTCGATGTCCCTGACACCCTGTATAGTTCAATATATGAGTGCCTAGATGAGTATCGAGATACTTGTGGCCACTGACAATATAATGATGTTGATTATCTGTATAAGTAAGTAGGTAGATAAACATTGGAGAAAGAGTCTTTATATGTTTCTCAATTGTCCACTTCACAGGGCATTGGCTCTACAGAAATTCCGTTCTAAGTGATTCCAATGAGTACTTAACGATGTGATGACATTTGAAGTTACAAAATTCAAAATTCAAAATTCAAAAGTCATTTATTCAAACTAGGCTGAGAATCAGCACTTTTCGAACGTCAAAATTACATAAGACAGTCCCCCAAAACGCCCACCCTTCACCACTTCCTAGTGCATTAGCTGGGAAGAAGAAGTGGCGCAACAAACTCCCCAGCAGCACAGCTGTCTGTTCAGTTAGAAGAACAAAAAAATAAGATTCTATATAATAGTATTCAAAATAATTTAGATAATTTAGATTATGCAACACAAAACATAATTTAAATTATTAGCCATATGTTAGCTAGCACACGCCAATATACCACACAACATCATCGAGAACTATACTCAGGCAGAAATAAAAACTAAACGTAAACAGAACTTATCTAAATAAAAGCCACCAGGCATAAAGGGCGTGCCCGCTTACATATAGTTGTAACTGGAAGTTATAAATGATAAACTAGGACCATCGAGATAAAATAAATAAAACAAACAGTTAATTACTAATAACAATAACTAATATGATCAATTGTCGAGGTCACTAGCTAACCACATATTGCAATACAACTCATTAGAAAAAACATTGTAATGAGTAGATTATGTACACAGGAACATGCTCTCTTTACTAATATTGTAAATGCGAATGTGAGTTTGTTTGTTTGTTACGCTTTCACGCTTAAACGGTTGAACGGATTTGGATGAAATTTGGCACACGGGCAGACCATGACCTGGGTTAGGATATATAGGATACGTGTTATCCCGATATTCCCATGGGATCGAGACTTATGCGGGTGAAACCGCGGGCGCAGCTAGTAATAAAATATTTTGACTAACGATGCATGTTGGGATAAAACATAATACGATCCAGACGCAGATAGGTAATTTAGCAGATAGCCGATGCAGAAGGAACGAATGTACTACAACGAATCGGAAAGAGTGACGACTTGATCTGACAGCTGCATAATTAGGGGTGGACTTCACCCTAATCCTGGGAGTAACCTATTTCAGAAAATATAAAATTCTGATACTCCCGGCTTTGTATATCTATGAAACTGCCTTGTTTGTAAAGTTAAATGCACACTTGTTTCCCCACTTGTCAGATACTGTTAAACGTAACAGGCGGAATGATATGTTACGCGGACGGAGAGCCAAAATAGCTTTAATGTGGAAAAGCATATTCTGCATAACCTCGCACGTTTATAACAAAATTCCAAAATAAATTAAAGAGTTAAATTTAAATGGATTTAAAAAGACACTGAAAGACTTGCTATATATTAAATGTTACTAAAATTTTAACGACTACTTGAATGACACGACATCCTGAATATGTGTGTGTTTATGATATTATTAATAACTGACATACCTTTTTTTTTTTTTCTTGTCGGTCGGAAATTATCAAATAACTTCTCACGCTCTGGGCGGAGCGGGAGGGTGTGTCAGACTTTTACTGACTAAAACCCACCCGTGTTCCTTCCGTTGCCTGTGTGCCGGGGCCACACCAGTGCCCAGTAAAGGGCCATGGACCGTACGATCCCCACGTAGAGCCTCCGGCAGGAGGCGTTTGGATACCCTAGATTGGGCAGAAGCCGCTTCAAAGCAGCCCCCGCCCTCTCCAGTTTGGGAGCCAAAAGTCGGAAGTGCTCCACGAAGTTCCACCGGCTGTCGAGGATGAGTCCCAGGTACTTCATCGTCGAATCGACACCGATGTGAACCCCTCCCGCCGTTAACTGGGAACCCGACAGCGGCGCGTTCCGAGGACAATAGAAACACATGGCCTCGGACTTGTGCAAGGCCACCTCTAGTCCCAGTTGCCGGATCCTATCGACGATTGTCACAACCCAACGTGTCACTAGTTCGGCCGCCGCCTCATGCGACCTCCCCTGCACCAGGACCAGCGTGTCGTCAGCGTAGCAGACTACGCTGACGCCGCTAGGGAGATCGGTGCGCAGCAGTAGTCGTAGCCGATGTCCCACAGATGCGGCCCCAGGACCGATCCTTGTGGGACTCCGTACGACATCTCTCGCCGGTTCCACTCTCCGTGGTGACTGGGGTAGATGACGGCCCAATAACTGACATACCTAAAATTGTAATTTTAATTCGTGAGTATGCAATCAATCATGTTAATACTAACCTAATAATCTAATACAAATAAATGTATGTACCTATTTGCACGCCACACTTGGCAGAATGTGATGATACCATTGACTAATCACCATAATATAATATACCATATTCTGACAAATAAATGATTACGTTTTGATTACGATTATGATTATGATTACGAACCAAGATCAATAATGATTATCAATAATATTTTTTATTGACTAATAAACAACAACCAGGTAACGAACAAAAAAAAAAGTTATAAAAAAACGAAAATTAGATGAGAACAAGCGCGGGCTAAATAAAATTATACAACATTTTTATACATCGTAATTTTAGTTATTTATACATTTTACTGTTTACTTATGGTCCGTACAAAATTAGTCGCCGGTCCGTACTCGGACCGCGCGGTCCGCCAAGTTTCGTGACTATCTCGCTGACTAGCAGACCAACGCACAGAAGATAGAAACATGACATTTGGAAGTTAGGGTACAACTAAGGGCCAGTTCCCACCGAGACGTGACGCGAAGCGGCACAGCTCGTACTTTTGAAGAAAGTAATACAAAATATAACTTTATTTACTACACAAAAAGACTTCACGATGCGCCTCGCGACATTGCGATGCGTCTCGCGGCGGCGGCCGGCGCCGCGCTGCGTAACGCGAAAACTACTGGCCTCTTCAAGCTTCGTCGCGTTGCGGCACGTCTCGGTGTGAACTGACCCTAAGGTACCCTTAGAAAGGATATTTCGAAACTCTGTTCGGTCTGTTTTTACAAAATTTTAAGAAAAAGACAACCGATCTTGAAGCTCGAGCAGATTTGATGAGGTTGAAAATTGTTCGGAAAATGTTATATGTGTTATGCAAGTGGTGGTGTAGAACAGTGTAACAGTATTTTCAATTGTTCAATACCTTATTATTTACTAGGTATAAAAGTACTCTCATAACTGGGCCAAAGATAACAGTTTAATCCTTTTGTTATTAATTTATTACTACAAGTCACGAAAGGCGTATAGATTACCTATTTATTCTGAGTAGGTATTCGATGTGAATGTAGTAAACATTATTTTCACACTCGTGTTATTATGGTGATATGTTCAGCAAATACTTATTGTCTGTGTAGGCTTATATGTATGCCTTATTCGATATCTCATATTATTGTTTTTATTAATATCATAAAGCATTATATTTTACAATGCATTTGCTCGAAAAGAGCGTTTTCCAAGCAGTCAATTTGTGCGGAAAGTGTCACTTTTTTCACTAGTGCTTTTTACTTTTCTGTTTTCCAGTGGTACTTTGGGTCCAGTGGTACTTTGGGTCCAGTGGTACTTTGGGTCTGATGGTGCTTTTGCTTAAGTAGTACTAAGGGTCTAGTGGTACTACTGGTCTAAAGGCACTTTTGCTGAAGTGGTAGAAGACCCTTAGTACTTTTCGACCAATAGCACCACTAGAGCCTTAGTACCACCAGACCCAAAGTACCACTGGATCCAAAGTACTACTTAAGCAAAAGTACCACTAGACCCAAAGTACCAAGTAGTGGCAATAAGGATCTTGTGGTGCTATTGCTTAAAGTGGTACTTTGGGTCTGGTGGTACTTTTGCTTAAGTGGTACTTAAGTAGTGATACCTTTTTTTTTTCAGGATGGGAAATCATCAAATGACTTCTCCCGCTCTGGGCAGAGCGAGAGGGTGTGTCAGACTTTTACTGACTAAAACCCACCCGTGTTTCTTCCGTTGCCTGTGTGCCGGGGCCGCGATATCCCTTTCGGACAAACCCGCAACCCCAGCAGGCATTGGTCTTTCGACCCCGTCGGTTGGTGCTGACATCTCTTTGAGACGCGCGTGGAACACAACGCGCCGTCGACACGGGCCTGGGGGGCTACTCCCTAAGCACGAAGTCCGTAGTTACGGTCGTTTCCTACTCCCTATCACCTCGGACATACGGTTAGTTTGGAGCCCAAACAAAGAATGAACGACGACACGATTTGACAGTTGTCCCTACTCCCGATGTATTTTTGCCCGTCCGAAAAGTTGAATTTGACACTTGTTTTGACGGAGCGTTATGTCAGTTGATACGACATCAAAATAGGTGTCGTGCTGTTGACGAAAGTAAAATTTTGTAAAAATTTACCAAACTATGTCTGCTTTTTTAATGCTCGAACTGCTCGAAGAAGCACTACAGGAAGATCGGAGGCGTCACCGATTATACTTGCGCCGAAACTTTTGGTTGGAGAATATTAAATTAGATTATTAAATGTTACAATAAAATACCTTGTGATATATTACAATTAAATGAAAGAAAATTTAAAACTCATATTAAAAGTACACTCTGTAAACAAGCATATTACAAATTAGAGAATTATATCCAAGATAAGAATGCTTGGAAACATGCTGGTCCAGGAGGTCTACTCCCTAACTCCGTCAACAAAAAGACGGGCCCGTCCGAAGGTAGTCCGAAACGACGGCGTGTACCCTACTCCCTATTGATTTCGGATTCACGAGCTTCGAACGGAATCATAGACAATATTTGAGAGCGAATGATACATGACGATAGAGTTGCGCTATTTTACCGGTCGATCACCGGTTTACTTATTTTGTGGTTTTCAAGCTTAATAAACAAAAAAACCATATTGTTGTGTTAGAAAATGACCACATTTTTAACAAATTACTTTATATTTCGTCTTAGATAAACAATTGAATTATTTTTGCCATTTTAGTCCGGATGGCGGCTTTATCCTGTTGATACCTTTGCCTTTTTTCTTTTTGACGGTTATTTTCAAATGTCAATTGTCAAAGTTTTTTATTTTCGTTAGTTGGTAGGTACATAAATATTATCGAGAGTTTTCGTTAAAAAATAACATAATATCGTAAAATGGCCACAACCGCTCCACCAGCAACTCAAGCGCAAATTGAGGCACTCCTCAATTTTATGACTGACCATCACGAGTTGGCTCGCGGACTATTGAGAGGTGCCAATGGAAGAATACGGTCCAAACGGCTGTGGGAAAGCCTGAGCAACTCCCTTAATTCTATGGGAAGTTGCACAAACTCCGTGGAACAGTGGCAATGGGTGAGTTTACTACATTGCTTGTCTATATTAATATGATTTTTAAGGTCTTGTCATCACTTCATCAGTAAAGTGAATACAATGATAATCAGTCATCCTCCAAATACATATCTATTGCAGGTCTTACGAGTATACTGGTTTTTATATAGTTTTTTAATATAATTAAAATTAACCAAATAACCAAAATTTTAGGTTTGGGCTGATAAACAATATTTAGTCAAAAAAGCTGCTGGAGCTGCCAGACGGGATGCATGTGCTACAGGTGGAGGCCCATCGGTAGCACCAACCCTCTCCCAAGTGGAATTCACACACAAACCGAGGCAAGAGTGCCAGCTTTTCCCTCGGTAATAATAAAATGTATATATATATGATAATAAGTTTGTTTGAATGGTAAAATAGAAAAACAGGAATATTATATTTGATTTTTTTTAAATTATGTTGCATGGAGTCTTTCCGTGACTTTTTTAATAAATAGTAATAAATTACAGATACATAGTTATATATTTGTTGTATCCGTCAATGATATTCAGTTTTTGCTGTACAGGGACCACCTGCAACAAGAGCCAGCAGCCGTCTGACCCCCCCATACATCGGCTGCTACAACTGAAAATGCAGTCTCCCAGGAGCAACCCTTAGTGACCGCTGAGGAACTGGACCTGGAGGTGCCAATGCGAAGTCAGCGAAGTAAGTATTATTGTTCAGTAGAAAATAAATTACGTAAATCATGTTTCAGAAAAACTGACTAAAAATTATTTATTTTGTTTACAGCATTCAACCGTCGTCGTGCACGTGTTCGGCGATACCTCCCTGCGGACTCGTCAGCAAGAAGCCAAATATTGAGCTGGAAGAGCAGAGACTGCTAGTTGAAATCAGGAGAAATGAGGTGCTCGGTGAAATAAAGGTTGCCATTGTGGACCTTTGTAACTTGGTTAGGGAACACCTTACTAGAAATAGTTAAGTTGTAGAAGTCATGGGGAGGGGCCGTTGTCCAGCAGTGAGATGACGCAGGCTCAGTAACGTGTTTATATTCTAACGAATGGGATTGCAACTTGGTTCATAATGTTGCAGCATTTATTTCCCGAGCTTCTCATTTCTTTTATTGCTTGGAGTCTCTGGTCTTTCAACTCAATGATTTACAGAATGAAAACTTGTGTGTTGATCCGATTGGTCAAAACATATATATTGATTGTATGATGTTGATTCTTAATTTGAGATTAGTCTAGGACAAAAGAAAATCTATGTGTTTGGTTGTAAATTTTATTTAGATTATTAGGTATTTGGGACTGAAGTAGACAAGAGAAACTAAGTTCCTAGCAATAATTTAAGACTACAATAGATAACTATAAGGATATCTTTGTTTTGGTTGTTAATTTTACTCAGATTTTAGGTATTTGAGAAGTAGACAAGTAAGAGAACCTAAGTTCCTAGCCATAATTTAAGACTACAATAGATAAATATAAGAAAATCTGTTCTGATTGTAATAGTGTTGATTTTGTTCAGATTTTATTGGTGCTAAATAAATAAAAAACATTTTGTTATAAAAAACAATGCTTTTATTGTGGAAATCTTTTTATATCACAATTTTCCAGCAGTCCCAACACCCATTGTTCTGTAAGCAAAATAAAAAAACTAACGAACTCAACGTCGGGAATATTCTCCAACCAAAAGTTTCGGCGCAAGTATAATCGGTGACGCCTCCGATCTTCCTGTAGTGCTTCTTCGAGCATTTCGAGCATTAAAAAAGCAGACATAGTTTGGTAAATTTTTACAAAATTTTACTTTCGTCAACAGCACGACACCTATTTTGATGTCGTATCAACTGACATAACGCTCCGTCAAAACAAGTGTCAAATTCAACTTTTCGGACGGGCAAAAATACATCGGGAGTAGGGACAACTGTCAAATCGTGTCGTCGTTCATTCTTTGTTTGGGCTCCAAATTAACCGTATGTCCGTAGGTGATAGGGAGTAGGAAACGACCGTAACTAAGGCCGTAACTACGGACTTCGTGCTTAGGGAGTAGCCCCCCTGCTCCATAGGACAATTTAGAGTCTAGACAAAATCAAACTGGTTGCTTATTTAATTATGTATTTGTTATTTTTTGTAACACTGATTTTACATTCTGTGATTTCTTGAACTCACACACTGACTTATTAGTATTACTTGTTAAAATGTTAGGAATATCGTATAATTTTCAATGTTTGTAAATATGTGAGCACCATGTATCTGTCACATATTTAATTTATCTGTAATTGCTTTATTTTTCATTCTTTTTTACCTATCGCGGTATAGTAATCTTATTCTAGATGCATCGTCTTCACATATAATTATATAATTAATGTATGCAAAATATTGTAAAAACATTTTAAAAGAGTAACGGTGGAGTTTCTTGCCCATTCTTCTCCATACGAAAACTACCTTTTGGAAGGGGCGACTAGAATCAATTCTATTTTTTGTAAACTTGACGTTCATAAGTGCCTTTTATGTGCCTAATTGAAATAAATTGTTTGACTTTGACTTTATTCCCGACGTTGAGTTCGTTCGTTTTTTTATTTTGCTTACAGAACAATGGGTGTTGGGACTGCTGGAAAATTGTGATATAAAAAGATTTCCACAATAAAAGCATTGTTTTTTATAACAAAATGTTTTTTATTTATTTAGCACCAATAAAATCTGAATAAAATCAACACTATTACAATCAGAACAGATTCTCTTATATTTATCTATTGTAGTCTTAAACTATGGCTAGGAACTTAGGTTCTCTTACTTGTCTACTTCAGTCTCAAATACCTAAAATCTGAGTAAAATTAACAACCAAAACAAAGATATCCTTATAGTTATCTATTGTAGTCTTAAATTATTGCTAGGAACTTAGTTTCTCTTGTCTACTTCAGTCCCAAATACCTAATAATCTAAATAAAATTTACAACCAAACACATATTTTCTTTTGTCCTAGACTAATCTCAAATTAAGAATCAACATCATAAAATCAATATATATGTTTTGACCAATCGGATCAACACACAAGTTTTCATTCTGTAAATCATTGAGTTGAAAGACCAGAGACTCCAAGCAATAAAAGAAATGAGAAGCTCGGGAAATAAATGCTGCAACATTATGAACCAAGTTGCAATCCCATTCGTTAGAATATAAACACGTTACTGAGCCTGCGTCATCTCACTGCTGGACAACGGCCTCTCCCCATGAGTTCTACAACTTAACTATTTCTAGTAAGGTGTTCCCTAACCAAGTTACAAAGGTCCACAATGGCAACCTTTATTTCATCGAGCACCTCATTTCTCCTGGTTTCAACTAGCAGTCTCTGCTCTTCAAGCTCAATATTTGGCTTCTTGCTGACGAGTCGGCAGGGAGGTGTCGCCGAACACGTGCACGACGACGGTTGAATGCTGTAAACAAAATAAAAAAATTTTAGTCAGTTTTTCTGAAACATGATTTACGTAATTTATTTTCTACTGAACAATAATACTTCGCTGACTTCGCATTGGCACCTCCAGATCCAGTGCCTCAGCGGTCACTAAGGGTTGCTCCTGGGAGACTGCATTTTCAGTTGTAGCAGCCGATGTATGGGGGGGTCAGACGGTTGCTGGCTCTTGTTGCAGGTGGTCCCTGTACAGCAAAAACTGAATATCATTGACGGATACAACAAATATATAACTATGTATCTGTAATTTATTACTATTTATTAAAAAAGTCACGGAAAGACTCCATGCAACATAATTTAAAAAAAAATCAAATACAATATTCCTGTTTTTCTATTTTACCATTCAAACAAACTTATTATCATATATATATATACATTTTATTATTACCGAGGGAAAAGCGGGCACTCTTGCCTCGGTTTGTGTGTGAATTCCACTTGGGAGAGGGTTGGTGCTACCGATGGGCCTCCACCTGTAGCACATGCATCCCGTCTGGCAGCTCCAGCAGCTTTTTTGACTAAATGTTTTTTATCAGCCCAAACCTAAAATTTTGGTTATTTGGTTAATTTTAATTATATTAAAAAACTATATAAAAACCAGTATACTCGTAAGACCTGCAATAGATATGTATTTGGAGGATGACTGATTATCATTGTATTCACTTTACTGATGACAAGACCTTAAAAATCATATTAATACAGACAAGCAATGTAGTAAACTCACCCATTGCCACTGTTCCACGGAGTTTGTGCAACTTCCCATAGAATTAAGGGAGTTGCTCAGGCTTTCCCACAGCCGTTTGGACCGTATTCTTCCATTGGCACCTCTCAATAGTCCGCGAGCCAACTCGTGATGGTCAGTCATAAAATTGAGGAGTGCCTCAATTTGCGCTTGAGTTGCTGGTGGAGCGGTTGTGGCCATTTTACGATATTATGTTATTTTTTAACGAAATCTCTCGATAATATTTATGTACCTACCAACTAACGAAAATAAAAAACTTTGACAATTGACATTTGAAAATAACCGTCAAAAAGAAAAAAGGCAAAGGTATCAACAGGATAAAGCCGCCATCCGGACTAAAATGGCAAAAATAATTCAATTGTTTATCTAAGACAAAATATAAAGTAATTTGTTAAAAATGTGGTCATTTTCTAACACAAAAATATGGTTTTTTTGTTTATTAAGCTTGAAAACCACAACATAAGTAAACCGGTGATCGACCGGTAAAATAGCGCAACTCTATCGTCATGTATCATTCGCTCTCAAATATTGTCTATGATTCCGTTCGAAGCTCGTGAATCCGAAATCAATAGGGAGTAACGTACACGCCGTCGTTTCGGACTACCTTCGGACGGGCCCGTCTTTTCGTTGACGGAGTTAGGGAGTAGACCTCCAGGAACCTCCCGAAACAACCGTGTCCGTGGAGGACCTGCGTCAGGCGGAAGGTGAGGACGCCATGGCGCCTCTCAAGCCACTCCTCAAAGAGGGGACTTATCGCCGCAATTGTGGCGTGCCCAACCACTAGACCCTTAGTACTACTTAAGCAAAAGCACCACTAGACACAAAGTAGCACTAGACCCTTAGTACTGCTTAAGCAAAAGCACCACCAGACCCAAAGTACCACTAGACCCAAAGTACCACTACACTCATAGTGCCTTTAGACCCTTAGTACCACCAGACCCTTAGTACCACTCGACCCTTAGTACCACTCGACCCTTAGTACCACTCGACCCTTAGTACCGAGTAAGGGTCGCGTGGTACTAAGGGTATGGTGGTACTAAGGCTCTAGTGGTGCTTAGACCCTTAGTACTACTTAAGAAAAAGCACCACCAGACCCAAAGTACCACTAGACCCAAAGTAGCACTAGACCCTTGGTACTTTGGGTCTAGTGGTACTTTTGCTTAAGTGGTACTTTGGATCCAGTGGTACTTTGGGTCTGGTGGTATTAAGGGTCTAGTGCTACTTTGGGTCTAGTGGTATTTTGGGTCTAGTGGTACTTTGGGTCTGGTGGTGCTTTTTCTTAAGTAGTACTAAGGGTCTAAGCACCACTAGAGCCTTAGTACCACCATACACTTAGTACCACGCGACCCGTACTCGGTACTAAGGGTCTAGTGGTACTATGGGTGTAGTAGAACTTTGGGTCTAGTGGTACTAAGGGTCGAGTGGTACTAAGGGTCTGGTGGTACTAAGGGTCTAAAGGCACTATGAGTGTAGTGGTAATTTAGGTCTGGTGGTACTTTGGGTCTAGTGGTACTTTGTGTCTAGTAGTACTTTCTGTCTAGTGGTACTAAGGGTCTAGCGCTTCTTTGGGTCTAGTGCTACTTTGCGTCTGGTGGTACTTTTCATTAAGTGGTACTAAGGGTCCAGTGGTACTAAGGGTCTAGTGGTACTATGGGTGTAGTAGAACTTTGGGTCTAGTGGTACTAAGGGTCGAGTGGTACTAAGGGTCGAGTGGTACTAAGGGTCTGGTGGTACTAAGGGTCTAAAGGCACTATGAGTGTAGTGGTACTTTGGGTCTAGTGGTAATTTGGGTCTAGTGGTACTTTGGGTCTAGTGGTACTTTGTGTCTAGTGGTACTTTGCGTCTGGTGGTACTTTTCATTAAGTGGTACTAAGGGTCCGGTGGTACTAAGGGTCTAAAGGCACTATGAGTGCAGTGGTAATTTAGGTCTGGTGGTACTTTGGGTCTAGTGGTACTTTGTGTCTAGTAGTACTTTCTGTCTAGTGGTACTAAGGGTCTAGCGCTTCTTTGGGTCTAGTGCTACTTCGGGTCTAGTGGTAATTTGGGTCTAGTGCTACTTTGCGTCTGGTGGTACTTTTCATTAAGTGGTACTAAGGGTCCAGTGGTACTAAGGGTCTAGTGGCACTAAGGGTCTAGTGGTACTATGGGTGTAGTAGAACTTTGGGTCAAGTGGTACTAAGGGTCGAGTGGTACTAAGGGTCTAAAGGCACTATGAGTGTAGTGGTACTTTGTGTCTAGTGGTACTTTCTGTCTAGTAGTACTTTCTGTCTAGTGGTACTAAGGGTCTAGCGCTTCTTTGGGTCTAGTGCTACTTCGGGACTAGTGGCATTAAGGGACTAATGGTATTTTGGGTCTAGTGGTAATTTGGGTCTAGTGCTACTTCGGGTCTAGTGGTAATTTGGGTCTAGTGCTACTTTGTGCTACTTGGGGTCTAGTGCTACTTCGGGTCTAGTGGCACTAAGGGACTAATGGTATTTTGGGTCTAGTGGTATTTTGGGTCTAGTGGTACTTTGGGTCTGGTAGTGCTTTTTCTTAAGTAGTACTAAGGGTCTTAGCACCACTAGAGCCTTAGTACCACCATACCCTTAGTACCACTAGACCCAAAATACCACTAGACCCAAAATACCATTAGTCCCTTAGTGCCACTAGACCCGAAGTAGCACTAGACCCCAAGTAGCACTAGACCCTTAGTACCACCAGATCCAAAGTACCACTTAAGCAAAAGTACCACTAGACCCAAAGTACCACTACACCCATAGTGCCTTTAGACCCTTAGTACCACCAGACCCTTAGTACCACTCGACCCTTAGTACCACTTGACCCAAAGTTCTACTACACCCATAGTACCACTAGACCCTTAGTGCCACTAGACCCTTAGTACCACTGGACCCTTAGTACCACTTAATGAAAAGTACCACCAGACGCAAAGTAGCACTAGACCCAAATTACCACTAGACCCGAAGTAGCACTAGACCCAAAGAAGCGCTAGACCCTTAGTACCACTAGACAGAAAGTACTACTAGACACAAAGTACCACTAGACCCAAAGTACCACCAGACCTAAATTACCACTGCACTCATAGTGCCTTTAGACCCTTAGTACCACCGGACCCTTAGTACCACTTAATGAAAAGTACCACCAGACGCAAAGTACCACTAGACACAAAGTACCACTAGACCCAAAGTACCACTAGACCCAAATTACCACTAGACCCAAAGTACCACTACACTCATAGTGCCTTTAGACCCTTAGTACCACCAGACCCTTAGTACCACTCGACCCTTAGTACCACTCGACCCTTAGTACCACTAGACCCAAAGTTCTACTACACCCATAGTACCACTAGACCCTTAGTGCCACTAGACCCTTAGTACCACTGGACCCTTAGTACCACTTAATGAAAAGTACCACCAGACGCAAAGTAGCACTAGACCCAAAGTAGTACTACTACACTTACTTACCTTTAGTCCCTTAGTACCACCAGACCCTTAGTACCACTAGACTGCCTAGCCTTTTCACAACAATGTTGGGGTCGGCTTTCAGTCTAACCGGATGCAGCTGAATACCAGTATTTTACATGGAGCGACTGCCTATCTGACCTCCATAGCCCAGTTATTTACTGGGTAATACGATACCCCTTGGAAAGAGTGGTTTCCAGACTTTCGGGCTTCTGACGACCCGTTAACAACTCTTATAGATCTACAAATTACTCAACGTGCTTTCCGAGACCCGGAGGGGTCTTCAACCTGATCGATTGACCCATACGGCTGTTATTACACAAGCGCCTTTCGATGGATATTGCTATCTAAACATGATGAAACTAAAATTGAATTAATTTGATGATTTACTTACACTTACACACTTAGTTACACTTAGACTTTCATAATCAATATCCTTATATTTTCAACATTGTTACGCTTCGCTCCATCATAATGTAGTTTGTAAATGCATCGCTTCGGTCAACAGCCAACACTAAACGACCATAACCAACCAACCTTATATTTCAACATTGTTAAACATTGTAACGCTTCGCTCCATCATAGTTTGTAAATGCATCACTTCGGCCAACAGCCAACGCTATGGGTTTATTCCTTAACACTTTCAAATCCACCCACTTTCATAGAGCTCATACGCCATGCCACCAGTGGCGGATTTGCCCTAAGGCCCAGTAGGCCCGGGCCTAGGGCGGCCAGATATTAGGGGCGGCCCATCGTGATAAAAATATCACTGATGATAACAAGAAATAACTCAAAGTACCTATATATATAACGTTCACGCACATTATGGCGGGCCGCACTGCACCGCATCGTATAACAATAATAACTTAAAACCATTTAAAAATATGTCCAAATAACTAATTGAAACGCGTCATTGAACTTCGCGGCGCCAACCCGACTTATTGTTAACTAAATTTCTGAACCGATTTCGATAAAAGTTGGCAATAAAGTAAATTCATTATGTAGGCTATATGATGGGTGGTGAGAAAGGGGCGGCTGATAGTTACTACATGGCCTGGGGCCTAGGGCGGCCAAGACTGCAAATCCGCCACTGCATGCCACCGTACATATTGGAAAAGAACCCTCAGGAAGGGTCGCCGGCATTACGTTTGGGCTAAAGTTATCCCTAGCGTACGGTCACCAGCATTAGGTTTGAAACCGTATACAGACACTGTAAAACGAAGTAAAATTGTGTTTTCAGGGGTTCTTGTCGCTATACTATCTCTGGGGGTATTTTCATGTAGACGTGAAAAGATAAAAATATAAAATTTTTGTTAATTATAACTCGCTCTGATCCCGAGACAGCCTTCCCAAGAAGTCCAAACTTTTAATTTTTTTGTGAAATTTGTAACCCTGAAAATGGTTTTCCACACCTGAAAAACTAGCCTCTTGACACAATTTTTTTTTTATATGGATTTGCTTGTATTTTTAAACCAACGCATCCTTACATAAATATTATAAACCAAAGTTCCCCGCCTCTGTCTGTCTGTCTGAACGCGATAAACTCAAAAACAACCGAACGGATTTTCTAACGGTTTTCACCAATGAACGGAGTGATTCATGCGGATGGTTTTTGTGTATAATTCATTAAGGTTTTGAGTAAATTGGCTGAAATACTGGTATAGCGATAATTGTCGAAGATGTAAGAAAAAATCATGCCGACTGGGAGCTTTACTGGCGTGAGCCGCGTAAGCCGTAAGAGATTCATCAAATTTATGTTTTACAGAATTGTATATCTTAAAAAAGTTCAAAAATAAAGTCCGCGATAGCTTATGTCTATCTTCTAAGGATGACCAACAGTAACCATTCAACCAACCATATTTCAGAATTTGATAAAAAAAATATTGTTATTTCCGAAGCTATTTTGACCGGTATTTTATTTATCCTTATCCAATAAAACATTATTAATATAAATTGGGTATTTAATTTAGATTAAAATATGCCTTGACATCCCATCATTAAAATTAATACTTTAAAAGATATCACAGATTCAAAATTACGCGTGACAAAATAATTATGGTTGCCGACAACGCGACGCGGGCGCAGCGGTAGGAGTCAATGAACTTCTCATCGGCTGTTAGGTATGTAATCCCGGTAGTACGTTCCCGTAGGATATTTTCCGACATCCACGTGGGCGAAGCCGCGGGCAAAAGCTAGTATACTAATAAATCTTGGTTTATTACGTTTATTTATTTTCATAGTTTATAATGCTGTATTTGCTAAGAAAAACCTACATTTAAAATGAGCCTCCGCGATGGTTCCCAGCATCCCATATGCGACTAGAGTGAACCCTCCAGGAGGGTTCCCGGCACTGAACTGGTTAATCAGGTTTCTTCTATGTGTAAACACTGGATGGCCAGTGACGATCTTCTCATTTGATCGAGGTAGTTGAGTCTTGGAGAGTTTGTTTTTTTTACAATATTTTAGAAAACAGGGTTATGCGAATACGGGATTAGATAAGGTTATCATATATTGATATCGAAGCTGAACCGTTAAAATATTTCTCAAGGATATTTTGATTGTATTATCGCTACTAATCACAATAACTCTGTCAAGGTTTTTTTTTTATGTATCTGCAACATAGAATTAGTATGTACTGTGCAATCAGCCTTTCGGCGTAAGGTGAGTATATCAAGGAACATATACTCATCTTACGGCGACGAGTATACAGGTGAAATTGAATTCATGGGCATCCCCTTTTAAGGGGTCATTGTCTCATCATTAAGAACAACTTTCACTGTTAGACCAACCCCGAAATCGCGATAAAAAATTAGCTGTTCCCTACATTTTGACGAGCTATGCGAACATAAACCACCAAAACCTATTCTGCACGCACTCGGGTGAACGCAGACTTTTTTTTAAAGTGTTTAGTGGTTATTGTGCCATATGTATTTTTTTCCGTGTTTCTTAGTGATCCTAAGATTTCTACTAATATTTCTGTTTTTACCCGCGAGAACCTGTAATTGGCATTATGTGTCATATACAATTATTTGTGTCCGACCGAAGCTGGTTTTTACGACTGAAACCGAAACCGAAACCGAATTTCGGCAACGGTCGGTCAGTTTCGGCCGAAACTTCCTTACAAGGATCATGTTTTGAGAAAAAATAGAGAAAACGTTATTATAATCAGCCAGTTTTTTTTTTTTATCTAACGAATGTTTGTTTAGGTATAGCATTAGCGAGTGAGTTAAACTAACGAACAAAATATTTAGATAGTTATGTTAAACTTGATTCTACTATAATCTATGTATTAGTTTGTTATATTAAATAATTTTTTGATGTTATGCTATATCACGTGATAAAACTTATCGAATTCAAAGTACAAATCACACTAAAACTCACAACAAACAAAACGAACTGCAAACATAAGCCAGTCACGACATGATTAGGCACGTGGAAGCGGCAAAATGTCTTTGTCGCTTGGATGGAATTTACCACGGCAACATGACCGAGCACAACGCGAGAACTCCCGAATGCAGTTTCGGTTTCGGTCGTAGTTTCGTGCAGGTTTGCCGCCGAAACCGAAACTAATCCAAAACCCGTTTTTTTGCCGAAACTCGACCGAAACCGAAACCGAAACCGAACTTTCAGTCGGACGCTAACAATTATTATCCATCTGTTATAGCTGTTGGTTCTCCTATTGTTCCTGTCTCCCGGTTTTATTTTTTCGTGATTTCAGGTCTAGTCCCATAGTGAAAGTTGTTCATAATGATGAGTACAATGACCCCTTAAGAGGATGCCCACGAATTCAATTTCACCCTGTATTTGATGCTTTCTGCGCGTGCTGTTCTCGCCGTAAGGTGAGTATGTTCCTTGGTGCTGTTTGCATCATGGCGTCTGTCAATGTTGAACTGGTGTTTCTTTTTTGCAATTTTATATACATAATTTCGTATTTGAAAAACATGGGTCAATGCAAGATGATCAATAATCAATTCTAATGATGCTGATGATGGATCAATGATCAAAATGTATGATTAATAATCTTAGGATGTATGAATACAGGAATACAAGCTGACCAGTGACCACTACCCATGGAATTAGTAAGTACTACTTCCTACTAGATAAAAAGTCAGGTGGCTGACTGAGTGGACTACGGAATGGACTTGGTGGAATGACTTTAGGCCATAGGACAAAGAGTAAAGTAACTATACAGAGACCATAGGATAAATGGTCTAGGCGTAGATAGAGAAAGCTATTTATATGTATTTATTTTTTATAGCGATTCTCTGGCGAGTTTCTGTCTAAGCTTTTAACAAAGTCTCACTCATTTTTTCCATAGATTTATCCGCAATAATAAATTTTTCTTTTTCGTGTTTTTTTTTTGGAAAGTGTTTTGGCCTGTGTAGTTATGGTGAGTTTTGGCATTTTGGCATCGGCATCGCAGGAAATCGCAGGAAACAGAATTTTGGAAATATGGTGGAAATGTGTCAAACTGATGCTGACAAAATTTTCAAGTACACATTTATTTATTACAAAAAACTATTAAAGTACAAAAAAATTACCAAATTGTTGAAATTGACGCAGTTTGTCGCTAATGGTGTGTTGAATCACTAATATTTTGTAATAACACGTTCATACATAACCATTACATTGGTTAGATTTCTAAATTCACGAATTGGAACAGGTTAGAATTACAAAAAAAATATTTAATATTTGGTCATATGTATTAATTCCGAATTGTGACAAGGAATAGTGGGCCCACAATCTCCATAATTATCTCTATTGTACTAATGTATTGTATGTTGTGTGTGTGTGTTGTAGTCTAAAAAATGCTGGCATTTTGAGGACTCGAGGCATGAATGCCTGTATATATATTGATCAGTCTCATGGTCCTATTCCACCATTTTATCTATCCCTTGTCATATCCCTTTTCAGTCGAATGTTTTTAATTTTTATATTTATTTTAACTTGATTTAGCTAGTAAAAATATGATAATTTGTAAAAATCATATTAATATTGGAGACCCAGTTACTGGGTTGTGGAGGTAGATAGGCAGTCGCTCCATGTAAAATACTGGTATTCAGCTGAATCCGGTTAGACTGGAAGCCGACCCCAATAAAGTTAGGAAAAGGCTAGGCAGATTGATGTTAATATCGGAGAAAAATGTATTTGAAGTTGCTATATTGCGGTACCTACCTACGAATAATTTAGTGTCGTAAATCAAAAGTTTTTTTATAAAATCATCATACGAGTCACAGCCCACAGCCGCCTTTTACCTTCTGTTTACTACCTTGGTTTTTAATGATAATAAGATTGATATATTTACTACATATTCTGTTAATCCGAGGTCAAAGATAGCTCAGGCGCGTCTCGAGCACCATATAGGTATCTTTTTCAATTATAGTGATTCATTATCAAAAACATTTAGGATGATAAGTAAACAATTTAATGTCTTCGAACATTTTTAATATACGAGTAAAATTACTACATAACAAGAAACCCGTTTTGAATGAAATATATTTGCCTATATCCATAAGTACTACCTACTACAGTTATACTGGAAACCAGGGATATTACGGATGCAGATTTTTTAACATCCCACGGATTTTTGTTGGCTTACATCCGCGGACGTGGATGCGGATCTCAACAGGATCTCAAGTTTTTTTAAGGGATCCGTCAAGGCGGAAAGGCGAAAATTTCTTACGTTTTTTGCAAATTGTAGCGCTATTTCATTATATAATTATGTTGATCATTACTGAATTCGCGGCAATTATAATAAAATAATTACTAAAATTATAATCTTTTAAAAGTCTATACATTTAGCTCTCGAAATGTTGTGTTTGATGGATATAAGACTATTTTTGAAAATGTGACGGTTTAGAGTTATATTGATGATTTAAATGATTATAATTTCCATTTAAGATAATTATTTTTTCGACCCACATCTGCATCCGCTTGAGCTCCGTATTGAATAAGGGCCGAGTCACACCGGAATGGCAGCGGCCGGCGGCGACGCCAGCGGCCGCCAGCGGCCTCGCGCGATCTCCAGATCCTACGCGCATAGTCTTCTCTTGACTAGTTTAGTTTCTACATTACATACGCGCGGCCGCCCGCGGTGCCGCGAGCGGCCTCGCGTCGCCGCTGGCAGCCGATACTGGTCTTTTAAGTATGTAGATAAAATTTTAAATTATTTCACACTGAAAGTGCTCGTCGTGTCGCTGCCGGCCGCTGCCATTCCGGTGTGACTCGGCCCTAAGGGTGCCTTTCCACCAGAGATGTGCTATGCTATGTTGCTATGGATACGTTTCATATCCACCAATCATATAAATTGGTCCCGTATTGGTCCACATAGCGAATGAATATGATTGGTGGATATCAAACGCTTCCATAGCAACGTAGCACAGCACATCTCTGATGGAAAGGCACCCTTAAGCTCCGCAATTGCGGATGTGGAAGCGAATATCCGCAACATCCCTGGTTGGGGTAACCGACCCCAACATAATTGGGAAAAGGGTAAGTAGACTATGATTTACCCTTATCTCCCATTCTAAAGTTTTTGTGAGCTTACCCAATAAATACCGTTTATTCATATTGTTATTTTTACTTTATACTTTCTTCCGCAGATTCTACGACGATGCCCGCCCCGCATACTCAACCCTCAGCCAGTGGCCGTCTCGCGTCAGAGAAGCAGCAGATGGACTGTCTATCTCTTTTGAGTGAAGTTATCAGCAACACAGAAGATCTTCCGTTGAAAAGTGGGTTTTAATATTTATAATAATAATCCATTTAATATAGGCGACGCAGGCACATAGATGAATACCTGAACCGATACCTTACCTTTTAAATGATATCTCAAGAAACCACTACTGCTTCCCCTATTGAATGGGTCAAAAAATGTATATCTACGTGGGTAGAAATACCTTTTTTGACAACAGGAAAATGAAACAAGGATTTCTCCTCCAAACCCCTATCCTGGATCTCCTCTAGATTTGACAATCCCTAGAAGAAAATATTCCCATATTATTCGATGTAGGTAGCTTATTTCGACTAGGGTTGAAGATCTTGAATCCTTAGTCAATTATGTCGATTCTAACCTACACATTATTTGAAATGATTGTCTCTAAAATAAATATTATCAGTGCAACTTATTAAACAGCAGGGTTAGGCTTTAAGGCTCGTGCAGACTGGCGCGACTTGTCATGCGACGAGATTCTGCGATTTCTTAAGAACAATTTCTATGAAAACGCGCGTGACACTACACACTGTAGCGACCTAGACCTGACCTGAGAAAATACTCTTTTGTATGGGCCTTTATTTTTAAAAGAAAATAACTCTTCCGGTATCTTTGCATAACCTTATTACCTAGATTCAATTACCTACATGAGAAATGAATTGGACTATGCCGAGGCATTAGACCAAACAAGGCTTTTGTTGATTACTATAAGGGATATCACACTGGCGATTTGCGAGCTAGTTATCAGCGAAGCGATTGATCAATGCGCTCGCTGCGTGTGCGCAACGTGTTCGCCGCATTTGCGTAACGAGAGCGATTGACGTGAGTGTACAAGAGAGAGCGAGACAAGCGAGTGTACAATATTGTAAAAATGCAGATAACACGTCGCGTGGTCGCGGCTAGCTCGCTTCGCACCCGCGGTGAGCACCTCCACAAATCACCTCGCTGGAAAAAAACACAGCTGATAAATCGTCAGCGTGTTAACTGATAATAATAACGCTCTAACTAAGCCAAATAAATACTTGTATCTTCTATTCAATACCTAAACAATAAAATAACATGGCGATAAAACATGTTTTTATATGACTACCCATTAAGGAGGATGCGCTAAGGTAGCCCGCGAAATTCAAATTTTCTTAAGTTATTTGCAATTTGCAGGTCAGTGTCAGATCGTATGTTAATTAAAATATGATTCGCGACCGTAACAAACATGGCTTTACATAATTATAATCATTACAATCAGGAATACAACTCCATAAGTAATCACAAACGTCAAGTGTCATGATTTCATGAAATAGTCATTCAAGGGAATTATATGAACTTAGAGAGTTGTATTGATCATTTTTATGATTCCAATTCTATAAATATACATTTGTTACGGCCGCGAATCATATTTAAATCAACTTACAACATGATACTGACTTGCAAATTGCAAAAAACGTAACAAAATTTTAATTTCGCGGGCTACCTTGACGCTTCCGCCTTAAACAACCAGGGCATTGAATCCAATGCCTTAATAAGTAGATGATAAGCTGATAGCATTAATATAAGCGGTGCTTATTTGCGATAGATAACGGACACGGTGCGAAGAAGCGACCCGTAAGACTTATCAACAAAAGGGCACATTCCGCCAGTCCCGTTATGCCCCGGGATCGAGTGAGTTATAAATATTTTTTCATGCATTCTAGAAGCTTAATACGTAATTACTTTAATTACTAAATTCTGCCCTCGATTTCACCCACGCTGTAGTCAACTATACGAATGACTAGATTTATAGACCATTTTCTGTTTTGTACAACTATTATTATAGGATCTTTTTTTTATAACGTAACAGACAGCTGTGCTGCTAGGGAGTTAGTTGCGCCATTTCTTTTTCCCAGCTAACGCACTACAAAGTGGTGAAGGGTGGGCGTTTTGGGAGACTGTCTTATGTGATTTTGACGTTCGTAAAGTTCTCAGCCTAGTTTGAATAAATGACTTTTGTATTTTGTTATGTATCTGGTAGTTGTTGATAGAGGCCTATCAACAAGTACCAGATACATAACAAATTTCACCCTGTAGGATCCTCTCATACCTATTAGGTAACACTGTAAGCTATTTGAAAACATTATCAAAGCCAATTATTTTTAAAAGAGTACCCGTTTTGATTTCGATTTTGACTATAAAACATACCCTATGGCACTCGGCAATAGTGTGGTTTAGGTTCCGACAGTGAAAGAATTTTCGAAAGAGGAACCCGGTCACGACGTGTTGCCACGTCAAGCGCCGAACGCACTGTGCGTTCGGCCGGTGCGTACTAACTATACGTCGTCTATTGTACTCTTTATAATATTAAGTATAGATACTTGGATACTGTAGATGTACAATAACATTTACTCGCTAGCCCGGAATCTGGTACCAGCAGCGGGGTCATTGCGTAACACGCTACCACGTTTATTGCGTTATTTACGTTGCTGAGCAGACATTGTTTAAACCTATGATGCAATGGATAAGGAATTTCCTTCAAAACCCTCGGATTGTGATTGAAAGTGTGTTACGCAATTAGGGTGCTGAAGTACTTTTACCCGAATTCGGGTGTCTATCTGGTGCATATGTGGTAGTTACAACCTATGGTGATAAACTTATTATTATATCAATCTATACTAATACTGAAAGTCACTGAAATAAACCAGCCTCTCGGTATCTACATCAGTAAGTTGACGGATTTTTCTTACAGCATATGCTGCTGAACTTAGCCGTCTTGCAAGGGTGTTAAACGAGGAACCCCTTGCAACCTTGAGTCGAGTGTAATCCCCAGGAAAACAGTTTTCTATCTATGAATTCTAGTTTCTCCTTACTCAATACTATATCATAATCATTACTTTTAAACATTGGGTGAAGCAAATCGTATGCATTTTTTTTTCCCATTTAATACTAAATTATTAGCAGTGAACCAATTTTGGACCTGCAGTAGGGCGTTATTTACGTCTTCAAGATTTCATGCCTGTCCATTTATCTTAACAATTTGAGAAATATCGTCAGAAAAAAACACCATTTTTTTTTAAAGTTGTCCCACTCTAAGAATTTCTTCTTGTATCGTGGGTGCGTTTACAAACATAGAAACTCACATTCACTAACACCCAGACCGGGACAACTACTTGCAGATCATACAAATATTTGTTCCGTGCGGGGATCAAACCCGCGACACGTTGCGCAGCAGTCGATCGCTCAGCCACTGCGCCAACCGTGTCGTCGTTTGTGGTTGATTTTTTTTATAAATGGGGTAGATCATTAATATATACTAAAAAGAGGAAAGGACCCAATATCGAGCCTTGTGGAACACCCATTTTTACTTTTAAACCGAGTGAATTGACACCATTAATTTGAACTTGCTGTTGTCTATCATTTTAATAAGATTTTACTAAACTGAGCGCAAGTTTACCAACTAATGCTTAAGTTTCAAGAGTAAGATTTCATGATTTACGCAGTCAAATGCCTTCGAGAGGTTACAAAATATTCCTATTGCATCTTGGGCCTCTTCCCACGCTGTAAATATGTGTTCTAATAAGGTGACACCGGCGTCAGTCGTACAACGTCCTTTGGTGAAACCATATTGCTGATCATATAAGATTTGGTTGGCGTTAAAATGATTAAGCATTAGATTGAGCATTACCTTTTCGAATACCTTGCTGAATACTGGCAGCCCGGCTAATGGTCTATAATTGTTGTTGGCTTTGCTGTCCCCAGATTGAATAAAAAAGTGGTATGACCTTACTGTATTTAATTAAATCCGGAATTCCAAAGAGTCTTCCCGGATTTACTGAAATGTATGATTTTGTTTGTGTGTGGTTCAAGAACTACACACAAATTAAATATTAAAGCTAAGTATTGTGCTATAGTCTCGAATACGGATGTACAAACTTTGATATATAATATAATCACCATAGATTATCGGTCCATTTGATTTTAATTTGCCGAAAAGCTTTTATAACTATCATAAGGTTTATATGTTTTAATTGAAATTCAATCGGGCAGCCTCGAACGTTCAATCTTAATAATTCAATTGAGACATCTGGTGAAGAATTTAAAGTTTCCGTCGTTTTAGGTGGTTTATGTAGCAACATACTTGTTGAAACTTTCAGTGTTAATGTAAGGCTTAAGGCCAACACAGTAACACAACCTCACCTAACCTATTATTCCCAGAATATGATGTAAAAATTTATTAATTTTGTTTATCCGATCAAAGGAACAGTCGGAGAACTGTCATTTTGTGGCTGACGGGGGTACTTACTTACCTAAAAATAATAAATACAGTACAGCTTAGTGCACGTTAAATAGCCCCTAGAGGATAAGCACATTTTCATACATTGATTGAAAAAATTTAGAACATGTAGTTCCAAGTTTTTTGTAAAGGAATGGAAATGCAAATCGTGGTTTTAAATAAAATTGTAAATTTTCGATTCAGAGCCTAACCGGAAAAAAGGCAGGAGAGAGAAGATGTCAGAGTTTATCACCAAGCAATGCTGTAAGCACATGTTTTCTTAATAGAAGCTAGGTCTTTTTATTAACTAGCGATTCAATACAACTCCTATTCACTATCACCAGCACGCGTAGCATGATAACAATAGAAACGGGTATTGTCGACGGAAGAAAAGACAAAATTACAGATTCACAATCACAATCTGTCATTTTATCTATCTTCCGTCGACAAAGCCCGTTTCTATGGTGGTCATGCTACGCGTCTAGTTGTAAATAAATAAATAAATCATTTATTTGCATAAAATATGTTATACAATGGTGTTAACAATCCCATGGTCCCGTGTGGTCCTATGCAATAAGTGTATTTTAGTTAACCGCCAACCAGCCAAAATTCAGACTCCGGACTCTGATAGCAATTTTTTGTAAATTTATCATTTTCATTACTCTGCAGTTACTAAAAAAATCTCGCGATGATTTTGCTCCATCATGTGGTTCGGTGCCGGATGGGTTAATTTTACCCTACCCTATCTCCCCTGACAATGATCCAGGTAACAAAAGTTTTTTTAGGTAGGTACTATCGCGGTCAAACATATCTAATCACTTTGAATACAAAATTCCGTGCACACGGCCCTTTTTTTTCGTAGGTAAGTGTTACTATAGCGGTCGAGCGCTGCAAGCAGCAATAGTCTATAGTCCTTACGATGGTCAGTTATGCGTATTCACGATAGTACCTACTGATTTAAGATAAAAAAAATATAGGGTAGAGTTTAGATGGCGTTGGGAAATAGAAACGACAGTTTTTTGAAAATCAGAAAATAGAATTCAAAATTGTTAAACTTTCAATTTATTTCTGATTTTAGCTACTGAGTAGCTATTTGTGTAACATTTAATTATTTGAATAAAATATATAGACTAGTATAATTCATAGTTCAGTGTTATGGGTGGTAGAATTGCAAAAACATTGCACTGAGTGCAATGTATGCGTGTCAGACTCTTACTGACTAAAACCCACCCGTGTTCCTTCAGTTGCCTGTGTGTTGCCAGGGGCCACGGTAATCTTTTCGGACTTTCCTGCGACCCTGGCAGGCATCGGCCGTAGCGGACCCCGTCAGTTGTGCTGACATCTCTCTGAGGCGCGCGTGGAACACCAAGCGCTGCGACCTGGGCATGGCCCTTATCGGACGGCGAGTTACCCATTGCTCACCGTGCGTGCCTACGGTGGCTGGAAATCGGCCTGGGATTCCCGACGCCCAGGGCGTCTCCTGTGGCGACTGGGGTCGTGACGGCGGGAAATTTGCCTCTCCCTCACGCGTTCCGCCTCCTCCTTCGAGAGCATTTCTGCTTCGCAGAAGGAGATGACGGCTTCCTTCCCCCTCTCGGTCCGTACCATGGCCTGGACCAGGGCCAGACGCGAGAGATCACCGCCGCGAATCGCCTCCATGAGGACACGGCGGTGCTCCACCCAAGCCAGCTCGTATACCTAGTGTTATAATTATTTCACGGTTTTTATTAATATTTTTGTCACGTCCCTCTCCCAAGCTGAAACGGAGGTTTACGGTAGGCTCGGCGCGATGCCATACTATACTCCATTGGTTTAGGGAATTAAATAAGGGTAAACAAGTCGTACAAAGGATTTTTATAGATATCGTTCTTGTTTAAAAGTACGTTAAAACCAAATTCAATTTATTTTTGATTTTTACTATAGTTTCCTCCTTTATTAATGTATGTTAAACTGTATCATTAACTCTTCGTAGAGATAACTGCTTGAGCACAATTTTTATTAGATCTATAATAATAATATAATATTTTGTAATCTGTCTATTGTAAAGAGCCGTATTACAAGTTCTCTAAACGTCAACAAATTATAACGTTGCTAAATTGAAGAGTAAAATTCTGATGTGGCATGACAATTGAAGTGACAGGTATTACGTTTAGTCGATTACTTGACAGCTCCATCGTCACGTGTTTTTTTTGTTTACCTTTATTTAACTACCTAAACCAACGGAGTACAGGGTAGGTACCTACTTAATCTGAAATGTTTTTTTTTTAACAGAAAAAGATTTGGTCATGCCGCAATGCGTTTTGGCCAAAGTAAATCGGATTTTAGCAACGAAGAAGCGGGAGTTCATAAAAATGCGAAAAGCTCTTATTAGCCAGCAAGTAAGTTCATCATGTTTGTCATCATCAGCCTTTAGCAGTCCTCTGCTGGTCATAGATTATAACCAATTGAATAGGCCTTCATCCAGCTGCTACGTAGAGAGTACACTAAGTTTGCGCACACAGTTGTCTTCCCTCTTGGTAGGTCTACTGGCTAGGCTCTCTTGATATTGGACGCTATTTGCTGATCCGACAGACGTCGTCCTGTCCAAATTTCAATAATTCATTTAAAAAAACCCATAGAAAATGCTCTATCTTTTTTCCCGAATTTTCCAATTTTCCAGGCAATTTTTAAAAAAATTCTTCCTTTGAGAACTGGATTCGGACTATTACAAACATTTTAAAACAAACATTTGCCAAATCGGTCCAACCGTTCTTGAAGTGATGCGCTTACCAACGAACAGCATTTCTTTTTTATTATATAGATGATTGTTTTTGTGTAGAACTCGTTACTGGAAAGTTTTGCCCAGTTAAAGGAACTGGAGGCTCGCGCCGGCATCGCTAACGTGGACGACTCTTTGGGCGAAGTCCGCGTGCTGTCAGTCAGCAGCTGGCCGGCGCATGACTTGCTCATGCTCATCCGCGATGACCTTGAACTTCCATTAAATTCGGAAATAAGTGGCCTTTTGGGTGAGAACTATCTGCTTAATATAGAGCCTAAAGTCCATCAGTATCGATACAAGAACTGACCTAAGAAAACCTACCTACTGATTTACCTGGAATAAGCACCTGCAAAGTTATTAAAACGAAAGACATTATTTACGTAACCATTTTATGGTTGTTACCTGTAGGTCCACATGCACTTCAGCAGATAACCTCGCAACTAAACCCGATTCCTGAGGAAATGTTGGCGGTTAGCGCAGAGTTAATGGCTCGTCGAATAGAGCTGCTCAATCTGTTAAGGGGCAAACACCGGAGCGATCGATCTACCTACCTTACTGTAAGTACTTTTTTGTGGTCATCGTGAACTCGTTACAGACTACGACAAGCCCCATATCCGTTATAGACATCTTCGCCAATTATGAAGTTTGCAGAAGGAATCGTACCACATCACTATCTAGGCTGCTCGCTTGGTGGCCATCATTAAAATGCTTTTTCTTCTTCATGTTATTAAAGAGTTCTTAGATGTTTTTCTTCTGTTTTAGAATTTAGAATGGAAAACGAAAAACACAGAATTTGATCATGAAACAGAAAAATTACACAGAATGGTGGCCGGTACTGCAGAGAACTTAAAAGCTAAGATTAATTACTCTCTAGAATTGGCAAAGTAAGTTCTAAGTTTCATTACTTTCAATATCGGCTGTTGATGCCGCGGTTCCTTGACCAAGATACAAAAGAGACCGATAGGTACTATTAATAAATAAGTTGTTTCTTTCACCTACTCGTGTACAGAACCACGTCCTGAGCTTCCTCATACACGCAAAGGATTGAGAAGCCATGTGTCATATATTATTGTAGATACTACCAATTTAGTAGTAAAATAGGCGATTTTGTAAATTTTAAACAATCTTGAAAGAACCAGATTAGTTAGATAGATAGTGACCAAAGTCCTGTTTATGCACACCCTAACCAAAACAATCATGTCGAAAAGCTACACATGGTGTATTTTAAAACACATAAGACTAAGATTTTTAAAAGAATTCTACTACATTTATTTACAAAGCAGTTTTCTGTATATTACATAACAAAATAAAAATACTTTTCTTGGCATATAGCTCATTAGTTACTCTTCAAAAAACTATTGATTGCTAATCATTTTCTGTCAGGTGTTTTCATACATAATTAGTGCAGTATAGAATTTCGAACTGAACTAATTATGTATAATAATAAAATTAACCACCTGCTCTACATGGATGAGTTAAAATTGTACGCTTCTTCACCAGAGAACTTAAATGAACTCGCAAATGACACCGACAAATTTTCGAGCGATATAGGAATGGAATTTGAAATTGATAAGTGTCAAATCAATTCAGTTAGGGCAGGTCAAAGATACGAACACTCATATACCACACAATCAGGTGAAACCATAGATTCCTTAGATGAACATGGAACATACAAATACTTAGGATATATTCAAGCGAAGCAAATTAAACATAAGGCTATAAAAAATAAACTACCGCAACAATTTAAACATAGACTAAAATCCATTTTAAACACTCAATTGTACTCCAAAAATACTATTAAAGCAATAAATACCTATGCGATACCCGTCCTTACATATTCCTTTGGTATAATAAGCTGTACCAAAACGGAACTTAAAAGCCTACAACGAGTCATAAACACCAATTTGACCAAATATAGAAAACATCATCCTCGATCTTGCGTGCAGCGACTAACACTACCAAGGAAAGAAGGAGGACGAGGAATAATAGATATAACGAACCTACACAATAAACAAATAAGTACCCTTAGAAAATATTTTAACACAAAAAGCACAACCTCTACCATAAGCAATAGTTTATAATGATCGAAAACTAACCCCGCTAAACATGTCTGATAAAACTACACAAATTAACGAGAAACAGACCGACAGACAGACTAAAATATCGGAATGGACCCAGAAGTCTCTCCATGGAAGACATCGCCAAGACCTTTGCCAACCTAACGTCGACAAGGGTCAAGGTAGCATCGAACGAATGGCTCAGACGCGGAGATTTATTCCCTGAGACTGAAGGGTTCATGACAGCAATTCAAGACCGAGTTATTGAAAACCGCAACTACCAAAAGCACATAATGCGAGTCCCTCTTTGTACAGACATTAGACGATGTCATAGTTCTTCTGAAACTATTCAACTCATTACTGGAGCATGTAAAGCAATAGTTCAGACTGACTATAAACACAGGCACGACCAAATAGCCAACATAATTCATCAAAAACTTGCCATTAAATATAAATTAATAACTTCACCTCCAGTACCTTATTACAAATATACTCCAGAAACGGTTCTTGAAAACACAACACACAAGCTATACTTTGATCGAGCCATCCTCACAGACACATTACAATAGACCAGACATATCTTTAATAGATAAAATTAATAAAACCGCGCAAATTATTGACATAGCAGTTCCAAACACACACAACTTACAAAACATAATAGCTGAAAAGCTGTCAAAATATACAGACTTAAAAATAGAAATAAGCCGAATCTGGCGATTAGGCAGCTTTACCATTATTCCAGTAGTACTTTCAACCACGGGTGTCATTCCCAAACAACTGCATCACTCTTTAAAAACACTAGATGTAGCTCCCTCCACCTACCAAACCCTACAGAAAGCTGCTATCCTGAACACTTGCACAATTGTTCGAAAATTCCTGCAGAACGACAATGACGCACAAATATCACACGCACAGACATCATTCGCCACTGCAACACAAAGTCAAAACATAATATCACCACGCCATGTATTATCACCAATTATCACTTAGTTTAAGTAGAACTCTATGGGGTTGCACTTGGCTTTGGCCCGTGTTACCCTAAAAAACCGGCACAGTGTCGAGATACACAAATGTATACCAACAAATAATAATAAATTCTTTATTTCGGATAACATTAGAACGTATAAAAACGCCTGACAGAAAATGATTAACAATCAATCGTTTTTTTAAGTATTATTAAGTTATATAGTTATTATTAAGTATAGCGCTACTGCGCTTGACTAGATTTAGCCACATAAATAACTAAATGATGTGGCACAAGGTCGAGCAGCGGCTGGAACCAAAGACTGTGGTGAGAACTAGCTATGTACCTATATTTTTAAAACCTGAGAATTAGACAGTATTTTTATCAGGAATGTGTGAGGTCGCTAAGCGGCGAAGCGGTACTTTGTTTTAATTTAACCCTTTTCGAGCAGAATTAAACCAAACTATGTATGCTATGAAAATCAAACGATCCCATCGCTAAGCAGCTTAGCACATCACTGGTGAAACACTGGCTGTCTTGGGATCGATAAAAATATCTGGAGTATGCTTTCCTGCTATCTAATTATGTAACACATTGTCGTAAATGATTAAGACTGTTTCATTTTGACAGTTCATTGAGTTATTTACGGTGTCGAGCAGATTTTTTTTTCGAACTTATGCAGCAATGGATAAGCAATCTGTTTCAAAATGATTCAGATTGTGCTTGCTCGTGTATTACGCACTTAGGGTGCAGATGCTTATAACTTATGGGTGAATTCCACATACTAGTAAGGCGATCAGAACAGTGTAAAGGAAAATAAAAAAATCTCTCACAAACAACATAGGTACCCCTTTTCAGGGTTCCGTAGTAAACAAGGAACCCAAAGCACAGTAATGAGTTTTGTAATGTAGCCATGAGCCACTTTTCTACAGACCTCAATCAAAATCAATGCAGCTTTAATGATTGCCTTTCAAATTAATATAATAGACAGTAACCCAGTGTTTCAGTGACCTATGCCGCGATTTTATAAACATAGCTGGAGAGTGACTGAATGTTGCCAATAACTTGGCAGATTATGTCGACGAAATAACACTAAACCGAAACAGAGCCAGTTTCGAAAATATTACTGTTGAGCAGAATAATTTTAGTGTGACTGACACCAGCATGGCCACCATCAGGGATTTTAATTTGGATAACACAAAAATATTGTCGGTAATTTGTCGCCAAATATCAAAATTTGTCGGTCATTGGTTCGAAACTTACGAGTATAATGGCTTATAGGTGACCGATCTGGGGAGCATCTCCCCAGCTTGGCCCAATTGAATCTCAAAAGCTAGGGCACCTTATGAAGATCTGCTTTCTCCCAAATTTTGTCGCTAATTAGTCTCAATTTTTCGCCAAGATTCAGTCGGGTCTTAGTTTAGAAGATATAATGAGTTAAATTTTTACGTGTTTAGAGTTTACGAAAAATCTATTACTAATTAGCGACAGCGACATTTTTGTTGTGTTATCAAAATTAAAATCTCTGATAGTGGCCATTCTGCACTAGGCTTAATGTGACAATTTATGAATAATGGATCCTACATGGGTCGGACCCATGTAATTAGACCTCTTAGCGTCCGCATCCTGGTTGCGATTCGGTGATCTCTTTTGGGAAACCGAAGGTTTTGTTTTTGCGATTATAGACGAAGTTATGATGACGAACAACTACCGGAAATAAATTGTAAAGGACGGCACGGTTTGTCATCTGTCGGGCAAGCCTCCGACCGGGGGAATCAATCCGACACATTATGTCTGGCTGTTCTCGTCTAGCTAACGGAGACTACTTGTATAGGCACAACCTTGAAGCCAGGATTATCCACCAGCAACATGCTCTAAAATACAGTCTTGTGGAATCGGAAGTACCGTACTATAGGTATGTGCCCGACCCTGTTATTGGAAATGGCAATATCACAATGTATTGGGATCGATCTATCATCACTGACCTAGCTATTTTCATTTTCCGTTCAAGACTTGTTCGCGACATGTTAAAAAAATGGCTTATTGTTGCCGATAAGCCAGACATAGTGGTGATAGGTCGATTAAAGCGTCGCACAATGATGATTGATATAGCGGTCCCGCATGAAGAGAACCTCGTGAAAGCCGAAAGAGATAAGCAGATTAACTATATTGATCTGCCTCGCGAGGTTGTCGACATAGGGATGTCAGCACTCAGTGTGCCGATATTCGTTACGGCCAATGGCATAATAGCCAAGGGCCTTAACCAACACCTGAGGAGGCTAACGTTAGGGAGCTGGATAAAGGGCTTGATCCAGTAAGCGGTACTTCTCTCTCAGGAGTACTGACCACCGGTAGCTTGGCCCTGCTCCCGATACTGGTGGGCTACTATTTATTTTTATTTTTATAAGCATGTTTAAAACTGTAAATCATATGCATTTAAATGAAATAAAGGAAACAATAATTCGTTGTTTAAATTAATTACTATCAATAGTTAATCAAATGCGTTATTGGTTGTCATTATTCATAAATAAAGAAACTCAACAAAATATACTTTTTCTCGAAAGTGCTCGGATAGATTTTGACGAACTTTGGTTTACAGACTAGTATAAGCCTAAGGAACATAATGCACTATGTGTCCATTCTGGGCAGCACTTGGTCCAATTCCCACATACATATAGATGGACAATGTCCTTTGTAATGAGAAATGATAAATATTATTAATTTTTTCATAGTAAGTGTGTTGAAAAACGTCATTTGTTACGCGTGAGTATTTGCATCGCGTCGCACTCGCATCAAAATGTACTATTTTTAAGTCTGTGGATAAGAGTATGGGTTTCTCGGGAACCCAACTACTAGGGATGTTTAAAAACCTAATAGGTACCTATTAAAAACATAAAATGACAAAGTCATTTATAGGAACAATTTTGTGATGTTTAGGATACCCTGGGTCGATCGAGAAACTCTGATGAAGAAGGTTGAGCGTCTACAAAAGGAGATCATGATACTGCAACATAAATTCGAAGACCTTCCAAAAAAAGATTCTGAAGATGCTAACGAAGGACAGTCGTCGGAAAATTTACCTAACTATCAGGTCGTTGATCTATCTATTTATAATATAAATGTTCTAATTCCAAAGAAATGAACTTGGATTTTTAGAAGTTGATGAAGAGCTTCTTAGTTCTTAGTTTGGCATTAATATCATGTTGGCGAAATCTAGTGAAATTCCTAAAGGATGATCAATGATGTTGTATTAAAATGATCCTCAGGCTTTATCCGAGGAGTTGTCGAAGGAACGAGCCGCAAGGGAAGCTCTGAAGGAAGTGGTGTCGGCTGCGGAGAGCATGCTGCGAGTGGCGCGAGCGCGCATCGCCACGCTGGAGCGGCAGCTCAAGGACACGCGCTCTGAGCTCGACACGTCGCGCAAAAAACACAAAGACCTCGAGCAACTCGTAAACAGACTCGCACAACATAACAATTCGACAGTGAAGTTGTAACACTCTACATTACGATCCCACGCTGAGGGATCGAAGATATCCCACATATCCCTTATTTCAGTTAGGGTGCAAAAAGACCGCGGGCAATCGACGGCGACGGTCGCCCTAAATTCTATCACCTCTTCCTCATACATTTTATGTTACATAATCCGAACTGTGGTTGATCGACTACATTTGACATATGAAGGCGAATTCTCGTACTTAAAAAACGGTCAAAATTCAAGTCACACTCTCGTCTCTCTCAATTTAGGTAAATTAGAAGTTTTTCTGATAGATTGAGACTGAAATTAGAATGCGAACTGTCTTAAAAATCCGGGAATTGCCACATTAATGTCGTCGAACGACCGCGGTCTGCTTGCATCCTTCAGCCCCATATTCATTAGGAAACAAAGTTGCACAACTTTGTTTCAGCAGCATGTTTTTCTATTGCGGGAATTATGTTGCTGGCAACATGGAATGTTCTATAATTATGATAATGAGCAATATTGTTGGTTACTTAACATTTGAATTAGCGGAGATCAATGTTGCAGCACTGTTTCTCATCTTTGTTTCCATTAATACGCGGCTTTAGTAATGACTTCTTAATATTTCTCGCAAAATCGTGACATGCCATTTGAACGGCTGCATTTACTTTCAGTATCGTCATCGGGAGACTAGCTACGATGCTCGTTCGAAGAAGTTAATAGAAGTTTCAAAAACTGGAGAAATGACGATTGAAACACTGTCACGTCAACGAGATGCTTTGGAACTTAGGTTCTTATCAATTCGCGTATAGTATTACATCTTTCAGTTTTTGATATTGTTAAAAATTATTACAAATGCCACTTAGAGTGAAAGAGCTCCGTGAGCAGGCTGAGCAGGCGGAGAAGACGGCCACGAACAAGCTAGCCGAGTACCGCTCGCGCTCGGAGTCCCTTCAGGCGAAGGTAGCGGAACAGGTGCTAAGCATTCGGGTCATGTTACATAATAAACTTGAGCCGTTGAAAGAATCAACATAATGTTTGTTTCAAAATAGCTTTCTATGCAGGAGAAAGTCAAAACAGCGACGGAGGGTCGCGTCATAGAGTTGGATGCCAAAGTTAAAGAATTAGAAGAACAGTTACAGTCTTTACGTGAACGGTCTGTAAGACTTGTAGATCTGGAACGTCGGCGGTGTCTCGAGTATGTGCCTTCAAAAGGTAAGCCATCAGAATAACAAACTGCATCACGTAATACTTAACGAAACTATAATTTAACGAGTTCACCATTCGCAGAAAATGAGCCTACTGATAGAGAAACTGAGATATGGAAAGAACTTCAAGTATCTCGAGTAGCGTTATCCCGTGTAGAAGAAGAACTTAGACAAAGTCGAGCTGATAAAGATAGCTTTTTGAACTCGTTGTCTCGAATAGCTGTAAGTTATTGCAAATAAAGTTAAATATTTAAATGGCATACAACTCAACTTTAAGTGACATTATAGTTTACTTTGTGCTTTAGCAAGAAGGATCAGACACCGTACAAGAAAAAATTGCAACAGAATTGTTGGACAGAGAACGAAAGATTGTTAAACTGCAACATATTATTGAAGAACAACGAGAAAATGAAAAATCAATGTAAGTTAGAGTTAGCGCGCACGAGTGACTTTGTCATCGTGACAAAAACAAACGTGTCACACACGTCACGTCCTCAAAGTGGAATGCGCTTACGAAGGATGACAGTCATCAAACATTTTTGAAATCCAGGCGTTACTAGTTGACAGAGATTTGGAAAAAACGATCATTATACTACGAACTCGTAAGGGTAAGTTCATATCAGGACGTGACACGCCGCGACGATTCTTGAAGAGGCTAGTGGTTTCGTGCTGCGCAGCGTGGCACCGCGAGACGCATAGCAACGTCGCGAGGCGGATCGTGAAGTTGCTGGCAGTGCCACACCTCGCTGCGCAACAAGACGCCGCCGCCTCGCGCCGCAGCGACACGTGTCTACGTTCGCCGCGAGCACAGATAATATAATACTACCGCGAGCTAGCCCCGCTAGCTAATAGGAGAAACAAGTCGCCAAGACAGCTTCAGGGTGCGCCTCGCCTACCGGCGGAGCAGCGCTGCGTCGTGATACGTGGCGCTACGCCACGAGGCATCACGATGCGAGGCGCACGCGTCGCTTAAGATTTTTTTTTCAATATTTTCGTATGAGTTTGGAAGTTTTGATGAATTAATTTCTACGCCTTTTATCTGCATTAACATACAAAAATACGAACGTAAGATTGATCTTCATTTGACCATTTTATCATCCATGCGCGTGCGTCTTTTGAAACCTAGCGGCGCGGTGACAGTTTTTCACGGGCTTGTTCGCGGGGTGGCGGACGAAAGTGTTACTAGGTTGTCACGTCGTAACGTGCGCGCATCTCCATACATATTCGCAAACCGGAACCGGACAAGAGTGACAGAACAGTCACAAGTGGCAAAAGTCACTCGTGCGCTCTAAATCTAATACATTTTTTGTAACTACCCTAAATAATTTTTAAAATGTTTCGGAATTACTAAGAAAATGAAGATCTGATACGGTGAAAAATGTTACACAAAAATAATTACAATAATGAATGAATATTCCTTCCTAACAGGGAACAAAGTATGACACAATACGAGAACCAGCTAGCTGCGCTACGTCTCGAAGTAAAACGTTTGCGGAACTATGAAGGTTACTCAAAAGAAGTCCCGTACCAAGATCTACATACAGAGGTTCAGGTTTCTAGAGTAGTAGTGTAGCTAGCTTGATTATAGATCGGAATTCACTCAAAAAAGGCAGTGTTTTCAATCGTCAGATAACTTTTATCTAAAGAATAATTTCGTAAAGAAAATACTTATGTCAACTGCTTTGTTTTTTTTTTCCTCAATTCGATTTTTTTTTTTTATGTTAACTGATAGACACGACACAAGTTATTCTGTTCAATTTTGAATAATTTCGTACAAACGTCCCATAAAAAAGGAAGTCCAGTTTCTCCCGAATTTGAAAGTTTTCGTAATAACCTAAGTCGGACTAAAAGGGCTCGTGTAGACGCCGCGCCGTCTGTGTATATGCAACGTTGTCAGCCCGCTGCCGCACCGTCGCGCCGCACCGCCGCGGATTTTACAGTGGCATAATCAAGCGGCGACGGCGGCGGCTCAGTCTTCATGTTTACGCGGCGCGGCAACAGCGGGGTGGCGGCGCGGTGATGGCGTCGTGTCCCTCAGCACATAAGAACATTGAAAAAAAAATTGGCCAAATCGGTCCAGCCGTTCTCAAGTGGCTTACCAACGAACACCATTTAATTTTTATTTATACACATATACCAAGATACTTGTTCTGGTTTCAATAGCTCCTGGAGTTGCACATGCAAGTGGAGACGCTGTCCCGCGAGCGGACTGCGCTGGTGACGGCGGCGGCGTCGCGCGCGCTCATGCTGGAGCGACACGAGCGCTCCGCTGACCTGTTCGCGCGGATGGTCCGCGCGCGTCGCGGCTTATCCGCGCTGCTCGACGGCCGTGCGGAACCGCCGGCACTCGATGAGAATGGCCAAGCCATGGTGAATTTACCTACTTGCTTGCTCGTTACATAATTCCCCCGTCCTTTCCTTACCAAAATTGATTATCGCGTGACTACGCGATTGACGGGATCGTTTGTATGAATTATGACGTAATTCATACAAAAGCGACTTGATTGATGTCATATAAAATAACTTTTAATCACCCCCCACCCCCATGATAAATCATCGGTAGGTAGTTTCAAGAATTATGACATTATTTTGTGTGCTAAACCTCAGCAAGAAAATCTCTTCTGGAATGAATTGAGTAAACGATAATTAGAGCGTAATCTGCTGTAAACGTGCGCCAAGTTAAAAAAAATGAGTTTTTCCGTATTTTTCTCCAAAACGACAGCACCGTTTAGAAAAAAAGCACGGAAAAACTAATCCTGCTCGAGTAACGTTTTCCTAGCAAGAAAATTTTAAACGAATGACCGGACATTTTGTGCGTAAATGTGCGCCGAAAATGAAATTTGTGCGTCGGTTTTCGAGATATTTAATTTCCTGCTGGAGTCATGTTTTGCAGAATCTTGTTTCTCGGAAACCAATGATTGTGCGCCCGTAAAATAAACGTACATCAGTAGCTCTTAATTTGTGCGTATTTGTGCATTAATTAGATTCTCAAAAATATTTACTGTTTTAACGAAATCAAGCATTTAAGAACTACTGATGTACGTTTATTCTACGGGCGGATCATTCGGACGGTACGGGCGTTTAGTATTACTTCAAGACCCAGATTACCACTCGCCATCCGGTTGCCTCTCCGATAAAATTTTACATATTATAAGCTGTTTTTAGTTCTTATCAAGTTGTAATATTTTATATTTATTATATTGTATGTATAGTCGATCTCATAATATACAATCGTTGGCGTAGGTGGAGAACTAAATAACAAAACAAAAAATGTTTAGAGAAAATTGCGATTAAAGGCGACGCGACACGAACAATACAATTTCTAAGAAAACTTCAAAGTATAACAATAACCGGTGTCGCGTCGCGCGACAAGTCGCGCTGGTCTGCACAAGCCTTTATATGCGGCATGATTTGGGTGTTATGAAAATGGTGAAAAGTTAATTTGACCAAAATCGCAGTTGTTTAGTTCTCCACATAAGCCGACGATTTAGGCTAAACGACTTTTAGATAAGGTTGCAATATCTTATCTAAATCTTGCTTTAGGACTCCTCTAGCAAAAATAAACTTTGACGTTTTGACAATGAAGTGGAGATCAACTAAAAATCATCAGTTATCTATATGTTATCAAATTACGCAAAATGACTATGCTGCAAAACGTGAAAAGTGTATTTAGAGTACGCTCACTGTTGTTATACTGTCAATTAGGAAATGTATGGTTTCGGATTGAATAGGTGTCGAGGTCGTTGTCGTCGGTGTGCGCGGGCGCCGCTGACACGTGGTCGGCGCTGCGGGCGGAGCGCGCGCGCGTGCTGCGCCTGGAGAGCGCCGTGCTGGCGCAGAGCCTGCAGCTGGAGCGCGAGGGGCGCGTGCGCACGCAGCTCGAGCGGCGCCGCGCCATTCTCGAGAGAGAGATCTTGCGCACACATCGAGACGGATCGTCAAACCCGTCTGTGATGAATCCCATCAAAAATTCAAGTTTAGTTTTCTTCCATTGGTACTTACATATTTTTTATGTTTTCAGTTTCACGACCACCATCCCTTTACGGCAGAAGTACCTAGCAGTCACATAAAATGTAGCATTCTAAATTCTTATGTTGTCTAGGATGTCTCCCTAAGAAGCTTATTAAATGTACTTAAGGTTTTAGGGTTCCGTAGTCAACAAGGAACCCTTAGGCTAAGCGTATGCTGAAACGCGGGTGACGCAGCACAGCACAGTACACGTTTTGTAGAGTAGGGCAGGCGACGCACATAGGCCGCGAGCTTATGCTGCGACGCAGCTACACAGACACATTCGTGTTCTACAAGTACAAACAACAGACGGCTGCGCTGCGTTACCTGTGTCTCAGCGAAAAAACAAGTGAAGACGCGTCGCGCTGAAATCTGTGCCGGCTCTACAACGAGACGCAGAGCAGAACAGACACATGTCTGCGTCGCACGTGCCTACGCCGCAGCATACGCAGCTGTCAGTACATTCATGCACTACAATAACTGCTCTGCCCTGCGCTGCTGGACCTGCGGCACCTGCGTCTCAGCATACGCTTAGCCTTATAGTTTCGCCACGTCCGTCTGTCCGCGGCTTAACTCAGAGACTCTTATTATTAGAAAGCTGTAATTTGGCATGGGTATTTAGAGGTATGAAGAACAGGGAGTAAAGTTCACTCATACACCATAGAGGATCCTCCGACCAGACGGGGTAGTGTCTGGCGGGCAACTGCCCAGAGGTTGAAGTCGGGAGCTTGTATATATGTCCATCGCGCGGTAAACTGTAATTGCGCGATGCAGGATTTGTGACGTCAGGATGTTGTGTGACGTCAGGTCTTTGATGGATAGTTCGCATGTGGCGATGTAGATGCCACAGGTATACAAATTAATCACGCCAACAAAATGGTAAAATAAAAAATCATAAAAGATTTTTTTTTACGAGAAAAAGAAACATCCCCACTACGTGTAGCAGTTTCTTTTTCTCGTCTATCCCATGGTGTGGCGAGTCGAAGTGCAATTTTTTGTTAAAGTGTACCCTTCCTCCTGCCAGCTAAATGGTTGCTTTTGGAAATGTGAAAAAATTCTCGGCAGTAGTATATATATTAACGAAATTAAAAGGAAAACTATCACAAGTTAAGTTTGCGATAAATTCTTCATTCTTCCAACTACGGAACCCTTCATTGCGCGTAGTCAGACACGCACTTGGCTGGTTTTATACTACAATACCGCTAATTTTGTTTTTTCTTCTTTCAGATTGTGGGCATTCTTGGATATGAATGATATGAATTACAGATGACGCTATGACCACCTCTTCAAATTAACTTTTATTCTGCATGTTACAATGTCAATAAATTGTGTAATTAAGTGGCAAATAAGAAATTTTTATTTCTTGTTTATAGGAAAATATTTTTTCTGAAGTTTTTTATAAACTACACAACACAAACGATACAGAAACTATCAATGGAGCACTTAAAGCCTATGGCCAGCAATTTTAAACATCTTGCATTTTTTTTCGTCACGTAGTTGATTACTTGTCAATAATTGTATATTTCTAGACAGCAAGTTGTCTTTTAGGTGAGTACCAGCTGGCAGTAGACCTCTGAACGGTGGATAGTTATTGTCTTTGATCATGGGAGTATTGGCGTACATGCTAATATTTGGTTCTGGAGCAGGAATCCATTTCTGTGTGTCCATGTTCGTAATAGCTTTTTTACGATCTAGATTATCAACATTGAATTTTTCATCATTAGTTGGAATGTATGTTTTCTTTACAAAATTGCCCATGACAATTTTTGTAGGAAGTGTTTCATGTTCATTTTGGTACATAGTCTGATTATTATTGTTACCTTTTTGGCAATCAAAGTTTTCAAGCTTGTCTCGTCTACGATCTCCTATGTATTTCTTTTTAGATGTGGCAAAATCATGTTCCTTATTATTCAATGACGGGTCAAAAGATGTGCCCAGTTCGTCTTCTAGAATTTTTATTATACTATCTAGATTATTTGAAGGCAAACCATTCCGTCTAGTCTCCATTTGGTACGTTTCATATTCGGCAATCTTGTGTTCTAGTAAGTTAATCTTATCTTCATCTTTTCTCCTTTGCAAGCTAGCTTTTCGAATCTGATCTTCTAACGTCAAAAGTATTTGCTCTAATTGAGATATTTGTTGTTTCCTAGTTTCCACGTTTGTGAGAAGGGCTTCAATTTCTGCATTTTTCTCATTTATTCGCTGGTTCACCTGTTGACATAGGAAACAACAAAAACAAAGTAATTATATATATATATAAATATAATCATTTTAAAATGGAGGATATTTCTTATCTAAATAAACCCTTAAGACCAACAGCTAAAAACAATTTGGCTAGTGGATTAGATATGCCATGTGTCTAATTAAAGTAAGTAGGTACTAAGTATTTCCACCTAACAAATATCAATTTTACATCAGTGTAAAATCGGTTGGGATTTTTTTATTAAAAGTGTTTTAAAGAGAACAATTTCCGGAAACTAAATTTTGAATGCAGTCCACATAGAAATGTTTATTTATTTTATTTAGACAAGAGGAAAGGAACAAAAAATACGTACACAGGTGATAGGTAGTTAGTTCTAAAGAAAGTTCTTCCAGCATACTTGCGATAGGAAAGTAGATGAAAAGAGATGTAGACAACGTGTGTAAGAGTAGAAGAGAAAACAAAATACATAAATAAATAAAAAAACACTAATTTCAATATAAACATACGATATAAGAATATACTTATTTCTAAATTATATATGACTACAATATATATAATTATAATGTAATTTATAATAATAAAAACTTATGCAACTATGATGAAGTGGAAAGATAGTGTTCTTTCTAGGTTCTTTCACTCTTCTTTCGCATTTGTCATCTGTTGCATTAAATTATTTAAAATAAGAGTGAAAGAACCTAGAAAGAACACTATACCGCCCACCCGGTCGATAGGTGCTACGCAGCCCGAACTTTCGCGACGATAACCGATAATGGTTGGTCACATCTGCGTGTATCGTATCACAGCGAAGCTTCGTCACGATAGACGCAGATGCGGCCGCTGCTTTTGATGAAATTTGGCACACGGGTATGCCGGTGAAACCGCGGGACGCAGCTATAATTAATAACTTAAATGTTGTTTATTGTAAGATACAGGTAATCCAGAAAAAGTATGCGTTTCAGGAACTTCGTGTTTCCGAATTGGCACGAACGGCGCGCCACAGAGGCAATGCTTCAAGTTTTGTACCGCCACGCTTTCTCGCAGATCGACATTTGTCCGACAATTTTTTTTTTTTTTTTTTTGTTGGAATTGCATAGAGTTGTTAATCTATCATTTTGATGGTAATTCAAAATAGCCAAGTACCTACATTGCTGCAAGGATATTTGGCGCTCGAAGGACTTAACAAGGGGGCGTTGATGCTAAACATTTGTGGAATTGTTTTGTGACATTTGAAATGTATTAAAAAAACGAGATAACGGCGTTAATTCCAATTTCGGCCACGCGCCACATATTCTTGCAGCGCTGTAGGTATTTCCATGGTTTTAACAGGTCTCATCATCAGGCATTCTTATTTTCAAAGATAGACGATGATTCCCGAAGTGCATACTTTTCCTTGTAAATCTATATTTCCGAATCAACTTACATCCATATCTGCTTGAGTTCTCAGTTCCAAATTATTTCGTAACAGTTTTATTATATTAGTTTGCTCTTCATCTTTTCCTGATAGCATCTTTATTACACCATTCCGTTGTGCCAGCAGCTGTTCTTGTGATGCAATAGTGTCTATTTGTTGCTCCAATGCAACATCTTTCTTTCGCAATACTTCAGAAAGTTCTCCATTTTGTCTAGTCACTTCTAGCAACTTGGATCGTTGTTGATTTACCTAAATATTTACATTATTTAAGAAGTAAAACATAAAAATTTAATGACTAAGTAAATAGCCAATCAATCTTTCTAATAATTAATAATTATATATTTAATAATAATTCTTTTTCCCAACTATGTTGGGGTCGGCTTCCAGTCTAACCGGATGCAGCTGTATACCAGTATGTGAGCGACTGCGTATCTGACCTCCACAACCCAGTTACTGGGTAATACGATACCCCTTGGTAAGACTAGTTGTTAGACTTTTGGGCTTCAACGACTTTCAAAGACCCACGAATGACAGCCAGGACCAACGGCTTAACGTGCTTTCCGAGGCACGGAGGAGTCTCAGTATTTAAAGATGGTCACCCATCAACGGATCAACCCCGGCAAGCGTAGCTTAACCTGATGGATCGACCCACGCGGCTGTTATTACTTAGCCACGAGCTCCTCATGACTGTAACTATTTACAGTCATGAGGAGCTCGTGAGGATAATAATAAATAAATAAATATAATAAAATTTGATGGCTATCCATCAAATTTTATTATATTTATTTATTTATTATTATTTATATTTGCCAATACTTGATTCGCCTAATGAGTGTATTCATATTAACCCCTTTATTTATAAACGTTGCTTAGTTAACACATTCAGTGCTGGGAGCCCTCCTGGAGGGTTCACATAGTCGCATATGGGATGCCGGGAGCCCTCACGGAGGGCTCATTTTAAATGTAGGTTTTTCTTTGCGAATACAGCATTATAAACCGTGAAAATAAAATCTGATGTATATTTAAACAAGATAGTATATGCGATGGTTTTAAAATCCAAGTATATTTTTTTTGTTCTCGCTTACAAAATATTCACAAACAATATAAAAGGTGGGAAACAACTTATAGCGACAATACCCCCTGAAAACACTATTTTACTTCGTTTTACAGTGTTTTATAACACGGGTTTAAACCTAATGCCGTTGACCGGCCGCCATGGTTACCTTTAGCGCAAACGTAACGCCAGTAACCCTCCCGGAGGGTTCACGTCCAATATGTATGGGCGGTATGGCGTATGAGTTCTATGATATGTGGGTGTAGTCGAAAGTGTTAAGAAACGTATACTTAAATGTCAAAAAATTTGGTGGTTAAACAGTCGCTATCGCTAATCATTTCTTAACTTTAAGTAACGTTTATAAATAAACCCCTAAGTATATACGGTCAAACTTACTATTTCACGAAGTTCATTTAGGTTCTCAAATTCACCAAAATCTTGCTGCAACTCTGCAATATTATTTTTAAGGCAGGATAACTGTTCCTCATATGATCCCATTTTGCATTCACTACAAAACAATGATTAAGTATTACTTCATAAGTCCATCAACAGGTATGTATACTTTCAACCTTGGTATAAATTACTGAATTTGGATGAACAGTAAATACATCTTGGTAGTGTAATTTCTAAATTCCGATAAAAGCTGAGACCACTTCTTTGCAGCATGTTTGGATTTTTGATACCCAATCACGTCAAATCGGCTGAACAGATTTGGATGAAAATTGGCACACATATAGTTTATAACCTGGATTGATACATAGAATACTTTTTATCTCGGTATGCATGTTCCCGTGGAATATTTTCTGTCATACACGCGGGAAGAGCGGCGGGCAAAAGCTAGTTTTTAGGGTTCCGTACCTCAAAAGGAAAAAACGGAAACCTTATAGGATCACTCGTGTGTCTGTCTGTCTTGCTGGCTGTCCGTCTGTCACAACCATATTATTTTTGTAATTTTAAAATAAACAATATAAAAGATATTTGAGAAAATATATGAAAATTTACCATTATCCCCCCCCCCCTTATCTCCAAAACTACTGATCCTAAAATTTTGAAAAACATACAGAGAATAGTTCTTTACTCATAGATTACAGGAAAACGTATAAGAAGTCTATGGTCTCCAAAAACATGGTAAATCTCCCAATATTGTGCGTACAAATTTACATTGGCAGCTGGAATATATGGAGAACATAGTTTTCACCTACAATGTTAAATATGTTCTTGAGATAAATTCATCCCAACTACGGAACCCTTCATTGTGCGTGGTTCGACACGCATTTGGCCGGTTTTTGTATAAAGGGAACCTACTGATGGCAAAATTTTATTTACCTTTCTTGTAACTGTTTTTCAAGCAATGACAGTTGCTTTTCAAGGTCTGATATATGTTTTTCTTTATTAATTAGATTAGATTTCAGATTTTCTTCTAAATTGATCGATTCTTTAATATTGCTCTGCAATAGACGAGTTTAATAGTTTATAACTATATTTTCTTATGGGTATTCATATATTCATGCTAATCATTCCAAAATATGTAATACGTACCTCATATTCTTTTATACTCTCACTTTGTTCTGCCACCTTTTTCCTGTAATCTCCAATTTCAATAACCGCATTATCTAATTCTCGCATAGTAGATGCTAATTCTTTCTCAAACTTCTTTGCGTAGCCTGGAAATCAAGTAATTATTAGATATAAGTAACATTTTCCAAGGATCTTCTTTGATAAATAAATCCTATAACTTAAGACATAAACTAACTTAATTGTTCTTTTGTTTCCTCTAGTTCCTTCGTTAAATCTTTAAACCGAAGATCAGATTCCAAAAGTTTGGATTCTAATGACTCCAGTTTAACTTCGACATCGTGCTTTTCTTTTACTTTTTCCTCGTATTTCTTCTCAGCTTCAATAAGCTTTGCAACGTTTGCGTTCATATCAAGTTTGACAATTTGAAGTGATTCGTTATAATAATTTGATAGATCCCCAAGGCGTTTTTCTAAATCTTCCTTCCTATTATATTATTTAAAAAAAAACAGTTCAGAATTATTACAAATAACTCGATTGTAAAACTTATAGTCAAACTACTTATTATGGGTTAAACATACTCTGTTTGTAACTTTTCACGAGCTTCTGCTATTTCTTCTAAATGCGTAGTATTTTTCCGAATTGATTCTCTTAATTTGTTGAGTTCTACATCAAACTCAGATTGTAATGACTGGTTCTAAAAAACGTAGTGAATGAGATATTTAAAATAAAAGTAAACAAACACAAGTCAAGTCAATAAGTCGTTATTCAGATTCTAACCTGGTCATTTAGCTGCTGGACGGTGCGCTCTAAATTCCGAGTCTGCGAGCGAGCCTGTTCCAAAGCTGCTTCTAACTGAGATGCCCGTTCTATGCCTATCTTGATTTGACCTTCTGCTCGAGACAACCGATCCTTAATCAATATTTTTTTACACCTTTCTTCCTTGAGCTCCTTCTCGAGCTCCTGGAAATTATATATTGTAAGTAATATGTAGAATGAATCTTGTATACCAAAAAAGTGACCGATTCAATTTGATTACCTCTACTTTTAATTTATTTGTGTGCGACCGTAGATGATCGGAATTATGGATTTGTTTTCGCAAATCGCTATTCTGCGAATTCATTTCTGACAATGTGTACGTCAGTTCTTCCGTACGTAGCTGGAGAGCTACTGTTTCGTTTACAGTTTTCCTGATAACAATAACTTGTATTCTGTATGTAAGTAATAACTTATATGCAGTACAACTATTTTCTTAATGTCATATTTTCTTAATGTAAAGGGCAACTGATAGAAATCCGACGACTGACGAAACACGAACTTTGCCGAGGGACATCAAGAAATACTTGTACTGTACTTACCCTCTTATTCATAAACGTTGCTTAAAATGAAGAGACCGTTTAAACGTACAAAAATTATGGTTAAACAAACGCTAATCATTACTTAAGTTTAAGCAACGTTTATGAATGAGAGGGTAAATGATAACGCATGTTAAACATACAAGATAGTTATGATCCTAACGTAAATATTTTAAATAAACGAACCGCATAAATTCTATTATTTCGTTCAGTTCTCTAGTGAATTCTCCTTTAGCTTGTTCTAAGGAGCATTGTAACATTTCGTTTTCCGAGTTAAATTCATTAATCTTCTTGGTAAGTTTGTTCATAGCAATACCCTTTAAAAAAAAGTAGTTAATTAGACTTAAATTGCTAACATTGAATCTTACTTCTTGTAGGTGGGTACTTTTATGAGTCTTATTCATACCTTGTCTTCTGTTTTCAAACTTTCAAACCAATCAATAATCTCCTTCCTCTTAAACAGAGTCTGCTCGCAAGTGGCAACTAGCTTGGACGGCATAGAGTACAATTTATTCATGTCAATGGCAAGTGGGGTTTTGACAAGCATTTCACTATCTGAAATAAAACATTTTGAATATTCAAGGATGTGTTTCAAGTGCTTTTCAAAGCTAAAAATCATGGGCGTTGGATTTGACTGGGATAATATTAAAGTCTTTTACCTCTCTTGCAAGATGGACGACACGGTACACAGCTTTTACAATTTCATTCGTACTCAGGGTTACCCTTGTGTAGAATGACACTCTGAGCTTACTTAGCAGCGCGGAAAAGTTAATATAAAAGTACCTGAGATTACGTGCCTTTAGTCTTACCGCCTCTTTGAAACTTATCATCAGGGCGCACGACGCAGAGCTGCAGCAGCTGTTCCGCAGTTAACTTGGACACGTTCATGATCCGCAGGTCTTCAGAGGACGGTAGACACGCCTTCTGACCCAACAACGTCATCTTCGAATGATTGTTTCGCATCAGCGCATAAAACTCTAGTATTGCTTTCTGTAATATTGTACAATACTCTAACACGTATCGATTTGGGTGATGCCGTTGTTCCACAAGTTACAAGTTCCCCAAAGGTTTTATTATTAACTAAAAATTGGATGACACTGTCTTGACCGAAATAGCGAATGGTACAGTCGCCGAATCAAAACGCACGATTTTTTTTTTTGCAACTTAATTTTTTTCTTTTTTAAGTTAAAAATTAAAGGAAAATAAACATTAGATTAAGGAAAAAAAACTGACCCTGGCATGTGAGGTGTCATTGTCTTGAGCTCATCGGGTAGAGAACAAATATTCTAAAATGAAGAAATAGGGGGTCGTAAAAGTTCTCCGTTTTAGACCACTTTTTTACGACAACAACTAAACACGTTAGGAATTTGAAACTTCTGTATATAATGAATACTGTACGAGTATATAATCAACAAATATGCTGATTCATAAGGTAATTAATTTAAATATGGGTGATTTTCTGCAACAGTTAAAAATTACTTTGTAATCATAGTATCATTATGGAATACAAATTTATCTTTGCCATTTAAAAAAATTAAGATGATAAATAATAATATTCTTTGTTTAGTATTTTAATTTATTTGCTAAATATTGTACGGTGGTACGGAACCTTTCGTGCGAGTCCGACTCGCACTTGGCCGGTTTTTTAATTTGACAATAAAAATGTGATGAATAGTCTACATGACGAGTTTACTTTAAATTTTCTTGAGTTATAGAATTGCTTTCTGGATGCCATCCTAAATTCTTCTCTTACACTAAATTTTTCTCTAAACAACCTAGATACATTCCTCACTCGCCTCCTGCATACATCCTTAACACACCCTGGCTGGATATATCTCAAAAACATCTAAAAACACATAGCACAAACTATACATAGGTACCTACAAAGAGAATGATCCAAAATAAGGTTAATTTTAAGAGGGTTTATCCTAAAAGTTGGCAACGTCGCAAATGACTGTCAAATATTTACCTGTTTTGATTCGTATAGCAATATTACTGAATATAAATAAGAATTGCGGCTAACTAGCGAACTAGAACATTAATATTGAATTGCAATTATAACATTCAATTTGATGTTGTACCCATTTTAGGTGTAAAAAACGCATTTAGAAAGTTTCCAAATAGATTTTTTACATCTAAAACTAAATATTCGGTGTTACGATATTAATTATTGCATTTCATAATCAATATTCTAGTTCGCTAGTTAGCCAGATTTTTTATTTTCACACAGTAATATTGCCAAATTAATCAAAACAGTGAAATATTTGACATCTATTTGCGACGTTGCCCACCTTCAGAATAAACGCTCTTCGCGACAATCTAAGAAGCCCGATTTGACGTTTCTCATTATACATGCTGCGATAACTTTGTATGAACGTCCACGTAAGAAATCTAAAAATCAAATTCATAATCCTAATGAATTACTATGTTATCCATACACTATAACAATGGGCAGTGCCGGATTAAGAATATTTGATGCCCTAAGCAATCCCCACCTGTGGCCCCCCCCTATCCACTAAAATACTAGTATCGGTCCATAGAAATATAATATATAATACATATAATTTCATTAATTCATAATTCTTATATCTATGTATCGGTCTTTCAAAAAAACAAAACGTATTTATAACTACGAGATAGATCATTACAAAATATGTACGAGAGACTAAAGTGAAGTAGGTATTACAAATTACAATATAAACCAAAGCATAATTTTTTAGGTATTACAATAAAAACCAGAGTATAATTTTTTTTTATTTATTGAAATGCCATTTGCGACTTTTACTTGCGTTAAATTCGCGGACAAGTTTTTAGCCTATCTGCCTATATATATATGTCGTGGGCCGGTGTGGCGATCTTAGGATTGATAATTTCGTGAAATGTTCAACCATTTCATGAAATGGTTGTATTTCATGAAATAGAACATCGACCGCTGGTCACATCATGATGTTGTCTGGCCAGATAATTAAGTACTCAACGTTTGACGAGGCACGACTACTCCATGGTGTGGCCAAACATTAGTGTGATCATAAATCACAATCAATAATTTAATCATCAATAGTTATTTAATCATTTTGTTTATACTATTGGCTATATAGTTGCATTATATTATAAGTACTATTTATTTTATTTTATATTTATGTATAATTCTTTAAACCTGACTTGGTTTCCGTACGTCTTTTTCGAGTGACCACTGAAAATCAGCGCTGTGCTGTGGATCTCCATAGCACAGCATCATGCTGAGTGGAAGCCTTCTTGTCACAGTCATGACGTGCCAGCAGCTGCCGACTATTTCTGTTTTGTGCTCGTTATTGTATTGTTATCGTTTTGGTATCGTTATGTTGTCGTATCTACTCTAGTTTATTATCTTTTTTTATGCACTCTTTCTCTGACAAATAAACTTATTTTTCTTTCTTTCTAAAATAGCTAGATTATCGACGGGTAGAGGCGCTGATGTCGCTTTGTTTTTGTTGTGCATCATGGCGGTGGCATACAAAAAATTCAATAAACAAAGTATCCCGATCCACACAAAAAAAGTCGATGAATTTAATTTTATTTCCAAATATATTATAAAAAGTATATTATTATGAAAAGTGGCTCATTTGGAAGTAGCGTTGCTGGGCGCAGTTCTATCCTAACTCATTTGGTCGGGGTGCCATAGGCGGCGTGAATATTTAATTTTTTTAAACAAATTTTAAGTTATATGTTGCATTTCACGCCGCTGGTATTTAGTGAGGGTGCCCCCACCAAATACAAGCGGTGACGACGATACTTCCAAGTTGGTCGCAGTTACTTGACAATTTTTACTACACCTTAAACCATGGATACCCCCTACAGCCCGACATTAATGATATGTCCAAAATCAAAAAATATTGACGTTTTTAACGATTCGGTAAATTTTTGCTGGCCATTTCACGAAACACAACCATTTCATGAAATGATCAATTCTACGACATAGATGTTATGACATTATCTATTGATAAAGCATCGAGTCTTTCCTGCAGCATCGTCGTTCTTTTTTAATTTTTTATTAGGTACTTTCAACATTGACATCTCTCGCCAACAATACGCGTGGGTTTTCAATCAGCCTTCCCGTCCATGTGCTAGCAAAATATGGAAAAATCCACTAAAAACACGAGTTAATCGTTGTTCGTTACCGTAGTGCTGTGACCGTTTTAAGCCGTTTTCTGACCGAATAAAATCGTTTTTTTTTTAAATCTATACTTTTACAAATATTACATTTAGAAAAGAGAGAAACGTATAATTATTGCATTATTAAATGTTAAAACGTATAAAAATCTAATCTGATCACATTCGTTTTAGCTTTATTTTAATATCTCGTATAATAGGTCAATATAATAACAAAAGCAAAACAAAATAGCAAAAAATATAATATATATATAATATTTTGCAATAGCAAATTTAATTGTACTGAGCTCTCGAATAGATTGTGTTACGTAGTACCTAGAACTGTTATTCGGCGGGAGGTGCGCGCACCTCAACTATTCTACACTGCGCGTTGTAGAACGAAGGCTGAGGTGCGTGCGGTCGGCGAATTCGGCGGAGAGGGTCCGCCGACTTTTAGAAACCTATAACTCACAATTTATTGAGTTTGATATTTTCGCGCTGTCGCAATCAAAATTTAAAAGTATGGTTGCTCAATCTCTTGCAAGTCGCCTATAGGAAGGATGCTCTTGTCATCCGCTTCCTTCGATTCGTCGGTATAATATGGTGTTTTTTTTTTCTTCTAAATATCTACTTCTTTTTCTTTTTTTTTTCGGTTAGCATGCGTTTGTTTTCATACTCTGATGTCACTTCGTGGACAATAGTGTGGGTTATACGTTTTTTCGACTGTATTTTAACTACTTTTTGAAAATGCTGTAATGTATAACTGTTTTTTGTCCCAAATAAAATAAATAAATAAATAAATAATAGCTTGTACACTCAGAAATAACGCGCTCCACTACCGCATTACCGTGTGCGTAAATGCGATAGTGGGGCGCGTCATTTCAGAATGAACAAGCTTTAGCAGCTGGATGAGAGTTGCCGAGAATCGAGCTGAAAGGCGTGCAATTGGGGAGGCCTATGTCCAGCAGTGGACTCCTGTAGGATGATGATGATGATGACGTGTAATAAAACGATATGCCTCGAGAATCCGTTTCAAGCAATGTAAATAAATTATTGATTATTATATTGATCTATCATATTACTACTACTACTATTACTACTATTGATTTATCATACTTGTAAGTATGATAAGTCGATATGTTTCGAGAATCGGTTTTTAAAGCAACCGATTTTTTCCCCCATCACTACACAAATTATTTTGATAGGAGTCAAATCGGGCTTCTTAGATTGTCGCGAGATTATGTAGATAGTGGTTTCGTCAGTACGAAGATTGGTCAAGTGTGAACTTTACAAATAATTTTATTTTATATTTTGGGAACGTTGGGAATTAATGAATGAAAAATTATTTTGGGGAACTTGGAACTTGAGAATATAAGGGTATCACCCGTCGTTTCACCCCCCTACCATTAACATCCTTTATAGTAGTAGGTACCTAACAAATTACATGATTAACAAACACGCATTTAATAAACAATAATCCAGGACTCTACTAGTTCCGCCATGGGATCTGGAGGCAAAAGTCCTCGCGCACATGTGGGAGTTGCGCGAGGCGGCGAAACGCCGCCGGGGCGTAACTCCGCTGCCGCGAGAAATCACGGCCCAGCGGACAGAGCTCCGGCGGGATCTCATGGCGGCATGGAGAGTTCGATTGTCGCAACCCAGCGCTGGGCACGCCACAATTGTGGCGATAAGTCCCCTCTTTGAGGAGTCGCTAGAGAGGCGCCACGGCGTCTTCACCTTCCGCCTGACGCAGGTCCTCACGGGACACGGTTGTTTCGGGAGGTTCCTGTTCCGCATAAGGCGGGAGGAAATGCCCTGGTGTCACCACTGTGTGGATCGCCCGGAGGACACGGTGGAGGTTTGCCCGGCTTGGGCGGAGCACAGCCGTGTCCTCACGGAGGCGATTGGCGGCGGCGATCTCTCGCGTCCGGCCCTGGTTCAGGCCATGGTCCGGAGCGAGAGTGCATGGGAGGCCGTTACTTCCTTCTGCGAATCAGTAATGCTCGCAAAGGAGCAGGCGGAGCGCGCGAGGGAGAGGCATGATTCGCGCCCTCACGCCCCTAGCCGCCGCAGGAGACGCCCTGGGCGTCGGGAGTCACGAGCCGACTTCCAGCCAGCGTAGGCGCGGGCTTGCGGACTCGTAGCTCGCCGTCCGATAAGGACCAGGCCCGGGTCGACGGCGCGTTGTGTTCCACGCGCGCCTCAAAAAGATGTCAGCACCAGCTGACGGGGTCCGTAAGGGCCAATGCCTGCCAGTATTGCGAGTTTGTCCGAAAGGGATATCGCGGCCCCGGCACACAGGCAACGGAAGGAACACAGGTGGGTTTTAGTCAGTAAAAGTCTGACACGCCCTCTCGTTCCGCCCAGAGCGAGAGAAGTTATTTGATAATATACCACTCAAAAAAAAAACTCCACTAGTTATTTAAATATTGCGATCCAGAGCGTTTGAATCCACTGGTACCGTATCGACCACCGGACAATTAGCAACTGCTCTATTTCATTCCAGCGCTGCAGGTTACTGGATACTAGACTGGATTTATTAGTGTTACAGTGTTGTGGTACGGTCAGTGATAACAGGCGACAAACAAACCTTTTAAACTTCATCAAAATTATAAAATTATTCAATACTATAAATCAGCATTTCATAAAAAGCTAAGAGTTAATGTTCTTTAAATTTTGCTTCTGTTCCGATTTTAATTAAATTAAGATTATGTTAATCGACTTGCCGCTGACTGTACAATCACGAGCATAAATACAGTTATGCCCGAGATTTTCGAGGCTAGTTTTTCAAAGCTAGGATCGCAAGCTAGAACCTCGGATAGTAACCTGGCTCCCTTTCCTGGCTTGGCACATGCAACTACCTACTGTTTACAAGATTTACAAAATGTGGTCGCGGTCAGGCAAACAAAACGTAAAACCAGTGGTGTGGTGATACTAGCTCAAAAATTAGAACCCTGTCCTATTAAACTTTCCTTGCTTGAGACGCTACCTTACTAGCTTAGAAATGTAGCTGATTCTGAATACGCGAAGCCAGAGTTACAAGCTTGCTAGCTTACTATCCTGGCTTGAGAAACTATCCTCATGTATCTCGCATAAGTCACATGCATGCGTTTTTTTGTGAAATAAAATAAAATGGTTTCGATAATACTATCTTTAGGGGAAAAAATTTAAAATCTCGAGTGATTGTAATGTAAGTATTTATGCTCAAGGTACTAAGAGGTAGGTACCTTATTACATAACACTGGAGAAGCCATATGCGCATTATTCCGAACAAAAAAGTCTGTCACTTTTGGCGGGGGACGAGGTAGCTTAGCTTACCTACAAAAAAAAAAACAAAAGCCGGTCGCCCGAAAAGAGTAGAAAGTCCGTGTACCATCATTTTTTAAATCGATATCTATATTCATTTGGAAGTTTGCTTGAGACCATGAAATAAAACAGCTGTTGCTTAAGATAATAAAATTTTAATAAGAAGAGAAAATAACTACAATTAAATAAAAGTAACTAAATTTGTAATAATCTCAATAAAAAATCAAAACAGGACAAGGTAATTTTTTTAATAAAAACAAATTATAAAACCATTTCAATGGACATAATTATAAAACATTGAACAAAAAATAAATAAAATAACTAAAATAATCACTAACTAAGTAATTCTTAAAGAACTTATCGACATGTCAATTTTAGTTTCAAAAATGACCTCAACCTTATGGTAGTCTCGCTATCAGTTTTACTAAAGGTCAAAATCACATGTCAAGTGCATGTTAATTTAGCTTATTTGACGTATATTTTCGTAATGCACAATAAAAGTATTTTGATTTTTATGAACATATAAAGAGATTTATAGTGAGACTCGGTGACGCCACAGAAGCAATGTGAGGAAAATACTCGATTCATGCCATGTTTTATGTTGAATCATGGTTGAATCGAATGAAGAATCGAAATGTATTATGACTATTATGAGGTTAGTTTTTTGAATTTCAATAAAAATATGACTAAATATTATAAAAAAATATTACCATATGGAAGGTTGTTCAGTTCTTTACGTAAGTTTGACGTATTTGAACGCTTTTTACAGAATTTAACAGCACAGCTAGGCATTTTCACGGAGCTCCGCGCGCTTTTAAAACGATTTTCGAAGTGCGTTAGAATCGATTTGAAAGTAGTTCTTATGAACGTACTAGAACATTTGTTCTTGTACTTTTACAGAAGGGAAGTGTTCGTAAGGCTTCTCCAGTGTTATACACTCTAAGGTAAGGTACCTATTTATCTGTCTACGAGGTACTTAAATGTAAAAAAAAAAACTCACCTGACGATCGTTGAGATCATTTTTCATCTTTTGAAACTGCGATATATTTTGTTGCCAATTATTTTTATCGCTTGGGGAACATATCGAATCTGTGAATTTATAAGGACTTAATAATAAGATAGGCGAAATATTGTCACGAAAAGAATAAATGAAAGACCTACCTTTATCAAATGTTGGCGAACCATTCAAATCATCTTCAACTTCGTATCTTTCTTGTTTTGAAATTGTTTCCTGAAAAATACGAGATTTCGTACTCAAAGGCACAACTCAGCTTTCGCTAGCATCAAAAAAATCTGGACATATTTATTAGTGATCAAGAGCAGATGAAGAAAACTGCTATCTAATTACGCAACACATTTTCGATTTGCAATTCAGTCAAATTGGTTTCGTTTGACTAGAATTGCTTTCAAAAGTTGTAAATTGAAAGCAATTCTAGTCAAACGAAACCAATTTGACTCAATAGCAAATCGAAAATGTGTTGCTTAATTAGATAGCTGGAGTTGTCTAATGCCTTAAAAAATGCTCCCGCGCCTCTCAAACGGCGTTATCATAATTTTAATTTGTGGTAATTGTTTTTTGCGTTTGGCTTTTTGGCGCCCCTTGCTATCGCCTAGAGCGACCGCTCCAATCGCTCTACCCTAGGGCCGGCACTGTAGGCATAGGACCGCGCGCGGACGGCGAGTCGCCGGCATGCATGTCGCATGCCGTTGCCGTTGTGAGCGTTTCCTCGCCGGGAGCGGGCTTGAAACGCGCGGCCGGTTGGCGCGACGCGACGTGCGACTAACGGGTAGCGTGCTGTCCACTATTCTGAATTTAATAAATTGTCATCGTAAAATTTACTTTAATGCATTAGATTAAAATCCTAACTTGAATGGCAAGTTATTTGCTGTGTCCGACCGGTGCTGTTATAATGAGTGTCCGAGTGACGTTCCTTGAGACGGATCCACACGTTCATACCCTAAGCACGTGCACGAACAGTGCGGTTTGCGTGCATCTTACGGTGGGTACAAATACTTTTAAATAAGTTTATTTAAAATACAAAATAAGCTTACATGAACACCAAATCGCTTATACTGCATGTATCAGAAATGTGTGGTCATATTTAAGGATGTGGTGCAGACTAAAGACTATCAAACTGAATAAAGGTACCATTCCGTACCCGACCGCAGCAGGCAACTGCAGACGTGTCGCCGCGACGACTGGTTTCTATGAATTTCTATGAAATACCTTTCGTAGCTAGCGGCACGTCGTTGGCAGCTACGGGCGAGGGACAAGCGACACGTCGTTGGCAGCTACGGGTGAGTGGCAGGCGACACGTGCAGCCCGACCGCAGACCAGTAGTGCCGCCAACGCTTGAGCGATAAATACGTTTTTCTATCGTCCATCTACCGACTGGAATACGGGCTGCTGCCGCCTGCGGTCAGGGTCGGAATCATGACTGCAGCGACATGACGCCGCGACACGCAGCGTGCTGTTGCTGCCTGTGGTTGGGTACGGAATGGTACCTTAACGGTATCGAGTGCAAAGGTACGTAGTTACAGTAACACCTTGAATTAAAAAGTGTTACGACGTTAAACAAGGCGCTAGTTTAATGTTTTCGTGATTTCCATCTTTGCCAGTTTTATCAAACAATTGACGGGCATTTCTGTTTTTTTTTTCAAATGTTGATAGCTCCTTGGATAGCCCATAAGATGAGGATATTTTTCAATTAATTTGTTTGCTTAGTGACAGTATTTTTTTAATAATCAACTCTGTATAAGGTGTACTCTGACGATGTTCTAATTAAGCTTTTAATCATTTACTTTCAAGTGTTTGTTGGAAAAAGAGTTTGCGTGACAAATCACATTCCTTTGATTTAGAAACTTATGAAACTTGGCACAAATACTTATCTAGGTACACAATAAAGACCGAAATTAAGAATTTTCAAAAACTACCCTTTAAAGGGGTTGGGATCGGGAGTACGTAGGGGAAGGGTCTGAAATCAGCGCGGACAAACGCGCGGGTGAAGTGCAGTCTAAACTAATATCATATAATAACATCTGATAATAACAACCTGTTTGTTTATTTGTTTGTAGAGATGCAACGAAAAGGGATTTGAATTTTGAAAGATCGAATATTCGGCGGCGCTCTCAGCCGAATACCAAATATTCGGCCGCCGAATTTTCGGCGGGAGATCCAGTGTAACGACACGTCTCGGATGTTGCGTGTGGTGACGGGGCGTATTTGGCTCATCGTCTTCACATAATTATGCTTTTATATAATTAATATATACAAAATATTGTAAAACATTTTTTAAAGAGTGACGGTGTAGATTCTTGCCTATTCTTCTCCATACTGAACAACCTCTTGGATGGAGCGACTAGAATCAACATAACAACATGTGTAACATGGTGACAACTGGAGTAACATGGGATGTATAATTTCTTTTCTTATATTATTGTTCCCTACGAAAATTGCAATAATGTTACCCATATAATAATGAAAAATAATAATAATAAAATAATGTAATAAAAAATTTGCTTATGAAAGTCATTATTTGGCGTGCGCTGCAAAAACTATTGATGATACTTTAAATAATCAACGTACTAAGTAATTGTGTGTATAGTACACAACAATACCAACAAAACATTAATTCACAAGTAACTGTCTAACTATTATAGTTAAGAGGCCGTGCACGAAATCGTTCGAATCGATTATGATTAGTTGTGAGAAAGGGAAAAATAATTTAAATAAAACTATTTTAGTCCAGTACCCAGAAGAATATGCCCTTCGATAATTCAGAAGATTTTTATTTTCATTGAGTGGACAACTTTAGTGAATTCATTGCTATGTACAAAAATGCTAACAGTTTAGAGTTATGCAATAGGTATAAAGTAGGTATTTCCTATTATTTCGTGTTACAACAATATTTTAAAATTTTAATTTAAATACTTTACTATTTCTTTATTAGTATGTACTATCTAAAGTTTTTATTAGTGAAAACGCTAACATAAAGGTACTGTGGAACAATGGAAAACTGAAAATATCCCGTAACTCTTTCAATAAAAATAAAAAAAACTTATCATTTCCCATAAAATTCAAAATTCAAAAGTCATTTATTCAAAATAGGCTGAGAATCAGCACTTTTCAAACGTCAAAATTACATAAGACAGTCCCCCAAAAACGCCCACCCTTCACCACTTCCTAGTGCTTAGCTGGGAAGAAGAAGTGGCGCAACAAACTCCCCAGCAGCACAGCTGTCTGTTCAGTTAGAAAACTTGATTCTATACAATAGCAGTTACGCAAAACAATTTACATTATGCAACGTAAAACATTACAACTCATTAAAGAAAAAACTGTAATGAGTAGATTATGTAATAATAAGTTGTCAATAATAAGTTAAAAAAAATAAATTGACTTATACAGTCAAATAAAATGAACTAACCAATTATATGAACTCATATAGTGTCATCTAGTCGTTGATTTTAAAACACTTTTTGTTGCTTCGGGGGGGGGGGGGTACATTGGAGCAGCTTAATTATTCCCAAGCTTTTTGGTCGTCTAAGTAATCTTTAACTTTATAGAAACCTTTTTGACATAGTTTCTGTTTAATAAATTATTTAAATTTATTGAAGCTCAGTTCTTTAACATGGCTTGGGAGTTTGTTGTAAAAACGTATACTTTGGCACTTAAATGAATTACTAATTTTTTGGAGCCTAGTCCTGGGCACAATAAATAAATCTCTGTGTCTAGTATTTATGCTATGAATGTCGCTGTGTTTAGAATATAGATTAATATTCTTTTTTACATAAATCAGGTTCTTGTAGCAGCGCGCATTCGCATAGCAGCGCGCTCGCAGCTACACTGAGCCGTAGGAGCGAGTGCCGGCACCTATATTTATAACTTCGAGCGTTTAGTGGTTTGTTGGACTTTTGGCAAAGGGCGCGCACCGCGCGCTGATTATTTTAGGAATATTTTAACTGTGTTCTGATTGGCTGTTAATAAATAATGTCTTTTAACTAATGTCCACTACTTGTACCTAAGTAATTTTGTATATAGTTAGGCTATCAATAAATGAGGATTTATTCCTTACTTCCTTCTCAATACATTGTTTGACTACTATCAACCTGTCGCTAAAGTGGTGACCCCGAAGCCCGAATACAACCTGTCGGTATTTCAAGTACGCCCATTATCAGCAAAGCTCAGCAATGCCAGAAGCAGCGGGATACCAACAAGAAATCGCCGGAATTTCACTTTCCCTGCGTGTTCCACCGTTTTGGCGTGACAAACCGCGACTATGGTTTATCACATTTGAAGCCGCCGTCAGCGATCTTAAGAAAAGCGACGCACAAAAAGCACAGATGGTTATAGCGCAATTAACGAAGGAAGAAATTGAGCAAATATGTGACCTGCTTGAAAACCCGCAATCGGAACGACCCTACAGCGCAATCAAGGAACGGCTTATTTCCGTGTATGAAGAATCAGATGGAAAACAACTACAAAAGCTTTTGTCCTATATGGAGTTGGGCGATCAAAAACCAAGCCAATTATTGCGTCGCATGCGTAGCCTAGCGCATAATAAAGTACCAGACAGTACACTCAGATTGATGTGGATGAACCTACTACCCCAACAAGTGAGGTCAGTACTTGTTGTCAGTGACACCATCAGCAAAGACACTGCATTGGACGAGTTAGCTAAGATGGCAGACAAGATGATGGAGCAGACGTCTGAAGTGCCCGCCGTAGCATCAGTCGACAACTCTCAAGCTCAGAGTAGCATGCAGTGCATAGTGGAAGAAATTCGCAAGTTACACCTAGAAATCGCCGAGCTCAAGAAAGATAACTGTTGGTGCCCACACACATCGCCGCCGTCGCATTATCAATACAGACGCAGTTATCGCCGCGACCGTTCAAGAACGCCGTCTCGCTCGCACTCAAGGAACTTCAGATCTCGCTCATCAACTCCATCACCCTATTGTTATTATCACAGAAAATTCGGCGCAAAAGCAAAGCATTGCACAACACCATGCAGTTTTAACAAGGACAATAATACGGAAAACTAAAACAGGCATTAGCAGTGGCGGAACCTAATGTCGACAGCAAATCATATCGCCTTTTCATCACCGATAAGGAAACCAACACAACTTTCTTGGTCGACACTGGCGCGAACATATCTGTGATACCGAAGCGTAAAGGAACTCGAACTACCCCACTGCCGTACAAGTTATACGCCGCCAATAATTCAGAGATACCCACATATGGAGAAAAAACCATAGACCTCAATTTGGGTCTACGACGCCCCTACAAGTGGAAGTTTATTGTTGCTGCCGTAAGCAAGCCAATACTTGGAGCAGATTTCCTAGGCTACCATAATCTACTGGTCGACCTAAGGAATGAACGTCTCATCGACAACACTACCAAACTTTCTTCAAAGGCACCAGGGCGATATACAAGCATACCTACAATACGCAGTATTGATCTTCAACAAACGTTCCATGACATACTGGCAGAATTTCCCAACGTCACTCGTTTGTCATCAATGAAACTCAATCCGGAGCATAAAGTCGAGCACTACATTGAAACAACACGTCCACCAATCCATGCCCGAGCTCGACCTATACCCCCGCACCGCTATGAAAAGGTGAAGAAGGAGTTCGAGAGTATGATGAGCCAGGGACTCTGCCGGCCTAGCAAGAGCCCTTGGTCCAGTCCACTCCACGTAGTACCAAAAAAAAAATGGAGATATACGAGTATGTGGTGATTACAGGCGACTCAATGCCATTACCAAGCCTGACCGTTATCCCATTCCACGAATAAAGGACTTCACATATCAGCTCGCTGGCAAGCAAGTTTTCTCAACTCTGGACTTGAACAGAGCATACTCACAACTACCAGTCCGTGAAGAAGACATAGAGAAGACAGCACTTATAACCCCATTTGGCTTATACGAGTTTCCACGCATGTGCCCAGGACTAAAGAACGCTGGTCAAACATTTCAGCGATTTATACATGAAGTTCTACGAGGCCTTGATTTTGCCTACCCATTTGTCGACGACTTGCTTGTGGCTGCAGAAGACGAAACAACAGCTCGAGATAACCTCAGAATGGTACTACAGCCCCTGGAAGAATACGGCATCACAATCAACCCCGCCAAATGTGTATTCGCCAAGAGAGAACTTACATTCTTGGGATACTTCGTCTCCCCCGAAGGCATAAAACCACCACAAGAAAAGGTGAAGGTAATCAGCGACTACCCTAAACCAAAGAATGTCGAAGAATTACGACGTTTTCTCGGTATGATAAATTATTACCGAGAAAACATACCGAACGCCGCAGCAACTCAAGCACCTCTGCACATGTATTTAGAAAATACACACTCAAAAAAACGGGACAAAACCGAAATAATGTGGAACGAAGAAGCATCTAAAGCTTTTGAAGAATGCAAGGAATGCATTCAAAAAGCAACCTACTTGGCGCATCCACAGCACACAGCCGCTCTTGGTTTAATGTGTGACGCATCGGACAAGTGTGCAGGTGCTGTACTACAACAACAAGTCGACGGAAAGTGGCAACCACTTGGTTATTTCTCTAAGAAATTCACGCCAGCGCAGCAAAAGTATTCAACATTCGACCGAGAACTACAAGCCATATACTTAGCATTGAAGCACTTTAGAAAATTATTTGAAGGCCGTGAACTGATTGTGTATACAGACCACAAGCCAATAACATACGCGCTCCAGAAAATATCATCTGACTCAGAAACTCCCCGCCGCACCAGGCAGCTATTATTCATTAGTGAATTTACTAATGACATACGTCACATCAGCGGACGAGATAATGTTGTCGCCGACGCCTTATCGCGCATTGAAGTTATCAATTGCCCCACTCCTATCGACTACGCGGTACTCGCAAGCGCACAAGAAAAGGACGCAGCTATACAAGATTTACTTCGTCAATCAAATATCCAGATGCGCAAGATAACATTGCCCGGGATGACTCACGCTATCTATTGTGAGACATCAACACAAAACATACGTCCATATTTACCTGAGGAATTCCGCATTAAGGCATTTAACGCAATTCACAACCTCAGCCATCCCGGTATGCGAACGTCAAGGAAGCTAATACAAACAAGATACTTCTGGCCATCTATGAACACTGACGTGAAGAAATGGGTGACAACATGCATCCAATGTCAGCGTGCGAAGATATACCGGCACACTGCGACACCGGTAGCAAACTTCGAACCATCGCACCGTTTCGAACATTTGCATGTTGACATCGTTGGCCCGCTGCGTACGTCGCCTCAAGGACACCGTTACGTCATCACTATGATTGACCGTGCGACGCGCTGGCCCGAGGCACACGCCGCGCAAGACATAACAGCTGACACTGTCGCTAAGATTGTGTTTGAAGGATGGATCGAACGGTTCGGATGTCCAGCTCGAATGACGACTGACCAAGGTCGTCAGTTTGAAAGCAATTTGTTCAACGCATTAACAAGACTACTTGGGATCAAGCGCATTCACACAACACCGTACCATCCACAAAGCAACGGAATGATTGAAAGGTGGCACCGCTGCATGAAATCTGCATTAATAGCACGTCTGAGCACGAGCAGTTGGATTGAGGAGCTGCCTACAGTGTTGCTAGGACTGCGAGCCGCAACGCGAAGTGACAGTGGAGTCAGTGCTGCACAGCTTACCTACGGTCACGCTCTCACACTGCCAGGAGATTTTTTCGTGCCGTCGAAGCCAGATTCTATGGACTACAGTTATGTTGAAAAGCTACGATCAGCAATTAGCACTTTTCGCCAAGCAGCAACACAGTCACGCACCAGTAGCAGAAGAGGGATATTCGTACCTCAAAGCTTACAGACCTGCAAGGAAGTATTCGTACGAACTGATGCAGTCAAGAAACCACTGCAACCACCATACAACGGACCCTATCCAGTACTCAGCCGAAGCAATAAAACGTTCACTGTTCAACTACCGGGAAGGCAAGCAGTTATATCAGTTGACCGCCTCAAGCCTGCGTTCTCCATGCCATGCACTGACGACGCATGTGACGTAACACCCCTAAGCTCCAGTCCTGCTGCGAAGAACACTGTTCCTGTAAACATCACAACAGAACGTACATCGCGCTCGGGTCGTGTCATAAGGCGACCGGTACGTTTCACTTGAAGGGGAGCACTGTAGCAGCGCGCATTCGCATAGCAGCGCGCTCGCAGCTACACTGAGCCGTAGGAGCGAGTGCCGGCACCTATATTTATAACTTCGAGCGTTTAGTGGTTTGTTGGACTTTTGGCAGAGGGCGCGCACCGCGCGCTGATTATTGTAGGAATATTTTAACTGTGTTCTGATTGGCTGTTAATAAATAATGTCTTTTAACTAATGTCCACTACTTGTACCTAAGTAATTTTGTATATAGTTAGGCTATCAATAAATGAGGATTCATTCCTTACTTCCTTCTCAATACATTGTTTGACTACTATCAACCTGTCGCTAAATTCTCATAAACATATTGAGATGCGACTGTCATTATGTTTATTTCCTTAAATTTATCCCTCAGTGAATGCCTACAACTAAGGTTATATATTGCTCGAATGGCTCGTTTCTGCAGCACAAATATAGCCTGAAAGTCGGCTGCATTTCCCCATAACAAAATGCCGTACGACATTACACTATGGAAATAACTAATATATACTAATCGAGCTGTTTCTACATCAGTCAAATGACGGATTTTATACACCGCGTAGGCTGCAGAGCTTAGCCGCTTCGACAATTTGGTTATATGTGGGCCCCACTGCAGCTTCGAATCCAAAGTAATACCTAAGAACACAGTGGTGTCCACAAGATCCAATTCTGTCCCATTTACTAGTACATTGGTTTTCACCTGCTTAACGTTAGGTGTCAGAAATCTAATACATTTAGTCTTTTTCTCGTTTAAAAGTAAATTATTAACACTAAACCAATGCACTATTTTAGAGACAGCATTATTTACATCGTCAGTAACTGTCTGTTGTCGCTTAAGTTTAAATATAAGTGATGTGTCATCTGCAAATAACACTATTTCATGACTGTTCTTTATAAGGCAAGGAAGGTCATTAATGTATACGAGAAATAAAAAAGGGCCAAGAATTGAGCCCTGTGGAACTCCCATAGTGACAATAGAACCCGGGGATCGCTTGCCATTAACGTCCACTCTTTGGATCCTATTATCCAAATAAGAAATAAGAAGATCCAAAGCAGTGTTTCTAACACAACACCATAGTGATGCAATTTCCTGACCAATGTATCATGAGAAACACAATCGAAAGCCTTAGATAAGTCACAAAAAATACCTAGGGCATCATGTGACTCCTCCCAGGCCTCAGAAATATGTGCAAGAAGCTCAACACCAGCGTCGGAAGTCGAGCGACCCCTTGTGAAACCGAATTGTTTACTGTTTAATAATTTATGACTATTAAAATGTCTTTGCAATTGATCTAGCATCAATTTTTCAAAAAATTTACTAAAGATGGGGAGCACAGAAATTGGTCTAAAGTTCGAGGGGTCAGCTGTGCTGCTCAATTTAAATAAAGGTATTATTTTACTACTCTTCATTAAGTCAGGAATTACACCACAGTCAATACATTTATTAAAGATAATTGCTAATTCAGGCGCTACAGTGTTGATTATGCATTTTGCAACCTCTACGGAATTTCCCTATAGATCAGCAGTTTTTTTAACATTGAGTGTATTGAAAGTTTTAATAATATCTCGAGCAGTGACATAGTCGAAATTAAATTGATTGTTACAATTATCAACATTTTCTTTCAATACGACGATTTCAATGTGACTCGGCAACAGTGGGTGAAGAATTTAAAGATTTAGTGGTTGCGACTGGAATATCTGCAAAGAAATTTTCAAAAACTATGGCAACTTCTAAATCCTTTTCAATAACCATATTGTTTACATTAAGGCTGTAGTCACTACTACGCTTACTGCCTTTTCCTGTCTCATTGTTTATAATTTCCCAAGTCGTTTTTATTTTATTTAGACTTTTCTTAATTTTTGAGCTTAAATATCGACACTTAGCTTCGTTACAAACTTGTTTGAATAATTTGGAATAATTCTTAACATATTGATAAAATTCTTTACTTTTATTATAATTTCTTTCTTCGTACAGTTCAAAGAGTTTGATTCTACTCTTAAATATCCCCTTAGTTGCCCATTCACTGAAGGTTGCAGAACCATTAACTGAGATCTGCTTTGGTATAAATGTTGAGTTAAATTCTGTACAATACATGGCAAAAAAAGAATTGTACAGTTCATTAGGATTATCACAATAAGGCAAGTAGGATAATTTACTATTAAGTTTGTTTTTAAAACTCTCCAAGTGACCTGCAGTTTTTGGCACAACCGTGATAACTCCACACATATCCTTATAGGGCTTAGTTATTACTTACAACAAAAGTTCTAACAACTAAGTAGTATGCTGCACGAGTTATTATATTAATTTACATATAAATTTCAGTATACATTTCAGAAATGGAAGCAGATGTAATTTTTTTTTTCTGCCTTTGCCGTCTACATCTACATCTGGATGTGGACACGAAATCATTAAGGGAACAATAGCAGGTAAGAAACACATATTGTTTAAATATTAGTTATGGGAACTAAGTACCCATTCATAACTATTTTTGCTACAACTGAAAATCATTTATATTCTGTCAGTTATGATTAGCAACCTTACAAAAATGAACATTTAGTGAACTTTAAAGTTATATTTATATTCATTTGTAAGATAGAAGATTTTCGGTTGCTTGTAAATAAATAGTAATAGTATACTAAATTACTTAAATGGACAGAGTATATAGGGGAAACCATTTGATATGGTAATCAATTAAATTATTTATTTTTCAGAAGTTGTTCATTGTATTCCATCTACAAAGAGAAGAAGGCGTATCATACATACGAAAAATAAGCTGTCGCCGCATTATTCTAGGCTTTACAAGGAATACACTAAGTAAAGAAGGCAGCTTAATTTCAATTTACGAGCAAAAAAGGCGTTCAAATTTTCAACAGAAAAGTCTTTCGCAAAGCTCACTGAAAAATTAAATCCAGTGGCAAAAGCTTTTTTGAGGATGCAAATTAAACAGTTTACTAAGAAAGCCAGGGGTCGGCGATTCTCGGATGAAGAAAAATTGATAGCAATGGCAATAATGAAACAGAGCCCAAAATACTATAGATTTCTTCACAGGATATTTATTTTGCCATCCATATATACACACTTAACAAAATGATTTCTAAATTAAATATAAAATCAGGTATCTATCCTCAAATATTTGAAGCTGTGAAAAAAGAGGTAAGGTTTTTTACATTAAAACAACTTTCTCTTGCGGATTCTGAGTAAGTTTGTTCCCCTGAGTCCTCTCAGCTATCGAACTGTGTTGAAAGCGAAAGCGTTCAAAGCTCAGCAAGGCAAGAAAGACTAAATGTCCACTCACGTCCATTTACAACTGGGTGGGTCATAAGAAAAATATTACAAAAAATAAAGCGTCAGCATTGCGAAGAAAATTTAACTAGTAGGGAATCCAGTTATGATAAAAATACTGTAAATAAATGGATTTCCTTTAGAGAGTTCAAGAGCGTAAAAGAAAAGATATTGACCTACTCTTCAGAAAATGCTGTGAGATGTTTTGGAATCATCATAGAAGAAGCAAACAATTACTTAGAAACCAACCTGAACGGAGTCTTATTATAAAAAGTATTAAAAATCATACCAAATCTAAGTGTTTGACTTCATAAATTGTGAATTGCATAAGGATGCTGTTTTTGAATGCTTTCTCGCATTGACTTTAAGATTAGCAGTACCTATTTAATTGGTGTAATGTTATTAATTAAATATTAAAAGGCACAGATGTCTTCAGACTGAAAAATAAACCATTGTTGCCTCAGGTGTAATCAAAAGCATTGAATAAATATAAAACAAAAATAAAAAGAAATGAAAGTAATAAGAAAAGTTTTATTTTACCCGTTCTAACTTATTCGTAGAACATATTGCAATAATTGCAAAAACCTTGCAATTATTGCAATATGTTAATAAAGTGAAACTAAAATTACCAATTAGAAAAACCTTTTAGGCTGACGCCTTACCACGCCTTTGCCTATAGTTCCGCGCCGGAAGCAACACTACATTAAAAAAAAAGCTGTCACCCATGATATGTGAACCTTAGGCGAGTCGATTTTTACTCTATGAGAGTGCCCTGTCTGAAGCTGACTAGTATGTGCATGTGGCTGAACCACTTTTTTCAACTTCGATACAAAATGTAGCTGAAAAATTATGTTGAAAAATACTGTATGTATGTGTGTATGTATTTTTCCTATTAGTTAGCAATCCGTATTAAGAAATTTAAAAATCACACATTAGTCTTCTGCTATCCTTGACATAAAATCAAAATTTGATTTTATGATTATCTTTAATAAGTAAATCAAAGGCGAACTAAACTCGAGAGCACAAAAGTGATGCAACTATTAACAGGTGCTGTGACTGACACGAATGGTTTAGCACCACGATAACTGCTTTTATCGTTACACAGGCTTGTTTAAATTATTTCAAGCTTTCTCACAATTAGTTAAGTTATTGACTGACGAAAAAGGGATTTTTCGTGCACGGAGCCTTAAGCCATAATAACCGTTTTTTGTTCAAATTAGGGTTGATTTCAACAATGAAACTGAACGCGATCAGCATTTTTAAAACGCGTTCAAGAGCTGTCAGTATCAAAATTATTATGGAATATTGTACACTGACAGCTCTTGAATGCGTTTAGATGTGCTGAACGCGTTCAGTTTCATTGGTGAAATCCGCACTTAGTCAATCAAAACACGGGTAGAATCGAAAGATGATGACATTCGTCATCATCGTGATGATTTCAATCCATAACCAACTAAATAGTTTATGATAAGTTAGTTTATAACCGCGATTAACACATAGGATTGACTAAATATTGGTGATTTGCTTATAGCTTAATTCTTACCTGATCTGGTAGGCCATAGATGTTTTTTGACTGACCTCTCTGTAAACGACACATGATAATGTATTGTATTGCTTTAGAAAATTAGGTAATTACTTTTGCGCCATCCGTAGATGTAGATATTATTTGTTACCTGTGAATATGGTCCACTTACAGGGACAGTTATCATTGCTCTCGTCGGTTTGCCTTGTCCTCCAAGATCCATTATTTTTCTAGGTATTATTGAAGGCCTCTATAAAAACGCAGATACTATTTTATTAAGATTTTTATTATCGACACGTAAAAGATAACTTTACAAAGTTTTCATGATACGCCGTGCGCCACGCGCCGCACGGTGTAACATGAACTGCTTCACATCTGGGTGCACGGTAGTGCCCCCGCCAAGACGAGCAATAACAAAAAGCAGGGGCACTACCTACCATTTGTCGAAGCGTTTCGTCGTGTTTTTAAACCAAATGGGGTTGTCAAGAGAGCTCAAATTCTCAGGATAAGATGTAGTTAGCAGACTTATAAAACACACAAAGTTTCATTTGTCTAGCTTTTGTTCTTTGGATTTTATGAATACATAAAATACGTAGATTTTGTCACTGACTGACTCACTCACTCACTCATCAAAACCTCTAGGGCCACTTCCCGAAGTCCTAGAAAGCTGAAATTTGGTATGCAGGCTACAGTGTGCACAAAAAAAAATGTAACCTTCACCCTTCCACCCACAGAATGGCGGGTAGAGGTCTGTATATAAAATAAAACCTCTTGGGTAGGTACTTCGAAGTCCTAAAAAGTGATATGCAGGCTAGGATTTTCACACAAACAACAAAAAATTAAGAAATTTATAACTTTCACGCTCCAACTCCCTCAAAAGGAGGTGCAAGTCTGTATTTCTTACGGATAATAGGTCAGTACAATATCACCGTTAAGATGAAAAGAAATAGAACACCCTACAAAAAGAAAAGAAATCCCACCAAAAACATTTCATGTAAAGTAGGTTGTCAGGACTATCTTAACGCTATTTACTGTTAAAAAGTTATCAGATCTAATGTTGAGCCAAAGTGTACAGGTCAACTCTACAAACCTTACATCTTGGTCAAATGTACCGTTAAACTATTGTATGACAGAACATTAAAGACCAGTGACTTAATTTCTTACCATAAGCCCACAGGAGTGTCTGTGCGGCGGCCGCGAAACGACCAAGGCGTACATTTTGACCCGGATGTGAGGTTTATAGTGTTGGCCTTGTAGAGTTACGGGTTTGGCTCTTCATTAGATCTGATAACTTTTGAACAGTGAAAGCATTATGTAAATCTTGGCAACCTACTTTAAGTACATGAAATGGTTTTGGTGGATAAAATATTCATGAAATTTGGCGCCTTGGTACGTTGCACGGCTCGCGCCTGCTATGGTCTAACACAAGAGATGATAAATGCTAGAAAAAGAACCTGAACCAAGAGAGAATTAGAATGAAAAGAAAAACAGTAAATGAAAAACAGACTGCGGTCGATTGATGAGATCGAGCAGTCTATGGTGCATGCACCTCTTTTGTCTTTTCTGTGGTACATGGCAGCCGGTACCTACCACCCTACCACCTCAGTTGTCGATCGATTCGACTGTTTTTACCTATTCTACGTCGATCGATGATATGTTGTTCACTATTAACGATTGTTCACATCTATCGAATTAATTGCTAGCAATAAACAATAAGTTTTTAAAACCTACTTTAGTTGAAATCGGGAAGCGATTGCGCTCAAGTTTTGGCGAGCGTGGCATGGTGTGTACAGGCCTTCCGATGACCACGTCATCTTTCATAAGATTCGCAGATTTTGGTCTCGACTGTAGAAAACATTTACACCAATAAATAACTAACTAGATATGTTATACAGGGTGTAAAAAGACCCAACATATAGCCGTCACCTACGCATTCTGTTCATCAAATTAAAGGACATCGTTCAATATAACAGCCCCGCTCCGAAACGGCAAATAACTTGTCATTCAAGCTAGGATTTTAAATAAAATGTATTGAAGTCTATTTTGCGGCCGGCGAGCCGTTCACTATTCTGTATACCCATCTTTAAATAGACTTTAATGCATTTGATTTAAAATCCTAACTTGAATGACAAGTTATTTGCAGTGTCGTAGCGGTGCTGTTATACTGAGCGAATGTCCTTTAGTCACATTGAGCAAAAATTATTGCTGGGAAATTACTTTTATTTTTGGTGTGTCAAACGGCAGCGCGCAATGTAACGCACACAAAAGTACAGGGGTCAAACATTTTTTAACTTAACTTGAAGTTCGAGTTAAGTTAAAAATTGTTTTCGTAAAAATACGTCCAATAAAGTTGGAACTTTAACCTTCAATGTCTCCATAACGGCATAACCAGAACGTTCCTAGGTTTGGTCCGTACAAGAAATTGATCACAATAACGGGAAGAATACTAACTCTGGGCTTCTGTTTGCGTTTTTTTACGCCCGTAATAAAAAAAAATAAAAAAAAACTACTGCCAGAACCCATATTCTCTCATGCTGAGGCTTGCTAAGTGAGATTTTACTCGAATATGCTTCCGGAAATACCGAAGGAACTGAGAAATAATGGCGTTTACATTAGGTCGATTTGGCCGTACCTACTCGACTGCAACCGTTTTCGATCACCCTTTAATGTAAACTGTAACTCGGTTGGCTGTATTCGATCGCAGCCTGTTTGCGGCGACCTAGTATAAAAGTTGAACTTACGGTTGGCCGTATTCGGTCATAAGTCCATAGGTCCATAGGTATTGACTTGCGGAAATTTGCCGTTGGTTGGAAAACGCGAGGGCGACGGCGACCGACGCATTCGGTCACCGACCCAATGTAAACAAGCCAATTAGGTTAACGTATCTGGTTAAAAACCGAATGCGGGCGAAGCATTCGGTCCCCGACCTAATGTAAACGAGCCATAAGTGTATTGACAAAATACCTCATTGGAACGCGGTCGTCCTGGGTTTCTTATGGGACATCGCTGATTAACAGGCAGTGCTTCGAATTTTGGTTTCTGTAACAAAGAATGCCGTCGTTATCTCAGAAAAAAAAAATGGAACGTTCATGTCCATTTATAAATTCCATTTTATCTAAAACTATCTCACAGTATACGCAGCTGCGAAGTCAGATAAATCCGGCCAAGTGCGTGGACCGACCACGCACAGTCAAGGGTCTCGTAGTTAGGATGAATATTTACGCATGCTCCTGCTGTGTTGATTTTAACGACTACTGAAATAAGTTGTATGTGGGAAATTATCTCAGGGATATCACCTGTTCATATATACTATAATTTGGGTATAAAACACTAGTAAAATCATTGAAACCGAAAATCCTCAATAATAATGAGGTACTATAAAAATACAAGTCTATGCAGTGACTAAGTAGACTGACGCACATCGCGTTCGCGAGGCGCCTTCATAGAGTACCATATTAATAAATTGGGCGCCTTTCTCGCAACGGCCAGGCGAGAGAGCGAGACAGATAGATTATTCTATACAGGATGGCAGGGGGGCATCGACGCGAAAACTTTTACGATGGATTCAGCAGTACATGATTCTGCGTTGAAATTTTTCGTCGGTTATTTTTAAAAAATCTGCTATTTCATAGAAAAGTGCAATACCTACGCGATCAAAATGTATGGAACAGTTGTTTTTTTTTTAAATAACCGACAAAAAATTAATTTTCTTGCCACCCTGTATATCGTGACGGCATACAATGGGCTGAAAATCGATCTTCATAAACTTAGGATTGCTACTATTTATAATTGACATTAGGTTCTTAAGGCACTTGTATGAAAGTCGAAATATATCCTTTTTTACATATTTCTCCATACATTTTTTTCAGTCTAGTGCTATACTTAAATATAAAGTAAAGAAAAACGTTTACTTGTTGAAAAACTGAAATAGCATTGAATTGATCAATATACGATACCTAAACCCATTTCTAACGAAAAAAGAAAAAAAATTAAGTAAGTTGATCCCTAATCTATGAAGATCGATTTTCAACCCGACCGCGGGACGCTCGCACTGGACGTGATTGTATGTGGGATGAATAGCAATGGTATTTCTGCGATATTAACCGCAAATATCTCACAACCTATTTTTTTTTTAAAGTTTAAAGTCGCTTAGAAACAATGAATATTAAATTATGGGATCCAACAATACCCCACACTTTAAATGAGCATTGATTTTGGTTCAAAAGTAAAAGAAATGGCATATAATTATACCAATATTTCTTGAGGGGGTTTCGGTCTATTTGATTGTGGTTTTAGCCGCGCACTGGGCATTCTCTGTGGAATGCGACACCTGATTTGCCCTTTCGTTGACTCAACCACATCTGCAAAACACAATAATTAGGTATTACTTTGAATTCAATGCAATTATGCAGCTCTTTTCTTAAAAACTAGATTAATACCCTAATAATCATAATAATCACCATAATATTTTTAAATGTTTTTTTTTTAATATCTTTTGTAAGAAATATTTAAAAATGTAATAACATATGAAAGAAAATGAATAAACGAAATAATAATCATAATCATTTATTTGTCAGAATATGGTACACATACTCCATAGTCTGGGCAGGATCTTTCTAACTCGAACTCGAATAATTCATAAGACAAGAATACCAGCCTGTTACTGCCCCACTGCAGGGCAAAGGCCTCTTCTCATACAGAGAAGCCACGAGCATTGATCACTTTTTTTTTTTTTTGACGGTGGAATATATCATCAATGACTTCTCCCGCTCTGGGCAGAGCGAGAGGGTGTGTCAGACTTTTACTGACTAAAACCCACCCGTGTTCCTTCCGTTGCCTGTGTGCCGGGGCCGCGATATCCCTTTCGGACAAACCCGCAGCCCCAGCAGGCATTGGTCTTTCGACCCCGTCAGTTGGTGCTGACATCTCTTTGAGGCGCGCGTGGAACACAACGCGCCGTCGACACGGGCCTGGTCCTTATCGGACGGCGAGCTGCCCATTGCTCACCGTCCGCAAGCCCGCGCCTACGGTGGCCGGAAGTCGGCTCTCGACTCCCGACGCCCGGGGCGTCTCCTGCGGCGACTAGGGCCGCGAGGGCGTGCATCTCCCTCTCGCACTCCGCCTCCTCCTTCGCGAACATAACTGCTTCGCAGAAGGAGGTGACGGCCTCCCATGCACTCTCGCTCCGAACCATGGCCTGAACCAGGGCCGGACGAGAGAGATCACCGCCGCAGCATTGATCACCTTGCTTTGTCAAGACGGGTTGGTCATTTTAGACTTATATTTACTATAAGTCCAGGTTTCCTCACGGTGTTTTCCTTCACCGATGTCAGTAATGTCTAAGTTAAAGTCAGAAAGTAGATATGAATTAAAAAAGTCACATTGGTACTTTCCCGGATTTGAACCCAGAACCTCGTGCATGAGAGGCGAGGCCTTAACCACTGGGCCATCACGACATGACACGACAGACTATGTTTGAAAAGCTCTAATTACTTCAATGCTACTAAAGCAATAGAATGTATGAGACATAATGCCGGATATCTACAGATTATTTGTGAAACGTAATATGGAATGTAACATTCGCAGTTGTTGTGTTACAATTCGTGGTGAATTGCATAAATTAGTACAAGTAATTTGTGTTACCCAAATGTGTTACATTTCATGTTTGCATATTTGTGTTACATTTCATGTTGCATTGCATAAATTAGTACAATTTGTTACATTTTCATGTTCGCACAAATTAGTACAAGTAATTTATGTAACTTTTCATGTTACCTACATAGCACCAAACTGTACCCGGCATTTGGTATAATGTTGCACATGGCAGTAAATGCTGTTTTAACTCTATTATGGCTCTGATCTATTATTTTACAATGGGAAACCTTGGCTCCCATTGTCTTCATCTAGCCTTGTCCCAAGCCCGACTGGGTTGCTCTTTTAATTAAAATTAAAAATATTTTATTTCATATTTACATATATGGGCACATATGTAACATCAGAAGCTAGGTGCATGGTTCCAATTGGTCGTTTCGTATGGAGAAGACTCGGCCATCATGGTTGGGTACTCTTTTAAAAATAATAGTTTTTTACAATGTTGTGTGTAATTCGAGTGTAATTCATGTTGTTACTTACGTGTTAATAGGTACCTACTTATAGGGGGACAGTGTAGGCCTGTCAAGAAATACCAGGTAGCTACTTAACGAAATAGAGAATAGTCAACAAATAGGAGCATCTATATGTCTACACGGCCTACATTAGTCTGAAGTGTCTGCAATTAAGCATTATACTTACTTAACAAGCTAAAATCGTGTGACGACTTTACCTTGTCTTGCTTCGCCGGACACTAGTGACATAATTCATTGCATAACTCACAAATTATTTTAACAAAGAACGCGCTGTGGCACACGTTTTAAATTATATTAATACCAAAATCAATAGCAGAGTACAAAAAATTTATAACAAATGCGTTCCAAAAGCAAATGACTTGTGACTTGTGGTTTTCATCTGTATCACAATCACAGTTTTGGAAGAAGAAAGTCTAGTAAAAATATTCCAGCCAGATGCAGCATGAGTTGCTAAAATCTACTTAAATATTCTGTGTCCAAATAGTTTGTAATAAAACTTCAAAACCAAAGAGTTTATCTTTTTAAAGTGATTCTTTCTTTGCAATTGATCGCCATAAAACATTTGTAGCTGTCTAATTTCATATTTAGAACTCCCATCCATCATAACCGATCACGCAAATAGTTTAACAAAATATCAAAATTCCAGAGGTTTTCTTTTACATTTTCTACCACGATTTTTCTTTTCACCATTTTACAGCTGTAAAGCTTAGGAATTATGACGACTGCGGCGAAATCACAAAAGGATAAGCCTTGTAAGTAATATCCTCATTTATTCTTTAGAATGATTGACTATAAATCGCTGACAATCAATATTGATAATCTCCAGTTAATATCCCTAACCGCTTACAATCAGATCTTCAAATTTCAGGTACCGATTGAGTTTAAAAGTAAAATAAAGGATGCGTAGACGGCCGCGTGTCATTGTTGTATTGTAAACATTTGAGGCTGATCATGGTTTTTGTCACAGACTTCTCGTTCTCGCGCCTGGCAGACTGCACGGTCACTTGAGTATTGTATTTTCGCCTAATTCTCAATACTTTGAACAGTTGGCACTACACCACGATTAGTTCCGAGGCCGACAGCAGCCTCCGCCGCGCGCGCCGCCCGCAATGCTACCAACAGAAACTTAACGATCCCCAATCCGAGGCAATCGCCTCCCCGGACGGTCACTGGTGGTCTTAAGGTATTACTGGGTTTTTCTTCTTGGCTCTAGGGAAGGTATTACCCCGTACTTGTTTTCCGTATTTAGAGTCTACGGAAAGATTTTCTAATAAATAAGTAATGTGAATAATTGCAGGGGAAGAGTTCTCTCATTCAACGAGCCCAAAAATCTGATTCCAAGACCGATATCAAGGTAATCCTAGATTGACAGAATTATATGGGGTAGTATTTAAACGCAACAGTAAAAATATTTAACCTAATCTAACTAGTTCGGTTCCGGGTACTTAGTACTTGAGTTTTGAGATGCTTAGGTATTAGGATATATGTTACACGAATAATTATTTTGATATGAGTGTGAGTATTATGTATGTTCGCTCTGGTTAATTTGCTGTGCAGTCAGTATTTATTATATGACTAGCTTTACCTGCCCCTACTTCGCACGGGTAGCACTAAACCTACCCTACCTACCCTACCTACCCTACCTACCCTACCTACCCTACCTACCCTACCTACCCTACCTACCATACCTACCATACCTACCCTACCTACCCTACCTACCCTACCTACCCTACCTACCCTACCTACCCTACCTACCCTACCTACCCTACCTACCCTACCTACCCTACCTACCCTACCTACCCTACCTACCCTACCTACCCTACCTACCCTACCTACCTACCCTACCTACCCTACCTACCCTACCTACCCTACCTACCCTACCTACCCTACCTACCCTACCTACCCTACCTACCCTACCTACCCTACCTACCCTACCTACCCTACCTACCCTACCTACCCTACCTACCCTACCTACCCTACCTACCCTACCTACCCTACCTACCCTACCTACCCTACCTACCCTACCTACCCTACCTACCCTACCTACCCTACCTACCCTACCTACCCTACCTACCCTACCTACCCTACCTACCCTACCTACCCTACCTACCCTACCTACCCTACCTACCCTACCTACCCTACCTACCCTACCTACCCTACCTACCCTACCTACCCTACCTACCCTACCTACCCTACCTACCCTACCTACCCTACCTACCCTACCTACCCTACCTACCCTACCTACCCTACCTACCCTACCTACCCTACCTACCCTACCTACCCTACCTACCCTACCTACCCTACCTACCCTACCTACCCTACCTACCCTACCTACCCTACCTACCCTACCTACCCTACCTACCCTACCTACCCTACCTACCCTACCTACCCTACCTACCCTACCTACCCTACCTACCCTACCTACCCTACCTACCCTACCTACCCTACCTACCCTAATTTTCTCACCGTTTAAACCTTCACTGGACTACGACAAACCTTTTCACAACCAAAATCAGGTAAATCGGCCCAGCCGTTCTCGAGTTTTAGCGAGACAAACGAACAGTAATAGATTTTTATATATATAGATAGATTGTCGTATTTTTGTACCTGATGTATATTTTCAAATTATCTGCGTTTACTAGTTTTGTCACACAATTAGTTTATTTGTAGTGAAATAATTAATTTGATGTAAAAAAGGATGTAAATGATGGAAATAAATTGATAGGTGATTATTTATTTGATGTGAAGTTAATAATATCCCAATTACACGTTCCCTGCGTTCACACGTATACCTGCCGTTCGATTCTGTAAAAATATCACAGTGAAACTTAGGTGAAGTGAGCGTGAAGTGAGCTGTCAATAGTGTTAATCCCTAGCATCCTGCCGGTCGATTCTGTGGCAGTGACAGCTCACTTCACGCTCACTTCACCTAAGCTTCACGTTAATATTTTTACAGAATCGACCGACTGTTTATTTATTTTTCTTTGGTTGATAGGTTAATGGAGGCTCATTAGATAGCGAACTATTGGAGAATGTTAGTGTAAGTACTCTTTGTATTCTTTTGTATCAAAAACACTAGTTATAGTAGGCAAACAAGGTTTACTTTGATGTCCATTGTGGAGGTTGTTAATAGTATGTTTCATGTTTAGGTTTCGCCAGCAACAGAGCCAGACAATTTTACCATCGAGAGCTCTCCGACAGCAATACTAGATGAACAATTATCTGACGAGCCAATTGCTTTCGAAGGTGGTGTTCTTACCCTTCCGAACATCAATGAAAACTCTCCCTTGGGTACGTAAAAAAAATGCCTGTATCTTCAAGGTAGCTTTTCAATTATCCCCATTGAATGTTTCTGGACCTCCTAATACATCACGTCCTTGTTATGGACCTCCTCATACATCACGTCCTTGTTCTGGACCTCCTCATACATCACCTCCTTGTTCTGGACCTCCTCATACATCACCTCCTTGTTCTGGACCTCCTCATACATCACCTCTTTGTTCTGAATCTCCTCATACATCACGTCCTTGTTCTGGACCTCCTCATACATCACGTCCTTGTTCTGGACCTCCTCATACATCACCTCCTTGTTCTGGACCTCCTCATACATCACCTCCTTGTTCTGGACCTCCTCATACATCACCTCTTTGTTCTGAATCTCCTCATACATCACGTCCTTGTTCTGGACCTCCTCATACATCACGTCCTTGTTCTGGACCTCCTCATACACATATCACGTCCTTGTTCTGCTCATAATTCCTTGATCCTCCGCCTCCTCATAATTCATCTTTATTACACATCATATTAGATATTGAAGACAAACATTTTGTAATAAGGAAGATACAAAGGGTGGTCTTATCACAATCAGCGAATTTTCACAACACAACCACCATATAAAAGAAACTTTTCAACAATGCCCTTTTTTATCTTCGTTTTTCAGAAATAAAAAATAGTGACGGCGAGCCCAATGAAAACATGAATGACTCCAATATACCACAATCCAATATAAGTCGGAAAAACGGTAAGATTTTAAAAACATTATGGATAGCTGTTTTTAAATCTTTTGATATGTTTATTGAAGTCTATGTTCCTTTAGAATCTAGAAGTCGCCCACACACCCCATCGTTGAGCAGTCGTCCTCAGACTCCTAAAAGTTTACATTCGAGTCGTCCACGAACGCCGCGCATACCGAGCCGGCCTACGACCCCTGTGCAACGCCTCGGTACTTCTAGTAGCCGCCCCAACACGCCGCAACGTCCTACTGCCGCTACACGTCCTAAAACGCCCTCCTTGAACGTCCCGCCAAGTTCTAGGGTTCTGTCTCCAGTTTCCTTGTGCAGTCCGTCACAATCGTTTAAAGAAGAAGACATAAAATCAACTTTCCTCTTGAAGCAGAAGCAATTCCACCGCTTGAAGAAGGAACTGGACATGAAACAGGTAAATTTTACCACATTTTATTTTATATTGAGTTACGTAGCTGTTTTTTAATTATGTTGGGGTTGGATTCAAGTCTAACCGACACCGTATGCAGCTGAATACAATTTTTTTACTATCAGCGACTGCCTCTCTGACCTCCATAACCCAAGGCCCTAGGTAACACGATGCCTTTTGGCAAGGGCGTCGCCAAGGGGGGGAAAAGGGGGCAGCTACCCCCTAGAGATCCAAAAAAAATTACAAATACAAGGCATTTTAATGTAAAGACAACTAAAGGAGGCAGCTGCCCCCCTAGAGATCCAAAAAAAATATACAAATACAAGGCATTTTAATGTAAAGACAACTACATCTATAAAGCCAATTTTGTTTATTTGGACGAGACGGAATTCGTATGTATGCGTTGGTGTTAAGCCCAGTCATAATTAAACCTATTAGGTTTCAGCTCTACAGTTCTGAATAGTTTTGGGAAAAACGACCCCAAAGGTCCGTTTCCAATCCATACATTGAAAATGTTTTTTTTTTTTTTTAAACTGATTTGTCAAAAATCAAATGTCCACCAGTGTCGATTTTGGCCCCCCCATTGTGCACCGTAGAGGTAAAGTCGCGGTACAAGAGTAAAGCTTCATGTGCTCTTGACTCTTGACTGTACCTACAAATCATACTATTGCCATCCTCCCTATATCAACTTGCCCCCCCTCTGGGCCATCGGCTGGCGACGCCCTTGCCCTTTGGTAACTTCTACTTCACCCGTCACACGGTAACGACTGTCAAAGATCTACTAATAATAGCTGGGATCACGGCTTTACCGACTTTACAAGGCACGGAGGGGCCACGGGGGGGTTACAGATAGTCACCCATCTTCGGACTGACTCTGGCAAACGTTGCTTAACCTTAACTAGTGTGGACCCATCCAGGCAGTAGGCGTCAAGCTCGTCTCGCCATCTTCTCTTGGGTCTGCCTCGATGTCGACGGACGTTTTTTCACATCGTGGTAGATTTGGCCCATGACTCATTCGACATGCGGCAGACGTGTGCGGCCCAGTCCCACTTAAGCTTGGCTGCTTTTTGGGTGTCGTCGGCGATTTGTGTTTTGGAGCTTAAAAGCATAATGATTCGATTTAGAATATAATGTAATTCCGTCCCCTATCATTACCCCCAAAATCTTTATTTTTGGAGTCATCGAAGCACGTTGTTTTCTACCATATCTGATCTCCATTAGGTATCAATTCTTGCTTCCTATGAAGCTATAATTATCATCGTTCACACAAACTTGGTAACTTTTCTCGGCCTCTTTTCGTATTGCCATCCAGATAAATGTTTAAAAGTGTTTTGTATTAATTTGGTTGGCTGTAAGAGTAGGGAAAGACCAAAGAAACGATGGATGAATTCTGTGAAAGATGATACATATAATATTATGTAAAAAGAGTGACTGAAACTGAAATTAAATGATAACCGGCTAAAGTAATGAAGGAAAAGCTACACCCCAAATAATGAGAGTTTAAGACTGGAAGGTAATGTTTTTTCCCCGAATGACTTCTGTAAAGACCAATATAACTGTTTCAGCAAGTAGTTCTGGAACTATTTGACAACTTACGTGGGTTGCGCGAACACATGGCACGAGAAGGTCTGTCGGGCTGCGGCGAGGGGATCCAGCTTCAGGAACTAGTAGTATTCAATGTAGCGGACTGGACGGCTGACGAGATTGCCCAGCTGTGTCGTGACGCCGTGGCCTCGGCCACCACCGATGGCATGGAAATCATTAACACCACACCTCCTATAGGTAATTTAAATGTGATAAATATTTTCATTATTAGTTTAGATTCTAAACTAATATTCTAAAGAGAAAATGTATGTTTATGTTTGCTTGTAATGAATAAACACAAAAACTACAGGACCGATTTCAAAAATTCTTTCAGATGTATTATCACAGAGTAACATCTTCTATACATAGTATAAAATAAAAGTCGTTTCCCGCTGTCTGTCCCCACTTAAGCTTAGATCTTTAAAACTACGCAACGGATTTTGATGTGGTTTTTTTAAATATATACGAGTGATTCTAGAGGAAGGTTATATGTATAATACATACCAGTGCGAAGCAGGGGCGGGTCGCTTGTAAGCTATAATTTATAAAGATATCAAGCGGCCGAAGCCGCTTGCGGAAGCTATAATATAATATAATTAATTATATAATAATCCTAACTTCCTAACTATACAGAATGGATTTTTTGAGATGGGGCAGTAAGCGCAGCTAGCTACCTTAACCGTTGTAGCTACAGGAAAACGGTCTTAGAAGACTGTCCTTAACTTTTTGAGACATTTTGATCAGCATTCACAGATTTTGAAAAAAAAATACAGTCAGCAAGAAAATGGGCAGTTTTCACAATAACTTTTTTTGATGCCACATTGGAAATCACAAGCAACAAACTATTTTGTTCTCAAAAGAAATAAAATTATAAAGGCTTGTGCAGACCAGCGCGACTTGACGCGCGACGCGACACGAACAATACAATTTCTAAGAAAACTTCACAGTATAACAATAACCGGTGTCGCGTCGCGCGACAAGTCGCGCAGCACGCGTAGCATGAGCACCGTTTTGTCGACGGAAGAGTAGACAAAAATGACGTTCCGTGTAGACAGTACGATGGCAGCAATGTAGAAAGCGTCAACTGCACTTTTTACGAAATTCACTCTTTGACATAATTCGACTCAGAATTCTTTGTTTTGTCATAGGACTCTTTTTCTGTTTGAACACACACACAACATTTATTCTTAAAATGACGAAGTACTGTGTTTTGGAACAAAAAATATTACAGTAATATTGACCTTAACCATTTCCTTGGTTTGCTTTGTTCTTCTATTAATTATCACAATTTTGCATTCAAAACATTCTTCTGTAAAATCATGATTTTGTAGATAACCGTATATACTTTGCGGCCGTCGAGTAGAAAGTTTTCTACTGTCTTTAGCATGGTGATTACAAAATCAAATTGTCTTTACTACCTTAGATAACAGTCAGTTGTCAGTGTGATTTTGACAGTTTGGCATAGAAAACTTTTTTCTGAAATATTCTACATGTAGAAGGACCTAGACAAAGATTGTTAGAAAAGTAAGACAAAATGACAGATTGTACAAAGATTTCTACGGTGCGATGTCAAAAATGGAGAAACGAAATGTCAGTTTGTATAGAAAGAGCTATGTCTATTCTTCGTAGAAATAGAAAGCGTCATGCTACGCGTGCTGGTCTGCACAAGCCTTAACACGTATTCGTTTGAAGTTAAATTTTGTGATCATTGTTGTCTAGTCAGTCCATCATAAAAAAAGTAGGTTGGAGTTTCATTTCCTACGAAATGTATGGGAAAAGTTTTTTTACGATTTCTGACTTTTCTAGTACATGAACCTCAGTTGGTCCAATAGAGGTTTTTGATCCTTGTATGAAACAGGATCGACAGGCATAATTTTTTTTTTTGTGAAAACTGCCCATTTTCTTACTGACTGTATTTTTTTTCAAAATCGCTGAATACAGATCAAAATGTCTCAAAAAGTAAAGGACAATCTCCTAAGACCGTTTTCCTGCCCTTACTGCCCCATCTTAAAAGTCCCCAACCTGTATATTACATAATATATAAATCAATCAATCTGCCTAGCCTTTTCCAACTGAGTTGGGGTCGCCTTCCAGTCTGCAGCTGATTTTACATGGAGCGACTGCCTATAACTATATATATATTATATATATATATACATAATATTTTATATTATAAATGCGAAAGTGGGTTTGCTTGTTTGTTACGGTTTCACGCTAAAACGGCAGAACGGATTTGGATGAAATGAGGCACATAAGTAGACCATGGCCTGGGTTAGGACATAGAATACTTTTTATCCTGATATTCTCACGGGATCGAGATTAATGCGGGTGAAACCGCTTGGTGCAGCTAGTTTTCAAATAATTCCTTTGTAGATACTGCTAATTTCCTCGAGCTTCCCTAGTGAAGTAGTAATTATTATGTTCTCAAGTAATTTAGTTTGGGTTTGCAACTTGGAAGAAGTAGGTACCTTTATAATTTTGATATCATTTGCCTTTTAAAATGTAATGTATTGTTACGTGCACAGATGAATGTACTCTTGCGGAACTGGACAGCAAAGTTGCAAACGTGCCGACATGTTTTGCCGATCTGTGTCTGCAAGCTATTACGGCACGACAAGAAATCATTGATTGGGTCAAGGAGCTCATCGAAAGAACCGTGAGTTTGTGATATGTAGGTGTAATAATAATATGTTGATTGCAAGACATGAAAAATTTATGCCTTTTATAATATTTGTGTAGGAATCTGGCAGGGGCGAGGCGTTGGAGCGTATTGCTCGTTACAATGCACAAGGATTTGAACTCTGCGAGTCCCTCCGTGAACTAAAATCCCGGGCTGTAGACGCTGTTGAAACTGCCACACAATTCTCCAAGTAAAATTAATTGATATTGCTATTTCCTTATCGCTTACTACCACGAAGGGGTGGCCCTGTGTTCGATCCTTGGTTAGGCAAACTGTTATTGGTATATGTGCCTAGCCTTTTCTCAAATATGTTGGGGTTGGCTTCCAGTCTAACCGGATGCAGCTGAATACCAGTATTTTACATGGAGCGACTGCCTATCTGACCTCCAGAATACAGTACCTGGGTAATACGATACCTCTTAGTAAGACTGGTTGTCAGACTTTCGGGCTTCTGACGACCCGTAGAAAACGACTGTCAAAGATCCACGAATGACAGCTGGGACCTACGGCTTAACGTGTTTTCCGAGGCACGGACGGGTCTTTGTACGTAAGATGGTCACCCGTCCACGGACCAACCCCGGCAAGCGTAGCTTAACCTGATGGATCGACCCGTGCGGCTGTTATTTATTTAGTCTTAGTTACAACACTGTTATAGGTATTATCCATAAAAAACTCTGTAACCGCCTGCAGTCGGGTCCCCATATATAGAAGCTTAAACCTTTCTGGCGAAATGTGGGTAGGTATACTAAATACCTTTTCGTAACCCTTCTTAGAAAACATGTGTGATGTTATGTATTGGTTTACCTTACCATATTGTAATATTTACGTAAGAATAATTTTATTTAGGCGAGCCTGTCGAGAACGAAGTGCATTGGTTTCTGTCGGAGAGTCATTAGTAAGAGAAATAGCGCGACTTCGACAGGACCTAGAAACACGATCTGTCGTAATATGTGAGTTGCAGGAAATCCACGATGAATCTGAGCGCAACAGGTCTTCTGAGGTTAGTGCTTATATTACATTAATTTTGAATCCTTCACAATATTATGCTAAAATACGGAAATTTTGTCACATAGAACTCAGTTTGATGAGAACATTGTAATGTAAGTATGTACCTATTTACGAAACTATGCGCATTCATGTTTGTGAATTGTTTTTAATATTTAAATTTGGTACCACAAAGGAAACGCGTCGGGAGTTGGACGAAGAACGAGCAGCAAAGGCCATTACCAAAGATAAACTGGCGACCAGTGAATCCCAGCTCCGTCAAGCGCGCATCCGGATTTCAAAAATGGACCGACAACTGCGCGAAGCAGAAGCAAGTATTGCTAGTCTCACAGGCACTGTCAAGGCGTTGGAAGACCAGGTAACACAACGCTCCGTTCATAATACAATAACCACAGTGAAGGCGTTCAGGTTATTGATGCCAAATTAATATTTAGAGTCGGCAAAGGGAAGTGCAGTTGGAAGCTCGAGCTAGGAAATTGAAAGAAAGTTTAAAGACCGGGGAAGTAACCAGCAGTCAATTACTGCATCAACGCGACTCACTGCAAAACGAGTAAGTTAAATTTAAGAAAAGACTAAGTTAAATTGCTTCATGTCATGTTAATTTTTATTCTTAAGTCCCACGAGAAGCTATAAATTTTGTAAATAAAGAACTTTTACTAAGTTACGTAGAGACAATTTAATCAACAACAAATAATCCCAAATTCAATAAACTCGAAAGTAACATAGGTGTAATACGAAACTAACGAGCAATCCCACTTGGTCGGGTTATATTTTAGCGATATAAAGCGCTGTCGTCTAATGTTTTGTGGTACTGGGACTCAGACGCGTTCCACTACGCGTTACCACTTAGTTTTTTTTTTTTTCGCTACGTAACATAGTAGAAGTTTTTCGTTTTCAAAATTTATAGCTTCTCGTGACGGGGAATTTAGTACGACTACAATAATATTCTTTACAGCGTTCTAGATCTAAAGCAACAAATAGAAAATTTAACCACCCAGCATAAGGCAAACGTACAGGAACTAACTCATCAGCTCAAAGAGTTCAGGAAAAATTTGGATGAACAACGTAATATTACAAAGAAGGAAATTGAGTTGAAAGAGGCAGCTGAAGCTGCCTTATTAGAGAGCCATCAAAACATCGAAGAATTAAGAGCTAAAATCAACGAAATGGAACTTAGTAAACCTAATCCTGGTAAATAAACATTGTAACTAGCTAACTATTATCTAGTTATACGATATGACAGTCATAAAGTAGTTACCGTTGGATAATATTGTTTTTGCAGATTTACCAACAGAACGAGAAATGGATCTGTGGGCAGAACTACAATCTACAAAAGACATTTTGCGTGTAACGGAGGATGAAGTGACTTCCTGCAAAAGAGAAAAAGTGCGATTTTTGGAAACCCTGACCAAAATAACTGTAAATATTGACCTTTCTTTGTGAAGCTTGTTGTATAAGATAAAAAGTTATTCTAGGTGTACTTTCTTTTTCAGTTTTATGTACCAGATAACTTTTTTCCTCTATCTGCGAGGTGATTACAGTTGGTTATAAACTTTTGTAATTTACCAAATGTTGTTGAATAAAAACCTTGATGGGTTTCAGGAACCGGACAACAAAGTAGGCTTGCAGCAGAAATTGGCAGCCGAGCTTCTGAGCAAGGAAGAAATATTAGCAAAGATGCAAATACAAATAAGAGAGTTATCGAAAAACATCAAATTGAAGTAGGTGCAACAATGTATCAACGATTATTATCTTAATACATAAAAGTAATTAAGATAGTAACAAACGTATTTAAACGTATTTTATTTCAGTGAACAAAAAGTAATTCAGTACGAACAATATGTTCAAACTCTGCAGGCGCATAATCGTGCCAAGGCCAACTGCCAAGAAGCTCCAAACGGTATCAGCTATCAAGACTTACAGCAGGAGGTAACTAACGTCCAAATGGTTTATGCGTGCTTCTACAATAAGGGCTATAGAGTAAGCGAAACTATCACTTTTACCTTATTGTAGGTTCTTGTAAGTAGGCACTGAGGAACTGCGTTTAGGTAAATGTGGGACAACAGAGGTCTGGTAGACTACCAGACCTCTGTTGCATCACCATAGCTGCACGAAACACTTCCTCTCTCCTTAAACATCATCATTACTTATAGTTCCCTGATCTTGTTTCATATTTATTATTGTATATATATATATATAAGATCAAGATATATATATATATATATATAGATAAGTGTATGCTTTATGAATGTATGTATTTATTGTGTATGTAAATGGTACATACACAACCTGCAGACCTGCAGTATTGTCTCTCCTTCTTACTTTAATCCATCCAAAGGTTGTCTGTAAAAGATCGCTTTTAGCGATAAGACCGCCCATTTTGTCACCCTATGTAAAATGTCTACATTTATATCTGTATTTTTTATGGTGTACATACATAATATCTTTATTATGTATGTACACCATAAAAAATACAGATATAAATATTCTATATATACATATTCTATTATATTCTATTCTGCACAAAAACGATGACCCTTTTGCCTAAACAGGTATTGAATGCGATGGACATTTTGGCTAAAGTTGCCAAGTTGTCCTTTGACACGTTCAATATTTTTTCGAACATAAACATTCTAACAGTCTTCATAACTCTTTAACAGATAATGAACTTGAGAATGGGCCTTCTCGACTCTGTGCACAGAAATGAAGAGTTGTCAGAGCTGTTGGTGCAAAAGGAACAGCAGCTTGAGCAACAAGACAAGACCTCACGTGCACAGGCAAGAGTCATAAAGGTTACTAGGTCCTTTTTGCAATCATAGCTAAAACACAAAATAACCTTGCCGTAGTTTTGCAATAAAGTAAATTAGAATATCTACAAATTCTTAGATCTTAGACATATACACGGTGGCAGGGACATCGACGCGAAAACTTTTACCATGGATTCAGTACATTATTCTAAAGTCTGAACCCCCCTGCATAGAAATGTTTCGTCTGTTATTAAAAAAAAACATTGTCATAGAAATTTCAAAATGTATGGAACAACAGATATTTTTTAAATAACCGACGAAAAATTTCAACGCTAGTGTTTAGAATCGTGTACTGAATCCATGGTAACAGTTTTCGCGTCGTTGTTTCACCTAGTTAATAATGCTATTTATAAAATTGATAGATATCTTCACAACCAACACCATATTACAACACCATAGAAATGAGAAAGGTTTTTATAAAAATACGTAATTTTATGTTCCTGGGGAGATCTATAAAATAGTTTTTTCGTACCACTTGCTCAAAAAAGTGACATTCTATGCCACAAAAAGCGAACATAACAATAGTCATTTTTAACCTGTTAAAAACAGGGAAAGAAAATTGTACTGAATTTCATTCATCCTCTAGGGGGAGAATGTGATTTAAATTTGGAATACTTACCGAAATTTATACTGAACTACATCTGTGTTTACACCATTGAGTTTGTATATATAGCATTATACATATTTTTGAAAAAGGAATACGCATTTATTATGCAGTTATGATTATTAAATAAAATTACGAAAACCGACGAGGCCTCATGAGCTTGATACCTTTGCTTTTCCGACAAAAAAATATTAGTCGAGGAATTTGCCGCGTTTTTGTTTTCTTCAAATACATAAACGTTAAGTTTATTTTAATTTATTTTTATAAATAAGTTAATGTTCTAAAAATACGTTACGATGTTAAATCAAAGCGACAGTTACAGTGAATTGTCGGATTCCATCAGTGCAAATGCTGCCGCAATTATAAATAATTTGCTTCCAACAAAATCCAAGGAAAATTATTTAAAAACTTATGAAGAATTTTCAACGTGGAGAAGTGCGAATGGCCTATCAATTTCAGAATCAGTACTTCTTGTCTATTTTGATTATTTATCCAAGACAAAGAATCCGAATACACTTTGGTGCATATACTCAAAACTGAAAGCTACAATAAGCATCAAACACAGCATTGAAATAAATAGATTCACGAAATAACTGGCTTTTTTAAAAAGAAAATCAGAAGGGAATTGCGCAAAGAAGTCTAAAATTTTTACGACTCAAAATGTGGAAAAATTTCTTAATGAAGCTCCTGACGAAATTTTTCTGGCCACAAAAGTAAGTATACATGATTTAACTATGAATATTTCGTATGTTAGTAATGGTAATTATTCTATATATTTATCTGTTTTTTATCTTTGTTATAGGTGGCCTTAATTTTTGAACTCAATGGTGCTTGCCGCGGATGTGAACTTGTAAACTTAAAGGTGGAGGACGTTGAAAATCATTCTAATGAGTTGCTGCTGATTAATGTAAAGGAAACTAAGACAAAGAAAAATCGGTCATTCATTGTACAAGGACAATATACTAAAATCATTCATAAATACCAAGTATTACGTCCCACCAACATGGAAAACAATAGATTTTTTATAAACTGTCGGAATAGGAAATGTACTCGACAAGCCATCGGCAAAAATAAAATTAGCAATATGCCGAAGGAAATTGCTAAATATTTAAAACTTAAAGATGTTGAACTCTACACCGGTCACTGCTTTAGAAGAACTTCGGCGACTTTCTTGGCGGATTCAGGGGCGGAAATTACGTCAATAAAAAGACACGGTGATTGGAGCTCTGATGGAGTAGCTGAGGGTTATATCGAAAGCTCAATGGCGAATAAAACCATATTAAGCAGTCAAATTAACAAAAATATAAAACTTAATCCATCAGAGCCACAACCATCAACTTCGGCATCTTATCTTCGTCCGTAACTCACGATGCACCACCACCACTATCTCCGACGTATACTATCTACAATGAAACGCAAGTTCCTCAGACGCAAGAACAGAGAAATACTCAAATCAACTCATCAACAATAAATGTACCAAACAAAAATGTAACTCTCTCTATCAATAATTGGACCAATGTTTCGAATGTTAACTTTTACTTTTAATAGTCATTATTTTTAATAAATGCTTATCTCATATTATTATTGTGTTAATTTTTTCGCAAATGGTACGAAAAGTAGAGTATTTTCCTCGGTGATAAAGCTGTCTTAGTCTTGGGTGAACTTAAATCCCTCGCTACACTCAGGACTCGTCTTAAATCCCTCGCTTCGCTCGTGATTTAAGTATTTAACACCCTCGCTACGCTCGGGAGTAAACCTCGAGTCCTTCGTTACGCTCGTGATTTAAATCGTCACCCGCGACAGAAGACACTGCTTTATCCCCTTGGTTAATAATCTACTATTTCTAAATTGAATCATTTAAAAATTGTTCAACCTGCGAGCATGCTCAATATTGAGCATAATAGGGATGATGACTAAAAAATTTTTTTTTGCCCGTCTTTGAGATTATAAAATAATATTGGCTATTCAACCTTTGAGATCATGCTGTCAAGCAATAAGTCATGCAAAACGTCCTATCCAAATCCACGTCCCAAACCGCATCATTTGGACACGTAAAATGAAACACTAAAAACACGTTGGATTTGTATTGATTGAGTTACACAATATGTAAAAAATCTGTCCGGAAGGGGCACATAGGTACTGCAATAACATTATCAAATCGTAATAAAAAAACTTTCATTATTGCAAATAAAAAAGTTATTGCTATTTAAAATACACATTTTTAGTACCAAAATTACCGAATTAGCAAATTTTCAAAATTCATATGTTATGTCTTGTAGACACCCAGTAAACGACGGCCGCACTCCCCCATTCAATAACGCGGTAAAATACCCCATAAAAAAATGTAGCGAATTTTTCTTTTTTCCTGAAAATTTCCCACATAAATACACTCTCAGTCAGTACAATACTTAACAACACCCTCACGGATCGGACAGGGTTACTTTACATATTGCTTAAAATAGATTTTGCCAATATACGTAACAGAAACTAGCTTGGCTGCGACCTGGAGACAGCACAATTGTTTTAGTCTATTTCTATTTTACGTTGATTATAAACCAGACAGTGACGCAGGTTCGCGAGGAGTTGATCAATATGCTGAAGAACAAAGAGACTGAGCAGAGTCGCGAGTTGGCCGCGTTACAGCAGGACCTTGAGCACCGCATGAAAATCGTTGATGAAGTGAGCGCGGTTTTTTTTATTTTATTTTATTTTTTCTCATCCGCTACTGTGCTGAACATGTTAGTGGGTTTCTCCATCTGGAATTTCTCAGAAGCACTCTGAATCTATTGACACTCACAATTTTTTTCGTTCGAAATACCATGTATTTTTTTAAATGCATACATTCGATTTATGACTATCTACCTGAAACACCAAATTGAACGGCTTTAATTTCTATTTTAATAGGTAACAGCCACTTATTCGATGATATTTAGGTATCGAATGTTAAAAAAAAAAAAATTGTAATGAATCTAAGGTAGATATATGAAATGTAAAGGTAAGTAGTAGTTGGTGGTAGTATTATAAACAGTTTGTTCAATAATGAACAAATTACACTAAACTAACAGAATGGTGACTCTAAAATGTCCTAATTTTATCAGCTATCTCTTTATTGAGCCACCGCTGGCTCAGCTGGGGAAAATGCACAGTCCTATGACTGCGCATTTTTATTGAAGCATTTAAAATTTTGACAAAATAAGCCGAACATCCAGAAATCCTTCAAAACAAGTTAAGCAGGTAAAAATTATGGTCTGTTAACTCATCGTGTCTGCAACAGGTGAACAAACAAATAGCAGCAAAAGCCGAGGAGATCCAGGAGCTATTCGCCACTTTAGAGAACAAGCAGCAACAGATTCACCGTCTGGAGAAGATCGTGTTGGCGCTGGAGGAGCAGCAGCGACGTGCGCAGGCGCAACGGACGCGGCACGAAGAAAAGATCGCCGCTCTTGAACATGAACTTGCTGCAAGTGGAAATCGTCGAGAACGGTGAGGTTTTGTTGATTCCTCTGAGCTTACACACAATGCCGGCGGCACGGCCGCCGGCTTTTGCCGCGCGGCACGTACCCCCGGGTTTTGCGCCTTCATTTCCTTTGCGATTCTTTGTGCGGCTTTGTGCGGCAGTGCCGGCGGACATTCCGCCGGCATTGTGTGTAGGAGCTATAAGACCGCCTCGAAGACAAAGATGGAAAAACTAATAAAAAGCGGTTTACCTCGTGTAGATATCGTCGTCAAATTAATTGCTGAGCAAATATTTTTGAAACCGGCCTTAGTCAATTTGCTATGTTAATCCTCTTCTTTGGAATGAGCACCAGAAAGAGATGCACGTATCATCAATTGGATATGCACCCAATTGATGATACGTGCATCTCGTTCTTTTGGTATTGGCATTTGGCATTGCTTGCTCGTAACTGTCCAAAGTTTAAAATCAAATCGAAATTGTTTGTTTTTTCAGAAAGTTCCTGTTCTTCTAACATTCATCACAAGCGGAAAAGTGTCGTCACGGAAAATTTTTAAGTGCCTGCAATGGTGAAAATTGTGAATGTCAGTTAATGTGAAAAGTTTTTTGATTCGTTATTTGCGAATAAATTGTTATTTTGTCTAACGTTAATAACTTTTAAACTTTTTACATTTGCTAAAAATGCTACACTACGTTCGCAACGTTGTTACCAAAAAGTTGACCAAATTCATACATACGAGTACAGGTGGTCCAAATAATGAAGTCCTAAAAAAATTGTTTCCTCATGCCCAGGCGTAGATATACGAAAATACCCTTTATATGTTCCGCCATTCTTGATAGTTTTTGAGTTATTAAAGTCAGTCAAAGTCAAAACTTTGACTTTTTGACTTTGACTGACTTTCAACATCGTCAAATTTGTAAAACTTATCTCAAATAATAAAAACTCTTCATGACGGGCTGACGATGACAACGGAGGAAAAATGAAAAAAAAAAATGAAAAGTACTAGTGAAAAAAGTGACACTTTGCGCATAAATTGGCTGCTTGGAAAATGCTCTTTTCGAGCAAATGCATTGTGAAATAATTAGAACCCTTATATGTGATTCATTTCGTAAAAAAAACAGAACTGGAACATTTGTTTACCAAGGAATTAACGATGATCGGATGATAACTATCACGCGCTCGTTCAGCAGAACCACGACTTTGAATGTTAATTCCAAGTTTGAGGAACTTGTCGCTTTCAAAGAAAAAGAAAGAAAGAAAGAAAAAGTATTTATTGAGACTCGCACAGGAAATCACAAATTAAACTAAAAACACACTAAATATAAATAATAAAAAACAATAAAAAAAATAAAAAACAAAATATACTTAAAAATTAATGCAGTCCTATTCCTCAAACCTACATGGAAAATTAGTATCCTGAAAGATAAAATTTGTACCTAAAATTCAAAATTAGTATGGTATTATCTGCCCTCTGGCGACGCCCGGTGCGCCTGCTGCGGGCCGGGAGAGCACTAGAAAACTCGCTCTCCCTTTCCGCTGCCTTCTTCTGCGACATGACATTGTCGCAGAAGGAGATCGCCGCGTCCCACGACGCTGCACTATGCACTATGTAGGTTTAAGGAAAGCGAACTCAAACTTGGAATCAACATTCAAATGTCGTGGTCCTGCTGAACGAGCGGGTGAAAGTTATCATCGTTGATTTCTCGATAAATACAAATTTTCAGTTTTGTTTTTTTTACGAAATGAATGACATACAAGGGTACTAATTATTTGTATACCTAGAATAGCTATAGCATTTTTCGGCGCTCATGGTGGTCCTGCTGAAGGGAGCGTGGCTACCACCGGACCTTCAAAGTCGATTTTCTCGAAAACTACTAAGTATTCGAAGAACAAAATTGGTAATTTTGTTCTTCGAATACTAATTAGTACCAATTGAGTACAAATTATTTACCAAATATGGAAGTGATTGGCGTTGGTAGTCACGGACATGATTATTGCAAAAAAAAAAAATGTCCATAGCCATGTTAAATAAAAAAATAAAGCATAAATATATTAAAAGCCCGACTGCGTAAAAAGTGAACTTTAAAAAACATGGAAACTTGATGAACTATTTCTGTCTCCAAAACAATCTCATGCAGTCGGAGGCATCTTCAACAATAAAGATATGCCTTATTTCTCATATTTCTCATTCCTAATTACATTTTAACATATTATCCTACTAATATTATATATGTGAAAGTTTGTATGTTTGTTACTCAATCACGCAAAAACGGCTGAACAAATTTGGATGAAATTTAGCACACATAGTTTGTAACCCGGATTAACACAAAGGATACTGTTTATCCCGGTAGTACGTTCCCGTGGGATAAAGTCCAACTTCCACGCGGGCGAAAGCTAGTACATATAAATTGAAAGTTTGTATACGTATGTTTGTTACTCAATCACGGAAAATGGCTGAATGGATTTGGATGACATTTAACACACAGATAGTTTATAACCTGGATTAATACATAGGATACTTTTTATCCCGGTAGTTCATTCCCGTGGGATAATTTCCGACCTCCAGGCGAAGCCGCAAGTAAAAGCTAGTTTGTCTATATTTTTGTAATCACCTTTTAAAACCCTTCATAGGTTTGAGTTTTTTTTTTAATGCATACATTTTGTCGACAAAAAATCTGACGATGTGGTCATGATCTTCGACGGTGACCCAGCATTGGAGGTTCAAAGACAGGCCAATGCCGCCCTCGAGTATATTCGGAAATGAGGCATCCGAAATAACCTGAAGCTTGCACCACATAAAACCTGTGCAATGGTAGTCACCAGGAAGCTTAGGTACGATGTTCCACTCCTGAGCATGGTCGACATTGGTATGTCGTAAGGAAAGAAAAATACACCACCACCAGCTCACATTCTACATCCACGCCACTAACGTGTGTAGAATCTACAAACAGTTATCTAGTGCGACCAAAGTGAACTAGGGTCTCTACCCGGAGGGAGGTTCATACAGAGCATTTACACGGCAGCGGTGGAGCTGGTGGTGATGCACGCGGCAAGGGCCTGGGCGCCCGGCAACTAAGAAGATAGGAGTGCAGAAAATGCACTCCAATTTTCTTCAGTTCACGGTCATACGGTCCAATGAGTATTCGCCCAAAACCCCTGCAAATCCTACAGCACCGCTTCGCTGAACGCATCCCTAATGATGGCTGGGATACTCCCACTCGACCTCCGAATACAAGAAGCAGTCGCTCTGTTTGAGGCAAAACCCCAGCCAGCCTTTGCGGGCAGGGAGATTGAGCGTGTGGTGGCGTTTGTGAAAACTCCACATCCGACAAACCAAGGTTCCCTCCACTTCCTGGCGGCGGAGGCGGGATCTAACGTAGGCGCGGTCTTATCCCAGAGCAAAGATGTTTCCTTGTTGTGTTCTCGCTAAAATTCACGCACGGGTGGAGGCCAACGAACGCGTGGACCACCTTGCGAAAGAGGCACTCACAAAAGTAGACTAATAAAATAAGTGATAAACATAATTCTAATACTAGAAATAAAGATAAAATAGATCAACCATTTTTCAGATTATCTAAGGTACATAGGTACATCTTATATGGGGTACTGTGTTAAATGTTACAAAAAAAAAACCTTGTGTTATTCTACAATTAAATGAAAGAAAATTTAAAACTCATATTAAAAGTACACTTTGTAAACAAGCATATTACAAATTAGAGGATTAAGAATATTCAAGATAAAAATGCTTGGAAACATGCTGGTCCATAGGATAATCTTGAATCTAGGCAAAATCAAACTTATTGCAAATAAATTATTATATTTTATTATAAGACATTGAGTTCACATTCTGTTGTACTCACACACTGACTTAATTATTGTAACTTTTTTTGGAAAATCGTCTACTTTTACAATGTATGTAAATATGTGAGAACCATGTATCTATCACATAAGTAATTAATTTATCTGTAATTGCTTTCTTTTTAAAATTATTTTTACCTATTGTGGTATAGTAATTTTTAATTTTTATTTTTAGATGCATCGTCTTCACATATAATTATATAACTAATGTACTAATCTCCAAACGGCTATTTGACACTTCCCGTGACCCAAGGGCTGGTTTTTACCTTGGGCAGAGGCTAAGCATTGCCATACAACGTGGCAATGCCGCCAGTCTCTTGGGTACACTACCAGTCGACAGCGATGCGGATGAATTTTTCGATGCTATATTTTAGTTTGTAAATAGTTTTAGTTAAGTTAGTATATAATTTTGATACTATTATTAATTAATTAGTTATAAATTGTTTGTAACCATTTAAATAAATTAACTAACTAATGTAGGTACCTACATATACTAAATATTGTATAACATTTTAAAAGAGACGGTGGAGTTTCTTGCCCATTCTTCTCCATTCGAAAACTACCTTTTGGAAGGGACGACTAGAATCAATTCAATTTCGTTGACGTTCAAAAGTGCCTTGCAAGGGCCTATTTGAAATAAATGATTTGACTTTGACTTTGACTTTGACTCAAGTTGAAAAAGAAGCCGGACTATGACCGCTGCCTGGTTTCGTTCGTCATTGGCAGATCCATATGGGGTCGCTCGACGAATGGAACTGAAGTTACAAGAACGGTGAAACAGGCTCCGTCACTAAAATGTTCCTCCCAGACGCGATAGATGTCTTTATGATAACTAGATTTTTCAACTCTAAAAAACAGCTCACGGAATGGTCGTAGAGATTCGGCGCCATAGTAAAAAGTGATTACGAGGACGTCCCCGACAAGGGCAACTTTTTTTCGCTGGCCCAACTTTAGGTTTTGGGTCCAATTTTGTATGAAACGTCATTCACGTCAGTTCCTTTGAATATATCCAGTGACACTCGCGCAATAAACACGAATCTAACGACATCATAAAGCAATTATAATAATGAAATCTTGTCTTATCTTATATCATTCATCAAAATCGGTTCAGCCGTTTTGTAATTACGAGGGAACATAGAGAAGGACACACATACATACATGATAGTGATAGAATCTTTTTATAAACGGTCCCCTTAAAATTTTTAAGAACTTTAAAAAAATAATAAACTCGAAAACTATTAACAATCGCGGAACATACATGGGGTATTTTCAGATACCCCTGGGCATGAGGAATCTATTTTATTGCATGATATCACTATTTGTACTAGCCTGTGTAAAGTTTTTTTGGTAAAACGTTCATTAACACGATGCAAGTTTCTATAAATCATCAAACCCACTTGATAATGGCAAATATAAAACCTTCGTCGTTAAGAGTTGGGGTTGCTATTGAGAAATTCCTGAAAGAAAACCCATGGAAATCCCTGAGCTAATAATGGCCCGTTCCCACTTGTCAGGTGTGAACAAGGGTCTGATGACCCGGGAATAAGAATAAGAATAATTTATTGGTCCATTGTTACAAAATAAATATCAAAAATAATATTATTATTGTATAATTAATTAATTACTGTAACTAGAATATTTTACATAGTTATTCGAACAGTGGTCCCAAAATTAGGCAAAGCCTGTATTTTGGGGATCCCGTGGATTTAAATCTATTCATTAGTATGGATGTTTTATAGGTAACCGGGTTTGGTGGTCCCAGGCCAGCGGAGGGACCCCACGTCAAAAGCCGAAGTAAGTTCTGTAGGTTCCGTGTATCGTCCGCATGCCGCACCGTGTACCGCATGTTGTTAAGTGTGAGTGAGCGTAATAATTGAACGCACCCCTGAGCAAAAGTCTGTGGCAGTTTTATCTGTGGACAAGACGTCAAGTCAAACACGCCACTGTCACAATGACGCTTGACGTTGACGTTAATCAAACAAACTGACAGGCAAAGCCAAAAGCAATCAAATCGATTGAACGCTACGTGTTTACCAAACCTAAATAAATCCAATTTTCTTTCTATATTTCCTAAAAATGTCGGAAAGAAAAGTGTTAAATGTAAGTATAAACTAATGGTGCATGGGCCTATATATTGTTGTTATTAATTTACTTTACATCAAAGATTTATATCGTTACATTTGCCTTCTTTACAGTGGCTTACATAGGTTGTTATTATGTTTACAGAAATACTATCCTCCGGACTTCGATCCTTCGAAGATCCCGCGTATGAAACTGGCCAAAAACCGCCAGTACACCGTACGACTCATGGCCCCTTTCAACATGCGATGCGCCACCTGCGGCGAGTACATTTACAAGGGGAAGAAGTTCAACGCTAGAAAGGAGGACGTAGAGAATGAGGACTACCTCGGTATCAGAATTTACAGGTTTTACATAAAAGTAAGTAATTTGGTAACATTGGTGAATGTGTTAATCATATTCTCAAAATATAATAATAAAAAAATACTAGAACTGAAAAAAATATAATATGTTACTGAGAATTGTCTCTGCTGTCACCTAATCACACCCACTCACCCACATACTTGATTATAGATATCAAATGTAAAAACTACTTAGCCTCAAACTCCCTTTCTGCAAGTTGTTTGCTAACAGTTCAAGGTACCTATAGATATTGATAGAAAATGTGTAACTTATCATCATAAACACACTGATTATAAACCATTTTTAAATAATGCAATTATGCATCAAGTCTTCAAACCTTCAAATGTTATTATTATGTTTCAGTGCACAAGATGTCTGCAAGAGATATCATTCAAGACGGACCCAAAAAACACAGATTACGAGATTGAGGCGGGCGCCACAAGAAACTTCATGGCTCTGAAACTTGCAGAGGAACAAGCCAAGCGAGAGGAAGAGGAACAGAAAGAAGAAGAAGCTAATAATCCCATGAAGTTATTAGGTATGTAACACTAATGTTTATTACTGGGGAAATTAACCTGAAACTGGACTTTTATAAAAGCAATAAAAGTCCAGTTTAAGGTTAATTTCCTCTAGTGCAAAATAACGGAAAAACGGTGGTGGAAAACATCACGCGGAAACCAGCATGTCTGAGAGATATTTCCCGATAGCATGTAAAGCCAAATCAGAAGCCTATAGACGGCATAAAAACTCTGACACCAGGTTAACCACTAAGCACATGAAAAAGAAAGAAAAAAGCACTAGAATCCTCATACTGCAATTAATTATTCAAATTACATAGCAAAGCTTCTTTATAGCAAACAAACAAATGGATCCGTGCACAAACTAAATGCTTAAACTTAAAGTATAATAGACCAAAATTGAATATTGATTGTAATTTTTCAGAATACAGAACAGAGCAGTCAAAACAAGAGATAGAATCTCTGGAGAATCTAGAAGAGCTAAAGGAGTTGAACAGAAGGCAGCATGCAGTTGACTTCGAGGGCATGCTCAAGCAGTACCAACCAGAGACAACAGACGAGAGGAAGGCCAGGGAAGAGAAAGAAGATGACGAGTTTATCAAGTAAGTCTTCCATAAACAACTAGGATTTAAGTAGTCGTAATGTAAGTGCAGTATTAATCTTTGGAGTATCAAAATTTGCTGAGTTTAATTCAAAGCAAGCCTAATGAAGAAGGGCTAGGCCATTGCCCTGTGCTGCACTTCTTGTTATGCAATGCAACAACATAATATTTTTCGTATCTTTTCGTTTCTAAGTGTCACTGCTTGGTTAGGAATTACATGGTAGAGCAGGCTAGGATTAGCAACTTCTGATGAAAACTTGTCAAATACATGACTAGGTCTCTTGGGTGTTTGTCAAAGCAGATCATGACCCTTGCAGCCGCTTTCTATTCTTCTACTCTTGAATCAGCTTAATACGAAAATAGCATACTATTGTAAAAAGTTTTTTTGCTTTGGTGAAAGTACTTGTGGCCCAGGGTAAGCCAGACTTAGATATTATTTAATTTACCTTGCCAAAATAAGTGATACTTATAGGTTTGTAAAAGACTCAGAATGTTAAGATTACTAAGAAATTGCATGATAATACTGTGGCGGCATCTACATCGCCACATGCGAACTACGCATCACCGGCATCACACGGACGTCACGCAAAGTCCTGCATCGCACAGAGCAGAATTTACCGCACGACTAGCATATATGTAACGTGCCAACATCAATCGTCGGGTCGGAGGATCCTCCCTTTTCTATGAAGGATGAGTGAACTTTACACCCTGTTTATCATACCTCTATATTTCTATAATATCATTTCTGTTGTGTGTGTGGTTTTGGCATGGTTGCATTCTTTTTACTCATTCTAAAAATTCACGCTTCGCTTCATATTTTTGCCAAACAGTTGAGACACGTTTTGTACCAGTGTTGATCCCAGAGTTGAATCTTGGTGAATCTCAATTATAGATATATATTTTTTTAATCATCTCGTACCGCCGACGGGTATTTTGACTGTTAGCTAAAATTATAGTGCATGTTTTCGTAAATGGTCGGTTTTTCACCCCCAGACACACTTTAACAACGCAATACCTTGGAAGAGGCTGACTGAGGCTAAATCAAAGACTTACGCCACGATCGTCCCCGCCTTTTCTTGACAGGCTTTAGCGGCGCTGTTCATCTACAGGAACCCATGGTCTGGGGATACTAATACCCAGCGGACATTGTGCATACGGCTTACATAATTTTCATATTTTAGCTATAAATAGCTCCTTTGCACAATGCTGGTGGTGTATCACAAAAAATATAAGCGGCATAGCGAGTAAGATTTAAAAGGACCTGCGATGTGTATTTATTTATTCATTTATAAATAAAAAAAGTAAAAAGTATATTTATATTATATACTTTATTGTACACCAGAAAATACATAGCAAATAATAAATTTAACACTACAAAACATACAATGGGCGGCCCTATCGCTTTCTGCGATTTCTTCCAGGCAACCTCGTGTATGTACTAGCTGAAATCCGCACTGCATTTTCCACCAGAGCTTTGCTACGGGAATGTTCATATGAAAGAATTTTATAGGTGGACTTTTCTTCCCCACACATCACGGGTGGCAGCCTGTCTTGAAGACTGGCGGTCGTGTAAAAAGCTATTTATGTATTATATATTGTTATACAATTTCTCGTATGTAAAAACAGATTACTGTGATACGCCTAAACTAATTAACGTGTCTCTTATTTCCAGATCAATCAAATTTAACAATCCTTCAACAAAAAAGGTGATAGCAGAAGAAATAATCGAAGAAGTGAAAGATGAAGACAGTGGACCTCCAGCCAAGGCACCCAGAATAGAACTCATGCCACAGAGGAGCATAAACACGAAACCGTCGTGGAACAGAAGTATAGGAGCTCTGTCAAGGAAGCGCCCACTGATGAACCTAGTGAAGAGTAAGAAAGATACTGAAAATGAAAAAGTTTCGACCACTTTTGTAAGTACTGACGTAGCTAGTAAGAGTGGTGCAAGTAAAAAAGCTGCTACAGCTACTGCTGGACTCGCGCTACTAGCGGGTTACTCCGGTAGCGACAGTGATTCGCAGTAAACCAATATAATCATAAGGTTTCATTTAAATATAGGATTGGAATTTATTCAGTTTTTAATTCGAATCTGCCTAGTAATGTCTTCTTTTTGGTATGAAATTGTTAACATAGATACTAATATGCCGTTGGGAGATTCCCAAAATATAAGTAAACTTACTGCTGATGGATTACAAATTATTGTGCAATTAATAAATATTTTCGTGAAAAACAATACTGTTGTTGCTGCGATTAAAAACCCTTTTGTTTTACCAGCCCCCCAGTTTATCTACAAGATCAGTTAACAAAGGCACAGTACCTACTGAAAGAATTCTGTTCCTACGAGAAAATCCTTCCACAACAACCGTTTATGAGAAAACACCGACTTAAAAAAAAAAACCATCGGTATTATTAATTGATGTAAATGCATCCTGACTCCTTACTGTCGCTGCCACGTGTGAACCTAAAAAGATTAAAATTATGCTTCCAAAAAAACAGTATGTATCAAAAGATGACATTTCAAAAACCGGGAAAGTAAAAAAACCGTATACAGTAGATATAGATAGCGTATCGGCAATGCAACAAAAACAGATTACTGCTAGGTGGATGACAATCGGCTTACCGCTTAAGGTCGGCGTCGGCGCAGGCGCAGCGAAACACCTCTGTTGCCGCCCTTTGTTACCGTGCGTTCTATTTATTACGGTGTCAAGTGCATTCACTCGGCCAGTTTACGTGGCGCTTTCTTATTTTGATTTGACGGTGTATTTGTATACAGGATGTTTCGAAATTTACTTGTATATAATTGAACTGGCTTATATTGTGGTAAAAATATCTATGTATAATCGTGTCGTCTAAAATCATCGTATAACTTACCGACATTTAAAGAAAGTCCGTTTCATCTGCTGATAATAATTTATATTGAAATTACTGATAACGATTAGGTTTAAAAAGTTCCCCTTTATCAAAATAACTTTCCTGTTTAGATTTGACTAACATCATACAAAATTCACAAGCAAGAGTTTGTACATAATAAATTAATTATCTGATTTGAGTCTGATTCTGATTAACAAAAAATAGTTCCAAATAAAATCGTTATTTTCTTTATTTGACAACAGCCCAAAAATCCCACTTTTACTGTGCTAGAAAAGATCGATATAAAGTCAGCCACGATAGGAATAAAATTATCCTTTACGATCATCCTGTATTTACATCCTTTTTACACTTGGTACCTGGCTTGGGAATTAATTGATTGGAAAAAGACCGTTCAATGCATTTGATGAACGAAGATTGAGAACATCGTAGGTGTTATAAGATAATAATCATTTTATCATGGAATTTCGGAATATCGCCGCTTATATTTTATGTAAGTTATCAGTTTCATTAAGAACTATAGCATAATGGCTAAAAGACTAAATGGACAACTAAAGTATCCTTAACGTTGGATTAGTTGTCGTGATGTTTTTAGAGTGTCGATGGCAATCTAAATGGACTCTGCCCAGAATTCGGCCATGTTTTTGGCGCCATCACTAGCGGCCATCAGTTCCTGTAACGTCCAGCCGACAGGACACGCAGGCCATGATATTCAGTGGCCCATCTATAGTCGTGATTAGATGAACTAAAGAACTTCTGGGTTGTTATAGTTTCATCTAGTTGAGCAATGAAAATGGCGTATGGCATAATCAGCCTTTATAGTTCCCACTGACCTCGTCTGGGTGAGGGGGAGTGGGCTGTAATCTACCACGCGAGCCCAGTGCGGGTTGGTGGCCTAAAATGGCGTACAAACCCTTAAATTCTTCGTCTTTTTTTGAATAGATAGGCTCTATAGAAATCAAATTCTCTACAACATTTGCAAATTCATTGCAAATGTTGTAGAGGATAACGCGTCGTCCGCGATAGAGCAGTAGAACTAAAGAACTCAGAGCACAACTATATCATAATATCGTATCACTACAAAGAAAGGTAGGTAGGTAAAGTTATCTCATAGATATGTAGGTATACAAATATCTATATGATAAAAAATCAAATGCTGTTCGTTGGTAAGCGCATCACTTGAGAACGGCTGCACCGATTTGGTTATTGTTTTTTCTTCTTCAAATGTTCGTAATAGTCTGAATTAGGTTTTTATGAGAAGAAAAATTTGAAAAGTTTCCCGTCTGAAAACTGAACGTCGTCTTTTCTATGGGATTTTGTATGAACTCAATACCATAATTCGAGGTTTATTGTGGACATGACGTCTGTTGGGTCAGCTAGTATACAGGGTGGCAGCATCGACAACCATCATGGATTCAATACATGATTCAAGACCCCTGCGTTAAAAATTTTCGTCGGTATAAAAAAATAAATAACTGTTTCCTACAAAAGTGTATTCCTACGCAGTCAAAATGTATGGGACTGCTAATTTATTTTTTAATAACCGACGAAAAATTTCAACGCAGGGGGGTTCAGAATCATTGACTAGATCAACGGTAACAGGTTACGCGTCGATGTCCCTGCCAGCCTATATAATAAATTGAACGGCCCTATGAGAGCTGTTTAATAATTCCAAGTCAGCCAACTCTTTGAGGAGAATTTCACCACAGGCAAAGCTCCCAGCCACAAACCAGATATGTCTTTCGCGGCAAAACAAACTTAAAAGCGTTTATCCTAAAAGTTGGCAACGTCGCAAATATCTGTCCAAAAATTTACCTGTTTTGATTAATTTGGCAATATTACTGTATGGAAATAAGATATGTGCAAAGATTTAAATTGTAGATTTGCCCTCACCGTACTAAGCCGCATGAAAAAGTGTCCGTACTGAAAAGAGCGAGCTCACACATTAACAATGGTGTTTCCATGACAATCAAGTCAAGTCTCTGTGACACTGTGTGTATCAGAGGCGTCAAAATGAAACAAAAAAAGCGACCATCATTTGACGCGGCAGGGTAAATCTACGATTGAAATCTTTGGATATGTGGCTAACTAGCGAACTAGAATATTAATAATCAATTGCAATTACTCGTATAACACTGAATTTAATGTTGTACCCGTTTTAGGTGTAAAAAAGGCATTTGGAAAGTTTCCAAATACTTTTTTTACATCTAAAGCTAAAAATTCGGTATTACGATTTTGATTATTGCATTTCATAATCAATATTCTAGTTCACTAGTTAGCCATATGAATATTGTTAAATTGATCAAAACAGCAAAGTGTTTGACATCTATTTGCGACGTTGCCCACTTTCAGAATGCACGCTCTTAATGGATTGCTAATAGTTGGGTTTAACCTCCTAATGCCTTAATATCACCATACCAGCTAGTAAGTGGTGGTTACCTCCGCGTCCCAAAGCGTCCATTAGTGACATACTTTGGGCAGTTGAAATTGATTGATTAAATGAACTGGTAGCAGATGAAAATAGTCTTTGTCTTATAGATAATTGAGTTGTCCAATAAGAAAACCAAGCCTCATAATTATTGCAAACGAGTATTCGAAAATGTTAGTGTAAAAACGTAGCTCTGTAACTTTTTATTAATGGGAAATTGTCTAACTTAGAGTGGAGTCGTAGACTTTACGATACTGAGGACATACATTCTAGAATACAAAGGACTCTCCAATGTCATTGAGGAAAAATTACGAAAATAGATACATTTTGTCTTGGTCTTATAGATTATTGAGTAGGTTTATCTTAAGAGAACCGTCCAAGGTCTCATAATTATTGCAAACGAGTATTCGAAAATGATAGCCTGAAATTCTACCTCGGTAACTTTTCATTAATCGGAAATAATCTTATTTAGAGTAGAGTCAAAGAGTGTTAAGATGCAAAAGAACTCTTCAACATCCTTGAGGAAAGATGAAGTTAAATATTTCACAAAATACATTATTAAGTTTAATACAACAGGATCTCCATCTACAGTACCAATTGATTCATATAATCCAATTTGAATGCGTATACCATCGTCATGGATATAAATAGTCCACAAAAATAACGCAGTCCATAGTCAAAAGATGACGCTTTTTATTGTTATTTATGAAACCGGTTCAACGAGTGGCTTTCATTGGCGATAAACGATTTAAATGGCATGCGTAGGTATCCCATTAATGAAGTCAATTACGTGGGAAAGTTTCAAAAGGATAGAACATTCCATTTGGTTACCAACTCATCACTGATTGACTAAATGAATATGATCTATATCCGCCCTTTTTCCTGAAAACGCATGATTAATTTGCAAAGCGATGAAATGGCAATCTATGCCAGTTGATATGATCAAGTCTCTACATCACTTCTTGTGTGTATGTATTATGAAAGTTGGTATCTATTATAATATTGGACGCATAACTAATACACTCGCATTTTCCTTAGAATTTATTTCTACTGCCTAACCAATACGATCTGCGGAATGTATCACAACGCTTTTAGGGTGCTGTTGGGGCTCCCGCGGTTCTGTAGCGCATCGGGCATGTTTGCTGAAGCAGATACAGATAGCTTTCAAGCTATTATGCGAAAAAGAACAGCATCCCTGATGCGAAGGATTCGGGGGAGCACCAACAGCATTCTAAGGGTGATAGTGAATAAGCCTGATTGCCCGTTCCTGGGGCACTGGACCCGTATGCACAGCTGCAGGTCTGGTGCAGCGGGAAGCGGTCATAATTATAGGTTTTTAAACTAGTTGTATTTTTGTTTCTGTTTTGTTTTGTTATATTTATTTTCATTAGAAATGTTACTAACATAGTTTTATAAGGATTACTAACAACAATATGAATCACATGTGTTCGATTTAAATAAATAAATAAATAAATAAATGTAAGCATAAATATCAAATAGATCGTCGATAGAAAATTCCATTGAAATCTTTTCTATGAGCATTCCATGATTCAATGGAATCAGACTTCGATTCGTGATTAATAATCTCGCTCCCACGTAATACTGCTCTTAATAAAAAGATCTCATCACATCGCAGTGAAAGCCTCTTTTGTGAAGAAGTGAAGTATCCTGAAGTACGTTATTGTTACAGTACCTACCATTATATTATATCAACAGATATCCTTCACAGCAGGACCACTATTAAAGCCGTAAAAGTAAAAACCATAAGTGCGTATAATATGAGCTTGCTAACTAGCGTTAACAGCCATTAACCACGCCCACTGGGCCATCATTTAACAAATTAATACTTTTCTCCACGCTAGAGGGGTACCTGCGGATTCCTGCAAATCGGGACTAAACAAAAAGCGCATAGCTCACGGTGTTCAGATAAATACGCGTCGAATTCCAATTTTTTTATCGACATAAATATTGTTTTTTCATAAATGTGTAACGGCTTTGTGCCGACACGTCGATGTTCCGTTCTAGGAAGGAGAGATGTCGCGGCGCCGCGTGGCTCGGCTAATAAATAAAAGGCTACTTGGGAAATATTATGTTACGTCTACGTCTCGGGGTGTTTTTTGGGCAAACTGCGCAGGCGGCGGTAGCGGCGCGGTGGTCGGTCGCCTTTGCCCACTCGAGCTCGTAATGGGGCGGATTTCACTATATACGTGGAACAGATTACGTGGTCCTTTATCTCATTTAATCACCCGAAAACATAATGAACAGTTTTTCTTTTTGCGACTCTGGTCCTCCTCTCCGATCATTGTCCAGACTAGGAATGTCTGTGTCGGGTAAGAGCACATAATCTACATAAACACGTAGCATACCTATCGCTTTTCTTATCTTTGGATGAATGCTATCTGCGTCTAATGTATAAATTTTGCTATAATTGTGTCGGGAACAGTACTGCAACGCAATCCAGACAGCAATTCCTGCTTTTAATATATAAAAAAGAAGAAACTATCGACTACGCATTATATTACTATTACTATTAACATTTCGCACTTTATTCAAAAAACTCTCATTTAATTTAATCAATAATATCCCAAGAACGTTAGTGTACCACTTCGCTTTAAAATATGTAAATAAAGAATTATGATTTCACCATATAGGATAATGAAATGTTTTGCCGTTTAACCTTTAAATTTCTGATCATCAAGAGAAATACGGGCTTATCCTACATATAGCTGTTTCACACATCGAAGTTGATTCTTTGACATGGTCTCATTAATCCCCTAGAGTTATGGGATATAAAAAAACATCCTGTATATAACCCGGTTGGAGCGATAAACCCCTTACCAAAATCATTATCTATTACAATGATACTACGGTTTTTACTTTTATCAGTTGCATAATCTTATTTTCCACCCGATATCATGATAACTAATCATGTTTTCCAATTGTTTACTAATAACGATGATATTGATGTGCACCTGACCAAGTGTAGGTAACTATAGGTACTATTGTATCTATTGTATTAGCCAGACAAAAAAAACAACCCTGGACATTTCTTGTGAAATTTTCGAGGGCATCTATATAATTCGCAAGTTTTTATAAGGGCGACAGGTACTTACTTAGGTGTTAATCTCCTTTTTGAATTATAAACAATGGTACTCTAATATTTAGTTAAACCTCTTTGGTTGTAAAAGCTCCTTTTCCATTAGGGAGAGCTAACTGCCATCCTATCTGGGATTGTTTGCAACCATGTAGGTACTGGATTTTGCGAAACATAATGGTACCTATGTAAATGATGAATCATTTTTACAGTGCATTAAAAACTAAACGAATTACGGATTCTTGGTTCTGCCCCAGCTTTAACAAAGTTCCTATGAACTTACTCTATCTGCGTTGAGCATCATTATGTGCAGACTTGTTCCACCCACTGCTTAGTATAGGACCGTAATTGCGTAATACACGATCAATCAGAATCTGAATCGTATTGAAACAGATTGCTAATCCATTGCTACATAATACGAAACAAAAACTGGTCAACAGCTTAAATAACGCAATGAATGTTGTAGAACTGTCAAAATGAAACTGATTAGTCGTAATCGTTTACGTAATAAGATAGCTGTTTTTGCCTTGCTTTTCTTTGTCTCCATCTGTGTAATCCAAGTTTAACCCGTTCTCCTTTGCAGGTCCTGCTGTCCTACGTCTGCATTATTAAATACCCTCATATTTCAGGCACAAATGCTTAAAAGATGGGTCGTTTTACAAAAATAACAAATGTTATTCTCGTAACAAACGTTCCTTCCCTTACTTTAGACCTCCCTGCGTGAGCTACACATATTTTATCATTATGATATTTTTGGACTCGTTCAATAATATTTGACCAACCTCAGAGACGTGGGAAAGTTATCGAATGTCATTTAAATGATTAATAAATGATCGACGTTTCTAACTGATTTCGCCTTCAAATCCCTTTTTAGGGTTCCGTACCCGAAGGATGCCAAACGGAACCCTATAACCAAAGCACCGCTGTTCATTCGTCCGTCCGTCTGTCTGTCAGCGGGTATATCTCATGAACCGTTTCACAGATTGTGCATTGCTATATTGCCGCTATACCAACAAATAATAAAAGGATATGGTACGGAACTCTTCGTGTGCCAGTCCGACTCGCACTTGGCCGGTTTTTTTGTTTTGTTATTGTGAGGGCTAGTCGGAACAGCATTCCATTTGTTGGGTCAAGTGCGCGACGGTGTGCGTCTGCGCGCATTATTTTATTAAACCTTAACTGAAATCGTGTGCATAGTTCGTAACGTAGTGATCAGCAGTTATTGGACAATTGTCCTGCACACCGGATGCCACTTAGTACCCTCATGATTGATTAAAAAGCCGCAAGTTATTCATCCCACTTTAAATAAACTTGTTAATGGAAGCCGGCTAGTAATTAGACCTTAAAATTCCTTCATATAAACGCACACTAGCACGTTTTGACAACATAATCCTACCTAGACGATTATTTGAGGATCTTTGTTTGTTAATGTTTGCTGTTACTCGTTCATTATACTTGCCAGTCGAACCAACTCTACCACATTCCGCATATTTTTTCAAAGAGACAATGATTTCTAAAAAAAACATATTCAAATGCTTAGAATTATTTAAACATTCACTTCTAAAGACACCTGTCGTTGAACCAGCAGTTTACCGCCGAGTAACGAGTGTATCATTCCGAGTCAATGTTGGAGAAATAATGATTTTGCTGAATCATAAGGTTGATTGCGTTTGTGCATATGAGAAAAGGTACACAGGTAAGTAAGAGAGAGAATATTCCAGAATAAAAATCAAATAAGCATCAGATAGTACTTACATCCGAGCAGGCTTTCACACATGCCGCCGCGATAAGAATTCTGTCGGTATGTGTGCGTGCGCGCAGTGTTGAACGAACGGCTTACTCTCGCACACTAGCACGGTGTTCGGAAGATGTTCCATTCATAATTTTAACAACCGCTCATTATGCTCTGCCTGCGAGCGAGATGGGAAGTGTTGGCTCTGAGCTATTCGGAAAAAAAATACGGGACGTATTATGTATATTTGTACTGATACATAATCACTTTATTATCTTAGTTTTTTTCCAAACCTAAGGTAATTGTCGCTTTTGTAAAAATCAATATAGGATTCTTATCTTTCGCGTTTCTGCCCATTGTCCGTTGAATACCAAAGCACACTCATGCAGAAGACACAGTTTTAGCGTGGAGACAACGTTGAGAATTCGTTATAAGAATTTCGAGACATTCAAATCCTCCGAGCGACTTTGAAACCGGTATACAAAGGCTCAAATATTATCCACTGCATACCAACACATACTTACATTTCAAGAAAATATTCTGATAGACATGATAGCAATTTTTGTTGATATCCCAATTTTTTTTAGATCATCTGCCTTATTTTGGAGCGATACAAGTTTGATCTTAAAGAAGCTGTAGGTGGAATTGATAAGAAGCTCCTATGTCTCTGTCATCTCTGTAGATTGATGTGTCTAGAGTACCTCTATCTACACGCTAAAAACGATTTTCAAGATGAAAAGAGACCTCGAAGGACACTCAAATACTTCAAACTCGGAGTGTAGAGCCATTTTCTATCCCGGTTTCGGGATTAAACCCCACACAATGTTCACAGTCTCGTCTCTTGTGGTGCTCATTAAAAGTACCTTAATGTTTTATTCCGCTCATCTTCACACAACACACCTTTGTAGTAACTGTGTAAGTAGAACTATCTTCGAGCTGTATCAGAACTGTTCCGGAACCGCTTTAATTATCGCACACGCCAGATGTTGGCTATATAAACTTAACGGTTCTCTTTAACTCTAATGACTAATTATTACATGACGAGTTTTGTAATTTGTAGGAAGCTGGCTCCACTACTGCATTTGAATAGTTTTGAACCCCTACTCAAATAGAAGAAGGGTGTGTTTGTCTGTGGCATCATAGCTCCCAACTAGATTTACCGTTTTTACGGTTTTATTTTTATTTTATCTTGCTCATGCAATCGAAAAATTACTGGCTACCTAATTTAGGTAATATTATGTAGAAAGTATATAAATAGATCTTCCTTCTCTTGCTCCCAATGCCTGTAAATTATCGGCTGAATTGTTCTCCTTGTCATTTCACGTCATTTCAATTCATTTCTCCATACACAACTTAAACTGATTGAAATACGCAATGAGACCATTGTACATATTAGAATGACATTACTGCTACTCGAACTTACGGACTTTGTATTTCAACTGCAAAATATAACATTCAGCTATCTAATTACGCAACACATTTTCGTAAACGATGACGACTAATCTGTTCCATTTTGACAGCTCAACCACATTCATTGCGTTATTTACGTTGTTAAGCAGATTTTTTTTCCGAACTTATGAAGTAATGGATTAGCAATCTATTTCAAAACGATTCAGATTCTGATCGATCGTGTATTACGCAATTAGGGTACAGTTCGTCCATCATCATCTAGATTGCTACGCAAGGACTGTGTCTCCATGCTGTCTTGCAGTTGCTGTAAAGCTGCAATGCAGTTGTCAATTGAGTGCCAACTGCTTGTAAACCGCATTCTTACTGCATTTCTAAGTTGGAATGCACTCAGTCTGTACACTCGTGTGGATAAAAGGACCGTAAACTTTGTTTCAGTAGACCTTCAAGCAATCCAACTGGCACAGTTTAACGTCTTGTGTCGTCGGTATTACAAAGAAACATAAGATTTAACAGTGTTTTTTTTTTAAATACTAGAACGGCATTGAAGTATAACAAACAAATAAAATTATTTCAATTAAATGTGTCATAGGTGATAGTGAGGTTGCTTTTAAACATAAGAGAGATAGCTGAGCGCCATTTTTCGATAACATCCGAACAAAGTGCATTCGTTAATAAAATTTCAACGATTTCAATTTAATCTGTACACAAAAGTGTGGCGACTATCTACAGCTACACGAATGTCACACCGAAATGTAGCTCTGTTGAATCTAGACTTGTTATTCGAGAGCACTTAGTAACACTGAAAAGAGTTCGAGTTTATACCTACAAACGCGATAATTTTTATATAAAACGCGTATTGGCGATTCTTAAAATGTTTAATATAGCAGCGTACGGCAATTATGTCATTACAAAGCACATCGTGTGTGGCCTCCACCTGATACACGGAGCGTTGGTACCGCGCATTCATTATTGTTTCGCTGCACATAAGACGAAAAGGCCAGTTTATTGATGAGAGTAATGGGGAACGATAATAAATAAATAAAGGTAAACATTCAGGCCCGCATATCTACGCAGCATTATTTCGTTTTTTTCGGATGCTCTTTATCAAGCAGTCACGTATAGAGGTAGTGAAAGTTTAAAAGGCATCTATTCTTCCATTACCTACATGTCATTTCACGATTCCAAAACGTCTGGGAGTTTATACTGAGAAAAACGAATCAAAAGTTTTAATATTTTCATAATTGACGGTTCAAGACGTGTTATTACTGTAAAAAATTAATTTAGATAGTTACTTATGATTACATTCCTATGTATGAGCTCGACCGCAGCATAGAATCCTGATGAATATTCAGGACGTGTGCACCATCAGGTTCATAGAATGTCTGAGAAACTGCCCATTAAAATTATGACAGGCCATCTACATTCCTGAACAACAAAGCCGACCTGCGATTAAAATAACACCTCCTTCGTAGAAGATATCCATTTTACTTCACAAGGGTCCGTAACGTTTCCGCTGGGATCCTATGATACCTTTTTTCCGAACACGGTTGAAAAAACTTGCGTCCCATTAACAATAAGATCAAAACTAGCCCGCCGCGCCACAATGGCCGGCGAGCGCCAGCCTCCGGCCGCTCGAGAGAGGTTTCCAGGAATTGCGCCCTTTAAAAAAAGATCCAACTCATGTTGGGCGTGTGATAGTTGGCGAACTCGCATTCCTGGCCTGCTGCCTGCACCCTCACCTCGCCCTGGGCGCCGCCTCGACGCCACTCCCGCCCCACGCTACCCTCCACCACCACTCTTCAAACTTAACGCTCTATTACTCGAAAAATATCCTCCATAGGTAGCTGATCTTTGGATTTTCCAGCCAGGCTTAAGACTTTTCTTCTCTACTGATATAAGCAGACTAAACACAGAACATCAAACTTCTTCTGTGGGTATAAGATACCAATTCTTACAGCATTTCTCAAGCAGTAGATGCACTAAAACTATGACTGACCTCTATAATTGGGAAATATAAAAAGTATCATTTGCTGGCAATACATCCCAAAAAATCGTATTGACGTCGCCTTTGTGTGGCACGGGTAATCTTATCGTCGTATGGAGTGCAAAAAATTGTGGACAATCATACAAAAGTAATATGATGATTTGGGACGACTATTAGTGAATGCCACCGCGACTGCTCCCACGCTCAAATTGTCCGATGGGGTGTTTTCTTTACAACAATAGCAATAGCCCACGATTCATTGGGCGTAAAAGTAAATGCAACCAATTTACATCATGTAAGTGTCTATTTAGCACTTCTTTAAAATTAACGCCTGTTCAAGAGACATCTTTTGTAAAAGAAATTTTGGATGTTTATTTCGAGTGCCATCACAGTGTGATGTTTTGTATCTAATGTAGTAATTGAAGAATTGATACATTTCTTTAGGTAAGAAGGCACCCGGTTCTAATTCTAATAAGATAAATAATAATTAGGTACGTTTACAAATTAGAACAGTATTTTATGAAGTTCATGTTATTATTGAGAGGAGATAATAGTTATGTGCCTACCTACTTTCTTATAGTTAGTTTATTAGTTAATAAAGTGATCTGCTGTATATATTACTTATTGCGTATTGAAAATACAATGGATCAGTCAACTCGCTCGTATGTATTGTATATGTAACTTCAACTAATTCTATGAAAAATGAGCTCCGCAGACCCCCTGCAGTGCTAGTGTTTATTTATACGGACGGAATAGCCCTAGACTTTAACGATAAGGATTATTCAACTAAACATACCTAATCATCGACATCTCATAAAGTCCTCTAAGAACAAAAATAAATATGGCAGTTATATGATTTGATAACTTCTGTTCCTCATAAAAGAGAAAGTGTTGGGATGACTTTATAATTTATGTATTTAGGATGTATCAAATAGAACATAAATGACGTTCAGCTCACAAAATTCCATGCGACTATGCAAACAGTTGTCGTGCGTGGCCCATAAAATTTATAACACAAATATATACATGTAATAGTCCGCGCCACTTGTCGGGAATGCCGTCTCCAACGTTTTATTTCGTTACGTGTTTGTAGGTATGCCTGCGCCTGCACGCATCAACCATCAGGGTTCTATTGCGGTTGTTTTTCTGTAAGATGCATAATATTATGACTTAGTATGACTTCATGTGATATTATTGATGACAGATTTCCACATTTTAGAGCCCTAATCTACAAATTGTGTAAATGAAAGACGAACCCAATTTATACAACGTTGGTAAGCAGTTAATCGTTTGTTGATAATGAATATAATTATAATGTATCACATTCGAGAACACTTACGAAACTGTTCAAATGATAAAATGTTCGCCATGATGTGTTGCGCTGTGACACATCTCTGGCCCCGGTGGTTACGTCATGCCATTGCCATAATAGCTCAATATCATATCATGATGCACGCACATAATGCATAGAGTTCACTTGTTTATCGAAACACTGACCTATGGAGTGACATGACGGCCCAATGATAACTACATGGGAAAAGTAACACTGCGACCATGGGAACTAGGTGATGTGAAACGCTCATACGTTGACAACTTATTTTTTCGATAATGATATGTCCGGCGTAATCAATGTTAATACATAATATTGAATGCAGACGTTGGATGCTTTCGAGGAGGCTCTGCCCCGCCATATATTTGTCAGTTTCTCGTATCACTGTCAATACGCCGCGATGTTCCCACGATACGGCAATCTGAATTGCGCATAGCCGTTTAGTTTATGCGGTCCTTCAAGGAAGGGGCGCCATTTAGTCGCTAACATATTCTGATGACTTCGCTTATCGATTATACGACTACAATAGAAATACCCCACTGTTTCCAAAAACCAAATTTTATATTGCCGGGTTAACTTTTGCTGTTCGCGTGGTAATTTCACCCCTATAAAATTAAACAGTTTTGTGTTACAGATATGTAACATAATAATCACGTCATTCTAGTGCCCATTCAGTTGATTAGGGTGCCGCATGCCGCCCGGCGAGCCAATTGTAGCGAATTCCCGACACGTGACCACTATTTGCTGGCATAAAAATATCACCACCGATCATTACATTGACCTTATTTATAACCCAATTAAGTCATTATGTACCAACCCTAACGATGCGGGTCTCGCACGCTGACGAATGTTCGCCAATTATTAGCTGCCACAGAAAATTTAGACATTATTTAATAGTAATATAGTTTATTGAGTGTACTTAGATAAGGAGTCGAGAAGGCGGCGCGACTATGCGTATCCGCCGCCTATCCGGCCACCGCTGCATTGATAAACTCAATACGAAATATGTGCAAACAAAATGTGAATTGTCATGTTATCAAGAAATCGAGTGTAGGAAAACAACAAATAACTTTGTAAACTCAATCCGTAACAAGTGTTTGGTATAGAAGTTACAGATAAAAGACTGCATGTTTCGAACTCAGAACCGTGAAATCAAGTAACATGAAGCGCCACCAAAACAAGACGTGCGGAATTCCCAATTTACAGTGTTCTTATGAATGCCTCCCAGGAAGTACCTGAAGTACCTGTAACAATTGACCATCATCTTTGGATCAGAAGAATAAGTAATAGTTTATATAACAATAGGCTGGGATATCTGGCGCCAGAGAGTCGTTGTGCCAACAAAAATATAACTGTCCGTAAGTCAGCTGACGAATTGTCAATAGCGGGTACCTGACCATTGTCCTGCAGGTATCGTCCGTACTTTGTTATGCGTTTAACAAACGAAAAGTGAAAAGCACAGGAAGCGATACTATCAGAACAGAACAATAATCCTAAAGTAACACGTTGATACACGTACAACGTTAAGAAGTCCAAAGGGTTTTGTTATGTTTATAAATACGATGTTTTGTGATAGATTCCTCGTGGGATATTGATATTATAGAAAAGTTTAATTTGAGTGTTAAATATACTCAAATTAAACTTTCTAATTCTGTCATTCGGTATCTTTCATCAGTCCTAGAGAATGTGTTAATTAATCTGATATCCCGTCCACTAGCAGTAAATAGATAAACAATATCATGGCTATTTTTTCCTGAAATGAGGACAGACGCTTCCTAAAAATTTATTTACTTTTAATAGGTACCTACATACAAAAACAAACTAGCAATATTCTTTAATATGGCTATTTAATATTATAAGGTTTCAGGAAGCCTTTGGACATGAAAGATTTATATCCAACAATAGCTTCAGTGCAGAAAAAGAAGTTACCTGCTGAAAAGAAACAGATTACTGCACTGTTACTGCAAAATCCAGTCGCTTGCAAATTCATACTATTATATAATTATTACTAGTTTATATTATTTTTAACAAAATAAGTTACAGAGAAGTATCAGATAACAGAGTCACACAAGCTAAAATTATAACAGTGCTAAAAAAAAAAACAATACAAACCACAAAAACAACGGAAGGAAACGACACATTTCGAGGAAGCATTTCGGCACACAAAACGAGATTTCCTCGAAGTCCGTCACAACTCACAAATTAGTGAATGAGACGTAATGTCCTTTGCATAAGACAATGTAGTCCACCATGTGGCCGGCGAGCCGTGGGGTAGCGGGTTGCAGTTGGACACATGTGTTTACGCGTTCATTCATTTGTGCTATTAATGGGTCCATTCAGCATTGTCTTGCACATGCAGCGGAAACGTCTCCTCACCCCGCCTCCGCGACAAATTAGCAGAAACGATTATTATGTGCGCATGATAACATGCGCGGCGAGCATTGTTTTATTGTGGCACCCTTTTAAATTGCTTTGCAAGTTTTTACTTACACTTCTGTGCTTTACGTTGGGTACAAAAGGATGTTTATCTCGTAGTATTGTTTTGAATTCTATGGCTTTAGTAAATAGTAAGCACCTTATCTTTACAGCACTCTTTTTCACAGTTGCTTATCTTCATGTCCTTGGCTTCAATATTGGCAGTACTTCGAAGTTTATTTATTTGAGCCAGAGGCATCGACGGATTGTTATCACTTTGAAGTTAGTTTTATGAAGTGGTCTTTACTCCCTAAATGAATTAAAGGCCTTCCAACCTTTCCCTATACTCTTCATAAGCTAAAGACCTTAAAAAAAAGATTACTTTGTCGGTGGCATATATTGTAGGTTTTTTTTTTCAATTTCTTCGAGTGGCTAACACCGGTGGTCTTAAGTTTGACTGCATCTCCCTCGTTTCGCCCGAAATGGCACTTAGTGGTCATTACGCCGATGGTCCATCCATGATTTTGACACCCAAAATATCATCAATAAATCTCTTATAAAGATATGATAGCTCATTTCCGGATACACCAAAATGGAATACCTTTATTTAAATTTCTGGGTTCCGGCGACGCGACGTATAGAGCACCTCATGCCCCTCGGGAGGTGTTACATGATAAATGAACAACAACTTTGATCAATACTTACTTCAAAAATTATTGTAAAATCATCTTTAGGTTACATAATACGAGGGTAAACTCAACCATTTCTACGGGTTGAACATTTTTGGTACAAATAAAACTATGATGTTAATAATAAAAAATTTAAAAATATTATTGTTATATACCTTAATTCATTATATTCATCTCAAGTCATTGATTAATTAATGTACTCAGATATGAAATAAATGTAGTACTAAGACAATCCCAATGTCGTATTGCCTACGAGAATTGTACCAGCAAACTGCTACGAATGTCGTAGCAGATTGTTCGTAGCACTAGTGCTACGAATCGATTCTTACTGCGTTGATACAAAGTTACTGATAAATATCTAGGATTTTATTTATGCCTTGAGAACCTTTATATCTAGGATAAAATTCCTAGTAGTCTAGTGGTGGTAATACAGATGTTTTACATTTCTGAGAACATGTGCAGCCTTTTGTTTAAAACTTCAAGTTTCACTTTCTATGTAGGGAATTGTGGTAGGTACCTGACCTGTCTAGGGTTAGCACAAAAAACATTCTCAGTGTCGGATGTATAAAAACTTTATTTATACACGATAATAATGATATAGGGCATTAACAAAAAAAGGGAATGAAATCATGTGAAATTCCACCCTTCGTCTATCTACGTCATAAATTGTAAGTTAACATCGGTTAACCTCAGCATAGCCACCCATTGCGCGTCTTTCAGGCGACCGACACTGCTGCGAGTGTCTGCTGATAATTGACTCGTCGGACTAGTCCGCGTCCGACCACCCCTTCCATAAATATTTCCCGATCAAATTATTATGCGTTCTAAAAAATGCCACGAGCTCGATTCTCAGAAGTGTGTGTCGAGGGCGGTTCCACACAAAGCCGGCGAAGGAGACGCGCTTACGTGGCGCAGCGCGGGCGCGAGCGCGACGCGTGCTCAATGGAATGAGGTTCAGCACAGGCGACGCGACCCAACTGTGAGAATTACAAGGAATGGATTTATTTATTGATCTTAGTTGTTCCGTTATTGTGAACCACTGCGTTAGTAAATAAATAAACATCGCTCATATCCACGCTCATGGCGAAGGATGTTTGACCTGAGAAAGTGGGAGCTGACAGCACGATGTCGTGTTAAACGGACGCGTCTTCTGGGCAGTGACTTTCACGGCTCTTATAATGAAGTTAATACTCGTTAGATAAACACAGTATCGGCCGGTGCGTTTCACGTAATTTCGACCTCAGAACACATAATTGCGGTGGCTGCTCGGTTTGGTAGTCTGGGAGGCTGCGCTTCACGGCACAGCGCGCCTGTTCTCACCCGGGGCCGGAGTCCACTTTCATTCAGTACATTGCCCCTTTAGTGTCACAAGTAACGAGAAACAGAAAGAGAGCAATTCTATTTGTGTAGTGTCTTGGGAGCCTAGTGCTAATTACAAGGCGGCGACATTTTTGCCGCATTACGCACGACGCTGTGGTGCGGCGAAATTGGACCCGCTTTGTCTTGTCCCAGCGACGATATCGCAGATGCAGATTACCACAACACTGCTCGGTCATGTTTTAGTCAGATTAAAGCCTCTTGAAAACATTTACCATTAATTAAACAGAGCAATGCTAAAGCACCTTACATTAAACCCAGGCTACAAAAGTCAAATTCTCTTGCCAGTTCAGACTTTTATCTTCATAAACTAGCCCAAACATAGACGCAACATAAATTATAGAAGCGATAATTAAATCATTTGAGATCAAATTCCGTCCTACATACAATATTGACTTTCCAATTAGCATCTAATAGTAACTTAAATGTTATTTATTGTAACTGTAACCACATCACCGTTTACGATAACAAATGCGTGCGAAATGAAATTTCTTCGTGTTAAGTGTATTTATAATGATAAAAGGCGTACATTCTTAAAACGAATAAAAGAGTTATCAATTTGATGATATGAAATTACAAGACGGCATACCATAACAATTTAATTGTATCACTCACTGACTCATTTATGTGCTCTAAGTACTCGTAGTACGTACAATTCGGGTCACATCGCCTAAGAAAAATTACAATCTCCAATTAACCATTTGAAACTATGTGATGTAGTATTCCCATCAATCGGGCCGGAGGTTAATTAATAAGTTACATAACAATTTGGCCCTATAGTTGTTAAAAGGCAGCCAAAAGGAGAATAAGCAATCAATTTTGAAGGCAGGCGTAAAGTGCGGTGCCCGTCGACGAATGAGCATTCCATAGATAATGGTGGCGGCTATGCTGTGGAGACCACTTGTGTTAAATATTCAGTTTTAGTTATGGTCAGAAGGATTATAATATTCTCGTTGGATATACAGAATGATACATGATGTACTTCACAAACACGTTTATTGAAAACTAGCTTCTGCCCGCGACTTCGTTCGCGTGGAAGTCGTAAGACGCCACAATATACTACAATAACAGCCACATTTTTATTAATAATTAAACCATCTAAATTCACCACGACTTTATAAAGAGGCTTAGAGCAGAAGGTTGTACTTCTATGGAGGCGTATTTAATATTTAAGGTTCTTTGAAAAAAAAATAGTTTTGTACTTTCGTACGTCTTTTCATCTTAGGTAAAATCACTTTATGGTGCTTTTTTTCTGGGTAATAATAAAATCTTTTGAAGTCCGTCTCCGCACTGCCGAAGCCGAATGTTTTTTCGGTGAAATTTAACCGTTGTTTATGTAGAGACAATGTATCTATTGCGTTAAAATTTTGGGAATTTCTTTTTTTTCTCCATGTTGGGTCGTGAGAATGGATCGCGTGCAGCCGACACATCTCATTAGGTAAACAGTATTAGTGTGTTTGTGTACCGCCATCGACAGAATTACACACGATACCTAATTTAATAATAGTCAGTGTGTTCTTTCATAATTTTTACGAACTGTTGCCAGAGTGATGAATTCAATTAAAGTTGTTATAGGCAATGAGCCAAGGAAGGGAGCGCCCGAGATAGATAGATAAAAATAGACATCAAAGTGTCGTGAACTATATTTTCAATTAACTAAAAATAACGCCCTTTACCTGTAATAATTAGTTACATCAAACCATGTATCTACACAAAACCTATCGGTTAAAATATTAATTCTGCTTTCAATTCACACGTCACTTCCTCCAGATAACAACTTCATGAAAAAATAAGTTGGAAATATGCGCTGTTTTATAAATGTTATTTAAACTTGCAACTAAGTAATTTATACGAGATATAATAATATTTAAAAAACCACTTATCAGTTTAATAATGCAGCAAAGGAAATTCAGTTGTTAACAATATCAAGTCGACACCGGAAAATTGCGGTGGGATTAATATTGTTGGTAGTTCCCAGGCCGGTATCTAATCAAGGAATTTATACGCCATTACCATTGCCCCACACCGAGACATTTTCCAACCAAAATAAATATTTATTAAAATAGAAGACTTCCTTTAGATAAGCCTCCTCTCTCACGAGATCTACAATCATCGCCCTATCTGACAAGATTTGGAATTTTTACACCAGCCGGTTCTATCCTAAACATTCCAATAACAATAATTATATAGTTATTAAACAATAGCATACGCATCGACTCGTAAATCCCAAGAATATTTACATGCCTTTAGAATACATAATGTTGAATACTATTATGGGATTGATTATTAAAACATTTGTACATTTCAGGCTCTTGTTTCACGTAGCTATTTTATGCTGCGTTGGATAGTTAAAGTTATTCAAATTATAACGAGGGATTCTTCGGGGAGGGTGGTCGCCGGCGGCGGCGCGGGCGCAACGCTTTGTCGCAGCTATGCGCACTGTCAACACACAGCACCGAACACACTGCACACATCACACAGTTTTTTATGCGCACATGTGCGTCGACAGACCGCCCAGACCACAACCCCGACAAATATTTGTCTTCAATTCTAAAACGCTTAGAACCTCACGGCTCTACAAATCAATAAAAGTGAACAATTCAATTCTTCGGAAGGAGCACGTATTCCATGTAAACCGATCTGAACTGCTTCCTCGGCTTTCTCATTACGAGGCTCCTCGTTAACAATGTATCAAAAGCGCCGCACACAATTACAAACCACGCAAGAAGGATTCTACGTTCCATTTATTATAAAATCAGTGATAAGACGTTAATTCTGGCCGATGAGGCTGTGAGGGCGATCTGCATCGCGGTAATGCCTTACCTGTCAAACCCTTCCATATAAATTAGTCTCACCTAATGCTAAGCAGCGTCGGTAACAAAAATAAACCAAATAACGGCGCAATCCATTAATTGACTGGACCTGCAGCTGAGCGAAAAAAATCTCTATCAGATAAAGCGTGTAAGTGTTTACGGTTTCTCACGAGCCTCGACCAACCCTCAATGGCGCCTTGCTGATTGATAGTAGCTTAGTCGACCTTCGCACCTCGATCTCTACATGCTAAAATATACCTTGGCGTCATAACTCAAGCTTCAAATTTCAATAGACCACTTCATTCTATTCTTCCTAAATAAAATTATGTTGGTTCAAGGTGCTTTAAGACTTATTTCAACGGTCCTACGACTCACAATCCTTAACCATGTGGTTGACTAGAATGCCCATTCAAAGAATTCTGCACCCTCATAGCTTGTACCTGTCCGCGGCCACCACCAAAGGGGGCGACAAAAAATATTATGTTAATTTGTAATGTCAGACCATTATTCATAGTTGTTATAATAGCTTTGTTATGATTATTCGGTAAGATTCCTTTGTACCTAATTATCAGCGGCGAGGCTTTTTACGCCACTTTTCAACAAAAACAATTTGTGAATATTACAGTTTCATGCTTGTCACTGCATCCGTACCTCACAAAAGAATACCTAGCAGAAATAAAAAAACAACTCTTGAAAAATTTTAACGCATAACCTCAATCAATATCGATAAATATCAATATTCTGGTGATAACACAGCGAACTACTGAAATCTTAAAGTTATTATTCTCTAACCACATCACAAGGTATACTTAACATATACAATCTATGCGAAAGCTTGTGGCGTCTTAAAATTCCTGCACTTACTTAGAACCTCCAGATTAAAGATGATTTTGACTGAACATGCACCTAAAGACGTGGAATCCTGAAACCAAGTTCCAAAGGTAAATAATGTTGTTACATTAGTTTGATATGTGTAGTATTGGATGTAACGAGGCGTGTTGATGCGAGGCGAGCGGTTTCGGCCTGGGGGCGACTCGAGGCAGGCGGCCCGAGGCTGCCTCGGCCGGCGGTCGCGGCGTGCGCTCTGTAATCCCATCGTCGGTGTCGGCTTACGGCGCCTCTCTCGCCGACGCAATTATCATATTCCACCTAAACACATAATATTGTGCACGCAATTTTAAAAATAACTCGCGTCCGGCTCGACCTCAATCGGCCCTGATTTATAGTAAGCGGGGCGTCGCGGCTGCTGGCGCTGATCGCCCGCGAACGATTGCATTCCCCACACAAATAACCATAAATGCTCACTCGGCACGCTTATGAGGAATCTTCCCTTTGTTATTATGCTTTCGGACTTGTTTGAATCTTTTTTTCTAGGACTGAAGTTTTGACTTCATCCAATCTCGCTAAGCGGATTGGTGTCGAGCTGTCGTGTGTGTGCCCATAATACACGCATACATTTTATGAATCAAATGCATGAATGAGCTCGAGCCTGGCTGAGGCCACGTGTCGTCGTTCTCACGCCCGCCAAGCCGCCGACACCGCCTGCTTTTTATCGCGGCTCCATTTTTCGAGCGATGTGTCGCGTGGGCTACATGTGCGGATCCCTCGACCCCCGCGACGTAGCACATGGCGCCATCTTCGCTAATTTCTTCATTATGAAACAAAGTGGCTCTATAAAAACTTAACACCAATTAATCTATGAATAGGGGACGTGTATTTAGCAATAGAGCCGGATAATAATGAACGTGCGTGGAGTTCGTCGAGACCGAGAAACAAGCGACTGATCACAAGAATGACAACGCTTATTTGAGGCGGAAATAACAAGTGGTACAATAGAAATAGATACCTACTTAGACAAATTCTATTCGCGCGTGCAAATTGGCCGAGTCAACAGTCGCACACTTGGACAGAGTTTTAATGGAAGAATGGAAGGCGGTTTTCTTTTTGTGCGCCATTAGTTTATCAAACGGCTGTCACGACGCGGGGCCGGCGCACTGGCGGCCGCCCCAGGCCACGGTGTCCTTCACCACACAATCCTCACTTTGAAAATTTCATGATAATCAATTTTGAAAACGCCAAAACATAGTCAAAAAATAGTCATAAATAAACACCAAGGTTAAAAAAATAGTCGCATTATGATTCCGAAGATACAGCTATAAGTTGGTGAGGACTGTGGGGTGAACTTCTCCACACAATCCTCACCTCAGTGCAAGCAAACGGCTGGGAGTACCGACTTGGTTTCAATTCCAAAAAATTGTCAAGAAATAGTCATAACGCTATGCCAAATCTCGAAAATAGTCATTAAGGGATTCCAAAGATATAAAGGGGTCTTGGTGAGGATTACGTGGTGAGCCTTTCTCGCCACAATCCTCACCTGATTACCGCGGAACGCCTAGGTTTTTGAATTAGAATTTGGTGTCAAAAAATAGTCAATAAATAGTTGTCTCCAACCCTGATAATTTCGACCTGGTTTACTATGTAGAAGTATGTTAAACTTCCACGTAAACTTCTACATACATTTTGTTTTGGTACAGTCGCGAACAGTAAAATTGTAAATCTATTTTAATAGTGTTGTATATTAATTTAAAACAGTAATAAATTATTTTAGTTACTTACGTATAATTTTTTTTCTGTCAAAGTTTAGTGAATTTGTAAATTGTATGTGGCGAGAAAGGCTCACCACGTTATCCTCACCAAGACCCCTTTATATCTCTGGAATCCCTTAATTACTATTTTCGAGATTTGGCATAGCGTTATGACTATTTCTTGACTATTTTTTGGAATTGAAACCAAGTCGATACTCCCAGCCGTTTACTTGCACTGAGGTGAGGATTGTGTGGAGAAGGACACGGGCCACGCACTCACACAGCGCGCGCCGAAATCATACCGCTATCAACCGTATCACTCTCGGCTATATATACTAAATAACATTCAGATTTACAGTAACTCAAATAATGCCGCAGAACTGAACGCTAGTCCTATTTCTGGACAAAACCCATGAGAGTTGGAGTGAGTGTCATAACTGTCTGGGAACACGCAACTCTGAAGGTCATAAGGCATAGGACCTTACGGTCTTGCCCGTTGCATAGTAGGGATACCCATCATACCCACTCTATTGTCACTAGATAATTTTGTACAATCAAATAATAATCAATGAGTAGCATATTGCATAACAATATGCAAGTTTAGGGCCACTTACTGCATACTTTAGCCATGATGCAGCTTGGTCGATGCGGAAAACTTTAAATTTTACTGTTATACATAATCATCTTAACACATTTCTTGGTATAAGACCTTTTAGTCACCATCTTTTGCCTTATTGGTTAGTAATACAATGGTTCATACCTAACACACATTAGTGCAAAGTGCACTTGACTCAACTGAAGATCAGTGGGAACAATTTGACATTGACAGTACTCATAGATAACCGACGCGAAAGAGTAGGTGGTACCTCCATTGAAATAAAGAAAAGAAAGAAAATAAATTTATGTTACCCAGCTTTCTAATTACGTAACATATTTTCGTAAACGATTACGACTAATCTGTTTCATTTTGACAGTTCAACAACATTCATTGCGTTATTTACGTTGTTAAGCAGATTTTTTTTCGAACTTATGAAGCAATCTGTTTCAAAACGATTCAGATTCTGATTGATCGTGTATTACGCAATTAGTGTACAGGTTTACACACATTGGATTGGTATTAAATTTGTAAAAAATATTTGACTTCCATTCCTCCCAAAAATAAGGAGACGACACGGAAGCCCTTTATTTTCCTGGATTATATTTAGTTCCAATCACTGCCCAGCTCGAGACCATAGAGGTGTAGAGGGGTGCTGTATAATTCCTGATTTTCATATAAAATGTGCTCATGGCAATCAGTGGATTATGAGTGTGTAACTAGGGTACTTATAAATAATTAGATATTTCCTTTTTTCTGTGGATGAGTGTACAAATGGCAGGCGCGAGATCTCCAGCCCCCCCATAAAACTGGCGCTTTTAACATAATAAAAATTAAGTCTATGTCGGATTTTTTTAGTTACATTACAGCCACACAAACTTCTTCGTTGATGTAGTGGGAATGTAGTGAGAATGCTATAGCGGAGCATGAGGTCCTAATATTCAGGTTCGATTCCTAGGTCGGGCAAAGTGTTATTTATTTATTAAAACATTATTATGCACAAGTAAAAACATACTGTACAAAGGTCTCAGGCTACCAGGCTACCAGTCAATCTTAGGTCTCTCACACAAAACTGCGATACGACGCCGCATCGCAGGTTTTGAGAGGAGCTTTGTTTTTAAGGAGTTCGCAGATTTTTGCAATGCTATGCGAATTTGAAGTTTTGTGTGGGAGCCCTTAGGCTGATGCAGAGACAAAACATGACAGGTGCAACATATTGATAGATAACTAGAAAAATTATAAATAACATAGATATCCGATAAATACTATAATACATATATAGATAGATACATACATACATATCAACAAATAAACTTACAGGAGAAATAACGATAGGTAGAGGAGAAAACGAATCCAGCGCATAAATCAGCGCTGGGATGATTCTGCAAACTTCTTACACGTCTGACCTTCTCACGTGTCATGCGTTTTTCCATCAGGAATTTATTAGTAGCAGCCCGGAGTCAGTTTTTAAAGCTCTTGCCCTTCATCTCACCTGATGGTAAGTGATGATCACGCCGAAGGTAGATCGAGCTTCACCCGGAATCCTCACCCACAGGAACTGGGTAACTCACCTCTAACTACCGAAACAATGCTGTTTCAACATTGTTGTTATGGCGACAGAGTTAGATAACATGTTGGCTAGCCAGGCGGACTTAAAACAAGCACTACCACTTACCAAACCGAGCGGATAATTTTTCCACCGCTGGGAATCGAAACCGGGACCTCTGGGTCTGAGAGTTGTCTTACCACTAAACCATAGAGGCGGTTGATGGCAATAGGCGAACTGGCGAAATGTGGGTGAAATATAGCGGCGTGATACTATGATAAATGTTATGTTTTTATAGCCACACAAAACGCTCCTATTCCAGACAGTATGATTCAATTGCGTACACCCAAAAGAGGTCCCCTGACGACAATACACAAAGCTACTACAACATGTTAAAGTACGTTACTCGCTAGTTATTACAAGATGTTTATACTTGCCAGAGGTAAATATTTCTGGGCGCCATCTGTCATCTGACTACGGTTCATTGTCCTATAATACTGAAGGCTAGCAATATTTATACATAAATTCAAGCCTTTTCCCATTGGGGGTACGCAGAAAGCCGCCTACTACGATCCATACTGCTTTTGCTTCGTTTAAGACTAGCGTTGCCAGGTGTCCAGATTTGCGCGGGACGTCCCGATTTTCAGGGATCTGGGGACGCGTACCGATTTGCACATGATTCCGATCATGACGATGGTGAATGAATCAATCGATAAATTTATTAAAAACCATTATTAATAGCAAAAATAAATAAATTACCCATCACAATGTCGAGTGCGATAAAGCGCTAGTAGTTATGGCAGCAGTGCAAAACAAAGACTTGACGCCGCGCCGCTCCAAAAATGGCACAATATTTTTATAGACTAACTACCACGACTGTCTACTAGACTTTGCAAATCTTCAAGTCTTCTTTTATAGCTTAGATACCGGTATCAAACGCGGCAACGGAAAGGGTATTTCGCCTCCTAAGGCGAAACGAGAAAGCGAGGTTTGGTCTGAGAAGCGAAACCGTTTGACACTCGAGCATGTCAAAGTAGAAATTCAAATTTAAACCAACTTTAACATGATCCAGTAACTACGTTATAAAAAACAAGGCAATCCTAAAGGCAGCAAAATCTGGGGTATTCCTCGAAGCGCACTAAAAGTATTCCTCGAAACGCACCATTCAGGTAACAAAATCAAATTAAAAATATTATAATTTTATTCCTCCTCTTGTAGTCGTTATAAAATATAAAACCAAAAAAAATCCTGCACAATTTTTTTCGCCTTTTATTAATACAAATAATCATCAAATGTTTATTATCCAATTAGTCATTAGCATAATATGCTAATGACTAATTGGATAATAGAAACAGAAACACAAAATAATAAAAATTTCTCGATAAATAACATCACGAAGTTACTTAAAAAATTTCAGTTTTTAATATTAAGTAATAAAAGTAATAATATTAAGTACAAATCGAAAAAACTAAAAAAAATTATGTAACTTCTTGATGTTTTTTTATCAAGAAATTTTTATTATTTTCTGTTTCTGTTGCACAAAAAGTTTGGAAATATCATGTAGTTACTCGTATTACTCGTATTTTAATTTTGTATCTAAGTCTTGTCAACTTCATGAAAAATCGTATTGAAGATAGGCAATTTTGGTTTTTATCTTTTTATTACGGACACTTTTAACGTACACGTCTTTCTACATTGTTCTCACATGTAACCAATATTTTGTAACAATACATATTTTAATTTAAATGAGTGTCTGTGGAGTTTCTTGCAAGCAACTAGCTTCATCTTTCTGAGTGACCAACCCCTTGACAATTAAAAAAAACCGGCCAAGTGCGTGTCGGACCACGCACAATGAAGGGTTCCGTAATTGGGATGAATTTATCCCAAGAATAAACTTAGCATTGTAGTTGAAAAACATGTTCTCCCATACGGAATGTATGGGAGATCATGTTTTTCAAACCGCAAATTTAAATTGGTTGATTATTACTCGTTAACCTGTACAGCCTACTTAGCTCTGATAATTTCCTTTTAATTTCGTTATATATACTACTGCTGTGAATTTTTTCACAAATCCAAGTACAACCATTTAGTTGGCAGTTAAAAGCTTAATATTTCGCAAACAAATCCCTGAATCCAAAAATGGTTTCCACAAACTCACAATATTTTTGAACGACCGAACCGACGAACGAACGATACCCCACTACAAAGGGTAGACGAGAAAAAATAAACATCCCCACTTTACGTGTAGAGGCGGTACCCTAAAAAAAAATATTTTCTTGATTTTATTTTACCACTTTGTCGGAATGATTAATATGTATACATATACCCAATTTACAGCTTTCTAGTACTAACCGTCTCTGAGCAAAGCCGTGGACAGACAGACGGACAGACAGACAGACGGACATGGCGAAACTAGAAGGGTTCCTTGTTTACTACGGAACCCTAAAAATCCCTGTCACTGGTTTATTTTAAATTAATGCTTTTAGTTTGAGTTTTGAGGAGCTCGTGGCTAAGTAACCACAGCCGCACTGGTCGATCCATCAGGTTAAGCTACGCTTGCCGGGGTTGGTCAGTGGATGGGTGACCATCTTTACATACCGAGACTCCTCCGTGCCTCGAAAAGCACGTTAAGCCGTTGGTCCCGGCTGTTATTCGTGGATCTTTGACAGTCGTTACGAGTCGTCAGAAGCCCGAAAGTCTGACACCAGTCTTACCAAGGGGTATCGTATTACACAGTTACTGGGTTGTGGAGGTCAGATAGGCGGTCGCTCCATGTAAAATACTGGTATTCAGCTGCATGCGGTTAGACTGGAAGCCGACCACAACATAGTTGGGAAAAAGCTAGGTAGATTGATTGCTTTGAGTTTGAGTTTAACATCCTTTTATACAAAATAGGAGGTCGTTGCCTAGCGCTTTTCTGTCTCCTGTTTCATTTGGAGGGAAGTAGAAACTATGGTTTTCTACTCCTCCGCTGTTCTTTTCTGAGTGGATTTCGTTACCAGCCTTACCCATGACGGTTGAATATCTTTTCTGACACTTTACGAGTTTCATTGTGTCAGCGTTTTTCAGGACTTCGCCGCCGTGTCGATTCTGGCTAGTCCTACAGTCCTACATACATAGGTACAGGAGTTGGGGTGATTGCAAATAGTGTGACGTGACGGGATTGTCGTGTGTATGTGAATGTGGCCAATACCTTTGTATTAAATTCACAATATTTATTTTCATGAAAAAAATCATATCTAATCATGGTTTGGTAAGTACTAACCACTATCTGAACTGTTTTATCAAAATATTTAATTAAAATATGAAAACAATTTAAAGTAGGTAGTTATTTAGTTATTATTCGTTAGCAACCAATACATTAAAAGGTACCTAACCTAACTAGCTACATTACTCATCAACGTACTTTAGTATGGGGTGCTACACATTTATTCGGGTTTAGGCTTACCAGATTAAAAATTAAAAATTGCTGACAAAAAACAAGATTTCCATAGAAAAGTCCTGAGGTTTTGACGCAAACGTTGCAATCAAAGTATAGATTTATTAGTGCACTTTATAAAAGCTGATCCTTATCTAAAAACCAGAGAAAAATTGTTTTCACAATATTATCCAAACAAGATTATGTATTTTTTTGGGATAATTGTAACTACCTATCTAATAAAAAAATCTGAAAAATTTACTGTCGAAAAATCCTGAGATTTTCTATACCCGGCCGCAAAACTGTGAGAAGCCTCCTCCTCCTGTGATCCTGAAATCTCACGACAAATCCTGAGGTATGGTAGCCCTATCCGGGTCAGCATGATTCGGCGGCTGTGCCGAATCATGCCGACCCGGATAGGGCGGTAAAAAACACCTTTATTCTATTTTGAAAAAGTGTATGTAGCACTCTACCTGCCTGTGTTGTAAGATTCACATCAGAGATGGACTTCATTGCTATTTGCTAGCATATCCTTTTAAATAAAAACAACAGACTAAGTAGTCCACAAGCCACATCTATTCAGTAAAATAATGAATTTAAATCAATCTTTTACTTTAGACGAGTCGTGTACGCAACTGTTACAAGGCCTCTTGTGAAACGTGTGTCCAAAAGAAGGTCCGGTCCAGATCCGAGGCGTCCACCTCGTGCAGTTTGTATTAGGCACATTTCAATAAGAAGCTATAAACAAAGCAATTTGTTGGCGGTGACAGAAGCGGCGCGGGCGCACGCCGTGCGTCCACGCCCGCGCTGCGGTGACCACGACGCCGCACAAGAACGGACCGTGACTCGACACAACTAAACTTATACACTTTTTATTTTAACACTGAGAAACACAATTAAATAAGAAACAGTATCATGGAGCAAAAAACACCGACTGAGCTCAATGTTAATGTTAACAACGATTAGGTATTTAATTCGACTAAGCAGTCTGTCTGAGCCAATTTGACTCAATGGGAAGACATCGTGTTATAAACGACGCAGAGTACGCACTACAGAACAATAAAAAATTACAAGTAATCAGTTGTAACCTTTTATTATTCAGAAAAAACTATTCAATGCCAGCAAACCATGCAAAAAAAACAAAAGCGACCTTTTGAATAAATTCACTGTTTCATCAGAATACATTCAACTCGGATCTATCTACGCATTACAAATGGCAGCAGAATACAAAACAAAGATTGAAAAAAGCGGCATGTACTTAAAATAAAGCAATCGATTCATGCGCACATACTATATTGGCCGTGCAGAGATGTCACCCTATGCGTAGACCGTAACCGTTGCTTCCTGTGGTCAAACTCAATTAAAACTCATTGCAGGGGCGTGCGAACAGTGCGGGAGCGCGAGCACGCATGGCGCCCGCGGTCTTAACCCCACAGGAAACACTCCTCGCCTAACTCCAACTCCTAATCTTAGGTCAATAAACCTAGGGCTCGTCTCTCTGTATGATGAACACAGATGCTACACTACTGATAACGATCACCGATGATGTTATAATCAGTCCCGGTAATATAGGAAGTCTTATCAGCTGAAACGGAGGATTGCTCGATATTGTAGGTACACGGTTTTGGGTAACATGTGATATACTATGATGATGACATCATTTATTCATAAATATGTAGATTCATCGACATTGAGGAATAAAAATTACATTTGTCAACTTTTTAATTGAATGACCCTCGCTTATAGTTTGACGGATGGTTGATGGACTGTGCAAGCCATATTTTAATTAAACTTCTTTTGCACCTCTTTCATCCATTAAGTGAACAAAATCCCGTTTATCTCACAGTACATGCTCACGATCATCGTGTGAACTTTAATATGTCCACAACACACATTCACACCAGCATGAGGTTGTCTCAACAATTTTCTACGGTATTTTCTCTTGCAATGTCACCTTTGAGAAACACGCCAACCAAATAAATATCATAAATCGAAGCTCACAATACTGCGAGGAACATTCTCAGCTACGCCTCGTAGTCCAGTTTGCAGTGTGTTTAAGGAAAATCAACAATTAATAGCTCTTAATTAATTACCTTGCACGAATTATCTTATGGAGACTCAATTTTTTGCAAGGTATCGCTCACAAGGCAGGTTAAACACGCCCAAATACAGCAACATTTACATTCCACTGCAAATAGCTAGCGATATTTAATGTAATTTACCACACTTCATATGAAAATGCCACGGTTCACAGCAACGGTAATTTTCCCAACTTAAACATGCATTGTTTTATACGATGCCATTGGGAATTTACACAATTTCTTAGTAAATCCTTGTTATATTCGTCTATCGCTTTATTAAAAAACAACCGACTTCCAAAAAAACACCACAAAGTGAAAAACGAAATTTAATTCCGAAAGTCGTGTCTTTGGTTTTGAATTTTGGTTTTTTGCCCCCTACTTCCGAAATTAAAGTTTTTTTCACTTGGAAGTGTTTATTTATTGGAAGTCGTTTTTTTTTTTGGAAAATGTTTTTGTTTTTCACTTTTTCGTTGTGGTACCCACCCCACACAAATTCGAATACCACTACCTGCTATGTAAATAAAAGTGACAGGAACATCATCCACATACACTAAAATATCTGTTTTTTTAAATCTCGTATACTAATTTGACAGGTGCCAATGCCAATGTCAAACTCCAATTTGAAAAAACAAACAACAATCACTTGAAATGTCAAATTAGTCTACGAGATAAAAAACAGACTTTATGTAGAAAAAATACGTGTTATTGAAGTGAACTCAAAAATTACCAAAGTAAAGTTACTAAAATCTATAGGGACCACCGCGCAAGCTTCCTCTACCAAATGAAAACATAATTTTCAAAATCGGTCCACAACTGACAATAATATCGATGAACATATATTTAAAAAAATATATAGGTACATTAAGTCGAACATAGAACCTCCTCCTTTTTGGAAGTTGCTTAGAAAGTTTATTGATCTGAAACATCAGTTAAAACTATGTTTTTGTGTGGTTCTTCTGAGAAGGGCAAGACCAACCGAGACGAACTCACAATATTAGGGTGGATGGTTTATGTTAAGTAAACCCCCTGCGCGAAGTGAAGTCATCATTTTAACTTTGAAGTCGACAGAGGTTTGATATTATCTTGAGATGACAATCAAGACTAACTTCAAGGAGGTTTGCCCATCAAATATACTGGTAGGTAGTATCGGATGAGTAAATTTGATGGCAAACGATCCAAATCCCACAGCTAAATAAAATCAGATATATTTTTAGCGCAGCCCATACTCGTAGATTCAAAACGACTCCGTTGTTTATTTCGAGCTTAATATATATTTATGCTTTAAATACCACATGAGTGAATAATTAAAATGGATAAGTATAGCTCGCAGTACGAATTTATGCTCACGATAACGCCCCTATATTGCTCGGTGGAGTATTTGACCGACATTGCCAGCATTGATAAGCGTTCGCCGTATTCCAGTGTTGAATTTTGCCGACACATTACAATAAGCGGTTTGTTGGCAGTGTTGCCACTCTAATGGCGACAAATCTCATTTAATCGGCTCTCCTTTCATCTTACAACCGCAGAAGTCAATTTAATTTTACTAACACTGATGTTGTTGCGTATAAACGAGAACATCTTTCAGAAAACATTGGTTTATAATTTTGTGAATGAATATGAATCATGTTGTAACTAATGCAGAATTCATTAATACTGAATTATTATGATAATATATGGTGATAATAATTCTTGACGAACTTCTATACATGAATGTTTATTTGAGATACATTCTCGTATTGAAGAGTCAAGGACATGTGCTTTTTATACAAAGTAGGTATAACTTAACAGCTACAGCTGTCGTTATCATATCTCACATATCAACATAGTCTATCTACAAATTGGGGTTGCTATAAGTTTTCGTAGCAACCTCTATAACAATTTACGCGACCCCGTAAATTGAAGTCACGAAACTTACGACACTAGAAACTAATCGATTGTTACTCTGGAAAAAAACCGTCACGCATAAATCTGTGTACGAGTATCTGCGTAAAACAAAGTAAGTAATGTGACCCAGCTTTTCTCGATTAGATAAACCGGATTTCGTAAGCTTACGCGATACATGTCGTTATTAGATACGTCTTCGTTGACGAGAGGCGAGTAGGTACCTACGGGACGAGACCGTGGGGCCCGCGGTTGTCTACCATGCCTCAAGGCCCGCGAGTCATTGCCACGGGGTACTCGGCTCTTCTCGGCCGACTTCGCGTCCTCGCCGCCTCGCCGCGTCCTCCACCAAATGACATGCTTTAGGGCTCTCACAAAACGAGTAAGCGCTATCAAACTTACTCTCATACATTTAAATATCATACTGAATCGGAATTAACGAATAATTCAAACTATAAATAGTCCAGCGCAACAAGAGCTCGTGTTATATCACCGGCACAAATAAACATGGAGGACTAAGCATTACTTTTTTGTGGGCAGACTGTGCGCGTAGAGCATGAACCCAAGAATAATAAAACTTCAAATCTGTATTTCATGAATGCCAAATTTCTATTTGTGTTTTATCGAACGTATTAAACCACTTAGCGGAAGAGAACAAAGCGTTAAAGACGTTTATTCTCAACTTTCAAAAGTAAACACCACTTAGGTCCATCAAACGTTTTATTAAACGGTGCACTTCCTAATTGCTGATGTAGATTTTCACAAATCTCCAAGCAAGATGGTTAATTACATCTTTCAGAAATTATAAAAAAACTGATTAAAAACCACTATTAGTTATGGCAAGTTATATCGAGAGCCCTTTTCAAGCCAAGCTCCTGAAAAAGGGACACGGAAAGAACTTGCTCAAACTCGCTTTACAAAAATCGTGTTCATTTTTTAAGGATCATAATTCCGTTTCCGTGACCATTATTTTAATAAGATTTGGTAAGGAAGTGCTACTCACGTAGTCGCTTATGTACTTGGTATCCAGACGGCCGAGGGTCGGCGCTCTCTATGAAGCGAACTTGAGAGAGGCCCGATAAGGCGCAGCGTTCCCAAAATAGAGGCCATTTTTATTATTCAACGAACCGATTGGAACTGGTTTGATGGGTGCGGGGCGTCTAATCTGGAATAAACCGCCGAATTTCTCCTGGAATCTGACTCTATATCCCATTGTATGCCATAAAGACCAAATGTTTATTGTTTTCAAAAATTGCTGAAAAATTCGATGATTCTTTGCTTTTAGTCCAATGGTAGGCAGATAGTTCCCTCCATAACCATTTCAGACATTGTAATCTTTAATAAAGGGGAGTTGACAAACTTCTTGGAAGATATAAAAAGAGTTATTATACAGCAATACGACACAGAGGCACACCCGTTTGCTATTCAGATTAGGTAGCGCACATACATTGTACAGTATTTTACATAACGAGCAATGTTGTACCTACTCCCATAAAGTTATCAGCGGTGTTTTGGCAAGCATCTGCCGAAACCGTGGGCCTCGATACCAGCGGCCAGATAAACGCAATCCTTCGGGTTCAGGGCCGCACCGCGGGGGCAGGCAGTTTGTAAAGCAATCATCCAGCGTAAATGTTCTCTTGTTCGTATAACATATGGACTCTTTATAACAAGTTTTAGTATAAAAAGTGAGCTTTTTATTACACATCTCAACATACATTGAACCTCGTCACATGTTCAACATTTAGGCATGTGCTTGCCAGTTGCCATAACTCAGATAATCTAAAATAGTTTCGTTGGACTATTACACGCTGCGTAATCGGAGATGTAATTTATATGACTAATTAAATGAACTGATGCGTTGGATACATGATATCAGATTACAACAGAATAGTAGAATCATCGCTTTCCCTGGACTCGCGTGCTGCTAAACGTAAGAGACGCAAAAATGATTTATATGCCGTCATACACTGATTCGCCTACTTAATTTACAGGAAGTAGACTGTAATATTTGTAAAATGCCTAAGATTTTCCTTATGCCAGGGCTACTTACTTACTATCATCAAGTAATCTGCAATTCACCAATACAAATATGTTTATGTTTGATGTGGTCATGCGGTAATCATAGCCACGACTTGTAGTAGTTATAACCTAGAAAGCAAAATGTCAACCTTTTGTTTAAAATAACAACTAGCAAAACTGAATCCACACTAATCCATCGGTTAACAAAACTGTTGGTAGCTTTTATTTTACTATTCACCACTAACATTATGCAGGGAGATGATAACTGACGTGCTTGGCAAATTGTTACTGGAGATCTGTAATCTTAGAAGCAACTCTAATGAGACAACCCACCAGATTTGAATCCTGATTCAATATAAGTAGTACCTCTTTCTCTTTTGATTTTCGTTCACTGAATGTACCTACGTTAGAAGGACATCTACTAAAGATATCTACGTAGAAACTGGTAGATTCCAACGATACAGAGCTCCTTATAAAGGCTTGTGTGTGATTTATATGAATAAAAATATTGTGTGTGGCCTTGCCTTGCGGCACTCCTCCGTTTTTAAAGTATTGAAGCCATTCCTTGTAGTGATTGGGATGGCAATTATCAACTGTTATCAGTAACGATTCAAAAGCTTGGGTATACGATTCAATTGCTCACGTGGCGTCCCGTAGCAACGCTTCAAGATTTCCGGTTTAACAGCCAAGAATATATGAATCTTCTGGAAATAACTAGACGGCTATTGTTTTTTTTTGGATATTGAAGAATTATAATAAATCTTGTAGTAATCCGTTGTTTTGTGAAGTATAAAATGCCAAGTTCGATAAATAGAATTGCGAATCGCAGTTGTTGTTTTCGTTTGATATTAGAATTTTAATTGATTGTTCATTACTACAACTTTCTATAAGTCATAATTAATACCTAAACGAACATATCAATACAAGTTTGTCCACAAATAAACCTAAAACACTTGAAGAGTAACGGTACAATAACGACTATGTAAAGTAGAAATAAGACTGAGCTGTTGCTAGTCTCGAGTTCCCGCCAAGTAGACGGCGCCAATTATTTCTTTCAGGCTGCACCTACTTGAAAATTTCGCGGAATTACGTCAGCCCCATGTTTTTATCACGTTTTCATATCAACAAGGAAAAATACCAACCAATGGAATTAAGCCTAGTATGCAATTGCAATGAAAAAGGTGCGGCTCTTCGTAAATGGTAGATAGTGCGGTATAAACATTTGAAATGCTATCTAATCAAGATACGGGTGTGAGTAAATGTAAATTTTAAGTGTTATTAGTATCGATTATTAAAAATACTATCGCCGAAATGCAATTGTTTAATGTATCCGGCTAGAAATACATTGGGAGTGTATTTAAACTTGCCGAAATCTGAAGGTTTCTTTTCTTGCACGATATACTTAAATTACTGCAAACATGAAAACGTAATCTTATCTATGAATGAACGTGTATGAAACAATTTTATGTGGAATCTATGGTAACAGCTTTCTTTTACTTGCTACAACTTACAAAAACGATTGTTAATCGTAGGATCATCAAATAAATGTTTTCGTCTGAACCTAACTTAACGTAACTAACTAACTACTTAAATTACATAGGTAACCTATTCTTGACAACACCGAAAACCACCTCTTCCTTCATAAAATTTTTATCCAAATCCAGCTCACACTTGACCAGATTGTTGAAAGCTTTTACCGAGCGAGTGAAGATATGCAGACGTTATGCGAGTCAAGTTTCAAACTTGGAACCTGCCCTAACGGCCAACGGCGAGTGACGTCAGCGCCGTCTACAACGTTATAACGACTGTTTGAGTATGAAAGGTTGTACCTATTGTATGTAACGACACGCAGTGTGACAGTGTTCCTCTACCAGTAACATGGTAGCTTAGTCGAGCTAAAACTAACTTAGTGTTAAGTAATCATAATGTTTTTATATTTCTATGGATAAATCTGTTGACGACTATACGAGTACTTAATATGGATAAGTTTGGAACTGACAAAGGCCTTCGAACAATCCATAGATTTAAAAATACATTATTGCTAAGTCCATGACATGTGACCCATCCTTTCTTTTATTTATTTATTTTATTATTTATGTACACACAGTAAAATACATAGAGATACGACATAATTATAATTTGAGTACAAAGGTACTGCTTATTTCTTAAGAAATTTCTTCCAGCAGACCTGCGAAAGGAGAAATGTTAATGTTGTTGTCTTTTATTTTTTTCTTCCAAGAATTCATTTAAAAAGACCTAGTTCCTGTCCAACCTGGATAGGTTATTCAGATGGATATAATACCTATTAAAATTCTTCTAACATGGGCCATTCTCTAGTATCATTGATATTCATCCTTAAGCCCATCTTGCCTGTACCCAGGAAGACGCAAACTGTCAAGGTTCCATCACATTTTTATGGCGCTACGGCTTCAGAATATGTCATGGTGCCCGTGACATAATCACCATAGCCATCAAGGCTGTAGGTACTAACATTACATGGGGAATTTATAAGTTTACAACCATTCGCTTCCGGCGAACTGGTATCCGAGTATGATTTAAATATATTGAGATGATCAATAGATAAAGCATTTGATAACTTGGAAATTAGGAGTGTGTTCGTGTAGAACAACATCTTAGCTTCGCGTAGAGCTGATTTTATTTATTTCTTGATTAACTAAGCAGAATGTTGAAGATACAATAAGAAAAAGTTGTGATAGGCCTAAGGTTATTTGGGCCGTTTTAAAAAAGTGCAATAGTACCTAGGTTCGGTGAAATGGTCCTAGGGCAAATATCTACCTGGTAGGACCAAAAATTTCGAAATTGAAGTAGGTACTGGAGTATCTATTCCCAACTAAGCATACATAAATTATTATAATCATTTTAAAGGTAAGTAGCTTATATAAGATTGACAAATTCTTCTAGATGTTTTAAGGTAAGGTAGGTGGTTTTAATTTAATATGCAGATATATATTCAAAAACAACCTTCTCTTGTGAACGGTATACCTTTGATAGTTATGTTTTTATATCACTTATTCAGTTTTGGACAAGTAAGTAACGTTCTTGACATGTCCTTGGCTCAATCGTTAACTTTATCCATTTCGATCACCATCGTCATAACAATGAGTTACTTTTATGTTATCCAACACGCAGAAGATTTATAGGGCACTTAGTCACGCACTAATCTTTTGATCAGCATGATCCGGGCAAGGAAAACTGCCTCATTCTTCAGCAACCCTTTCTCTAGTAGCTAATTAATTAATTTGACCAACATTTTTTTCATTTTTTTCATTTTCATCCAACATTTTGTTTGGTTTCAAACGCCGTACTCATTAATCCAAGATTTAACAAAATTCAAAATTTGTAATTCATGGTTAGACGAGAACAAAGTCTGCCGAAAAAGTATTATACAGTTTGGCAGACTTTATGTATGTTAATGTTAATACAGATTTTGAATAAATAAATAAAAAAAAATAAAAAAAAAACAAATACCATTACCTATTATTATCTATTGAATAGACAAGAATGGTTGCTAATGCCAGAGAATAGATTCTATTCTGTGACATTAGCAACCATTCTTAACAAATCCTTTTATATAAACAGGCGGAAGAGTACTTCTCTGATTAATATTTATTATTATCTCCTACGGAAATCCTATTTTGCGTGCATCAATTATTCAGGACTGGCAATAAAACTCATCAGCGATGTCAGAGGGATGTGGGCGGGCGTCAATGCAGTCGCCCGCGCTGCGCGCCGGTGCCGCGCTAACGGATACATTCCCACAGTTTAGTGCTGCCATCGCTCCGACAATAACACTAGTAGTAGTTAGTTCTCTAGTTATGTCATCTAGTGCCGTGCAGACTACCATCGTGGCCTGCGGAGTGAGGTAGCATGGAAGCCAAAATGTTTGGAAAGGTGGGCCGTGGCTTTATCCTGTAGGTTCGTTGCAACAGGTGGACTACCAACAGTAGAACATTCTTAAATTATAAGTAGCTGAATGTAAGATTTTTTACTATACCGAACTAAAAAACTATTCCGCTCTATCAAATGTCAATAACTTCTACAGGATTTTCAATACCACGTCGGATAGGTAGAAGTTAAGACACATCCTTGTAAAGCCTGCCATGTTGCGTGTCCGAATAGGTACCTACGTTGTCGTGTCAGAAAATCGTAAGGCAAATTGGCCTCACATCACGCTATGAAAACCGAGAAATAAACGGAACGTTAAATGGGCAGGTACTTATTAATCGGACAATCATCGGAGACAAATGTTTGGACCCGCAGTTCCCACGGGGCGGGGTGCCGGCAACTATTCCGGTTTTTGCCAACTCAAATGTTTGTTGTCAAATTAATCTGAAGTTACTTAGTATGCGCCACCCGACCAGTCGAGCGACTATTCATTCATAGCGGTTGGAATGCTAGATCGCTCGTGGCTTGCCTCGGTCGACCTTCGCCGCCGGCCGCCCGGCAAAAAGTGTGTGCTCCACCGTGATCTGGCCGCAACTATGTGGATGTACCAGTGTCCAGTGCCTTACCTGCGCCATACCATAACGTACCTCCCATAGGACGTTACTCTCCCGTTAGCTCGACCGGCCACGTCCGAACAAAGAACTTTATTACGTACCTAATCGGTCGAATGGTTCACAGAAAAATTTAATAAATGAATGGTTAATTAGTAAGCGATGTTGACAGAACATGCCATTGCAAATTCATGAAGCAAGCCATTTTGGTGTACCAAATACTAATAAAATAAAACATATTAGACGAGACTAAAAGTTCAAACTTTTTTAGAAAATAATCTCAATCTCTACACAGCAATTTGAGACCTAACTTTAATAAAATTTTCTCTTATTCCAAATAAACAAGTAGAATATTATTTCCATAGTTTCGGCACAGATCAGTAACGTTAAGAATTACCTAAATGAAGCATTCCGAGAACCGAGCACAGATATACGTCGAGATTAAATTGCTCACAAGTTTAGTAACATAACGACAACTCACGCCAATGAATGGCTGTCATTTGTTAAGGACAAGCATGACATCATGCTACTAAGTCAGTATATACTGGCCAGGAAGGGAACACTGACTGTCTCACTGGTCACTGCCTGCCGTCTTCCGTTGCTACTTAGATAAGATAGGTAGTGCTCCAAACTTACTAAAGAAGATTATCTAATACATAGGCGAAAAGCAGAGCCCCGTGGTGACCCAGTGGTAACGGCCGCGACTTACGAGTTGTAGGTCGTAAGTTAGAACCCTGACAGGCGCTTGACTTTGTGTACATTATTTCATCACCACTGCTCTCAAAACGATGAAGGAAAACATTGTGAAGAAACCGGCATGTCCTAGAACTCAAAATTCGAAGACATGTGACATCTACCAACCCATACTGGGCCCGCGTGGTGGATTAGGGCCTCTCACAGACAGGGACCTGTCCTAGCAGTGGGAACATTATAGGCTGCATATTCAGGCGAAAAGCTGTACATACTTAGATTATTTTTTAAAGTTTTTAACGTACATTTAAAAAACCAAAACGGGTCCTTGAAGACCTTAATAATTAAGAGAATTTATTACCTATTGTTTAACAGCAAACCGTGCATTGTCAAAATAAAATAATCGGTTAAAATTAATGGACTAAATCAAGTGGGAATATTAAATTAAAATAATTTACAATAGATTGGCTTCAGTTAGGTGATTTTCCATAAAAAAATAATGATTTAGGTATTTCATGGAATTGTTCACTAGCTACGCTCGACAATTCAGAGGTCAGCAACCTCGCCGAACTTCTATTATTAGCATTTGTTTTATTTTACATTTATGCATATTCCGCAAAAATTATAATCGGCAGTGTGCGTTCATAAAACTTATAGGTAATACTTATTTCGGCAGTAAATATTGATTTAATTGACTTTTAAATTAGGTGGTTAAATATACTTAGGAACGTTATGAGAGATTGAAGGCAGTGATCAGCAATTAGACGACGGCGGGCGGCGCTCGGGCAGTGGAACCACTCGCTCGACTCGTAGCTGAAACCCATCAGCACCTCCGAAGTGACGTCACTCCGGACGCCGCCGTCCGCGCCGATCAAGGACAGTAAACATTACCAGGTCAACGCACGCCGCTGTCTCTAGTCGCTTTTTTTTCAATTCGGCCATGACTGCCCTACCAACCAAAGCCGTGAAGAATCGTTCCCAAAGAGGCCCACTAATGGATACCCATTACGGAACCTGGGTACCACAATTGAGAATAAATGCCCATTTTCACCCGGAAGTAAAGAACAAAGACTGTTTTTCAAACTATTGTCGAGTATGTTCTGTACAGAAATAAAAACTGAAAGACAAATGGATGATCTACAAAATCACAAAAGATTTCTTCACAAAAAAAGGTTCGATTGCCAAAATTTAATTGCCTGGGAATTCAAAGACAACGTTTACAAGTTGTTTCTTGATTAATTACATGTAATTAAAGAAACGATCTTTATAAAAAACCATAACGTTAAAAAAAGCTGTTATGTTTTACTTTCGTAGTGGACCCACGGTTTCCGATGGGAAAATAAATTAGTGGCTACGCTCTGACCGAGTGTCTTGCGGTCTATGTAACCGACTGTACTGTACCAAGCAGAACATTGAAACGGATAGAAACGTATTATAGCACAAGTTATTTATTAATCGGAGTTGTCAATCTTTGGATAATTCTCGGCGGTTCGATATAATTTGTGGTACTAATAAGCAATGGGTTGCGTGCAAAAGGCCGCTAAACCTGTCACAGTGTTTCGGGCCTTTGATCAACGCAACGTTGGAACAAACTTGGCGAAACAAACGCGTTGATGCTTGGCCTCTGGACATGTTTAAATTGCACGTTACATTCCTGCCCGTAGCCTTTTAGCTTTTTTAGGTTGTGTAGTGCTGTGGTTATCTAATCTACTTTATTGATAAACGTAGGTATATGCAAATGGAATAAAAACGTTAATGTGCACAATCAACGAGTTAGTTTGTAGATTATTACGTGTGCATGTTTGTTTGACTTCGTTTTTCTGGGCAACGGCCATATTATGTAGGTGGGTGGGCTACGAGGTAAGTACCAAATGGTTTGCAAACCATCAGTTTTAATATATCTTACCCTACAGATCCACCAACCGATGTTCAGACCCTGACCCTTTTTTTTTTTAGGTTGGGACATTATCAAATAACTTCTCCCGCTCTGGGCAGAGCGGGAGGGTGTGTCAGACTTTTACTGACTAAAACCAACCCGTGTTCCTTCCGTTGCCTGTGTGCCGGGGCCGCGATATTATTTAGGTGATACCACAGATGAATAGTAATACCTACTAAATAAAGTGGCAATTTAACAAAATAATCAATTTAGTACAATCAAAAAACCGTCTCCAAGCTAAGCGACAGATCGGATACAGAATGACTTCCAAAACACGAGACTCCGGCGCACAATGAAAAAGAGTTCAGGAAAACGAGATTTCTAAAGCCAATGACGGAACTTTTATTGTGATTGAGACCAAAAAAACTTGGGTGTACTTGTCAAACGGTTACTGAGAAAAACATTGTGGGTACAGACGTGTTTTATTGTGATTTTGAGGTCCATGATCCTACCGTGGAGCGTGGACATCTGAGCGGAACGACGCGACGGAAATGATGCCTCCAGAGAGAGCCGCCACGCTTCTTACGTTCCCAAACTTTCATCTCAATTATTTTGAGGGACTTATTCATAAATATATTGTTGTATTGTAATGCTTTAAATACTTAGTGTGCTTGGAACTCTTGACAGATGCAACAGGTTGTAAAGACATTAAGTTACTTAAGTAATAGCAGGACAAAGCAAATACAAGGAAAACAAGGTCTAAGTCTAAATTAGGGTGTTGGACTTTTTCATACGGAGCTTTTGAACATAAGATCTCAACTGCATATGCAAATGATTTAATTACACGACACATTGTGCTAACAACAATGAAATTAATGACTACGGATGTTGTAAAGTAAATCCGTTAGAAAATATTATACTTACTCCTAACTGTGTTGCAATAGTGCCGAGATATTCTTCTTTTTAACATCGTTTAAAGACAATTGCTCAATTTCAAATGTTCGTACCAATTTGTCATTCTCTATTGAGCAGGCGAGGTTTTTGTTTCAAATAGGTACAGAACCTATAGGAGTACTAAGTACTAAGATACGAATAGTTTTATTTAGAGTTGTGCTAAATACAGTCCAGTGGAACCTAATCGTTAATTATAGAGTAGCTGAGCACATTCGAGAATTTAATTAAGTACGAGTATAACAAAATGTACAAACTATCCACTAATGTATCGATTGCCTCATTGGTCCAGTGGTCGCAAGTGCTACAGCTGAGCATGAGGTCCTGGGTGCGATTCCCGAGTCGGGCAAAGTGTTATTGGATTTTTCCATTAGGAATTTCTCAGTAGCAGCCCGGAGTCTGGATTTGTGCCCGGTTGATGGCAATAGGCTCGCCCCCTATTACATGGGACTTAAACATAACTAGCGAAATGTGGGTGTACTATTATAGGTAACACCTCTGCCTAACCCTTCAGGGAACACAGGCGTGATGTTATGTGTGTGTACAAGTACTTAACATTGATTGATATTCTAATAACTGATATACTGTATGCACCTTGTGCTCTAAAATTGCCTGTAAGTTCCGTGAGAAGTTGAAAAAGCTTAGTGAAGGTAAAATAACTTCAATAGTGATTATGTGATCTATCGAAACTGGATTAATTATGTATTTAGTCAAATAAGGAATTTATAGATATGTGTGTTTAACAATCAAGATCAACGTCCTTCCTTTCCATTAGTCAAGGTGGTTTCTAGGTATTGATTTCGACTCAACTTTGGATTGTAGGTACATAATCAATCGAGATAAAATAATGTTTAATTCCCAACATAAATTGTCTGACAGCTTCACACAGAGCCAACTTATCTTCTAGCTATGACGGAGAAAATAAATGAATGCGATATAATAAGAGATTAATTGACCAATGCAAGTAAATAATGATTTTCTTATCACTATGTATGTGTAGTTTGAAGAAGATATTCCCTAGTTACTTATTACTTTTCGTAAAGAGTGGTCGGTTCGGCCGATCAACGTTGCCGGTTGCATTCCATTTTGCCGCGTTCCATTACGCAGTGTCGTGGTTCCAAGAAAGAGTGATGTCCCGCTCGCACTAAGCATTCCGTATTATTGCCGTGTTTTGGAATTCTGTTCATTGTTTGCGCTCAAGCTCATTTCAATACAAGTAAGGAAACTAAGCGCGTATCCGGTCAAAGGTCTAGAAGAATTGCTGCCAATTGATGGCGGGTCCCTACATGATTGTGAGCTAAATCGTTACAATTGACACATTGTACAAAAAGTAGAGTACTTAACTTTTTACGAGCGTTTTATCTTAGTGCTGAAGCTGTTGAGTGTCGACCGCAGAAAGAAAGTAAAACGAGGCGTATGCAATAAAAATTAAAAATACGCGAAACAATAAAAGTGTCGCCCTCATATTGGCCAAGTGGAGTGAAGGAAGCCGGCTAGTCGGTGATTAATGACGCGCGGTTATAGCGCACTTCCTGCGCACCAAGCCCTGCGCCTGCGCACACCTCGGATTTGAATTAGCAAAAAACCCGCGAAGGAGTTGATCGACCCGCTGGTATTGCCATAAGCAAGTGCTTTTATATGGCCGTTGACATTCAACAACAATGAGAACAAATCGACAATCGATCACTAACGTCAAGTAATTAGCTACCAGATATTATAGACACGTTCTTAGAGAAATGAACGTTGGAGGCTACGGCGAATAAGACAAAGAACAGCTACATAGATGTGTTAAGACTATAATTGACATTCTGAGACTTAAACCCCATTGCTTAAGATGCACATATATGCCAGTGACCTTGAGTGGTTAGCTTGCGTGTTCTGTACTGAGCTCACGCAACGCGTCATACATTCAGGCAGTAATAGGACTCGCCATCCAGGAGCGCTGTCCCAAATTAGACGCATTATTAATTTATTACACATAAAACAAAAGGTATTTTAATAAAACACGTATACTAAAAGATCAATAGCTAAATTATCTTTAAAATGGTGAAGGTTTCAGAAAAGTACGCTTGATAGCTTTTGCGTGATTCTCAGTTTTTTATCCGCGTTAGACATAACTTTATAAATTAATTTCACTATGTAATATAAACATAATCTAAAATATTCATATACTAAGTTATTAAGAAAATGCTCTAATTTATCAAATATTTTTTCCAATTGATTACTACTCGTTTAGACGTGATCTTCAGTATAAAATCATTAAAAGTCGGTCGCCTTATATTGACTTCCACTTAGATTCTCAAAAAAGGCTTCAATCGTGGCTACAGCAGAAGTCATAGCGTGAAAAAAACCGTGACGATTAAAATGTCAGATTTCTTTCGGTTCTTATGATTTTGGATGATCCACGGTCTACGATTGAATGTCATTAGAAACGTCTGCGCGGTAGAAAATATAATTCTCTTAGTTGCATTACTTCCATGATGTGACGAGTACTATCTAACGACTGATATGTACGCATTTTCCGCTCCATTTCCACGCTTTATGCAGGAATCTAGGTCAATTGTAAGTTTTCATCTACATACCTGTTCGTTGCGTAAGCGCACTGAACTTTTTTTTCTTTTAAACTTGATACAATTGTGCCTAGTTAACCGGTGTAGTGTAGGTATGCTAACTTGGTATGATTTTATCGAACTCTTCATGTTTTATAATAGTTAAAAAACCTATGAATTGTATTTATCCACAGCAGAATGGCAAAATCGATTAAATTTTTTGTGGTACATTCTAACGATATCGGGTCGGAAACCTAAACTCATTTAAAAGAAACATGAAACGCTCACTTTTATAAATAGTTTCCGTATAAAATGTCTATCTATCTATTTTATTTTAAATAAATTCTTGCTAAAAGCTTAAACGTAATGTTGGAATTTCGTATTTTATTGCGTTTAACGGCTTTTTAAGTTTTACGACGCTGTGAGTTATTAAGTGCAGCCCCGGATTGCCGCCTAGGCCTACAAGGCCCCGGCCTAGGGGCCCAGCTACCCCGACCAGGTAGCTTGCCAGGGCCAGGTTAACCAGGTTAGAAATCTAGCCTCTCCGAAGCGGGGTGTAAATTTTCGAGCATCTTAGTTACACTTAGGTAATTCTTTAACCTTCTTGCATAAGACGACAAAGTAACTCCTATTACTGTTTGAATAGTCAAAAGAAAACTAACCTATCCGAGGTGCTACATTTTTCTTCGGGATTGGAAAGCCTTAAACTAATGTCAAGTGCCTAGGGGCCACGGGTCTTTTTTTTTTTTTTCTTAGTCCGGGCCGGTCTTAGTAATTAAACCAGAAATAATTAACAAAACAATCACTATGTAATATTAATACCAGGAAGGATACAGATTTCTTCCTACTAATTAGATACCGCAAGAAATCACAATGTAGTGTGAAGTAAAGCACATTCCCACTTTCCCAGCCCGTTTCAAACTTAATAGAAAATCCATCTAATTAACTTGAAGAAGTTAAGTTACAGTTACGGGTAGCCGAATTTAATTATTAAAGTTTAGATAATCAAGAAACTCATACAGCAGTTTACCTGATCTCATGTCGAAATAAATCAAATTAGGTAAGTACCTACGTATATATGGTTAATATACCTACTTATTTTCATGAATGAAACAAAAAAAAAATCTTCCGATTTTTGCAAATACCTACGTAATTCCGTTAATTAAGTATTTATTATCCTTATTCTATAAGCTTTGAGCTTACTCTATGGTAGATATATTATTATCGCCAAGTCGTGTGTAGGTACTTACCCTTAGTTGTGTACATGTGGCGGGAATGCGCAGGAGTTGCGGGACTTCCCCGACCAAAAACGGTTCGATGGCCACTTTTGACAGCTAATAATTGTTCGCGACAGTGCGTCACCATACAATGTAAATTGTATAGAATCTTTATATTAACTTAACTTCATAGATAGCATATATATTAATAGTACTAGTTAGCATACAAATTGTAATCAAATGATAATTTTGTATGAAAGTCGTAAATACGACCATCAATCGTCTCAATTAGATTATATAGCCAAAATTTTATATTTTTAGTGCGTCCAGGTCATCTAGACCGAGACCTAGCCCTGATATCTAATTACGCAACACATTTTCGATTTGCAATTGAGTCAAATTGGTTTCGTTTGACTAGAATTGCTTTCATAAGTTGTAAATTGAAAGCAATTCTAGTCAAACGAAACCAATTTGACTCAATTGCAAATCGAAAATGTGTTGCGTAATTAGATAGCTGGACCTAACTTCTAGAGAGTTAACACCATGTATAGCTACATATTTACGGGTGTTTATTCATAGTTCAAAATAAATGTAAACATTGCGTAGGTAGTACCTACCTATTTAGAAATAAATAAATCTTAAGAACAGGAAGTGATACACGGCCTTCTATAAGGTAAAGGTGCGCTGTAGCTAAGCTCACGCACCATTATAAGAATTTTTAGTCATCAACATGGAACCTTTAATATAATACATCCACCAGTAGACCTGAAGAGTCCCGAAAATAGCTTCCTGAATACATTAGAAGACTTATCAGTGCAATGGTGTTGTTATTCCCTCTCACAATCAGCCAGTAGTAGTGCAGGACGTCAGCGCCGTCTGAAACAGGAGAGACCTATCCTAATACTGGGATAAACCTGGATACGTATACAACCTCCTTGACCTTCGCATCCAACCAGCCCGTCCGTCACAATAATGTTCTACACTCTAAAATAACAACTAAACAGTAAGTAGGTATCAAACCAAACCTACTTACTTAATATTATTCAGGATTGCGTCAGTTTTGACTTTTGATTTCGACGTCACGTAGGAAGGTACAGTGCGTTCATTATAACTTGACCCGTGACGCGTTGGCTAGTACTGTTCTGTCAGTCGCCATTTTGAACTCTATTAGTATTGAAGGTATTGAAACTAAGCTTGACAAGCAATGGTGTCAACATGACGGCAACGGACAAGTTATAGTGAACGGTCTGGGGGATGCGCTAAGGTACCCCGCGAAATACAAATTTTCTTAAGTTTTTTTGCAATTTGCAAGTCAATGTCAGGTTATATGTTGATTAAAGTATGATTCGCGACCGTCACAAATATTGCTTTACAGAATTATAATCATTAGAATCAGCAATATAACTCCTTAAGTTAGCATAATCCTCAAATGTTATGCTTTCATGAAATAGTCATTCAATAGAATTACATGAACTTAGAGAGTTGTATTGATCATTTTGATGGTTATAATTCTATAAATAAACATTTGATACGGCCGCGAATCTTAATTAGATCAACATACAACATGATACTGACCTGCAAATTGCAAAAAACGTAAGAAAATTTGAATTTCGCGGGCTACCTTGACGCTTTCGGCATAATGGGCGAACGTTAACGTTCTAATCAATTCCAAATAAGGAGGGATAATTTCAGAGGGTAAAAAAAATGTATCACAGGCAGGCAGCAATATCTAAAAACTACATTCAATGATAAATTTGATAAAGGTAATTATGTAATTGATATTTTATCTGCCATCCTTACTAAAAATATCACCTGAACCACCTCTAAAAACGGACAAGTGTACGCAGTTAGGTATCCTATCTTTTTTTACGACAAAACAGATAGGATACCTCGATATAAATATAGGGTATGGAACAAGTACCTAAGTAGTAGGTGTACAATGCAATAAAATGGTAACAAGTAAAAGTTCAAATTACATTTATTTTAGGTTTTTACAATAGTCTCCTCTTATATTAATGTAGGTACATATTTTAAAATTTATCATTGTTTCATAAACTATTGTTCGTAGATGTAACTACTTGCGCACAGTTTTTTTGTAATTTGTAATTTAATATTTTGTAATTTGTCTATTATAAAGAGACGAAACTCTAAACGTCAGCGAATTATAACGTTACAAAATTGAAGAGTACAACTGTGACGTAGCATTACAACTGAAGTGACAGGTATTACGTTTAGTCGATTACTGGACAGCTGTCTCGTCACGTGGTTTTTTTGGTTACCTTTATATAATTAACTACCAAAACATATGGAGTATAAGTACTTTGTAAGTCCTTCGCATCACATCGCATCATACCTAAAACTGTTTTAAGCTATGCTAATTGAAGCCCAGGCACGAAAAGAACTGAGTAATTTTTGACCACGGTTTAGGTTAGGTTAAAGTTGGTGTCTACAAGACAGAAGAGGTTATAAAGTAAGTAACATGAACTTTGTCGAATCAGAAAGCTATCAAAGCCGCTCATTGTAAGTATGTTTTATAGTATTATATTTACTTTACGTTATATAAATTTCTGGTGTAAGTACCTACTTATATACAGGTGAAATTGAATTCATGGGCATCCACATTAAGGGGAAATTGTAAAAAAAAAAATCTGCTGTTCCCTACATTTTGACGAGCTATGCGAACATAAGTAGGGAACAGCTGTTTTTTATTCTCGCGATTTCAGTATTGATCCCATAGTGAAAGTTTGCAGCAGACCAACAGTGGGAAATTTTTAGTCTAATTATGCTAAAAATGGCTGGACGGATTTGGATGACATTTTTGCACATGGGCAGACCATGACCTGGGTTAGGACATAGGAGTTTTATCTTTTTGTCCCGATCCCGATATTCCCACGGGGTCCAGACTTGTGCGGGTGATACCGCGCGGCGCAGCTAGTACCTATCGTTATAAAAAGTTAAGAGGAGACTAAAGCTTCGTGCAGACTAGCGCGACGCGACACCCTTATTGTTCTACCGTAAAATTTTGTTAGTCACGTCGCGCCAGTCTGCATGACGGTTAATTCTTATCGTAGCGGATAGCCTGCACTGTGTAACGAGCGTATGAGGTATTTTCACGACGATAATAACTTGAAAGTTCGTTTTTTAAGTTAAGTTTTAGTCTTGAAAGAATTTTATTTACCTTCGCAAAGGAAATAGGTAGTAAGTTCATCTTTCTTAACGACAGTTCGTCCTTTGGCCTTTGACATTTCTATTTTTATTTACCTTTGATGAAAACAAAACAGTTAGGTACTTAGTCAATAGCTATACCTATAGGTCTGCAAGCTGCAGTGCTACAGTGCTAGCGCGTTGAAGTAACAGACTGTCAGCCGCCCTAACCTAGGCGTTGTGAAAAGTTCACTGGCCGCCGGCGCCTGTGCCGGCCGCCCCACCGGCCACCGACGACATGCCGTGATTACATTGCTGCACTCTTGTAAACACAACTCAAGTGTCTAAAGCTCAATAGGTAGGTACTGTATTTGATGCGAAATAAACAAGTCAACTTGTACCTAGGTTTACTGAAAATTTTCACAAGGGGTTCGGATCTAGGTACATAGTACTATATGCTATTAGTACATTACATTAGTACCTATACGTAGGTATTCAATCCGTGGAATTCATCTTATATTGTAAGTTAGTAGGTACGTAAGTACCAAATAGAATGAGAAGCAAGAATCGGGATCGAGTGAGAAGCACTTCAGAGCGCGAGCGAGCAAGAAAACATGTTATGTATTATTATTTGAACGTCGAATGGGAGAAACCTGCGTGCGGGCCTCACGGGCCCCGCCCCGCCCCCGCGCTTCCCCCGCGCTGCTCCGATCATATGTTCGGCGGCTAGGCGCTTACCGGCGGCTCATTGCGACTCGCGCACTCGCCGTGGTCGCAACACACCGCGCATCGCTCCACGCCGGCCGCTCGCGCACGATCAGCTGTCCGACACAATACGCCGACACCGGCCGCGACGCGAGCTGTCAATAAGCCGCAGTGCGGTGTACCATGGAGCTGCTGTGCGCGGAGCGCGTGAGCCCCGAGAGCAGCGACAGCGCGCGCGCGCCGGCGCCGCGATCGCACCGCGCCGCCGCGCCCGACCCGGTGCTGCTGCGCCGCCGCGTGCTCGACAACCTGCTGCGCACCGAGGAGCGCTACGCCGTCACCGCCAACTACTTCGGCACCGTGCAGGCCGAGGTCACGCCGCACATGCGCCGCCTCGTCGCCGAGTGGATGCTAGAGGTGAGCGCACCCGCGCGCATGCCGCACCCACACCGCTCCATCCGCGGATCGCGCAACCCGAACGATCGCCATTTTGTCTCGTTTTCCGGCCACGTGTAGGTAGTCCCCTGCCGTCGCCGGCGGCACCAGTGGCCCCCGTATGCTCTCGCCACTGTCTGCTGACGGGCCCCCTCACCTCCTTCGCGCCGCCTCTGTGACTCCTCGGCTCCTCGGAGACAGTTCCTCCATTCTAGAGTAGTGGAAGAGTGTTGCATTTGTGTTGTTGCAGGATGGTGTTCATGAAAAACCTCAAGCGATTACGCAGCTATTTCTAAGCTGGACGTTACGACTTTGTTTACACGATCAGCTGATCACTGTTTCGTTCCACATGTTAGAATCTTATAAGAATAACAATAACTATCTACCTACTTTTCGCCGTGAATATCTCGAGAACATGATCAGTGTTTGTCAAAAGCTGAAGATCAGTTTGTTGGTGTAAGTTGTAAGCATGAAGTATGTAGGTACTTAGTTGAGTAAGTCGAGTGAGCGTGCGCAGTGCGGCTGAGTGCGAGGGGCCCCGTCGGCAGCGCAGGCGCGGCGGGCGCGGTCGCCGACCGATGCGACTCCGCTCGTTCTATTTGAATAATCAGCTGATTTTGACACGCACACAGCTGACGCTCCGCTGCGCACTTATCTTTGCTTGTATATGTACATATAAATAATTACTAGCGCGCACACCAACGTCATTGTTCGTATTCAGTGGCCTACATGACGTGTAATTTATTATGATCTTTGCTGATGTAGTTGGTAGGATTTAACTAGTAGTAGGTAGTAAAGATTACTCGCTTAAAGTTCCGGATGTCATAATTTTGCCTAATGTTCTGTGGACCATCCGTAGTAGTAGATGGCATTGTAGGGCGAGTGAGTAGTGCTTAGATGATTGAGCAGTGTTGGTCGCCACGTGGAGCCGGCCGGCGCGCTGACGTCACGCACGGCGCGCGCCGGCACCACGCACATGCGCGCATGGTCTCACGGCGCACGGCAGCCGGCGCAGTCGCCACCTCGGCTCACCTCGTGCTTGCACTTAAACTAGTCGCATACCGACGTTTCAGCACAAGCAGACCGAAACGATCCTCACAGTCTGTCGGGTCAATGACATCACCAACGTGCTCGCATTAACTTTTATGTTTAATCATCAAGCGCACCCAAAAAGCATTACATATTATGACGATCCAAGGATTGTGCACGGAATCGGTATTATTACATTTTGTAACCCACTATCTAAATAACGATCGCAACTTTTTATATCAGTTCTTTTATATCTACCTAAGTAAATGTGTGTTAAAACGACGTAGGATGACCACGATCCGGCAAATGTCGGCCGTGGATCTTACTGAAATAACCAGTGATAGGTATTACGATAATCACTTTGTTTTATAGCCGCCTGGGCCATTCATTAGACCCTCGCTCGTTATGCTTCGACAATTACCAATGTAAAGAACGAACTTACCAAGTCACTTAATTATTTTTCTCATTCTGTAATCGTTTTTTATCTATTCGGTTATTACGAGTTGTCCTTTATTTGGGCTTCTTCTGGTGCACTCGTAGAATGCATGGAAAATGATATTGTTAGATAGATAACTCCTATGAATCAGGATATAGTCGGTTGAGATAGTTAATTACCTATGGGCGAGGTAGAGCGTGAGAGTCTGAGCGGTATGCAACGGGCTATGCGTTATACCTAGTAGGTACATGTTTTGTTTTCACGGTGATACGATTGGATCCGTGCCGGTTCGCGAGTCGCGTTACCGTGCGAAACTATGCCGGTAACAATCTGCGACGTTCCGTCTCTCATGACACTCTCTAACTAGGTACCTACTTAGTTTATGACTACTTTGGAACCGCCTCCTTTCGCTTTTCCCTGCTTTCCATTTTACGGTACCTACGTTTATGGAAATGATTTGATTTTACTTTGACCCTTCACAATATATCCAGCACCATGTAACGTATTCATATGTAAAGTTTCAAGCGTTATCTGCTCAACAGTAGGTATCGCAATGTTTTAATTAAAATTTATAAATGTTGAACAAGGAAAGACACCACTTTTGTGTTTGTAGCGATTATTGCTCCGCGTGATCCAGACTTTAGGGTCCCGTAACCAAATGTTTCCGGGTCTCATTGGCACAGCATCTTTCAATTAAGTAGGTAACAAGAATATCAAGATGCCCAACTTATATCCCTAAATTCAGTAGTTGTGTTAAATGGTTCCATTATTGGTTCACAACACGAACAGTTCCGGCCCTAGTCCAGCACGTTCAGGAACCATTAACGTTGATAAGGAACGTATAACTGCTGCAGGAAAGTAACGCGCGCTGTATTTATCGCAATAAGTGTGTATTTCCATTTTATATATAGGTTATCAGGAATTCCGGATGATAAACTAAGCAATGGCCTGGGCGCGGTACCACCGTGTAGGTTCTTAGAAACAAAACAGTTGGTCCGTTCAAAGTTTATTAACATTGTTCTATTTTGCAGGTATGTGAAGACCAGGGGTGCCAGGAGGAGGTGTTCCCGCTTGCTATCTCGTACTTGGATCGGTTCCTGAGCACGTGCGCCGTCAGTAAGAACCAGGTGCAGCTGCTGGGCACGGCGTGTTTGCTGCTGGCGTCCAAGCTGCGCGAGCCCGGCGCGCGCGCTCTGCCCGCTGAGCTCCTCGTCTTCTACACCGCCAACAGTATCACACTCACCGACCTATGCGTAAGTACCTATAATTTTAGCCTTTAATCCAATAGGTATGAGCAGCTATCACGCCAGCACATGATAATACAACGTGCTACCTGCCGTGCCATCGACGGTTCAATCAATATATTCGTTGCGTAGCGCTAATTACATCAATAGCACTCGGAGTATGCGTCCGGCGTTCCGCACACTGCCATATGAAGTAATATGAAGATTTAATTAACTTTCTTCGTCTCGGGAAACAGCTGATCTCATTAATCATGCAGTTTCGTGTGGGTGAGTTTTTGCATTGCACACGCGCATGCACTAATTTTGCAGTTAGCTCTTCTAGGTGGTTTCGTGTCGTTCACTCTGCTGATTTCTAAATCATTCGCGCTCTGAACATCCGCGAGAGATTGGAATTCCAATTTTATGTCGGAACATTAATTATATCTATGGAGTGATCGACTGTAGGCGCTTCGCCGACTTTATGATTTGTGATTTATGTACCTACCTGTCATGTCGTCCATGTGAACTAAATTAGCTATTCTTTGCGTAAGGTGACTAATAGAATTAAAAATAAAGATTTACGTTTGTTACATTCATAGAGTATGTCGGTGACTAAACGAAACACTACAGATATAAATAACTAGCCTCCTATTATTAGCCACACTCTTAAATCCAAAATAAATAAAAGGTCAAGACCGATTCGAAGTCGTGTGCGGTGTGGGATACCAGTGTTTCCTACTGGTGTCGGGTGTTTTGATACCAACATTAACTAAACGTAATTATTGTTTTTTCCTTGTTTTGTGTTTATCGCCACTTTGGTTGGCACATATTCTATAAAAAATAATAGTTAGCAAACCGCAAAAAGGCATGTGCAGACCAGCGCGACTTGTCGCGCGACGCGACACCGGTAATTGTTATACTGTGAAGTTTTCTTAGAAATTGTGTTGTTCGTGTCGCGTCGCGCGACAAGTCGCGCTGGTCTGCACAAGCCTAAATGCGAACCGTTCATCCGTATTTACAGAAAGATTACGTTATGTATTATGTTATGTAACAGGCTGTTTATTGGTTTAATTAAGTAGGTAAACGTTTCAAGACTTTAACTTAGATTTTAGGTTTGCGTAAAGGATGTAGGGAAATGCTATTGGAAAAAGTTAATCAAGTAAGATATTAATAAGTTACGGTATAATATTACGTTTTAATTGTCCAGCTGTCATAGTACCGACACTGACACAGCTCGTACCGTTCTCTGAGCAAACCATTACTCATTATAGTCTTGCGTAGTGTCTAGCAATATTTTACTCACGTGGACAACTTTCCTAATCTTAATAAAGGGCATTGGCATTTAGGTTTCTTTGGCTTATCTATTTCAATAATTCAATACCGTTACGAACAGTAAGGTTTAGCGTGACTGGCGTCGCCAGTTGGGCAGGAATTGAAGCCGAGCGTCATTATTTCATGAATAGTAGGTATTTGCATTGAATATAACGTATTACGTGGCTGTGCGCTGCATTTCGGGCGCGGCGCGGCCACCCGCCGGGGCCCCGTCCGTCGCCTCTCGTCCCGTAGATAATAAGTGCACACATTTTCGCGCGTCATAATATACACGACTCGTTCTGTCCGCGATGCAAGTGCATTCCGCGCTCTGCACTTGTAGTTTGTACCAGTATTTAGTAACGGCAATTTCACAATTGGGTATTAATAATTTAAGTATTGATTTATTCGTAGCAAGTACTTAACATAATGTTCTGTACTTACTGAGTACCAAAGCTTGCTCTAAATTAGGGCGCTGGTAATCGTCCATACGAAATGATTGTAATTATACGACATACCGTAGGTGCGTATGGCGAGCGGTGGTCGTGGAATGCGACGGGTCGCGCAGGCGCGGTCTGGGAGAGGGCTGCCCTCGGACAGTGTCCCCTAACGAGCCGACGGACTTCTCGGAAGAACCGCCGAACGAGGCTCGCGTTTCAATCAGACCAATTACAGGCGAAGCACGCGGCTTATTTTTTCTCACGCGCCGCAAGCGACTGCTCACCTAATCTCATCTCACGAAACTCGCCGGATCGACACCGAGCTCGTAAATGGATCGCACGTTCAAATTGACTAGGTATTTTTAATTTTTCACGATTGAATTTTTTACACGTTAGTCGTGAGTGGGACTCCGCAAATGTTCATCTGCTATATACGCGTTATGTTAATTCACTGACACTGAGTCATGCCGTTCATCACTGCCAATACCAGTTAAAGGTATCGCGTTTTAGTATCAATAATAAATAAATTGTTCATGATACTTACGATATTCAACCATACTCGGTTAACATAAAATAAAATGATAATTTACTCACATTTGTGTACCTACCATACATATCGATTGCATGGCCAACCTGTAAATTCAATAACGTACCCAAAATTTTTTTTGGAAAAGAATTAGTTTTGTAATATAATATACATTTAAGCAGACATTCGGTACGTTGTAGATAATTTCCCATTTTGTACCTTTAGTCAAGCAAATCTCTGTAGAACAGGTAAAATCGGCTTCGTAGCACTTTCGTAGACCCGCTACGAAATATCGTAGACGCTTGAATTAAGCCAATCATCAACATTTTTGTGATAATTTTGGTGTCGATAATGAAAAAAACGACCGATTGCACTTCATTATAATCATCGGTTTATCAATTCTTTGGAATCTTCCGCATATTATTATCGCAATAACTGTACCTGCAAATAATACATACGTAGAGTACTAAAAATATGCTCATCTTATAACCACTCATCCAAGTGTAGCTAATAGAAGTCTGCGCCAATTAATTAGGTTTTTATCTAAATCTAAGTCTACTCGATGGAGGCTGGTGTATTAACCTGTGGATGTTTTTCTACGTCTACGATTTTTAATGTCGGAGATATCTGTAAAGTGTGGAGAACTATGTGTGTTGACAACGTGTATCGTAGAGGAGTGTGAGTGAACAATCGGTTAGATTTGATTGTTGAGGTTGTTGGCGGTTGGTCGGCGCGGCGGCGCGGGCGCAAGGCTGGAGCAAAAAGAGCACGTTCCCGGCATCCGAGCGGCTGTAATGCGGGGCTCTCGGTGTCGAGCGCCCTGGCCGCGCCCGCGCCGCACCGCTCAGCGCTCGCCCATAAAACCTGCGCGTTCTCACATCCACACTCCCACTGTAAACGTTTATTATAATTGAAGCATAAGTTTACGAGCGCGGTGCCAGTTTGTCAAAAGACTATTCAATATTGCTTTTACGGTTAAAATGTAACTTTAATAAGAACTATTACAAGCATAATCAAGTTCGATACCATAAAATTAATATTCGATGTTTAATTGTGGTGCAGACCGTACAATTTTAGAAGGGAATTTACGAGTTAGTTATTAGGAGCTACCCTATTTAAAGTTCTAATAATAAATGTTGGAATGCTATAATCTGTTAAAGGAAATTATTGTTTAGAATATGAGGAATGAGCATATTAGCACGAACGCGCGTTGTTTGCCGATCTCACGGCGCGGGCGCTGCTTGTTTCCGGTGCAAATGCAACTTCCCCCGCGAAGTAAGAACTAATGCGACAGAACAAAACGACTACTTGTGAGCACTGCCTATGTAACTATATGTACTTTCTAAACACCATTATATGTAAGTATAGTTGTTACTAGGTATTGGCAGAACGACTTCAGTTATACACGTCCACTATTTATTTATGTCATAATTATCTAATACGTTTACAGTTACAATGTTTGTTACAAAGTTACAACTGGTTGTTAATATTATAACCTGCTGTAGTGGTAGAGGGATTGGTGTCCAATAAATTAAAAAATATACCTACGTAACTTTCAGAATCAACCTTAACTAAAGCTCTGCTTTTAGTATAATCAAATGTCGAACCACTGATGATCGAATCTGAACAATGACTTTTCTCTTAAAGTTTTTACTAAGGTTTGTTGTTAAAACGCTGTTTCTCATGCAAAATACGTGACCCCTCTCTGTGTATCGATTAGTAAAGCAACTCGTATCCTTTGCACCCAAAAAGTTGATTTGCCCAGCTATTGAAAAGACGGAGAACCAGTCGCATTCCTCTCGGGTCGAAAACTTCATGAAGCTTCCCAATCGGCTTTACTTTGTTCCTTTTAGCCGAAGTCCGCGACCTCTTTCGCATTATGATCAGAAAAAGATCAGTCACTCAGATAACTGCATTTGTAGTATGAGTGTATGACACCTAGGCTAGAACAGAAATTGTGTTAACGAGCGCGTGCGCAGATAACCTCAGTGCACACGAGTGAAGGTGCAGCGCGCAGCCGCGCCGCGCCGCCGATGACGCCCCGTTAGAAAATTGTGTCACTTAGCTCGCTTAATAACATCACGCCCATATACCTACGTCGCTTGCAAAGGATTGTACTCGACGAGTTTCCGTATACTTGCTCCAATACTGTCAATCTGTATGCAATAAACCTATATTGCTCCTTAATCGTAAAGACTATAGTTTGAGCAGCAATTATTCTACAATTCACCACTAAACGATACCTTCAACGGTAATAAAATTCCAATGGGTACTTGTTGAACAACTCGTCCTATGCGGGCGGTGGCCGTGAGCAAAGAAAAAATGAAAATTTTGTGGTTAGGAGCATCGCGATGTGGACCGCGGCCTGGGAGCCGGAGTCGTGCCCATTGTGCTGCCTCGGGCCGTCACTCGACTATCCACGTAAACACCCGTCATGGTAACGACACTACATAATCAGTTTTATTACCAATTTTCAATAAGCAATTATGAGCTTATTAAACTATGCTAACATTGTATAATGTATTGCATAATGTCACCTTATCGCTTTGTACATACGCCGGGACTTGTAACTGTCAATATAATCATTTTACAGGAATGCGCTGATGGTTATAATGTCTTACGTAAGAATTACGATATCGTACATGCCTAACACGTTTAGTACGCTCACAGCAAATTTTGTATTCAATACTGCGCTCCTGAGGTTTTCATCGATGACTGTCTCCAATTAGGTACAGTAATAATAATCTTATGCTACTCAGGCTGAGTTATTCCATAGGGTCTAACGGTCGAGTCTCAAAGCAGTTGTCCACGTTCATAACGCATAAATATTTCGATACATCATTACTTTTTAATAACCTCCGGTAAGTCTGCGTGTTCCCATCCGCATCTGGAAAATTCCGAAGTTGTTTAGTCTCATGAGCCTAGTGGCCACGCGACACCGAGCTCATTGTTTGATTCTAATAGCGGCGCAGTCACACCGTTCGATGAAATTGGATAAAGCATGGGAACCGAGTGTGGAATTCAGCGAGTGTGTTGCGGGCAACGAGGGCTGTTTGCATAGCTCGCTTTATTGGCTGTAACGTGGTTCGATAACTGCTGCGGCCGCCGCACCCGGCCGCCGCCGCCGCCCGGCCTCCGCCACTCTAATGAACACTCGCCTGCAACTTTACGAGCTGCATTCCATCCGTCTCGGGTGGACCGATTCCACACAAGTGTGTTGTGTACACACGCTGCTCCACCACACCGGTACACACGCGAATCGCTCAGCTAATTTATGAGATCAGCTGATAGGGGCTCAGAACATAGACACCAATAAAAATCAAACTTATTGTTTTCGAAATAATGTCAATCCAATAGATCTGTGTATCCGTCTCCTCCGTCTACATTTGCGGTGAAGATTTTATGAATGCATTGTTTTCGAAGAGCTTTTAACCGGTCGCAAGTGAAACGATAGAGCGAATATTTTCATTTCGCGGTCGACCCGCATACTGGCGTTGCTAACCGCTTTTACTCACCTACTCTTTTTAGCTTCTATGTCAATGCGTTATAAATATTGTTCTTCATTGGCAAATGCTCCTATTCATACTTATTTATTAAATCTGATAGCGTCATTGTAACGTCGTGTTGCACACTCTCACACATACACAGTACCAATTTAATTCGACTTCCAGTGATGATACTTCATTCATTCATAAACATGATACGCGGAGAATCTGTATGCCCTAACTGCTATCCCTTGCTGATCAAATGCCGACTCTAAGCTCATCGAAATGAGAAGTATAGTCGGTCGAGTGAAAAGTAACAGCCGTGCCGCCACGGTCGACCCCGCCGATTGAGTTAAGTAAACATCGAGTATTATCTGTCAACGGACATGCAACGCGTACTTACATGTACGAGTGTGTACGTACACAAAATAATCAACTTATTCATGAAACGGCCGTCCAAATATTAGGGATATTCTGCCCCGTTTCTTCGTTCTTATAGATTCAGCACGAATTTGTTATACCTACATCATACGACAAGCTTGATACAACAAAGTTGTTTTTAATCTAGGTCAACTGTAGCTTGGTTCTCGAAAGATAACGACTTGATAATGTTGAACAGGTTTGTCGTCATTGATTTGCCATTTGTTTTATAGGAGGCTACGCTTGACAAGAGCTTTATTTTTGGGGTTACATCGGTACTTACCAATAATAAAGCGATATTTATGTAGAATGGCATGTCACCTCTCTAAACCACAATATTAAAGTTCAAAATATAGGTACATCCTTAAATTCACCACATATCGTTAAAGCAGAGCTTTCATACAAATATACCAAACTCGACAACAACGTTTTAGTTTGGAATAATCTTGTTAAAGACACGGTAGGTATGTGTGTACTGTATAATATGTGTTGAACTTGTCGATACAAAGACTAATGGTTGGCACGTAAGTAACTTTGTTTCCAAATGAGACTAAACAAAACATGAACTAAAACTGTAACATTGTTCATTTGATTGCACAACACAGCAGCGGGGCCTACCTACGCTCCGTTCCGGGAAGTCGAGCAAAACTCGGCGAGTTAGTGATTATAGCGGCGGATGTGGCGACAGGAATGCTATTTTACTATCCAAGCGCACCGATATTGACCTTTCTGGTGTAATGATGACCGATAAATCTTCTATTTATAAAGCACTTGATGAATGTGTTGTTTCATTGTCAACAGAGTTGGGAGCTACTGGTGCTGTCAAAGTTAAAGTGGGACGTTGCGGGAGTGACCGCGCACGACTTTCTGCAACTGCTGCTGTCGCGGCTGCCGCTGCGGGGTTTCGTCAACACCGAGATGGTGCACAGGCATGCACAGACCTTCATCTCGCTCGCTGCCAGAGGTACGCATTCCTTACACTTCCTGTGCCTAAATATAACTATAGGGATGATGTCAGCTGATACTCGGCCGTCAAAACCAGTCCGCATCAAATACACAAACGGAAGGGTCACTTAATCCTCGTTATTAAAAATCGCCACTTAAGATAAAAAGCCTCAAAAGAATTTAAGTTAAAAAATATGTTGCGTGCTTACTTGTTACAATGTCGGGCTGTCGAAGTATCATGTGTTCCATAGATAGTTCACTTGTCTTGAATGAGAATGTAACGTTTTGTTTGCAACGGCAGACGGTAATTAGCATCTAGATACCACGTCATGTCACGACAATGTCGTCTTGCGCTGCGGGCCGCGTTGGTCTATGGACACATGTCACTGAACCTACACTTTAGAATACTCTACTTTCCTTGCGGCTACTTTCTATTCATTTTTCTGTTGTTACCCAACTTTATGCAACCGAAGAATTCCATAGTGACGTGTGTATGATTAATTTCTCTGCATTTGGTATCGACCGTGTTAAGGCTCGTGCAGACCAGTGCGACGCGACGGCGAGACGCGACTCAAACAATGCAATAAAAAAACTTTACGGTATAACAATAACCGGCGTCGCGCTGGTCTGCACAAGGCTTTACAGTTTTATCACTAATATAGATAAATTACAATTACAGCTGTTATTCATGGCCTCTTTGCTTCCTTACGTAGGTACCTATCCAATGAAAACAGGATTATAAAAAGGCCTAAACTTGTTTATTGGGTAACTGGATATCTAATCCCTATTTATTACTAAGAATGGTTAGGTTATGGTGTTCTTGGTGTAGGTCAATTTATTAGTGGAGAAGATGGTTATCGTTCGCCGGCGGCTAGCAGAAAGCGTAGCGAGATGTGAATAGGTTTGTTTACAGTGAGGGCTATGCGCGGCGAGGGCGCGAGGGCGAGGGCGGCGTGTGTGTGTCCTGGCAGCGGCCGCGCCGGCGCCTCCCACGCCGCTCGCCTGAGCGCATTCCAGCACGCCTCGGGACTCCGGCCCCCGCGCCGCCACCGCCCCCCCGCTACCCTCATGGGATCATATGTTTTTGTGCAACGGTTTTTGTTGTTCGCCGCCGCTGTCGTATTGTTTTTTGTTCAAGAAGTTCACGCTCCAGCTCTTTTATTTCACTTGCTTCTCGGATATCATCTCTCAGTTGAGTTCGAGGCGAATTAAATCTCCTCCGCTAATGTAGCCAACCGAGTGCGCAACATTACACATTTCCATTTATGAAATATTGATGATCTTGAAACTTCGAGCTAATTCAGGAATACCGCAGTACTCATGTCACCATAAAATGAAAGCTACAAAAGGCCCATTATCTTTGATGGATTGTGAATAATAATACCACGGGTATATTTCTGTGTAAAGAGCGTATGTGTGACGTGTGTGTACCCTACCCTCCAGCGGTGAGATCGCGTAGACTTGACGTTTCGCGGTATCGAGCGAGCCCGCATTATGTATCATTATTTGAATGGCACAATTTACTCTGGAATCATAACTCGTCGGGATATTAAATTTGTAATGGGTTATTTTAATGCTGACAACTCGCGCCGGCCTCTCCCGATGATGATGATAAGTTATACATTATTTTTTGTTGTCGTGTCTCCTCGTTTGGGGTTATTTTTGCAAGTCTGAGTACAGAAAGGTCGAGCAATAGGAAAGTAGTTGTCTCATAGGTACAATGCGAGGTGTGACACCAGCCTTTATTGCGTGCGTCAAGTATCTTATCTGCGTCGGACGTTTTCTTTCACATGTGAGCGCTTCGCATAGGATAGCAATCGTCGCCGACGATGTCGCGGGGGCCGCGCGGTATTTGTTCCGGTGGGCAATGAATGCCGCGTGTAGTATTTCCGCTAGCGATGCCCGATTATAGATAAATCGATTAAATCTTCAAGTAAATAACCAGTTGTTCACATGACTAGCTTTCACGGCCTTTTTGTGCGTCAATCAATTAAAATGCAATGCCATAGCAAGAACACGCCAGTGTCTATCCGAAAAGTTGTCGAATATGTAATAATTTTGAGCCATTTCAGTCCACTTCCAAACGAATAGGTATACACTACCTACGAGTAGTCCGGCCTTGTGGGATCGTTCACCTCGCGAATCGACTATTGCGCGTGCTACAAGTACCTGTGCTGACTGCCGACGACACCTATTACATGTACTTAATTTTCAAGGGCAAAAATAATGATCATTATGTCACTGGTCGTCGTCATTAATCGCCAAATTTAGGATTGACTACACATTGCACCTTACCACATAAGTGACAAAAAAGTTTTAACAGCTCACTATTAAGAATCAGCCGTCAATTTAGTATAGGAATAATTAATATCACTTTTCGAATAATGAAGTTTTAAAGTGATACAGAATCGAGAAACGGAAGTATCACCGTGCGTAGACAGGCCATACTTGGCCACGGACTGTCTACAAGGGGACGTCACTGAACACCATTTATTAATTTACATACACACCAAAGTGCGGTGGGACCGTCGCTGCGCCACTTCCTCTAGAAAGTGTACATTAGTGATATTAGCTCGTGACGAAGCAGTCGCGTCACGACTAATAAGGACGGTCTCACTTCCGCTACGTGTGTGTCCTGTACGAGCAGCGCTGATGTACCTAGGACGTCTAGGTACTGTGCAGTCATCACACTCGCTATCAGAGTGGCTGTTGATCTTGATGCGCTCGTGACAAAGGGGCTGGTCGTCGCAGGTCGGCAGCGCTCGCCTCGGACGCGCACCGGGTACTGCGCTGTTTGATTAACATCAGATTATGCAAATACCCCGAGTGAGCGGCCGCTTTCGTTGTTTCATCTCTCTCTTTTTATTCGTTCCCTCTGCCCGTTCCCTTTATCTCGGGTATGCCGACATGCAAATAAATAAAAAAAATGAAAATAAATCTTTTAAATGAGCTGAAAGAGTGTTCGATATCCATACATTGGTTGGTATAATAGAGTCTACTTAATGATGAATGGAGGGCTCTTGTAGGCTTCACTCGCATTGTTCGGCGTCTTCGAGTTAGTGGGCATTTGTGGTTCCTCGCTGAGGTTCTTATCTCACTCTTGTAATAGCGTGGGAACGAATTTTATAATTCGCTTCGACGATCAGTAAAAGCTTACTATTAACATAATTATCGAATTAAAGCTACGGCTTATTAAAAGTTGGATTAGTACATAAGTCGGCAAGGTCAGGCAGCTGATTTTCCTGCTTCATTATGTTATCAAGTGAAGCAGCTATGTGTGGTGAACTCAATAACTACTGATAAACAGCATTGAAATATGTAGCATGTATGTGAGTCTTGATTTTTTACAAAACGAATGTTTGAAACGAAATTTCAAGTTTTTTTGAAAGACTGCTTGCTTCATTAGTTTCAGCATAGTTTGAAAACAAAGAACTCACTGGCAAGTACCTTCACACCTACACTACAATTGATTGTGTAAATTAACGATGATGACGCGGAAATCAAAGTAGGTAGATGAATTAAATCTACGATAAGGGTTACGATACGGTTTGTTCGAGATAGGTACCATGCGCAATTCAATAAAATATCACACTCAATGCATTGAATTGCTCTTACCTAAAAAGAACATAAGGGTAGGTAATGTAATGAGAGTGATCCATGAAAATATACTAGCAATAAATACGTAATATACTTTTAACTTGTCAGTTTTTCGTGATGATAATTACAGTTTGTGTCTTCTTCCTGCCTGATATTCTTGTTCGTGTAGGTATTTCATACAAAACACAGCCAGTGTTCGTTCAAGATCAGCTTAAGTACGTGCACATATATGATGTATGTTGGTATAATGGTTTTGCCAAAGTAAGCCCGTGAGAAATATTCAAGTGAGGCGAAGGAGCGAGCCTGTGGAATGCGGCCGCGAGGGCGGGTGCCGGCTCCTTTGAGGCTGCACTCTCCGCAGGAGACTGACAACCTGCGAGAGAGAGAAAGGAACATTTCTTTTGCCGGATATGCCCCGCTCCTCTAGCCTCTACGGCCGACGATCACCGTATTCGCATCGTCTGCGGACATCGCCTACATGAAAAGCTAATGCGCTACACTTTATGTAGGTACCTCCAATTTTAACATTCAGTTGTGAATGCAATAAGGAAGCACTGTAGGAAAATTTATTTTAAATTAGCTGCTAAGCGGATCCAGGTCCTATTGCGGTTTTAATAAACAACGGTCTCTTGTTTTAATTAAATAATCAGAGCGCTGAAATAACGGACATTTTAATTGATGTAACATAGAGCTTGGTGGATTGATGATGTATTAATAAATATGGTTAATACTTTTTGTACCTATTTAGTCTGTATATTTACGGAGTGTTGTTTATTTGTTGCAGATTACGAGTTTACGTTGTACTCTGCGAGCACGCTGGCGTCGTGCAGCATCGCGGCGGCGCTGCGCGGGCTCGGCCTCGACGGCCATCTGGCGCGCCTGCACGAACTCACGCGCATCGATTTGGTAAGTTTCTATCAATTACTTACTAACGTACTTAGCAAGTCTATTTAGAAACTACTAGTTTACACATCAGAATTGTGAATTGAATACTACCGTCGAATGTTTTGGGTTTACAAACTTCCTGCTGTAGCTTAGCTTGTCCAATCTAAGCATGGACACGATGTCTAGTGTCAACCTTGTGAGCTGAGTAGGTAATGTACAATGTGCTGACGTTCAATTATTGTTACAGGACTGCCTCCAGACATGCCTTGAGCAGATCGAGGAGATGGTGCAGAACATGATCGAGGAGCGCAGCGGAACTGTCCCAAACGGGGCGGCGCGGGAGGCCGCGGGCTGGACGCCGCCGCCGACGCAGGACAAGGCGCACAGTAACGCCGCCACGCCCACCGATGTGCGCGACGTGCACTTCTGAACCACCCTAACGTCGCCTGACGTCGGCTGACGTGTACCGCCGCGGCCGGCGCGACGATTGCTTTAATTACGGTGCATTAGTACGAAAATACTTTAAACTAACATGTTCGAGATGCCCGTGATCAAGGACTGAACCCAAGACTGACAATCATATGTCTCTAACGTAGATAATTTGTACGTATCTTACTAATCGCAACTTGCGCATACATAATAAATAAGTGTAAGCCCTGCGTGCTACTGTAATTTGCCTCTAGTCTGTGCGTTCACTAAAACTGTTTTGCATTGAACGAGTTTACTTTAGATAAAACTTTCAGTTCTAGTATATACAGTTCTTGAAATTACAATCTACCTCTTAATAATTTAAGCTTCAATTTCACCTGCCGAGAACTCTTATAAATCTGTAATAGTTTGCCAATAAAATAGCTGTTACAAATAGTCATTACCTTGTTACATGTTCGTATGGGACCAAAGTTAGCTTCACATTTTTTCTTATTTTATAGCATGAACTGACTCAATCCTTCAGTTATTTTGTAGTAGTTTTATGCAAGTATTTAACGTATGTTAGAAGGACATATTTCTCAGCTGATTCAATCACTGTTAGTAACAGCAAGCCAAGGTACAATCCCTTAAACTTTTACTCACTTCCAATCAACCATTTTAGAAGTTCAAATTAATAACTTTTGTTTTTATCAATATTCACCTTTTGACTAGCGAAATTCTTGCAGGAATAACAAATTACATCAGATTTATGTTATTGTATCGGGGGAAGGCAATTAATTACGCTTGTGTATTGTAAAAACTAATATAACGTTCATTTATATTTATAACACACTACGGAGTCAGAACTATGTATAAAATTAACCGTGCAACTGCAAATATTTACATGAATAAAAAATAGGTAATAATGTAGACAAGGGGCTGTATATTATTGTTTTGATATTGCACTTTAAAACTTGTGTATGTAAGCAAATTGATTTATTACCTTTGTTCCTTACATAATTAGTTCATAAAATATTGTGATAAGTGTTATAAATTATAATTTAACTTCGTATCATAGTCACTTCCAGTCATAATATGTTAACTTAGAAGTACTATGCGAAACCATTTCGGATTATTGCTAAACGAAAATCAAAAAAACAATGTGATCCATGTTTAAGATGTTTAGGTTAGCACTTAGTTATTAAACCACGCGATTGTTCCTATGTTTGAACCGTCAGAACTAAACATACATGCAATAGTCATCAAGTTCCACTATTTGTACTTAATGTTTCGACTAGACTAATTAATTATCGAAGCGCGTAACTTTAATTAAAAATTGTGATACAATATCTTCATATTTAGTTAGGTATAAACGTATGTGTTAATTATTTGAGTACGGGTGGCGTCGGCAGAAGTAAACAGTGAGTGCTGGTTAAAAATTAAATTAGTTTATATTAATTACAATTTAAGTTAGTTATCTGCACTCTGATAATTACGTGCACATTAAGTTTTTTATAGTTGTATATAAAGTGAACAAGAAATCACTCCAATGTCTTCCATGAGGATGTGAAAGCCGGGCAGAATGTTGAAGTGTCTCGTGAATTACGTTTAGTTAGGTATTGCGTTTATATTTTTATAGTTTTCGTACTTCTTGTTATATCACATACGCCTGATTGTTCGTACAGAATAGAAATTTAACTATTTAGGATCTGGTGTTGATGTAAATATTTTAGATTAACATGTAAATATAGTATAATACTATAATATAATACTACATAGATATGCTGTAAGCATGTGGTGCCATAAGTTACACTACTAAACAAGTATTTTTATTAAAGAACTTATATTGATTTAGTATCTCAGAGACTTGATACACTACCTTCAAATATTTAAATAACTGTATTTGATTAGCGATACCCTTCAATGCAAAAATATATATTTTATTTGCACAAACTTGGTTGTGGAGTAGTATCATACCTAATGTTTAGGTATCTCAATAGTAAATACAGTGTCAGACATGAATACTGCCTAATAGAAATATATGCTTAATATATTAGCTTGTATATAAAATTATGTGGGAAAACATACGCATTACGAAGTTAGTCTTATTTAATACTATTTGGCTTTTGGACTGGCTTGTTCGAAATAGTGTAAGAAATTTAGTATGTTTATTATGAACTTAGATTATTAAATGTTAAGGAAAATTGTATTTTCCTATAATGCGATTTATAACAGAGGATAAAATGCTACAGGGCTACTCAGCTCAAATGGAGGTGAGCTTTGAGCGATTTATACGAATATACTTTAATAATATCATAAGGACCAAAATTCTAAAAGTAATTATGACAAGAACATTTTCATTACTTTGATTTTATATTGTGATTTACTATATTTAAGTGACATATTGGATTATAGTAGCAATTAAGTTGTTGAGAGTGTAAATATCTAAAGAAAAAGTAATAAAAAATTCAAAATATACAACTATGTTCTCATTTCATAAAAACATGCCGTATCCTTTTTACAGCTACCAAGCAACACAAATAATAGGTAGCACACGAGTAGGTACCGAACTAAATAGCAAGCTCTCCAATACAAATATTTCTTTAGAAAATGATTAAATCATAATGATCACCACAATCTTTGTGATTGCCTAACCTTTTAACATGATGAAAGCTATGTTGTATAGTTTTATATCAATGGAAAGATGACATAATCGTAACTAATGTTTTAAATGCGAAAGTGAGTTGATCTGTTTGTTACGCTAAAACGGCTAAACGGATTTGGATGCAATTTGGCACATGGGTTCACCATGACCTAGGTTAGGACATACAAGTACTTTTTATGCCGATATTCCAACGGGATCGAGGCTGATGCGGAAACTGCGGGGCGCAGCTAGTTCTCATATAAACGCAACTAAGTAGCAGAAATGATTGAGCATCGTTTAAATTACACAAGGATATCAAAGAAACAAAATATCAAATGAACTTTGTTTAATCAAGAAACAAATTTACAAATTCAATATACAAGGATCCTTATTCACATAGAATCCGTTGATTATATACATAAATTATACAGGTTCCGAATTTTAATAATACATGTTACAAGTGTGAGCAGCTAACGTGAACTACGATAACATTTACATTATGACCTATGAATGAAAAGGCACGATACGATTTAATCCTTTGGAAAATATCAATTTCATAAATTAACAAATGATGTCATCAATTGTGGGTGTCAATGACATCTCAATTTTAATTAAAAAACAATAATAATATAACAAGAAAAGATAAAAACATAAAATTAATAAATAGGATAGTTTAGTGGAACAATTCTTCGCGTCTAGGTTAGGCATCACTAATATTAATACATTAATTTGCCTACAACGAAAATGTGGGAGGTAAGACAAAGAAAATAGGTAAGATTGATGAAGGAATGCATTAAGCTCAACAGTTAATGAAGTATTTCGTCGTTCGTTCGTACTTGCCAATCTAATTTTCTTATGTCCGATATGCTTTTATATGGATTGAGACCTTTCACGCACTAATTTGCAAGAATTGTGCTTTACAGGTCATTTTTTAAACAAACCCAATTGCATGACATAAGAATCGTATATAATACCAGACCATTAATTTAAAGGTAACTATCTAATTTATTGTACAAGGTTACATTTGGAAGAGATATAGTGTGAAGGAATTGTCGAAAGAAAAAGATCGATCTGGTAAAATTGTATGTTTCGTTGGCAAGTTTCTAAGGGCACAATTTACAACTAAATGTTTAGCGAAACATTTGAAAATTGTGATGTGCAGAGTGGTGGCTCTTTTGATAAATGCAATTAAAAGCAGAGAGGACTATTTTCAACAGGGGTGGCTAGTCTCTTACCCACAAGGAAGTGTGTCTGTATGTTTCCTAAGTAACTTCGTCGACGACTTCGCGGACGGCTGGCTTCAACCTCACTATTAATATAACCTATACAATAAATGCGCGACTCACATATGGACTACTTTTGGTGTACTTTTCCCTCGGAGCCAGTTTAGTAGCACAGTTGACGTGCTCTGGGAATCTCGAGCTGAAAACAAAAGAAAGTTATAATAGTAGCTTTGCCCAGGAAATCATGTTAATGGGAGGTAAGCACAAGAGTTCACGGGCAATCCAACTAAACACGACCGTACCGTAAATTCAAAAAAATCCAATAATTGAATTCAGATTGAATAAAGGAGTTAAAATAACCATTTCTATTGCATACATCATAATTAAATCTTGGAGTTTAATTTGAAGGTAAGCCACAAAAAGCAAAGGGCCCAGGAATCCCAAAGATTTTAGGGAAACAAGATGAGCCCATGTTGCAACATTCGTTGCATCTTGTTTTCCTTTGTTTTGTTTCAGAGTAATATGTGGAAGTTATGAGCTTCAACCTACCCTAACCTAACATAATTTTGAAATGCAGTATATAGCTGCTTCTCCAAAATATTTTTCAGTTTCATCCGTAATAAAAATGAAACAATAATGTTATGATAGTGGACCACAAACCGGCATGGCGCATCACTAATATGTGGATTTTGGTTCAAAACCAAAATAAAGGCGTGGACCGACCCATGCAGCTGTTGTTACTTAGCCACGAGCTCCTCGTGAAAATCCTGAAAATTTCTCTACTAAAAGGGTTAAATAGATGAACAACTTCCATATTATAATCTTATGGAAGTTTGTCATTTTCGACAATGGGAAATTCCACACACACGGCTTGTATAGTTTGACCGGGACCGCTTTTCAGCGCCTAAGGTATGTGCGCGGCGAGACGGGGGGACAGGCAGCTCATTCTTCAACGCTCAGGGCGCACGGCGTCCCGCCCGCCGCTCATTCGTCAACGCTACCCCCGACCTCGTCGCGCATTCCTAAGGCGCGGAACAGCGGTCTCGGTCAAACTATAATGATATGATATAAATATAACTCACAGAGCGTGTGATGCGCTTGAGCTAGCTGATCAACGGCCTCGGGCGGCAGGTTGGCGACGTCTCGCTGCAGCAGCCGCAGGTCCAATTGTCGCTGTTCGCTCTCCTGTCGCAACCGCACGTCGCGACTGTGACGCACTGTTCGCAGCTCCGTCAACCTGCATCAAGTAAAGCCGGATTTACATTACTGTGTTGTGTCGTGTCGTGGAGTCACGATGCGACTTCTAACGCAGTGTTAGTCAATCAAAACTTGTGGTTTGACGTAGTCCTGAACAGATTCTCCCACGTCACGATACAACACGACATAATAATATTCCGGTGGCTTAAGTCAAGTATTGTCGTTTTCGGGATTCGAAACCGTGACAAGGTGATATACGAGTAGGTTAATATCACTGCAATAGTGTTTGCGATTGTGATTACACTAGAGTTCTTCTTGATTACATTTTACCTAAGTAAAACGCAACAAATTACTAACAGCAAGATGATGATTGAAAACATTATACTTTTTCATTATCTATACATAGTATAAAACAAAGTCGGTTCGCGCTGTCTGTCCCTATGTATGCTTAGATCTTTAAAACTACGCAACGGATTTTGATGCGGTTTTTTTAAATAGATAGAGTGATGCAGAAGGCTTTTGTGTATAATACATTAAGGTTTTGTGTAAATTGGCTGAAATATGACGATTATTGTCGAAGATGTCGGAAAAAATCATGCCAACTGGGAGCTTTACTGGCGTGCGCCGCGTAAGCCGTAAGAGATACATCAAATGTATGTTTTCCAGAATTTTATATCTTAAAAAGTTCAAAAATAAAGTCCGCGATAGCATATGTCTATCTTCTAAGGATGACCTAAGTAACCATTTTTATCTATCAGAATTTGATAAAAATTTAATTGCTATTTCCGAAGCTATTTTGACCGGTATTTTATTTATCCTTATCCAATAAAATATATTATTTAAATTGGGCATTTAATTTAGATTAAAATATGCCTTGACATCATATCATTAAAATGAATACAATAAAAAATATCACAGATTCAAAATTACGCGTGACAAAATAATTATGTCAAAGTCAAAGTCAAACAATTTATTTCAATTAGGCACATAAAAGGCACTTATGAACGTCAAGTTTACAAAAAATAGAATTGATTCTAGTCGCCCCTTCCAAAAGGTAGTTTTCGTATGGAGAAGAATGGGCAAGAAACTCCACCGTTACTCTTTTAAAATGTTTTTACAATATTTTGCATACATTAATTATATAATTATATGTGAAGACGATGCATCTAGAATAAGATTACTATACCGCGATAGGTAAAAAAGAATGAAAAATAAAGCAATTACAGATAAATTAAATATGTGACAGATACATGGTGCTCACATATTTACAAACATTGTAAAATTATACGATATTCCTAACATTTTAACAAGTAATACTAATAAGTCAGTGTGTGAGTTCAAGAAATCACAGAATGTAAAATCAGTGTTATAAAAAATAACAAATACATAATTAAATAAGCAACCAGTTTGATGGTTGCCGACAACGCGGGCGCAGCAGTAGGAATCAATGACTTTTCTAACTAACTATAATCCCGGTAGTACGTACCCGTGGGTCATTTTCCGACATGCACGCGGGCGAAGCCGCGGGCAAAAGCTAGTTATGAATAAGGGTGATACTCACTTGGCCTGCAACTTCGGCTTTTCTCCTTCCGGATCACTTATACTACTGCTTCGCGACGTCTGTCCGCGGTGAATGTCAACGAACTCTCTCTCAACAGAAAAGCTCGGCAGTTCCGATATCGTTTCTTGGCTAGAGTTCATTGATTCATCAAAGCCTGCCATTTTGAACTTATTCTTCATATCTTCATTCAAACGTAAACAGTCTGACAAGCGCAACTGTAAGGTATCTCTCTCTTCCAACAAATGTCCAAGCTCCATCGTGAGTTCCTCGCAGCGAACATCTCTCTGATGCAACATGTACAATGCCAAGTCCAGCTCAGCTCTGGGTACAGCATCCAATAGGTCCCTATTCAAAACATTTTCAGTCTGTTCTCCTTCAGCACCAGGTTTAGTATCAGACGCGAAAGATACGTGTTTTTGTATCTTAGCACTGGATGATCGCATCAGATCCTGTAAATTCGTTATCTCGTCATTTAGTCCAACTATTTCAATCTCTTGGTTTTCTAATGCTGCTTGCATTTCCGCAGTCTTTGTTGAATGACTTTCCAATTCCTTATTTAAGTCAACTATTTGTTTATTCAGATTCGTACATTCAATTATCTTGGCGTTCAATGCTTCTAATAATCTGTCCTTTTCTGTATCTGCTTCATTCTTTATTTTCTCGTGACGACTGTCATTTTCATGCATCTTTAACCTAAGGACAGCTAATTCTGATTCTTTTTCGAAGCTTAAATCTTCTACTCTTTTTTCATATTCAATCAACTGCTTCCTAACATTCTCAAATTCTTCGTTCCTTTCTGTTAATGTTAAGGTGTAGTCATGTGTCTTCTGATATATTTCACTCTCTTTCATTCGAAGTTGATTAGTGACTTCTACAACTTTCTCTTCAGCTTCTTTTATTTTACCATGTAAATCTGCAATAACATGATTTAACTCATCATTATTCGTTTTGAATATAATTAACTCATTTTGTATAGTTTTGAAAGTTTCTTCAAATGATTCTTTATGTTTATGATTGTTTACAGTAATTTCTTGAATCATTTTCTCATATTCTTCTTGTTGTTCTAATAATTTATTTTCATGGCCAACTTTTTCATCTTCCATTTCCGAACGTAACATATCTAATTGATTCATGACTTCCGCATATTTAGTTTGTAAGTTGCGAACATGCTCTTCTTTGTCTTCTAGTTTATTTTGTAATGAAGTAACTTGCTCTATAACAATCAACTTACTAGTTTCTTCTTGATTGGATGACTGTACATTTTCAAGCAACTGCTCATATTTTGCTTCGGAAGCGCTTAATTGCATTCTCAAATCTGATTCTATCTTTTGGAAGTCAGCTTCTCTTTGAGCCAAATGCTGCTTCCACAATTCTGCTATTTCAAAACCACGTTGATCAATGGCGCTTGATACTGAAGAACGTAACTCAGCAACAGTTGATAGTAAATTATCATTTTCACCATTCAAGTTTTCGATCTTGGTATTCAAATCGTTTATTTGTTCTTGATATTCCTTGGACATTTGTACTAATTCTTGATTTTCAGATTCTAATTGCAATAGTTTTGCATTTGCATCATCCAATCCTTGTTTTAATTGTACACAATGCTGCTCCATGGCACTACATTTTTCAACAAGAGCGAAACTGTCAGCACTTTGTAGTTTATCCAAGCCCTGTTGTCCTTCATGCCAAAGCAATTTTGATTTTACATCTTGATTTTCAGATTCTAATTGTAATATTTTTGCGTTTGCCTCATCCAATCCTTGTTTTAACTGTACACAGTGCTGCTCCATAGCACTACATTGTTGAGCCAGAGCTGAATTGTCTACACTTTGTAACTTATCCACGTCCTGTTGTTCTTCATGCCAAAGTAATTTTGATTTCACATCTCGATTTTCAGATTCTAATTGCAATATTTTTACGTTTGCATCATCCAATCCTTGTTTCAATTGTACACAATGCTGCTCCATATCACTACATTTTTCAGCAAGAGCTAAACTGTCTACACTTTGTGAATTATTCAAGTCCTGTTGTTCTTCATGCCAATGTAATTTTAATTTTACATTTTCTAGTTCAGAAAGTAAAGAAGATATTTGGATCTTAGACTCAGAATCCAATTGTGTCAATTTTAATATCTCCTTCTGTAAGCTTGAATACCTCTCTATTAGGGTTGTTTTTTCATTTTCATAGTCTGTTTTCAGTTCTTCGTAAATAGTATTTAATTTATCATAAGACTGCGACATATCTTTATATCGGACTTCAATATTTCGTATCTTTTCTGTTAACAATTCATTCGTTTTCATGAGTTCGCTATTTGTTTTATGCAACTCGTCAAGTTGACTTTTAAGTAGTTCACAGTTTTGAATGTCTCTTTTGTGATGCTGCAATTGGTTATTAAGATTGCTGATTTCATTCTTAAGAGTTGTATGTTGTTTCTGGTATTCATTGTTTTGAGAATTTAATTGATCCACTATCGACTGTAATTCATCATTCTCTTTCTCGATTTTCACTAGTTCTTCTTTTAATTTATTTTCATCATCATTTAGTACAGAAGATTCTCGTTGTTGTGGTTGTGAATCCTTCTTGTCACCTCCCCATTGCACTGTTGATAGTTTGTCATTGGCTTCTTTGAATTTAAATTTCCATAATTCTATTTCGTTTTCTAATTTCTCTTTCATTTCAGTTAATCTATCATTAGCGTTTTGGAAGATTTCGTTTTGTTTCCTCACAGATTCTTTGTCTCTCTTTTCTTTAAGAATATCTGTGTTGAGTTCTTCAATTTTCTTTTCTAATTCTTGAATATTCAGTCGTAATTCATCTTCCATAGCATTGTCGAAGAAGGAGGTCTGTGACATTTGCTTAGCTACTTTAAGTTCATTGGTGAGTAAAACATTGTTAGTCTTCAGTTCTTTTAATTTTTTCAAAGCCTTTTGTAGTTTATTGTTGCTTACTTCGAGTTCTGCTTTCAAGGCTTCATTATCTTTTTTGAGTACATTTATTTGGTCTTTTAAATGTGAAAAACCAGGTGTTACATCGCCAACTTCTTCGCACTCACCTAATCCCCAACCTTCGTCTGAATTGAAAGGATCTGCCTCTGGGGCTTCACTATCATCTTCATCTTTCTTGTAGCAATCATATGCTTTTTTGGCTACCACAATTGGTTCTTCAATTCCCTGTTCACCTGTGGGCTGCTTTTGTATGTTTTCCGAAACTTTTTTAGTGACGTGTTTACTTTCAATGAGAGGTTCATCCATGCCAGCAAGTATTTGTGATTCAAGAGCCGACATATCAATGTTCTTTGCATCACCACTCATTTGTTCAATAGTAGATGATATAATCATACCTTCAGTTTTAGGTATGCTCATTTCGAATGTTAGTTTTTGATTTTCATTTATCTCTTTAATCTGTACATCCTTTTGAGAAAGTTTGGTTTGCAATTGTTCATTGGTTTCTTTTAAAGAATACATTTCTGTAGTTAATTGTTCTATTGCAGAGGCAGATTGATATAATTTTGAAGTCAATTCTGTTATTTGACTCTCCATATTTGACGATACTGTAACATTGTTTGAATGTTGGATTTGTAGCTTATTATTTAGTTCTACATTTTCTTGGCTCTTACTGTTAACAATAGCATTTAGATTATTTATCTCAGCTATATATTGTTCTGTATAATCCGGAGTTGTGATCTCTTCTTTCTTAGAATATTTGTCTTCTAATTCTTGGTTAATTCTATGGAGTTCTTCTATATCGATGTTCAGATTTTCAATATTTGTTTTATACTCGTGTAGTTTAGCCTCTAATTGAGAGACGTATTCATTCACTTTCTCATACTTTTCACTTAGTACTTTCTTTTCTTTAATAGCATCTTCAATTTGAGTATTGAATTCAGATTCAAGTTCTTCGATTTCTTGTTTCTTTTGCAAGATTAAAGATTGATGATCATGGGTTATTCTTTTTAAGTTTGCTTCTAGATCACGGAGCTGAGTTTGATACTTCGATACTTGTGTCTCCACAGCATCCAACTTATTAGCTTTTTCGAGTACTACGCTATAGTGCTCCTGTATTTCAGAAAGCGCTTTTCTCAATTTTTGATTATCCTCGTTCAAATGTTGGACTCTAAATTGTAATTCTTTATTTTCATTATCAATCTCAAAAAGCTGTTTCTCAAGAACTCTGTCATGGTCCATTAGAACAGCTAGTCGACCAACTAACTCATCTTCCTGACTCGTATACTCCGTGTAAGCCTTTTGCTTTTCTTGGAGTTGACTACCTAATTGATCAGCTTTTCTTTCTAGTGAATGTCTCCTATCTTCCATGATAGAAATACTTTCTTCGAGGCGACAAATACGGTTCTTGTATTTGCTTATTTCGGTTTCCAAGTTCTCAATGTACAAATCTCGTTCTTGGACTTTAGCGTCGTACCCAAATTGCACTTGTGTTTGTTGTTGTTCGTGATGTTCTACTTTGTTTAACAACTCAGCGATTTGCATTTGTTTTTGATTAATATCAGACTCTAAACTTGCTATTTTTGTTGTAAAGTTAGTATTGTTTCTCTGCTCTATTTCATGCTCCACTAACTTATTATTTAAACCATCAATCTGTGCCTTGTGATGCATATTTTCTTCGCGTGAAAAATGTAAGTCTTTCTGTAATACATTCACAGAATCATTTAGGTGAGATATTTCTTGGGAAGACGACACAAGTCGCTCCTGCAAAGATTTAATTTCTGCTTGTAGCTGATTCATATCTAAAGATTTCTGTTGTTCCAGAGACATTTTTTGTGATTGCAATCGGTTGATCTCTTCTTCGGCATGCTTCAGCTTTTCTTGCAATGCTGGTAGTGTCTCAACTTGTATCAAGAGCTGCTCTAGTTGCTCATTTTTAGCACATAGCTGTTTCTGGCTTTCCTCATAATGTGTTTCAAGTTCGCTGTACATTGAGGACTTCTTTTTAATGGTTATAGCAAACTTCTTTAGTTTTTCCATCAACTCTTTGTTTTTGGTCTCCAATGCCACGAATTGTTCTGATGAATTATTTTTCTCCGAAGACAAGTCATTAAGCTTTCCTTTGGTTTCGTCTATCTGTTGCGTCAATTCATCTACACGATTTTCTTTCTCTGATATGCTATTTCGCAGTTTTTCGTTTTCTATAGATTCCTTTCGAAGCTGTAATTTAATTTCGTGAATTTCTTCATCACGTTCTTTAGTTTGAAGCATTATGGCCGACATTTCTTCTGAATGTTTTTGCTGTTGCGCTTGCAATTCTTTAATAAGACTTTGCTTCTCAGTGAATGATTCTTTTAACTTTTTCAATTCTGATTCAAGAGTTGCATTTTTATTTACCAATTCAGCTTTAAGGTGATGCAGTTGCATCTTCTCTTCTTCTAAGATCTTTATTTTATCCTCGTTATCTACTAGCTTCTTCTGGTAACCTGATATTTGTTTGTTAAGCGATTTGACAAGTTCTGCGTTCTGATCTTTCGCTTTTTCTTCCTCAAGTAACACAATGGTAGATTTAAGTTTTTGCGAAACATCATTGAGCTTGGTGATTTGATTGATGTACTCAGCCATTTCCTTGTCTTTTTGTTGTAAGCTATTGCCGTAGTTAAACATCTGTTTCTCGTATTCCAGTAATACACTTTCTAGTTCGTTTATTTTAACGTCGCGAGAACCCACTGTATTGGCAAATTCTTGATGCACTTTCTGCAATTCTTGCTGCAACACTTCATTCGACTGTTTGAATTGGATTAATTGCTGTTCAGATTCTTTATCCTTCTTTGTAACTTCTAATTCTTGCTTTAAATTATGGTTTTCATCTTTTAGAGATTTTATCTTATTTTCGTAAGATGCGTTTGTTTGTAATAATTCGTTTTGTTTCTGCTGTTGCTCTTCCATGGACAGTATTTTCATCTGACAATCGCCAATCTCATCTTCTCTTTCTTTGATCGTATTTTTCAATTTAAGTATTTCCTTTGTTAGTTGTTTTACTGTCTTAGCTCCTTTATTTCCTTTATCGCCAGCTGATTTGTCGTCGTGGTGAGTCTCGGCTGCCACTCCATCAGTTACATCTTCAGTAGCTGGCTTAGCAATATCAGCAGTTTCTTTCATAATTTCAATTCTTTCACGTTTCAAGTCTTCGATTTGACTTGTAAGGTCTTGGTTCAGATCTTGTAGTTCATGTTTTTCATTGTTTAGCATATCTATACTGTTTTGCAAAACATTGCATTGATCCGTCAATTCAGTTATTTTGACTAATAATGATTCATTTTCTGTTCCAATTTTAGTCATTTTTTCCATAACTTCTTGTCTTTCTTGTGTAAATAATTCAATTTTGGTGTTTAATTCTTCCCTTTGTTCAATTAAGCTGTCTATGTTTTTATCATTTTGGGATTCTACATTTTCTTCATGATGGTCGTCACTTTTATCTTCACTAATACCTTTGTTGTATTCTTCGAGTTCAAGCTTTTCCTGTGTTGTCAAAGATTCGACAATTTCAATTGATTCAGCGGAACTCACTTTTTCAGCACTCAGTTTTTCAAGTTTATCAGTTAGTTCCATGTTCTCTTGAATGTAATTTTCCAATTTATGCGTCATCTCTTCTTTTTCTTCTTGAAGTATTTTGATAGTCCCGTTTAGATATTCTTTGTCTAGTCTCAAGTTTTCTATAACAAGTTCTAATTCTTTTCTAGCTGCCGTCAGCTCGTCTATCTGTTCTTCCATTTGGACTGACTTCATTTCAGTACAAACATGCTCATTTTGGAGTTGAGATATATCTGATAATTTATCTTCCATCTCATTATTTTTCTGCTGCAATACATGTAGTTCTGTAACATAAAAAATAAAAATAAACCTTTGACTTCCTATTTATATATATCTTTAATAGATTACACCTATTTAATCATTTAGAGTTTACCTTGAACTAGATCGAATTTCTGTGTTTCCAAAACACTTATCGCCTTGAGCCTTGTTTCTGCTAAATTTTCCATTTCTACCATCTTTTTGTAAATGTCGGAATCCGTCACTGTAAATATTATATAAAACATAAATTATGGAACAAATAACATTTATTTATACCTTTAAACGGACTTTGCATATGAACTGCATGATACTTACGTCTGCCACTATCGTAATCAACAAGATGTAATTGTAGATTGCCCTTTTCCTCTTCTAATTCGGCGACTTTCTGAGAAAGTTGATGTAATTCTTCATTCAGCTTTACTATTTGAGCATTTGCATCAGATACTTTGCTAAAGTTATCAATAGTCTTCTGCAACTGCTTTAATTTCAATTTATTGTTAGACTTTACTTTGATCATGTTTTTGTTAGCTGCATCAATGTCATTGTTTAGGATAGCTATTTGATCTTCAGAAGCTCTCAACTTTTCTTCAAGTTCTGTTATTACTGTAGATGTATTTTCTTCATCAATAGATGTTGATTCAAGAGTGGATTCCTGTTTTTTATGTTGTATATCTGTCTGTGCTCTTTGTTTATTATCTTCTGGTATGTCAGTGCAAAGGCCAATATCTACCATTTCCACAGACTTCTTTCGTTCTTCTACTATAGGCATAGATTTAAGTTCAGTTATCAATGCATCTTTTTGAGATATTTCATATTCCTTTTCCAAGATATCTTTGTTGAGGGATTGTACTAACATTTCTAATCTCGTGATTTCACTTTTAACTGCTTTTTTATCAGTTTCTTGTGGTAGTGACTCGGAAGATAGTTGACTCCAAGGAGATTTTGTTTTAGCTGCTGTGTTCCTGCCGCCCTTGCGAGTAGGTAGGGGACTTCCCTTTTTACCAGCAGCGGTGCTACTCGGTGATTTAGGTTCTGTATTAACAGTTGCTAGTTTATTTTCGAGTTCCTTATTAGTTTGCCTAATTTGACAGTTCAATTGTTCCAGTAATTCAATTTTCTTAGTTAACTCAACCATACCAGCTATTTCTAAAGAACCTTTCTCTTCTTCAATATCATCTTTTTCTTTAGGAGATGGTTCATCAATAGTTATTTGAGATATCTCTTCAATCTTCTCTTGTAATCTAAATATTTCTTGATTCTTAGCTTCTAATTCTTCAGCTAGTTTCGAGTGGGCAACACTAATTTCAAATTTAGATGTTTCTAAAATAGTATTGGCCTCTTCTAAGTTTTGGATTTTTTCTTCTTTTATTCCAATTTCGTTTAATAAATTTTGCTTTTCTTCTTTCCATTCTGTTTCCATAGCAATAAAATTCTCCTGCATTTTCGTCATTTGTTGTCTTGTGTCTTCAAGAAGAATCAAGGAGTCTTTTTCTAAAATAAGTTATAAGATTTATAATTGCAGATTTGATTGTAGGGTAAAACTAATCAATACAATAGATCAAACACTCACCTTTTTTGCTTAAGCTATCTGACATAAGCGATGTCGCTTTATTTTTTGCTTCAATAATTTGGTCCTTTTCGTTAATCTTCTCCTGTAGGTCTAGAATAGTTGTTTCCATTGCTCTCATTTTAACTTGCATCACACTCAATGAATTTTCTTTATCTTTAATTGTGTTTATAAGTTGAGTCACATCTCTGTTATCTGCTGTCTGAATTTAAAAGAAATATTTAAGTCATTATGGAGGTCCTTATGTAAATGGCAACCATGCAGATAAATTGAGGCCTTATAGTTCTGGTTCCAAATCTAGTAGCTTGGCTTATATAAAGCCTAAAGACATTGTTGCAAGCTATCAAATTCAGTATCAGACTATAAGAAATATCCACAAGCTGGAATTTTATTTGGATAATAAATGTTCTAACTGAAAAGACTGTCCTCTACAAAAGTCAGAAATTCCAAAAAACTTTAGTATGGAAAAAGTTTTTTCTTAAGAAACAAACTACCTGCATCTTGTTATCTATTCGTTCGAAATTTGAAGTTTAATTGGTTTTAGTTTAGTTTCGGCCTGTCTATCATCGTAAAATAGTAAGTTGGAGTCTCATTTCCTACAAAATGTATAGAATTTGCGATTTCTCACTTTTCTAATATTCAAACCTTTGTTGGTTCAATAGAGTTTTTTGATCCTTATAAGAAACAGGATCGACTGACATCAAAAAAAGTTTTTGTGAAAACTGCCAATTTTCTTGCTCACTGTAATTTTTTTCAAAATCTGTGAAAGCAGATCGAAATCTTTCAAAAAGTTACGGACAGTCTTTTAAGACCGTTTTCCTGTAGCTGCAACGGTTGAGGTAGCTGTCCTTACTGCCCCATCTTAAAAATCCACCCTGTATACACGATTAATTTTAAATCGTTCTGGAGCCGAAACACAGTGACTCCAGACGATTAATAGGTACTATTAGCATTGTTATTGTTTTTTTAAGACATCTAATATAGAAGTTAGAAATTTATCACTTTTATTCTGTCATTCGAGTTAAATCTTAGTAGCGCTTCCACTATTTCATTCATAAACGCAAGATCGTACGCGATCCGCTCGGTGATGACGTAGCGCGGCACAGCTGTGCGTGTGCGAGTCCGGCTGCAAGTAAGTACCTGCAAGTAGGTATTTCGTTTCTGGTACGATAGGTCGGTGTAAGTTCATTCACCTCGTTATCTCTCGTTTGTATCGGAAGCACGACACGATGTTTACCACTATCACATCTCCTCGTAAACGAGAGAAACTAATTGAAATTTCATTCACCACTCGCATCACGAAATCACTAGTACTCGTACCTTTTCAACTAGACACGACGAGTACGCTTGGGAGTTGTATTTAAGGCCTTGAATCGAGTGTCGAGCAATCGAGCTAATAGGTACTTAATAAGCATACCTACCTACCATATTTATGATAAATAAAAATAATACTACCTAAACCAATTTTTATGCGACAATGCTTGCTTGCGGCCGCGGCGTGGCGGCCTCTACAAAGGCAGGCAATGTAAACAGAAAAAATGAATCGTTTTATCTGTCGAATAGAGTTCATTATAAGACGGTGGTGCCCTTTTCTATGAAAATATTGGACCGAATTAAGACCTTATTTTAATACACTTAACCGCGGAATTTGGTTGTGCATCCTTATGAAGTCCGGTCGGACACTTCTCAGAATAATTTTAGTAAACTGCGTACCTACTTACCTTGTACCTAGTTTGGTGAAATTTCTATTTGATACCGTTTACGGTTAAGAAATAAAGTCTGAATTCGTTTTTCGTATTTTTATTTGTGTACCTATTTATCTATTGCGTATGTGTTTTTATGCTGTCTGATCGATGAATGGATTTTTCAATGGGTACCGTTCGCAAGTGTTGCCGTTCGTCGTTACGTTTTACACACATATGCATTGATCGCAGTTACTTCGAGTTCTCATTATTTCACAAAAAAAACAATAAATTAGATTTTTCTTGTTTTTTTTAATTGTAATTTATTGAAAATAATAGTCCCAATCGTTTCGATTTCGATGATCGAGTTTATGGCTTTTCGTTCCAAAACGAGCTAAAATTAACCGTGTATAATAGAAAACAGAATATTGATAATTATTTTGTACATACCTTTTTCACTTCTATCTTTGTATCTACAGTAGATTCCCTCCTTATTGTTGTTGGTTTCGTCATGGGTTTTTTACTAATTTCCTTGTATTGTCTTATCCTCTCCATGAGTAGTTCTTTCTGTTTTAAGGTGTTTGCTAAGCTCTCACTAATGCCAGGAACTAAGAAAAAACAAGAGGAGTTTTCATGTGAGAAAGTATTCCTACTTTTTTTACCCAACTATGGTGCAGCAAAGGGTGAAAAATTCAACAGGCTCAGAATATTTGAAGGTGGAAAAAGGTGATCTAAATACCAAATCATGTTTGTTCATAATTTTGTATATATGTTAGTTTGTAAGGTCTCTGGGCCATTCAAGCCTGATATAAATGCTTATTATTTTATAGTATACATATTAATAATATTTTTAAATATTATAATAAAAAAATATAATAATATAAAAAATTGTAGCCAACAGGTATCGGGAACAGGGTCCAAGTCAATTATTATTATTAATTCAGTAAACAGGCAAATATTTATGTGATAAAGTGGAATCTTTTAGGTGTAAATCTAAAAGATTTAAAGGTAATCTTACTGTTCAAAGCATCCTGGACAGACATTGTAGTAGAGGTGTCAGTTGCTGCAGAGTAGCCAGTTCTCTCACTTATGGTGGTTGCCATTTCAGAAGCCGTGTCGCACACATCATCATCTTCTGAAAAGGGAAACAATTGATTACTTATAAGCAATTATCTTTTTAATCTTAGTATTCTGAGTTTGAACAACTAAATAGGATTTAACTTCTAGCAAATTGTTTTTTTATTAATACTAAGCTAACTTCAATTGCCTGATTTGGGTTAAGCAACGATATATACTAATAATAAAGGTGAAGAGTTTGTTTGTTTGTCAACCAGTTGGATTTGAAAAAATATTTTTGCTTCTGATAGCACAGTTCTTGAGGAAGGTAAATATCCTATAATATTTAACATCACTCTACGACCCTTAGAAGACGATCAACAAGGAAAAAACACAGAAAGAACACTACTCAAAAACAAAGTAATAGCATGGGGATACTTTCACACAGACAAAGGCTTGGGCAGATGCTAGTGTGAAATTAGTATTATCCAATTCAGGGCAGTCCTATTCATATTTTTATTGCACAGTAATTCAGTATTTTCGTTGGTTATATTTGGAACACATCCGAGTAACTCTCACAATAAATCATTAAATGCACAATGTTTTGATTTAATTAATGTTTAGCTTTCTATACTCACCAGATGTAAGTATAAACTTTCAAATTATTTAATGAGTGGTTTTGAATTCATTGCTGATTTAGGAAAACCACTTTGTTGTGATTCAATACTACCATTATATTCTAAATTACATGTTAAAGAAGGGTAGGACTAATGTAATGTGTCATGACCAGCTAACTATGAGTTATCTGGTTTGTAACTAAATAAACACAAGTATAACTTCTCATTTTAGTGTAAGATAGAAACTTACCAAAAGGTCTTCCCAAGAGCTCTGCAGTTGCTTTGCGGTGTTCTTTGATCCTCTTTGAAACAAGTGCTGCATTTTCAAGACACTTCTGTGCGCGCTCAAACTTGATTTGCCTTTCAGACGTTGAGGATATGCGCTGAGATGTCTACAAATTGTTTATAAACATTAGTTTAGATACAATTATTCATTTTAAACTTGCATAAAACCACCCTTGTTTGATTGTTTATGTACAATATGGCTAATATTTTTATTGCCAGCCGATGTAAATTGATACTATATTTTATAATGTATGTGTATGTAAGAATGTCCAATTCATAGGTTACTTTAAATAACTCAACTTCTTAAAAAGTAAGTGCAACGAAAATAGTTATGACTACATACATCTTGTTGAATTACGTAGTATACTAATAGTCAATAGCAAATCGAAACAACACCAATGTCCTTGTATTACTCGTGCTACGCAAATATATTTTTTTTAGATTCGTATTCAAGTTCGTAAGTTAGAGCAGTATTTACCTTAGAAGTTTTAACACTTCCTGCGACACTGGACACTTCGCTAGGTGATGCTATATGGCTGTCAGCAGTATCAAGTTGTCCCCTTTCGGGAGGATTATTGTTTTTATTGTCCGACATAGCTTATTGCTCTCTGCCAACATGAATAATACACGTAGAACGCGGGGCACAATCACTACTCAATACACTTTTTAGAAACAAGTACAGTCAAATAAATGAAATATTAAAAATAACTAGGTAATTATCAAAATATTTAGCCACCACCACTGAGCCCTAATTGCCAATACAGCTTGCCATTACATTTTTTATCCACGTCAGCAGCGGTTTAGAGAAAAGTGAAGTTACGAATGACAGATGACATTTCATGACAATGTCATGCATGACAGCAAAATAAACTGTTCTAGGCCGCTTTCCGATTATGAACGTAAGTGCTCCCAGCACTGACATCATTATTTGGCGTTCCGAGTTAGATATCACGATTACGACAGCTGAGGGTGTCAACAATTCGGAACGCTCATGAACGCTCTCACGGTGCTCGCTCAACATCAAAACTTGCATATGCAACTTTCCTTGTGTTTAAACTACACATTTCTTCTTCTTCGTTGGTTAGGTAGCCACGGTAGCCAGAAGCACAATTTCGAAGATGCCACGGAAACGACCTACTGGAACCGTGCTCCTAGCCTCTGACATTTCATAAGTGCCCATGTAGGTTTATCTGGAGCTAGCAACTAGAGGTAGAAATTAAATACCCTAGAATAGTGTCAAGACGAACCGTCCAGGGGCACTGGTCCTGACGGCCCCCCAAATCTTAAGGAGTGTATTTTAATGATATCCCAAACACGGTCAAAATATATTCAGTACGAAGCAGTTTAGAGTTAGAGGTTGAGGATGAAAATTTTCGAGCTCGCTTCGCTCGTTACAATCTATATTCTCAAAGGAGATCACCCATTCTGGAATATTTTTCTGTTTTGGCGGCCATCAATAATAATTGTATATTTTTAGTATATACACATAGAACGCATTATCTTTTACTAAGGCGTTGGGTTCGAAGATATACAAGGAGGATTTTTGAGATGGGGTAGTAAGTGCAGCTACCTTAACCGCTGTATCTACAGGAAAACGTTTTTGGGAGACTGTCTTTAACTTTTTAAGACATTTTGACCTGCATTCACAGATTTTGAAAAGAATTACACTTAGCAAGAAAATGGGCAGTTTTCACAAACACTTTTTTGATGCCATACGATTCTGTTTCATATAATTATGGATAAAAAAAACTCTTTTGGTTTGAGCAAAATAGATAGTGGCAACTAGCTGTCACTATACATATATTTTTATAAACAAGTGATTTCTTTTACGCCTAATAAATTTAATATTAGCCCTGTTGCTGTAAGGGAGAAATTCGTATACAGGTGTTGCACTCAAGAGAACTAACACCTATATTCTAAGTCGTCACCTCGAAAGCTCCTCGACTCACAACTCAGTCGAGGAACCTTAAGGCGTGCCTTGAAAGATCCTCAAAATCGGTATTCATAGTCGTAAGACTAAGGACATTAGTCTTTTTTCATAACGTACAGGCACTTGTGGTGTGATATTATGCAAATTATAATAAAGGTGTGTGCGTTTATATTCTTATAGTTAGATCAGTGCTAGAATTAACATCTCTGAAGATTTTCAGTCAAGAAGATCATCCTCGAGTAGGTTTTCAACTCCAATCAGGTTGTCGTACGTAAAAAATTAACTTACTCATGCTTCGTGCAGTGCGAACGCATTTTTAACAAAACAAGTTATGAGATTTGTTTCATGTGATAGGTTTCGAAACATCTACATGTAAGTACACATTACTGTTTTTTGATGCAAACACATTCTTAGCGAGCGATGGACTACTATTATGCCACACACTGTATTCATCAGTTTTTTCGTTTTCGGGTTTTGCAGTCACCGTCAGTGTAAACAGGGTTAGACCATAGACAAATAGACTTCCGTTTTGTAAATTGTCAATACTAAATGTCATCTTTGCCAGTTTGCCCTGTCAATTTCCTAAATTTGTTAATCAAAAAGATTATTGGCCTTACGTGAAATTTTGTTTTTTTATCTAATAACACTTTTTCATAGTTTTATGGTTCTAATCACAAATTATTTCAATGGCTTCGAGAATCCAGGTAAGGAACCTTAAGTCTGATGTTCAATAAAACACGTTTCATCATTTTATGATTACCTTGTAGAGATTACCTTGCTGCAAATTATTGACGCGTAAATTATTTCAGGCTACAGCTCGTCATCTGTCAAAAACTTTTAAGAAAAAGAGTAGGTTTGAAATAGGCATTGCCTCTGAATTACCTGTCGCATACAAGAAATTCTGGCGCGAATGGAAAGTATTGAAGCCTGCTGCTGTTCACTACATACCTCAGGAAGGGAAATGGAAGCGCGACGACCTAACTGGGGAAATATTGCCAGTGCAGAACATCCCTATCCCATTAAAATATCCGGCGGAGATTAATGAGGGGCTGTGGGGTGGTGAGGCTGTAATTAAAGGTAGGTTTTATCTATTTATGTATGTAAATAATAGTGCATAGGTTATGTCACTGATTCATGAAGATTAACCGTTTTCAGGCTTCCAAAAACGCGATCCGAGACGACGTAGGGTACCTCATTATTGGGTACCCGTATTGAAGAGGACTGTTGTGAAATCTGAGATCCTGAAAACCTATCTGTCGGTAACGGTGACTGACCGTACAATAAGTTTGATCAATGATCATTATGGTTTTGACCACTATTTACTGAAGACACCTGCATGTGACTTAGTGTCCATGCTAGCATTAAAGTTGAAGAAACAAATACTAATTGAATTGATGAATGGGTGTCCCCGGTATGCATATGATCCGCAGAAACAGAAAGAAGTGTATGAGGAGTACAAAACTTATTTATCATCGGTGAGTCGTCTTGCAATATTTATTTATTTATTTATCATTTTACATTTACCATTACCATTTACCATTTATCTTAAATAATACTAGTCAGAATAAACACTCTACACAGAATATTACTTTCTAGCACAGATCTGGCCTAAGAATAGGAAATTGGCATATTTTTTTTTTTTTTTTTTTTGAATAGTGTAACTAACGAAACATATTTGACATGCATATCTTTAAACTCAGCCCGAAATGAGATATAAGAGTTAGAAGTTTGTATGTATTTATTAGCTTTGTATGCAATTTTTGACTCCTAGGTGAAAGGTTAGTGTTAAGTTACCACAAAATAGATGGCCGCTGTGAGAAAAAAGACGCCACCTTCCATACTAAAATCAGGACTATCCTTTGTGGGCTGGAATCAACACTGTCAATTCTTAGATTGGCATTTGGTTTCTGTTTTGTGAGGTACCTGATTTTATCATTCAGGAAGTCAGAAGTCTTTGTAATAAAATGGACAACAAATGACTGCGTTACTTAGCTGAAAATACATTTTATTGTTTCCAGTATACTCCTGACGAAATAGAATGGTATGGCCTCACATGGTATGAGGCTCTATGCAAGCTAGCTAGACAGAAAGAGGCAGCCAATAAACCTGTTCCTTTAAAAAACATGTACAGAAAAAATCTAGTAGAAAAATTGAAAGCTGCGGGAATTGAGTCAACCAAAACTTCACCTGATGAAATATCGTAAGTACTTAGTAGCCTGTATGAAATTTTGTATACAAGTTAATGTTGGTAACAATGACTATACAATAAAAGATGGGTAGATTGTGTACATGATGATAAGACAAGAAAAGAACTGAACACTGAAATAAGAGATGGTAGGAATGTAAGGTAGAAATACTGTCGCAACTAGGATTGCTAGGTGTTTAGCTTTAGCCAGACACGTCCAGGTTTTTACAATTGTGTCTGACCTAATATATACAAATCCAGCCTGTCCGGCTTTCGGTTGTCCCAAAAAATTCCAAACGAAAGATTTTAATCTCAAATGAATAATTATTATATACACAAATATAAGTATCAATTATTTTTTTCTTTTAAATTCAATGTGTCAGGCTTTCAGGAAAAATGTTTGGCTAAATATGAATCTGTGTCCAGCTTTTCTATTTTTGCTCCTGGCAACCCTAGCTGCAACCCCAGTATAACTGGGATGAGGGCAGGAGACTGATACTGACAGATTGAGGTAGTAGATTTATAATGTTCATGCCTGATTACAAACTATTAACTTATTATTTATTTTTATGTATTTATTTATTTAAGGTCTAACAACATGCGTAACAGTGGTGAATGGTATTTGTTTTAATATTACTGCACAACCAATTACAGGTAAACACAACATGTTATGTGTTTGACCCATGATGTTGTGTAGCTGCTTACAGTCTAATTTAAGATTGTAATAAAAGATTTCCTTCCCTTTCATAACATCATTTGTTCCTTAAAAAGCCATATATCTTACATGATTGATATCAGTTTTCCACAAGCATTCAATATTACTTCAATAATTCAATATGCTATACATATAATTTGTTTGTCAACACAATTTAAATGACTATTCAAGAACTAAATGAATTATTTCTTCATTGTAGCTAGCTTCATAGTCATTACATTATATATGACGAAGCTGCGACCCGCGCACAGTGTGTTATTTTGCCTTAGTTGCGGACATGCTCGTTTTACGTGTTTATTGGAAAGCTAACAATCAAACAAAACTCTTATTAAAACTCCGCCGGCTTTAACTACTATAGTTTAAGAGAAATTAATTAAATCGAGAAAAAACCTTAAAAACCTTAGAAACACAACATCTCGTTTTTGGATTTGATTTTTACACTAAATGTTTTAAGGTGTGATAAGAATTCACTATAGGCACCATTTTTATCTTGAAAACTTTAAAAATCTTGCTCACACAGGTGAGAATATTTATTTTTCTATGATTTTGTAAACAATTTTGTTCGGGCGATTCTCTTCATGGTCGCGTTTTTTTTTAATGCCTAAATGTTGATCACTATAGTAAATATCGCCACAAAAAAAAACAGATGCAACAAACCCAGGATTTCAGAAATATAGAATTTTAAAATTGTGGGTTAGGGTTGTCAATCAAACCTGTGTGCAACATATAATACTTACTTAATGAAGACATTACTCATTGTGATTCATTATTTTTGACTCAGGTATTATCAATTTCTGGTTTAAATTGTGACGTGCATAGTTTACATAGTTCTAATTTTATATGGAAATATAGTGCAGAAAGTTAAAGCCAAAATTAAAAAAAAAATACGGTTGAATTCGATCACTACTTTTGTTTATGATTTATCATCGATGAAGGATAATAAGTGGGATTGGGAAGGGGTCCGTCCTCGTTAGGCAAATGCTAAAACCCAATACCTATACATAATATCTGGAGAAGCAGGGGTGAGGTGTCATGGAGCCGTCAAAGACCCATGGCACTGTTTTGCCTCAGCAGGCGCTGACCCGTCCTGCTGGGGGATGTCCGTCTGGGCCCCGACCAGAGGACTTAATGCAAGGGGGCATGAGTACGCCAACCTTCATGCTGGTCAGCGAGTGGCAATTATTACTGACGACCTAAGCCTGAATACGGATCCGAATACACTTACGAAACTGGAGATTTATAATATTTTGGTTGAAAAGGCCCGACAATACGGGTCAAAACAAAGACCGGGTGACCTTGAAATCTACGAACGGACTATGATTATTTTAAATGCATTGTATCCAACAGGTATTCCTATCAATCTTGATGTACAAAATAAAAGTCTTAAAGATAATATTTCCAAATTTATTTGTAAGTGCGAAAAACTGTATAATGACAGCAAAAAAAAAATTTAACGCTTTAGTTAAAATAATGAGAAATGGCTTGCTTCAATTTTCGATGTTGAAATACCAACCAAAATAGAAAAAAGTTCTAAAGAATTAAACAAAAATGTTGATAGTTTCCCTTCTCATTGCCTTTTAAGACCTGAAGAACCAGAACCATCAGGTATGGGTTCTGTGAACGATATGCTGCTTACAAATCCGATACCTGAAACTTCATTTGAAGCTCCATCAATTTCAAACATATTTAGTAACCGCCAAGAAGAATCAATACCCGGAACATCTAATGAAACTCCATCTACTTTGAATGAAAAGAGCACCCGTCAAATGCGTCGTATTCGAAAGAGTTTCGAAGAGTCGCTTCAAGATCAGCCGCAGTCAAAAATAATTAAAATGATGTCGAAAATAGTAACTTACGAAATCGGCGGAGAAAAACTTAACAAAAGCTCTGCTCAAGGATTAGAATTCGTAATCAATGAGTGTCTGAAAAGTCCAACTCGTCCTAAAAAAATTGCAGCATCCATTAAAGCGAAAGCCAAACCCAAACCCTATACCCCTGATGAAGCCCTTTCTTTCGTAATTGATAGAAAACTAACTGTGGAAGATTATCATACAGAAAGATTTGAAAGACAGGCTTCTTAGCTTATCCTTCATATTATAAATTACAAAAAGCAAAAAAATGTGTTATCCTGAAGAAGAAATAGCTATGACTGAAAGGGAAGCAAGTGTCTCACTTCACAGTTTATTACTACACACATTCCGCCGAAAATAAAATACAGACTGAAATAAGAGACAAAATGTCACTTTTGGTTGATGTTGTTCGTCCAAATTCGGGGACCACCAGTGATGGAAACACAGCACGAACAGCACTATCAGACCAACATCGGAAAAAAATTGCAGATATCTTAGGTATAGAGACATGGCTGGTGGATGACCTGCATACTATTTTAGTAGTGCTATCGAGTGGCTTAATCATAGATGCTGCAAAAGTTGACGACTTTTGTAAATCTCTAGCTGCGAAGTATGTGGAAAAATACAATTGGTTTTATATGTCCGTCACTGTGCACAAAATATTAATGCATGGCCGGCAAATCGTAGACGCCAGCACGTTACCCATAGGTATGTTGTCCGAGCAAGCAGGCGAGTCCAGAAATAAATACTGGCGCTATGATCGACAACACCATACCCGGAAATTAGAGAATAACCACAATTTTAGACTTATTTCACCGTGCATTAGAATCATCCGATCCTTATATATCCTCGTTAACATTTAATACACGTCATAAACATAAAAAATCTTTGCCCTTACCGAAATCAGTGCTTCCACTCTTAAGCGTAACAACAGACAATGTTCACTACAATCAATTAGAATCCGAAGTGCTTGAAGCAAATGATATCACGCTGACAACTGACGAAATAGTAATTCAATCCGATAGCGAGGATATGTTATAAGCGTTTAGCATTGGCTAGCATAATTGATTTAATTGATTGAACTAATCAACTTAAATATTTACTACTTTCTGACAACCCTATTCCCATAGAAATTTAAAAAAAACTTAAAAATGCTATATCTCCGAGATCTCGCTAGATACATATTTAAAATTTTCTCAAGTTGAAGGTACTATACATAAAATTATTACGAAAACAAAAAAAAACGCGACCCGTAAATAGCTTATTTTATATATATTTTTTTCGTTTATTAACAAAATAATTATTTATTCTCGTTCCTGTGACGTTAGGGACTTACAATTCTTACACTGTTTATGTTTTCAAACCAACAATTAACTTGTATTTTACAAGAGACTGAAATTTGCTTTATTCAAGAAATACAGAAGAAAAACTTTTTTAAAAGGTCAGTGACCTTTCACTAAAATATTTGTATCTCGTAAATGAAGTGAAATATCAAAACGGGTATTTTTTGGAATTCTTTATTAAGGTTTAATCTATAAATATAAAATATAAAACTGGCATGTCCGAAACTAAGGCAAAATAACACACTGTGCCGCGGTGTCAACCGCATAAGCCCAGGGCCACACCGGCGACTTTTTCCCGCAGCGATTTTTTTTTGCACTGGATTTTCATCACTGCTTAGCGCCATGAGTTGAAAATGCAATAGTGTGTTTTTTCGACGCGCTGGATCTGTTGGATTCTCAATGCTCGGGTCAACACCGAGAGTTAAAAATCCAGTGCGCGATAAAATCCCGCCGCGAAATTTTTACCTCCGTCCGAATATGGGCTAAGTCTCGATTCCGAGGGAATATCGGGATAAAAGTATTCATTCTATGTCCTAATCCAGGTCCACCCCTGCGCCAAATTTCATCCAAATCAGTTCAACCGTTTTAGCGTGAAACCGTAACAAACAAATAAACTCACTATAGCACTTTCATTTATAATATTATAGGTTTAAGATACTTAGGATAAACAGAAGAGGCAGTGTTTGGGCGCGGCAGGAGCGATTCACCGTGGACCGCTACGTATGCTAAATATAAATGTAGTGTTAAAATTTTCGAGCTCTCTTCGCTCGCTCTAGTCTATTACGAGACTATCTCCTATTTCTGTATGAATAGTCATAACAAAACCTAACCTTTTCGAGGTAGTGTGCTAAAATTTCGAGCTTGCGTCGCTCGCTCTTAAATTCTACGTTCTTCTAGTTCTTATCTTTTTCTGCATACCTTGGCGGATTTTAGTTCGGCATTTAGTTTCCCGCCCGGGCCCCTGATAGGCTTAGTCCGCCACTGTCTGTATAAATGTATAGTCTCATGATAAATTTTCTTTTCTTTTCAGGAACACAACCTCATGGCTATCAAAGATGAATCCCTTTGGTAAAAAAGACGAAGCTTAGTGTTGTATATACATATTATTGTGATGATAATTAAAATTATTGTGTTTTTAGCAAAGTATAACATTTCAAGTAGATGTGTTCATTGCCAGAGATAGTCTACAATTTAGAATGAATAGGTGTTATAAATAATAAAAATGTTGTTATTATGAATTTACAACATTCTTGTGTTTAAAATTTTGTGATGGCATAGTGGTTAACCCTGGGCCTCTCCTCCTAGCCTCGCCTCTCATGGTTTTGGGTTAAAATCCGGAAAAGTACCAATGTGATTTTTCATATCGACGTTCCCGGGGAATAAACCGGTAATCGCGAAAATCAAATTTTACAGGAAAAATGATTTAGTGTTTTTGGGGAATAACTCTTCAACAAAAGGCAATTATGACAACATTGTTATATGACGGAAAAACTAATTTTTACACGAAAAGTTTATAGTATTCAGTGTAACTATTAATTATACACAGAATTAGTTATTCACCAAAATACGTATTACCGAAAATGGTTTCATAAAATTTTTAAGAGTATTGATATCTTACAAACCTGACTTATCAATATTATTCCAGTAATGTTTACTTACCGAATTATTCTTGTAAATCTCTTAAAAATCATAGGTATAGTATTGCTTTACTGGATAATAATCAACGTTTCATAAATAGATGTCATATCTATACAATATCTGTTGTGGTTGTAGATGACACAATAAAATACTAATGTCCAAAAATATATATATTTGGTCACAAGTTTCACAAGCTTTGTGACGGAATACAGTAACTATTATTTTATGTAGACAAAATATTCTATTTTTGTAGAGAAAATAATCTATTTTAATCACTGTTTTGGCTTATAAAGTAGGTGTTTCTTGTTTAAATACACTTGTCTAGACTACCTGAGATTGCGATGCAACATTGCTAAGAAAATAATGGCAATATGCCACAATGTATGCTACACGTTTTAATAGGGATATTATTAGACGTTGCGCTCACGAGTTTGTCTGTGGAGACGAGGTCTTTTGTGACAAAACTGTAATGTTTTTTTCAATAGATTTTAGTCAATTCTGACTGGGAGACTTTAGCTGCGAGTGTATGTGTCATCATTGTTTACATTAATAGAGCCTTTAAAGACAGTGTCGACTCAGGTGTGCGCATAGCCGTACAGGTATTATTGACACAATTTGAAATGTAAACAGTAAGTGAAGTTTTATGCATATTAACGAAGATCTATCAAGGTTTAGAGGAGCAGAAAGTACTAAATGACAAGACTAAATATTTCACTATACTGATGGGATTGTCGCTTGAAAAGTTGGCATGAGAGGGAAGACATTAGGATACATACACATTATAATGTGCTGCTAGCGGTTTTTTTAATACGCTAAAAATCTGGAGTGAGATTAATATATTATACATGGCAAGCAGAGAGACCTACTCTACTCTCTCACTAGGTATTTTTACCAAGAGAAAATTAGCATCCCTTGCACGAAAATACTTTGAAATCGTACTGCCGCGCTTTCGCGCACTATTCCTGTTGTCGATAACCATTCTATCTTTACTTATTTATTGACCTCTTCAATCGGATCTAGAGTGCTACAAGGATCATTTTGGCGCTTGAATGACATTGACATGGGGGTGTTGTTGGTAAACATTTGTGAAATTGTTTCTCGAAATTGTATAAAAAATCAATATGGCGGCGTTAGTTTCGATTTTGGACACGCGCCGAGAGATACTTGTACAGGTGTACTAGCAGACTAGCCAGATAGACATGGTATAGTTTGACCGAGACCGCTGTACAGCGTCTTAGGTATGTGCGCGGCGAGACGGGTGGGGCAGTGCAGGTTGCTCATTCGTCAACGCTCACAGCGTTCCGCCACTCATTCGTCAACGCTGCCCCGCGCCTCGCCGCGCATTCCTAAGGCGCGATACAGAGGTCTCGGACAAATGAATTGCTGATCTGTCGTTGCATGTTCTAAGTGATAGTGCACTCAATAGGCGAGTCGAGTGGCATGGTATCAGCGAGAAGCGCGGCAACAGCGCGTGCGAGGTACGTCATGGTGCCGTACGAGCCGCTGGGCGCGCTGTCGTACAGATGCTGGCACACGCCGGCCGCGCCGCCGCACACGAGCGCGCCGGTGTGTCCGCGCGAGCTGTCCTTAGCGCAGCACAGCGTCGCGTCACCGTTGCAGCGCATCTGGGAACAAACCCTTTTTTTAGCGAACTCGAACTCAAACTCGAATGTATTGTCAAAACGTCGGTCAGTCAGAAAGATGTAATCTCCGTTCGCAATTTATTTGCCAAACATGTAAACAAACACGAGTTTTCCACTTAGACAAACATCAACTTTATGTAAGTGTAAATAAAGTTGATTTTAGACCGACTGTTGTAAAAGTAAAAAGTATGAAGTTGTAGCGCAAACTGAACCTTATGTGTAGGCATTACAGTTGTTTTTCCGGAAACTGGTGTTTGTTTACATGTTTGGCAAATGAATTGCGAACGCAGATTAGTTAGTTGCCCATTCTAAAGCGTAGCAGGTTCCCATGGAGAAGAACGGGCAAGAAACTCCATGGACACATATATCAAAATATTGTTTAAATCATCAATGTTGAAATTATAGGTACATACATATTATGACAACGATATAGAAAGGCGTGCACGTTAAACGCGTCCAGAGAAAAAACTTAACATAATATAAAACAGTAAAAAAAAAAAGTAGTAATGAATGAAGTGAAATGCTCAAGGTTCGCATCTAAAAAAATTACGACAACCTTATTTTATCAAATGAAATGCGTAGAGAATTGAATAAAAGCATTCTTTAGTTTACATTTGAGGTCATAACAATTTTAATCAGTAAATGCTTCTGCGGTTACTAAATTATCGGCCGTGATCATTTACAACTGACAGCTCGATACTGTTTAATGCATATTATGATTTTATGGCCCTTATTACAGAAACTCACTTAAAGACTCAAGTATTACCTAAAACTAGTTTCAACCAATCAAATGGCTTTAAATGAGTTATAAGTAATGCTTGAGTTTCAAAGAACAAAATCATAAAGCCACCTCACCTGATCATCCAAAAATATTTGATTGGCCCTGTGAACCAGGCTCTCGACTTCAATCGTCCCGCCTAGATGTGCCACAGCCTTATATTCCACAACGAGGGTCAGCACCATGAGAGCTTCGACCACCAGTTGCCGATACTCCGGCTGAGGGATCGAGTTCAGTACTGTTTCCACTGCCAGCGCGAATTTTAGTTCTCCTGATGTCATCTCTTGGGTAAGGTTGGGTTGTAGAATTTTGCCTTGAATTACTAGGCCTTGACACTGGAATGTAATAAAAAAAATACTGGTTAGTTGTTGATTCAAGAACCAAAATCGTATAATGTCGAGCTAAGGAGAGAGAAAATACGACGATATCTGATCTCCCCACGTGAGAAAGAGATAGAAATCACCAAAAGTTGAAAAGATAATAAAACGATTTTACAAAAAAACCGTCTTCCAAAAAACATAACAAAGTGTAAAATAAGTTTAAAAAAAATTTCTTTACGAAAATATTTCCAAAACAAAACTTATTTTTCACTTTGTAGTGTTTTTTGCATGACGGTTTTTTTGTTAAAAATATTTTTATTATTCACTTTATAGATATGGTATCTACCCCATACCAATTTGTATACCACTACTTGCTATGTAAACAACAGTGACAGGAATTATTATAACCGAAGCAAAGTTAATAAAATTTAAATGGACCACGGCGCAAGCTTCCTCTACCAAATACAAAAAGAATTTTCAAAATCGGTCCATATAATTGACGAAAATATCTTTGTACAAAAAAAAAATACATACTGGCAAACATATTACCTCCACCTTTTTAATTTGTATATACAGGATGTTAAAAGACCCATCTCATAAACGTTTTCTCTAAATCAAGTAATTTACGAGGTGTGGGGACAAGACTGATGCCGAAAATATAGTTTTTAGAATTTTTGTCCGTTTGTCTGAATTGTGTATTCCGGATTGGCGTCAAAACTGATTTGGATGAAATTTGGCACACACATAGTTTATAGCCTGGATTAATACATAGGGTACTTTTCATCTTCATAGTACTTGTCTGTGGGATAATTTTCGACATCCGTGCGGGCGAAGCCGCGGGTAAAAGCTAGTACAGTATATTTTCGTAAAGACATACCCTTTCTAAGACGCCCCATACGCGAGGATAGAAGTCTCTTGGCACTCGATTGAGAGCTCCGTCTAGTCGTCGCCGGCGCAACCACTGGCCTTGGCGATCCGGCTCAGTTGTAGGTGCTAAGTAAACAAAACATAAACACAAGTCTCAATAAGAATATACAGTATCAGGCAGTTAAAATGGCCCATCTAGTATTTTATATCTTCGTCAGTATTAAAATTCTTACCTTTATCAAGTCAGGACACTATAATCCTTAGTCGGTAAAGCAGATTCTATCGTGAAATGAGCAGGGAAAAATAGCCCTTAAGGTGAGGACCATAATTGTCTGTGACTTTACTGTTCCTTGCTAAAGTATGATGTGATACTTCAAGGCAAATACAATATAATTTAAATGCTTATTTCCAACACGAACAACCTTTACACATTTAGACATTTACCCAAAGACAAAAGTTAAACATATTTATGAAAATTGCGCTGTGCTAAGCTTTAACTTAAAATTTTAGTTAACCTTATTACAATTTACCTTACCATCATTGGCAAAAAAAACAAAAATAGGTTGATACTTACAGTCCTCAATGCCGCCTTGTAGATTTTGCCCTTCCAAAACAATCTGCGACTTTTTGCCATATCTATGAGACTTGTTGCTCACTATGGAAAAGTTACCGCGACCAACTGTAAACAAAATGGAACATTTCATAACAGAGCGACATTGGTTCTTCAAATACAAGACTCCATATAAAAATATTTTAACAGTTAATCGAGACACAAACATAAATGAATATAATTAATGGTTGTAATTAAGAACATATTATTTACAGCAAGAACTTATTTCGCAAAAGGAAGAAGCAAAAAGTTAAAAATACAAAACGAAATAAAAAAACGTATTTAAAATCCAGTCTCAGACATAACAGTGCTTTTTCATTTTGTTGTACTGCGTTTCATATTTCATATGGATACAAAAATACGGGGTGTAAAAAGACCTATCAAATAGTCGTTTGTCGCTACGCATTCTGTACTTACATCAAACTATTGCATTCTGTACGTTGAGCACAAATTTTTGTCGGCAAACTAGTTTTATTTTTGGTGTAACTAAACGCTGTTTACGGTAGCGCATAATGTAACGCACGTAAAATATTATGCTTATTGGTGTATGCAACCTTCGATCAACAATACCAACTAGATATCGGGTCGGCGCAAGAAAAACGTCTCGCTAAATAACAGCGCACTTGAGAGTTGAGCTCTTATTTTGTTTAGTTCGCTTGTAACACAGCCAATATAACCACGTCTCACAATGCCGCAATGTGTATTCAAAAGTTGTAAAAATAATGCCCGAAAAAGCGATTTAACGGCCGGAGTGTCTTACTTTCGGTAAGAACATGTATTCTATGTTATATTTTAAGCTTTAAACTGACGAATAATAACAAATTTTAAACAAAATTACCAATTTTAAACCACCGCTACAAATGTTTGGCCAAGGTTGGCCAATACACACGCAAACTTTTGTATAACGGAACAGTAGATGCATGGAGTAGATTTGTATTGTAATAATGGATCTCGATTGTCGCCAGAGAAAGAGATGACGTTCAGTTCTTTTTATCTGTTGCAATATTCATGTTAGTTAAGCAGTAAGGGTACACAACTGTCGTTGGAAATGTTATAAAAGATCGTGTAACTTTATTTTTGGCCTCTTTTCTGTACGTATCGCTGGACTGGTAGCAATATACAAAGTTGTAAGTAATTTGAATAATAATAGTAAGTAAGTAATTGATTATCATTTATCATCAACCTCCTTCCCAACACCTGCATCAATTATTTTAGTGTTCAACGGGACTCCATACCTCCTGTAATAAAATTCGAAGAAGCAAAGACAAAACGATGTAGCTCGCAAGGGAATAACGGGAAAAAATACTTTATTTGTTGCCTCCTAAGGTTGACTTCACACTAAATGTTATATAAGTAACAGGAGTAATAATATTGCTTTGCTCGTTTTTTGTCACGAATGATCGTAAGTATAACATAATATATTGATGATTTGTGACTTTATTACTAGGTGCCATGGTTTTAATTAGGTTGAATTTAAAACTGTTTTAAAACTTTTGTCTCAGTTCGTTAGTACACAAATGTAGCTGTATATGTATATTAGTATTGTTGATCGAAGTATGCAACGGTACTTTTCGTGAAAAATATGCCTTCAATATCTCCATTACCAGAAGGTTCCCAGGTATGGTAAAAAAATATCACAATGACAGCGTCTTTTTACAGCCGTTATAGATAGGTGCGCACGCCCATTTCACAAACGAATTTATATCGCATTGTTTGCATTATAAAGATCAATATTGGACGTGAGACAAAACCACAGACCCAAGCGGACAATTTTTTTTAAAATCTTTATGGATTTAGCAATACGGTTGCTAGGGACTGGTTTAAAGCTATGTACACAACATTATTATATTTGAGACTAGCACAATCACACACTTAGAATACAAAATCGTGTGCTAAGGGACGTATACACAAGGTCACAACTCTGCAACGGGGTGCATTCAGACATGAACATAAGCATAAGTCTGCTGCCACAGAACCACTCGCCTTTATTCTTACTGAATTTTGCCTTTAATACAACTGTAGAGTTTGCTGCAAAGAGGAAACATTTATTCAGATAATTACTGGTACTAGCTACTAAATTAGCTAGCAAAACTCCGCAGAGATGATGAGTACTGGATACGTCATGACATGATGATAAAACAAAAAAAACTAAACTATAAGGGTTCCGTTCCTTGTTGACTACGGAACCCTAAGAAAAATACTTATAATGTCAAGTAATTACAGTACCAGCGACCTTGACCCCGCAGTCAGCTGTAGTTATTTGAAATTAGCTAAAAAAGGATCAGTTACAAATTACAAAGAAACTTTCTGTCTGATAGCTGTAATTTATCGATTTGGTAAAAAAGTTGAGCCTAGTGGCTTTAAATTGTTAAATAATGTCGTCTTGAAAACGTACGAAAAGTGATATTTGGAGACATTTGAAAAAACTATCGTCAATTGAATGAAAAACATCCATGTTCCACGTGTTCTTGTATTGTTGAACAATACAAGAACACGAAAACACGTAGAGGCAAAGCATATTAAAACCTCGAACATCCGTCAAAACATTGTTTATTCCCTAGAATATTATTATGGTATTAACTGAAGCTTGAAGGGACAGTTAACTTTATTCCTCAGTTACGGGCTTTAATCGTCAGATACGAACTATCTGACTATGGAAAAATCCAGAATCATGCATCTGAGGATTGAAAAATCGGCCCTAAGACGAATAAGTTTTTTTATCGTCATTACATATCGATCCATCCCGTCTACGGCGTTTCGCTAGGTAATTTAATTTGACCCTGTAAACAGTAAATGTAGATCCACAAGAACCATTACATCTTGATATTCAGGATGTTATGACAAGAAGATAGTTTAACAAAGATGGAATTCTTTTTTACCATGTTTAGTATAAAACTAGTAGTAAACAAGATGAAAGTAGCTATAGACCTCTGAATTCAACTCATAACAACCAGATTAAACTTGTAATGCACCATTAAACCTCGAACTGTAAATGCGTTACAATTTTACAATGTGTGCAGTCACCGACCATAAAAATATACCTTTGGACAGCTCGGTAATAATATCTGATTTAATGATTCATCCGTTTAAATCTGTTGTCAAGATGACGGCAAATATATCTAATCATTTGGGGAAGGCATATACAAGTGGCAGCACAAATATGTGACATCAATGGAACACCAAAACTATCTGCCGTCCAAAATATAGGATGCTGCATCGGCTTCAAAAAGATGTGTCACCTCTTAGAATGCAATAATATCTGATATGTCTTGGGTTATAAATATCTGCCTACTCAGTTAAATTCGGAAGAATGTGATACCTCGTTGTTAACAAAAATATTTGACATCACTTTGGTGTTCTTTCGATATCACATCTGTGCTGCCACTTGTATATGCCTTCCACAAATTATCACATATATTTTCCGTCATCTTGACGACAGATATTAATGGATTAATCATGAAGTCAGATATTATTTCCGAGCTGTATACAGGGTGGCAGGGACATCGACGCGAAGCCGGCTACCATGGACTCGGTACATGATTCTGAACCCCCCTGCGTTGAAATATTTCGTCGGTTATTTTAAAAAAAATCTGCTGTTTCATAGAAGAGTGCAATACCTACGCGGTCGAAATGTATGGAGCAGCTGCTTTTTTTCGATTTTTTTTTTCTCCGCGTCGATGTCCGGACACCCCGTATAGTAATATATTTAAGCTCGTGACTGTAACATACCTACTTATATTTATAAACCAAATTCAAGATATATTATGAAATCTTTACATGAAAGCATCTTACATTACTGTTATACGTATAAATATATGAAAACTAATATTTACCGCTATTGATAGCAAACTCCTTTCCGCTGAGAATATGGTGCAGCAGATTCTTCATCTCAAAAGGGGATAAGTTCAGCAAATGTTCAGACGCCTCCTCGCCGCCGCATGATAGTGTTCGTGATAACTCTGTGGCCATTACCTGTAAAAAAATATATTTCACATAACATCGTAGACAGAGAATAGCAATGGTCAAGTCACTGAATAATAATGAGGCAAGGACACAATTATTAAATACAGTAGTAAGAGTAAACGAGACAGAAATATATTCTCCTGTTTTTTTTTAATATGAAATATAAAAAAACAGGAGAATATATTTCTGTCTGCAGAAAGAAGTGTCAGAAGTGGCATGGGGGCGTCTGTCCGCGCGTCGTGATCATGATTCTCATGTCATAGGCAAATGGCCTTCTCCGCGAACTAGTGCGCTTTCAACCGCGATGGCAACATTTAAGAATGCCTTATGTTCAGTGGTTTCTTGTGAAAATCGAAGCCAAACTAAACTTTATAAGTCGTGGAACCACTTATCATATAACTGCATAAGTATTTTACTATATTTGTCTTGGAAATCATGAAAAATAACATATCGTAAAATATTTCTTGCCTTTACTACATTATTTATGTTTTATATATCACAGAGATTGTAATATTTTTGCAGTAAATACCACAAATATAATTCTTAACCACTACCCAAGTATGTCACTCAGTGACTGGACAAGCAATGTAAAAATCACAAAGCGGTACTTTATAACAATATCGATTGTCGTATGAAGTTATATTACTATTAAAGTTTGTTCTTCAACCGTTGTAACCCGGTTCGAAGACAGATGTGAAATCTTGTTTTTAACTCACGTTGATTTTCTCATATTGTTTTATTTTTTTTAGCTACGTATTGTTGATTTATATCATAGTATTATATTACTTTTATCGTTTTTTTTTTTCAGGAACCCCCATAATTTTTAATACAATAATAAATGAGAAAATCGATAACTTTCCGATTTAGTCAATCACTAGCATATATGTAAAATAAATGGCTTTTGCACAGCGCTTCGATAGCGACCGATGTTTTCGTGTGAGTGAGTTGTAAGGTGCGTAGTAAATGCATGCCGTGTTTGATGAGATAAGGCTTATAATTGATTGTGTAGTAAGTTCTGATTTATGAATTGCAAGTGTGTCCGTGACTTCATATCTATAGGTTTTACTGGACGGTATGTGTAGATGTGGCGAAGTGGTAGGGACAAAGTGGAGACATTGGGTTCCGATACATTTTCAACTACCGGGGACATATCTCGTATGGTATACGCTGATAGCTAATCTATACAATTCTCTATTTACGCTTAACATGAGTAACTTATCTTACTTAACAGTGAAGAAATTGGAACCTTCCTAATCTGACAATTTTTTGCTGAGTTGTCTTCAGCGAACTCAGCCAGAATAGTTGGCATCCGTCTCTTTCGTCAAATGAAAAATAATTTAGTTGGACAGGCAGGGTTTTAAAACACCAATAGTTATAGAGGGCTAACTTAATACTATGTAGCAAGTAGAAACCTGCAGTAACGCCCGGTTTCAGGAACGAATATTATCGACGCGTCAAAATTAAGTGCAGTGATGCGCTTGTGTCTATAATTCATTCAACCAATCACAACAGGTTACGATCGCTTGAGAATTTGTTAGTTAATTTTTGTGTTGATTTTCGTTGCAGAAACAGGGCGTTAGTGTTCTAAATAAATACCTGAATAATAAGTCCGACACGCAGTCGTAACATTTCGAGGAAGAGTTGAGGCTCAGTACGAATGAACATGGCGAGGTAGACCAACAGCTCCTGAGTCAACATGGCCGTACTCTCGTCGTCGCCATACGCCTGCGCACAACAACAAACGCATATATTATCTCATTTGTACAATCTCCTATAATAACTGGTGTAAAAAGACGCTTAACGTAGCCGAGTCGCCTATACTTCCGTAAATGTTTTTTTTTTTGTACTGGGCCATACCTGGTAACCTTTGGGTTACGGAGATTTTAAAAGTCAAAGTTTCAACTTTTTTTTCGCGAAAACAAGATTTAAATGTTATAAGTCAACTTAACTATAAATACCCCAAAAAGCAAAAACTCCAGTACCGTTGCATGGACCCAAAAGCACAATGTTTTGCGTGCGTTACATTGCGCGCTGCCATAAACAGCGAATTTTCACAATGTAGGTACATAATGCATAGGTAACGGCTAAGTGATAGGTCTTTTTACACCCGGTATTCAAATTCAGAATCTTTGATAATTATCAAGTTTTGGAAAATCAAACTCAATATTATACACAACAAAGATCAAATTCTATTGAAACCAAAACGTTTTAGGACTTTTTTTATTACAAATGGTCACTCAAAAATCAACTTAGAATACACAATGCTAAAGTAGATGGTTGAGTAAGTGGCGATGGAATGTAAATTATCTGAGATTATGAATTCAAGTAGGTACATATAAACACTTATTTCTGTACATAATGTCAAATGTCAGATTTTCTGCTGCGACCACTTTTTCGTTACAAAGTTACGATGATAAGAGAAGCAGGTATGAACGTTAGTCATTTTTATATTAACAGTTTTTATTACCTTTTTCTGTTCATTCCCCTGATTTTCATGGCGAAATGACTGCATGCAACAAATATTAAAGCGTTATTACGTCAATATTATAGTTATGGTATGATTAAGTCAGACTCATACACGTCTCGCTAATTATTCTGCTAAGGTACTGAACATATTTTTGTGAGCTCAAATTAGCTTTTTGATATCATAAAAATGCCCTTGGAATTAGCCTAAACGAATATAATTATTACATTAAAACGGGCGCCCTGTCGTCGAAAATCCGTTCGATTCAAATGGAAATCTACCAACTACCGTGGCTATGACGCTTTTCAGTCACGCAAATATATTTAGTCCCTGAGTTTAAGCAGTACCGGACAAAACCTTCACATGACAACACAACAGCAACATACCTGATGTATCAACTGCCTAAGTTCGTTCTCTGGCAGCGGCGCGGTGATCGTATGCTCATTATTAGGCGGCATTCCCACTGTGATCTGTTTCTGTCGGACCAGCAAGTCTGTAACCGCCTTAGCGAGGTCTTCTACTCTCTTGCCGAGCATGCCGGCCGAGTGACGGACGAGACCCCAAAGTTTTTGGGAGCATGCTTTTTCGTAAAGGACTTTTAGGAGATCTTTTACTGTGACCATTTTGCCGTTTTCTTGCATTCCTGTAGATTTTTATTTTAATGAAAAAGAGTCTTCAACAATTTAAGTGATTTCAGAAAAGAAGCTTCTAAGGTCGCCGTATGTAAAGAGTTAAGGCTCATTTCCATTGGTCGATAGGACTCGTATGCAGGGTGCGGGAGATTCTGTAGCGCATGCCATAGGGCCCGCATGCAGGGAACCGTTTTCATTAGTCGATTGGGAACGATTTGGGTATACGGAGAACCTGCTCCGCACGTTTCGCAGTTGCTTTGAAGGCCCATTGTCATTAGGTGTGATTCGCCGCACGCTTTTTACTGACTTATGAATTTAATTAAATTCGTAGAGCGTAGCGACCAGTGCCAGTGGGTCGATACGCCCGCTACGGGGGTTCCGGCAGACGGTGTACCGACCGCGTTATCGACTTATGACTTTCATAAGTCATTATCCCGCCTGCGGGATGTACCCGCATGCCATAATTATATCAACCGACTTATTGACTAGTGAAAATGAACCATTAATTTGCACATGGCGCTTGTATTTGGTTTTCGACGCTATTGATACCTAAACGGTAGTTTCGGTAAGCAACCATAAGATCCGGACTGTTTATCACATTATTTTGTTATTTACTGTACATTTTTGTTTAATCACTAGTCTCTCTATGGCCCCCGAAAATTATGAACTATCCAATCGCAGCGACGAACGTTTCCAATTGCTAATAACATTTTCACTCACTCACTCCCTTTCCATCCTCACCCACTCACATACAAATCCAAGTTTACCTGTACTAAAATCAAGTCCATGCGTATCAACGAGGTACTGCAGTATGTCTCCCTGCTCGTCCAGGCTCTCTGTCTCTCTCAGCATGGCGATAAGTTCGTCAGTCTCCTGTTCAGCGTACACCGAGTTTGACTCTGAGGTCGTTCGGTTGCGAACGACGCCTGCTAAGTTTTTGTTTATTATAGCTGAAAATATTATGGTAGAGTTAGTACGGTACTCGAGTAAAAGCACATCGAGTTGACAGATAAAGTAAAGCTTTATAGAGCTTTATCTCTGACACTCATAACAAGTAATAGGATATTCGGATGCATATTTACCCAAAGTTGAGGTGTGGGCTATAATGGAAAGCACTTTTGTATCAATCGTCAAAATCTGGTAATTCCGGAATAAATAAATTTTGCACTTTTTGAATAGTCAAAAAGTACAAAAAGTTTCAATTCCGGAATTGCGAAATAATACTAGAAATGCTAGCTAATATTGTAAAGTAGGTTGCTTAACTGGCATAGCACATAGCGACAACAACTCGGTGTCTTGAATTTCGTAAAAAAATGTTTACAGTACCTATATTAATTTTTATGTTAACACCGTGAAAGTAACCTTCATACGAGGGTTGATAATTTGTTTCCATACCATATAACCGATTAGTTATGTATTCCCGGATTTTCTGGAATTCCGGGAAATATATTAAGAAAAAAAAATAAGAAGCCACTTCCATAATTTTTTGGCAAAAATTTACTTTAGTTAAATATGCATCCGATTATCCGATCTCCACTCATAACTGATACAATGATACCGCACAAAAATGGCAGCTAACTTGGTTGAGTAAAAATCTACAGCTATTCCCATGTCTTTTTGTTTGTTTGAAAAACGAGCTGTTCGAGCTATATACCAGCTAGGTGCCAGAGTTTCTCTGAGAGATTTTTTCAAAGATATTGGTATCCTCACGGTGGCATCCCAATTCATCTTCGCCAATATCTTATATATTAGGCAAAATATACACTTATACACTAAAAACAGTGATTTTCACAATGTTAACACTAGAAATAAGGACAAACTACGAGCTCCCTTTCACCGGCTTCATAAGGTTCATAACTCATTTGTTGGGCTTGGTATAACTTTTTATAACAAGCTACCCTCTTCTTTGGTAGATTTGCCTTTTAATGCGTTTAAAACGAAAGTAAAATCCAAGCTTTGTTCAAAGCCATACTATTCTATCAACGATTACTTAAATGATAAGAATAGTTGGTCGCTGTGATTAACTCAAGACAATGTTTATGTTCTTTCTCCAGCTTACCTACTGACCAGTTATATAAGTTTATATAATTGTTTATTTTATTTGACTTTAAAAGTCAACTTATTTAAATTTAATTTATTGTTGACATAATCTACTCATCACAATGTTTTTTTTTTATGAGTTGTATTGCATTATGTGGTTAGCTAGTGACCTCGACAATTGATCATATTATTTATTGTTATTAGTAATTAACTGTTTTGTTTATTTATTTTACCTCGATGATCCTAGTTTATCATTTATAACTTCCAGTTACAACTATATGTAAGCGGGCACGCCCTTTATGCCTGGAGGGTTTTATTTAGATATTAAGTTCTGTTTACGTTTAATTTTTTAATTCTGCCTGAGCATAGCTGTTTCCGATGATTTTGTCTGGTATATTGTTGGCGTTTGCTAGCTAACATATGGCTAATAATTTAAATTATGTTTTGTGTTGCGTAATGTAAATTATTTAGAATACTATTTTATAGAATCTTAATCATAAATCTAATTCATATTTTTCTCTTTTTGTTCTCACACACTATTGTCTACATTTCTTTCTCATTTCTCCTTTCGCAGGTCTGCTGGAAGAAATTTCTTAAGAAATAAGCAGTACCTTTGTACTCAAATTATAATTATGTCGTATCTGTATGTATTTTACTGTGTGTACATATTAAAATAAATAAATAAATCTTTTTTATTTGTTCTTCTAACTGAACAGACAGCTGTGCTGCTGGGGAGTTTGTTGCGCCACTTCTTCTTCCCAGCTATTGCACTAGGAAGTGGTGAAGGGTGGGCTTTTTGGGGGACTGTCTTATGTAATTGACGTTCGAAAAGTGTTGATTCTCAGCCTAGTTTGAATAAATGACTTTTGAATTTTGAATTTTGATAAAAGGAAAAGAGGCATTCAGTAGTTTTACTTTATAGGAAAGTAGATTTAATTATTGTAAGCTAAAGTTCAAAGGAATCATGCCGGTATCCTGTCGCTTACCTTCAGGCGGCGAAGGGGACTTCTCCTTCGTCACTTCAATGGAAGGGGTGTTGGCCAATAAAGTAGTAGTAGATGTTCCTCTAAAACATTACAAATAATAAATACTAGCTTTTGCCCGCGGCTTCACCCGCGCGGAGGTCGGAAATTATCCCACGGGAACTTACTACCGGGATAAAAAGTATCCTTTGTCCTAACCCAGGTCATGGTCTACCCATGTGGCAAATTTCATCTAAATCCATTCAGCCGTTTAAGCTAGAAATCGTAATGCTGCGGCCGCATCTACGTCTATCGTGACGATACGGTTATCGTCGCGATAGTTCGGGCTACGTAGCATGTGACCACCGCATTAGCGCGATAAATTTTTAACGAGCAAAACATACAAAGCTTCGGCACGCATTGCTTTGTCACGATACACGCAGATGCGGCCGCAGCATTCTAATCAAACAAACTCGCTTTCACATGTATAATATTAGTCGCGAAACAATATCACATCGTGAACTTGAGGTTTTATCATTGATGCAAAACAAAGAATATTGGTGCGACACATACCAGCCTATTATTGTCACTGCAGGGCAAAGGCCTCTCTCTTCTCATACAGAGATGACACGAGCATTGATCTCCACGCTTGCTCAAAGCGGATTGGCGATTTCAGACTTAAATCCTAACTATAATATTAAAAATGCGAAAGTGAGTTTGTTTGTTATGCTTTCACGCTAAAACGCCTGAACGGATTTGGATGCAATTTGGCACATGGGTAGACCATGACCTAGGTTGGGACATAGGATACTTTTTATCCCGATATTCCTTCAGGATCGAGACTTACGTGGGTGAAACCGTGGGGCGCACCTAGTTAATTATAAGCCCAGGTGTTCTTACGATGTTTTTCTTCACTTATGTCAGTGATTTCCAAGACAAACTTAGAAATTACATATGAATTGAAAACCCCAGACTACCAGATAAAGAGAATATTGACGCAAACCGGGGAAAAATATCTTAAGACGTAGTAGGATTTACAGGGGGTTGAAAAATTGCAGATGTCGATTTTAAGACTTGTCACGGTAAGGACTTGTTTTCAGACATATGCAAAAAAAACAATCTGCCTAGCCTTTTCCCAACTATGTAGGAGTCGGCTTTCAGTCTAACCGGATGCAGCTGAATACCAGTATTTTACATGGAGCGACTGCCTATCTGACCTCCACAACCCAGTTACTAGGTAAAACTATACCCCGTGGTAAGACTAGTTGTGAGACTTTCGGGCTTCTGACGACCCGTAACGACTGTCAAAGATCCCAGACCGACCACTGACAGCTGGGACCAACGGCTTAACGTGCTTTACGAGGCACGGAGGAGTCTCGGTATGTTAAGATGGTCACCCATCCACAGACTGACCACTGCAAGCGCAGCTTAATCTGATGAATCGACCCGTGCTGCTGTTATTATTTAGCCACGAGCCCCTTTCAGCCTGTTTTCAGACATATGCATACTGTTTCTTTTTGACTTACTTAGTAATAGCCCTGCGTTTAGCGTCCTCGGGTGACGGGCTGCGGCCGTAGGTCGCAGGGTCTACATCGAGCCACGACGGCTTGCGTTCCAAAGAACGACCTATTGATTCTCCTTCCATACCCAGTGTTTCGGCTGTAGAGTAAAACTTGTATTTACTATCTATCTAATATATTTTCATTTTGTACAGCTTAGTACTTCAAAATTCCTAAACCACATCAATAACCGAATATTATATTAGTGCCTAAAAAAGCTCAGCAGACATGATTTTGGTGAAAAAAGCAAAAATAAACTTATCTACATAGCATACTTTTAAGAACATGAATACTTTTATTATCATCATTGTCCTAAGAGATGAATACATACAGTCAACATTAATAGACCGCGTCTTCTTAATAGCGCCGCGCACAGACATGCGCCGGCGTAACGTACGGGCATTGCGTGCGACCGCGGGACGAGGTAGGTAGCTGATTTTGTTGCTAAACGACTTCAGTAAGTGATCTTCTAAGTAGGTTTGGACTTCCGGGTTCAATTCTGTAACAAATAAGTACGATATTAGATATGTATTTAGTACTAACATATTTGGTTCAATGGTTTTTCGTGACCATCGATTACTTTGACCAAGATATGTGTATTTATTTTTGTTGATTTTTGGGACAAGAACCCGACGGTTCAAGATACCGGTTCAGGAGCCCGGTTCAAGAGCCCGGTTCAAGAGCCCCGTTCAAGAGTCCGGTTCAGGAGTCCGGTTCAAGAGACCGGTTCAAGAGCTCGGCTACTACGCTTTGGAATGGGCAACTAGCTTCATCTTTCTGACTGACTGACTCCTTTGACAATTCAAAAGTGCCTTTTTAGGGTTTCGTAGTAAACAAGGAACCCTCATAGTTTCGCCACGTCCGTCTGTCTGTTTGTCCGCGGCTTAGCTCAGAGACGGTTAGTACTAGAAAGCTGTAATTTGGCATGGGTATACATAATAATAACGCCGACAAACTGGTAAAATAAAAACAAGTTTTTTTTTATGGTCATCCTCTACAAGTTTTCTCGTCTGGTCCATGGTGTGGGGTGTCGTTGGAAAGGTCGTTCGAAAATATTGTGGGTGTGTTGAAATCATTTTTCAATTCACGAATCCGTTTGCGAAATATTAAGCTTTAAAGTCCTAATTTTTGTTAGTCATGTGTCCCCCCCCCCCTGCAAGCTTAATGGTTGTACTTGGAATTGTGAAAGAAATCACAGCAGTAGTATATATAACTAAATTAAAAGGAAAACTATCACAGCTAAGTAGGCTTTACAGGTTAACGAGTAATAATCGACCAACTTAAATTTGAAGTTCGATAAACATGATCTCCATACATTCCGTATGGGAGAAAATTTCGGAAGTCGATGGCAAAAAAAGAAAATTCAAAACCAAAGGCACCGACTTCCGAAATTAAAGTTATTTTTCACTCTGTAATGTTTTTTTTTTGTGCAGTCCATTGTTTTTTTTTTGAAAAAAGTTTTTTATTTTTCACTTTTTAGTTGTGGAACCTACCCCACACAAATTCTAATACCACTACTTACTATGTAAATAACAGTTACAGGAACTTACCATCAAGTTCAAGTTTCACTTGTGTGCTACAAGTGAAGGAACTATTAAGAAACTATTTGTTCCTTAATAATTTTGTAGTATTAAATACTACAAAATTATTATGGAACAAATAGGTAACCGCTTCGCGGGTGACGTCTATAGACGTCGTAACAATAAAACTTCTTGTGTGTCGTTTACCGTCCGCGAACCGATTAAGATGTGGATAACGTCGTGAACTACACATAAATATGTTTTCTTTTCTTTTCTCATTACCTTTATATTAAGATATTTGTGTAACTGTTTGTTTTTCCGAATAATATTAATTAATAAATAAGAAAGAAAAGCTTACTGTCAGGATACCCATCTTCTTGACTGCCAAGGAAACTCAGGTTCGTAATAGCAGATGTGCTCAAAAACTCTCCAAGGTTCCCAAGAGTTACTCTAGTACCATTAATATATCCAGACTTGAGCTTCTTCATAGTCGTTATCATCGCCATTGGGATCTTACCCTGATCTGAAATATATGAAAGAAAGATGTAAGTAGAAAATTTTTCACGCTTAGCATGATCACACTAGAAACGGGTTCTGTCGACGGAAGAATAGACAAAATGACAGATAAACAATCACAATCTGCCATTTGTCTATTCTTCCGTCGACAAAACCCGTAGAAAACCCGTTTCTATGGTTATCACGCTACGTGTGCTGTAAATAACAAAAGGGGAAATAAAGTTTCATAGCTCTGAAAGCATGATTGACAGAGATGGATTTTGTTAGTAATGAAGTTTATTGGTAATTGGGTTAGTTAGATATCTCAAATTTAAAACATTTATTTCAATTGAACCATTTACAGGCACTTTTGAATTGTCAAAGAGTCGGTCAGTCAGAAATTGTTGCCCATTTCAAAGCGTAGTAAGTACCTATGGAGAAGAACGGGAAAGAAACTCCACGGAGATCGACACAGCAACCCATAAACCGTTGTCTGTTAATGCTTACACATAAATATAAATCATTTTTAAAATACACTGGCCACCCGGCCGTCCCCATAAACCATAACATTATTATATTTGTGTGACGTAAGCATTTGCGGAAAAGACTAACCTTCACCTCAGTTACTGTCATAATTATTCATAGATATTTGTGTGTAAATGATGTATGGCGAATTCGTTATTGTTGCCAAATTAGAGAAAAATGCGGCAACTTTATTTACCGTGAATAGGAAACAATGGCTAGATTTAGTCTCACCCATTGACAACCTTAATTGCAATTTTGTCATATTCCTAATTTGCTTTTTTTCGTACTAAAATGAACTTTAAACTCATATAACGTTCTCACGTTCTCGTTCTCGTTTCTCTTTTAACGTTCATATTTATATACTTTAAATTTGTTAAGGTAAATCTCACCATACAGCACCAAACACAAAAAAACACAAGAAAGAAAACCTTTCCCAGAGACAGACAATTATCATTATTTACCTAACAAATACTGCGTAGCGAGCAACGTAATCGTCGGGCGGCCAAGCATTTGTTTCCAGCTCATGCCAAGGAACGCGACGTTAGCCGTAAACGTGCTCGCGAGTAGCGCCGGGTCGCGCGACATGTAGTATTCTTCATAGTCGAAGTTCTAAGACACACCACACCCATGCAAGGTTAATGTTTAATAGGGGATATGGGACGGGGGTGTAGCTAGGGTTAAGGGAATCAAAAAGTAGTGAGTCAAAACAGGGCAGCAGAAATTTTAAACTGTTTACTACACTACAGCAGATCAAAATGTTTATCATTATTTTTTTAAGCATTTTTGGTGTAGCCAACTTTTGGAGGGTTTCAACCTAGCTACACCCAAGGACTATATTTTAGTTGTTCCTACAATGTACTAAAATTAGAAGGGGTCTAGTCGATGCAATAGGAAGACAATCGTTTTCTAGATGGCAATGGACACTACTAACTCTATGTGTCAAAAAGGTCAAATTATTTTTTTACTGACAATATAGTTTGACAAATGGCCACTTATTAAATAATAATAATAATATATGACATAAATAATTATTATACTGCAAGTAATGAATATAATATGGTTGTTCGCAAGTTTCTAATAGTAAAACCACAAAACATGTAAATGCATTTTAAACCGAGACCAATAAATAAATAAACACTTCAACAACCACTAACATAACATTCTACAGGGTAAATGTTATTTGTGAATGAATCATTCAAAACATTAAATAAACATGGATGGGCAAAACCAGCAAGCAAACTTTACAAAATAATAAAGAAATAAAACAATACCTAAGTGCATTTGATTCAGGGTCAAGACAACAAGTGGTCGACCAAGGAGGTTTTGCCAAGAGGACTTCAAGAAATTAATTTCAGCTTTGAGGGTGTCAACCATTAGATCGTAGTCAGAGGCGATGTAGAAACGTGTCATATCAGAATACTAGTAAATAAATTAAACAAAAAATTTGAGTTATGAAATGCATTTTCGATTTAAGAAAAAAAAAAAGAAAACTAAGTAAGTATTCACTTCTGCAACAGCAACTTTATAGCAAAATAAAGTTATATGAAATACTGTCAAGTAAAAGAGTATTTGCAATTGCTTAGGACTTTTTTTTTTGGGTCGGTAATTATTAAATAACTTCTCCCGCTCTGGATGGAGCGGGAGGGCGTGTCAGACTCTTGCAATTGCTTAGGCCTAATGATATAAAAACCAAAGACTCACGTATTCATGATGAATTCAATAAATAAATTAGATACCTGTGGTGTAAATGCAAATATGCGGTCATTCAAAGAGTACAGCTTGCTAGTACTCAGGATTCCTACATCACGCGACTTTCTGCCAGACAAGCCCAATTTCTTGTTTCTACCTGCAATTTTCAAGTATTTAAATTATAATAATTTCACAGCTCATCAGCCTTACTAACAGCAAGCAGCAACGCCGGCCTAGCTCTTGATCAGGGTAGAGCGAGATTTTCTTTCGGCGCCCTTTGAACGACGCTTTCACTTCATGTAGATTCTACTTTGGTCTCATGTTAAATAAATTTCAAAATTTTCAAAAATCGTCTTTTACTGCAAATATTAATTTAAATGAAACTCAACTCAAACTCAAAGCATTTATTTCAAATAAACCAATTACACGCACTTTTGATTTGTCAAGGAGTCAGTCAGTCAGAAATATGAAGCTAATTGCTCATTCCAACACGTAGTATGTTCCTATGGAGAAGAACAGGCAAGAAACTCCACGGAAACTCTTTTAAATCAGAATATTGTTACAAAAGCAAGTAGTGTTGTAAGTAGGTCTAATTAGTTTACTCCTGCTTCTTCAACATTAAGAAAGCTTTTATTGTTATATAATGATAGGCGCCAACAAAATTTCATCAAAATTTTATTTTGAGCTGGAAATTGTTTTTCACATTTGGCTTTTTGGCGCTCCTTCCCATCTGGCGCCTAAAGCGACCGCTCCTGTCGCTCAGGTACCCCAGGGCCAGCGCTGGCAAGAAGAATTGATTACCCATGATTTCAAAGCAAATCTGAACTCTATGACATGGCATTTAAGTCTAATGGCACGTGTTTCTGCTGAGACAATTTAAAGAAGTAATCACATTCAATTAATAGTGCATTAAGGTCAATTGTTGTTAGTGAGTTGCTGCTATATTGTTAACTTCTTTACACTATGTTATGCGTTCAATTACTTACCTAAATATGTGTACAAATGGCTGAGCACCCTAGCTGGTTGAACTTCAATGGGAGCCACCTCACTGATAGTCTGAACATGCAAGTCATACTCCAGCAATTTGTCCCTAATCTCATTAGTCTCAGCAAGTATCACAATCTGGACAACCACATCAGGTTTTTTCTCTGAACATAGTCTTCTATTGAGAGGATCTAATTCACCAACAGCTAGGAATCCCTGAAAATAAAAGAAAGCATTATTTAAATAAAGTGTGTTAAGTTATTTGTGGCTTTTATAATCATGTATGTTAGAACATAAGGTATTATGTTAAGGGTCTTTGTTACCTGATTTGAAATGATTTATTATTATAATATATATATAAGTTTAAAAAATGTTTTTCACATATCTCGGGACCCTGGGGTCCTGGTCCTTTGCAAGGCAGATGAGGGGCCGAATCCAACTCGCAGAGGCCTATTACACATTTTTAATGGAATGAAGCACCCATCAACGATTAGCCCTGTTTGCACTATGCAAGTGCACCCAAGGACAACCCTGGGTTGGTGCATATTGTTTAAAGTACATAATAATAAATAAAATACCGTCAAATTAGGGTGCCTTATGATTTACCTCTTGTAATAATTTCCCAAGAATGTATAATGATTGAGCCCATATGAAAGGGCACCTGCCAAGTGGTATGCGTTCTTGGCTCCCTGGATTCTGCTGTTCTAAATCAGCCTTATCTGCTGGCACTGAATACAGCTCAGGAACCAACTTGATTCCATCATCTTTTCTCAACATCACCTTTTCCAGCATCTGTGTGTACTCCGCAACATTGTTCTTATCACCTTTGAAGCAGTAATCCAATATCAGGTAGCAGAAGAATAGAGGCCACTCACATTCTATATTTTCAAACATTCTCAGCTCCCAAGGCTCATAGTATAGCCTGTTGGGATCCTCTCTGGGTGTTTTGTGACCATCTCTTAAGAACCTCTTGCATCCAAATTTTCCTTGCATTTTAGTAACAATAGTGTCCCTAGTTATAGCAATTAACTGTGGGTCATCTACTGCAAAAGCTGGGTAGCTTATGATTGAAAGTAGACCTGAATCTAACTCTTTACTATTTGATTCTCTTGGTAGCATTGATTGAAGAACAGCTTGACATTTTTGAGCTTCATCAGCCAAAACATGGATTACACTAGAAGGACCACCGCGAGCACCAAACAAGTCCAATTCATTCATAGCTTCTAGAGCTGCTTTGGCCATCCCAATAGAGCTAGCATTCAACTCAGGCAGGCCATGGTTGGTCTTATCACCTCTTTCCCAAATTCCATAATCGGGAGTGCAATAAGCTGATTCAATGTAAAATACTAAATTCTGGATGAATGAAACTTCATCTAAAGAAAATACAATCTGCAGACCAGATGCTGTCATCTGTGCTAGAATGAGAAGGTACAGAGAAATTGCATCAATCTGGAGATGTCCCCATTCTGTATCCTTCACCACAGAGCGGCCAGTGGTGGAGGAATACTTGGCATGGAGGGAATCCAATGGATGCTGAGTGCTCTTAAACTTCTCCACTTTGTCTTTTTGTTGCATCATAGCCATCAGCAGACCTGGGAAAACCAGAAATTAAAATTTATACAACTAGCTCATGTAGGAGCAATACTAAACTTCCGCCACAGACTTGAGTGGGCTGGTTTCTGAGTACAAAATCACATTTCCTATGAATATTATTACCTCTCATCAGCTTGACGCAACTTTGTTCTAATTCGTATGTTTTGGCACGATCCTCATCTTGATCTGCAATTTTCTTAAACGCCATGGAGAGCCCCCATACTGCCAATATGCAGTACAGGTTGTCTCTAATCCATGCGTGGTCATTGTGTGGGCTTGCGGGAAACAATCCAGTCACAGGCTGCTGGTGATCTAAAATTAACTTGTGCACTACCCGCTGATAATAATCCAAACGCACCCCTGAATTACTACGAGTCCTCATTTTGGTAGTACTTCACACTTCACAACAAAACAAATAATACTTCATCTTAAATAAACTGTTTTGTAATTAGACGCAATACTAAGCACATTAGTATTATTTATTATGATTTTTCATGTATTTTTGCCAAAATTAATTAGTGTCATTTGAAAGTCGCAGTTGTCAAATAAATGTCAACCACAGAATATAATATCCTAGTATTTATTAACCTAACTTGACGTTTGATTTTTATGCGAATGCATTCTACCTTCTGAATGATCGACTAACAAATGGTTGGAAACTTTCCCTTCCCTAAAATTCTTTTTTTTTTTCCCCACGTCCACCACACGTCACATCTGTCAATGTCATAAACGTCATATTTTGCCAAACTTGTAATCTTTTTAATGTTTTTCTGACTTATTTTCTAAGTTTATTTCCAAAAAAAATAATTTTCGATAGTTTTCGTTTTATACAAAATGATATTCTACCTCTTATTGTGTCATGTTTTGTTAATTCCGTTTATTAACAGCAGTAACACGACAGTCAGTAAACCGGAGACAACACACAAAACTCTATCTGAACCTGAACCTCGTAAGGTAAATCAGTCAAATGAAACGAAAGTAGCATTGCTAAGCGAAGGCGGTTCCTTATTGCCTGGGACTTCGGTTTTGGCTTTACCCAAAGACAAACTTACGAGCCTCGACAGTGAATTGAGTAAAAATAAAGTAAAACCTGTTGTTGCACGAAAAGGAGTTGTTTATATCGAAGACGAAAACGTGAAACCTCAACAAAATAATGTATCAACCAACAATGAAAATCCCACCGTTGCTCCCAAAATACCAGAAAAAACAGGTGCTTTCAAGACAACAAATAACTCAATTGATTCCAAGGTAAACAGCTCTCTGCTGAACAAACTTTCCAGTGGTGTGAAGGATATGAATAAAACTGAAATACACAAGAAGCCCTTACTATTATCTTATGATACTCTAGTGAATATGACAGTCAAGTCATCACCAGGAACAATGGTGTCTGATCAAATCCAGTCGCCTAACAAAGATTTAAAAGCCTATACAAAGAATGCTAATAGCCATCCTGGGATGATAATGCCTCTTGTTATATCAATTTTGTTAGTTCCTATGTTTGCAGTTCTTGGCTACATGGCCTTGCGACGAGGACAAGAAGCTTGGAAGAACAGGCATTATAAAAGAATGGATTTTTTGCTTGATGGCATGTATAATGACTAGATATAATCTTGAAATTAATTCCTATTTAATGTTGGGAATTCCTACTTAATGATATTGCAAAGAGATATTAAATATTTATAATGTGATAAACATCTGAGCGGTCAGTGGTTTTATACTGTTTTTAAGAGAACAACCTTTCTTGAAGTGGTGTCTCTGAATGTTGTTAAATGTCCTATGTAATTATTGGCAATAATTTAGATTGTTATGATAAATAAATCGTGTTATAAAGTATATTGCATAGCTATTTACATTCGTCAGATAGGTTGTCTTCGACAAATATTTTGTATAAAGTTCAGGTCATGTGTGAAGATGACAATAAATATAATTATGGTGCTTGAAATGTGCCTTACATTTAATACTATATTAAAATCAATGTGAACAAGTTTCTTTAGTAGCATGAAATTTTTTTCAAGTGAAGGAGTCTTCCTTTTAATGTTAGTTATTTATTAGAATGTTATTGTGATAATTTAAATTAATATATAATGTTTCTCACACACCATTGTTGATCTTAAAATGGATGTATGCTGACAATGTTTTTTGTAGTTACCAAATAAATGTATTATTAAGTTTATACAGTCTCAATTGAGTTCGCATTTTGCTTAAATATATCTCTTTTTACTCATTTTTGTATAAAAATATTACAGTTTTATCTGATTACTATTGTCAATTCATTAATGTTATTTTGATAAACTAATTTTAGAAATCAAAGATGCATGATGTATTAATGATTACTAATTATTTTAGTGATTATGTACTGTCATAGCATTATAATGTAGTTATAATGCAATATGAAGAAAATAATATTTTTTGTAAACTACTTTTCATTAATAAAAATTGAACATCATTTTAACTACTGGTTTGAATAGTTTTGTTCCTCTTTTTATCTAATGTTGTCCCTAGTTTGACACTCTAACAGTACAACTCACATGTACAACTGAAAACACGATATGGTATTCAGGGTCAATCATACCTAAAACTAAAAATATTTCAAGTAATACTGACTGTGTGGAAAATTAATTTGCTTTAAGGCTTTATTTTGCAAACATTCGTTGCGCGAGATTTTGTTACGCAACAAACATTCATTCTCGAAATGAACAGTTTGGTTAGTATGCGTATCCAATAGGTATACCATTGCGTAAGCTTTTGGGGAATACGGGCGTGTTATGATACGTGAACTTTATAGTACCTAATTAATAATTTCATAGCAAGAAACCTGAAAACCCTGCCTTCTCCCGAGCCAGTCATCGAGCACTGGCCGGATCGCCTAGATTTAATCGAGGTGATCCGGCCAGTACAAGAGGTGAGGGAAGTAGGATGCAAGAGCCTCTCCCGCCATTCCGCCACCATGGCGTGACGGAGCTCCGACCGGCGCAGCGTGATCTGTAGCTGCACCAGTCTCTCGCCCCGTGACTTCACCTCCAGGTTCCACAGCGGGGATCCGGTCATTGCGCAAGCCGCCTCGTAAGAAATCGTGCCATATCTTCTAAAGTCTAATGACTTGACGGCTATCGCTATCTGCGGTTTGCGCAGTATTGCGATGTGGCGGGCTATAGTTTTTAACCTAACCTAACCCATTTGGTCGGGGTGCCAGTCATTACCGGCGTGAAATGCAACTACTTTACGATATGCCCAGTGGTCAGCTGGGACTATCGATAATAGTCGATCCGCCTGACTTTCAATGAGGCGCATGAAATGGCAAGGCAGATCACGATATGGCCATTTCTATAATCGGACCACGTAAGTATAATACACACATTAAAAGTGTCCAAGGACCAAATTTTTAACTATAAAAAATATGCAATTAATATTTACCACATCTAGTCTTCTAGGCGGCAAAAATGAGGATTTTTATTGTTTTTATTGTAGATACTTAAAAAAATAAATAAAAAACCAGTCAAGTGAAAAAAACTTTTTTTTCTTGATTTTATTTTACCACTTTGAATACACGGAACATCAACCATGCCAAATTACAGCTTTCTAGTACTAACCGTCTCTGAGCTAAACCGCGGACAGACAGTCAGACAGACAGACGGACATGGCGAATCAAGGAACCCATAGACGGTTCCTTGTTTACTTCGGAACCCTAAAAATAATCTCTGTTTCCACCATTGACACGAATCATACAAACACAGCGATTTGGCATGCTTAAAAATCAGTTCATCAAAATCGCTTTGAGGAATGGCCACCCTCGTTGTTTTCTTTCTAACAAGTCAAAAAGTTGTTGTGATATGCACGGCATCCATACTCGGCAGAGCTCTTCTTTGGAGCATATCCCATGCATGCTCAATTGGGTTGAGGTCTGGCGATTGAGCAGCCAAGGCAGAACGTTGATGCGAGCATCGGCAAGACTGTGTGTTACGACTCTAGCCATAGGCGGACGTGCATTGTCGTGCATTAGTCGAAACGAATCAGCCAACCGGTTTCGCAAAGGGATGATCACATCTGAAACAATCCTCTCCGCATAAATCAGCATTGAGGTTGCTCCTGATCCAAATGAAATCGGTTCTCCCACCGATCCAAATACCGGCCCAAACCATTATTGGTTGTTCCCCCTCCATATGTATGAACTTCCTCACAACATTTCAAACGTTCAAAGTCCTCCAAACTCGAGTATGTCTTGTATCCGGCCTCATACCAAAACGAGATTCATCGGAAATCAACACAACGCCAGTCTTCTTCCTCCTAATTTCTGTGTTCGCGAGCCCATTGTAAACGGGCCCTACGATTGCCGGGTGCTCTCAGGCACCTTCGGGAACGTGGACCCACTTCACGTAAACGATTTCGGATGGTTTGGTCGCTTATCACCAAGCCTGAAGAGCTATGGAGCTTCGTAGCCAACATCATGGCGGTCATGTTACGATTCCGTCGAGCAGTATTTTGGATGTACCGGTCCTGTCTGCGAGTGGTGATGCAAGATCGTCATCCATGTCGCTCGGCCACGCTGCCCGTGATACGATAGCGTGTCTAGAGGTGGCTTATGACGCTCTTTGTAGTGCCAAGAGCGACAGCCACAGTACCTACCTACGTTGCCTGGAACCAGCTTGCAACATTCCGACGGCTCTCATCGTCGATGATGTCGTCGCTCCATATCGATGCAATTCTTTTCAGTTCCGATGCATAAATTGTAATGGTTTTGTAAAAACGCTATTACACACTTATACAGGAATCCTGATTGACAACTGATTTTATATTTTTAATAATCAAAATTTAAAGAAAATTCTTTATTTCAATAGCGAAATTCGTTAAAAAGTAATAATAATAACGATTCAAAAAGTTAAAATAATAATACTCAATTGCGGCGATACTCTAAAACGTACTTGATCCCTAGACACTTTTGATGTGTGTATTATTATGGTTAAGATCATAAATTTTCATTATATAGGGGTGTTGGAATTTGCAGGAGAAAATATGAAAATCAAGTGAACGAAATCCCGGGGTAATAAGTAGCTAGTAAATACTATACCCTCCCAGACCCACCGTGCATTTTTATGTTTAAAGGCCTAAAACATCAAAATAATGGAAAAAAAAACCGAGTTTTTTTTTAATAAAGTTTTGAAACTGGCCATCATTTCGGTAACACCATTGTTCCAAATCAGAATTCACGAAAAAGAGAAGAAGAGAAGAGCAAACAACTTGCAACAAACTTTGATTAGAGCATCTTCTATATTCAATAGTTATTTCGTTATTTTGTTTTGCATAAAAGGAGTATCGATTTTTTTTTTTAATCCGTTCTGATGTTCAAATTATGGATAATGCACCTGAAGTAGGCGCGCAAGCTGTGGAACTTCACGTAAGCCGTTTTTCCGTTCAAAGAATTTAGGTACCATCGATCCAAGAACAGCTTCGAAACTTTCTGACTGACTGTTTGTGCTCCAACTGTTAGAAGGAGACTTGAGAACGTGGAAATTAGGTAATTTAAATCTAAATGCATTAGATAAAAATAACCTAATGTTAGAAGTAGCGAATGCTTGAATGTAACATGATATTGAATGGAGAAACACTGGAATTTATTAATCAAACGGTTTTCCTAGGATGCTGATCTTTATCATCACCTACTCCTACTTACTTATAATATCTCTTGCGGGGCAGCTAAGCTCGGTCGCATATTGCTGTTAGAAAGATAAGACAGTTAACAGATATATAAACCGCACGATTGTTCTATTTCAGCTAGGTACTTACTTCCACAGCAATAAGTCGTATGGCATTTTACTGTGGGGTTGGGCTACTGACATTAAATCCATGTTTATTTTTGAAAAAGAAAGCTGTCGGAGTCCTATAAATTCTACGTCGCGTACTCGCGTCGCGCGTCGCCGTGAATCTTTCAGGGAACTATTATTAAGACGGTGGGTTAGGTACCCACTTGCCAGGCCCTATGCAGCGCCGGCCCTAGCCCTTGATCAGGGTAGAGCACGGGTAGAGTGAGATTGTCTTTCAGCGCCCTTTAATCGACGCTTTCACTTCACGTAAATTCTACTTCGTTTCCTTACATATTATAAAACAAAATCCCCCCGCCGCGTTTTTCTGTCTGTCTGTTTGAACGCGATAAACTCAAATTACCGAACGGATTTTCAAACGGTTTTCACCAATGGACTGGGTGATTCATGAGGAAGGCTTCTATGGCGTGGACTGCTTGTATGATGCCCACACACTCCACCTGATAGACGGTGTTGAACATTCCCAGCGGGCTGGATATATTTATGTTGAGGTAGTGTGAGAAGACTCCGACTCCGGTACCGGAGTCGGTCTTCGATACGTCGGTGTATAGTCTCATCTCTTTCGAGCCTGCGTAGTCACACTGTTCTTCTGTAAGTATTATATTGTAGTGCCTTAGAAAGTGGTGTGTCTTCGGGGCTTTCGTCGCAGGGTGAAGTCATCATTGACCGTCGCTTGATCGAATCTTCTTTTATACGTGTGTGCTTAACTCTGGGAGTCTTTGCTTAGGGTTCCTGATATATGGAGCTTAAAGGCGACCAGGGCCGCCTCTTCCACGGTAAAATAGACTAACCGAGCTGTCTCGACGTCAGTGTATTGTCTTACTTTCCTGACGGCGTAGGCGGCCGAACTCTCTATATAGTTACTTTACTCTTTGGGCCGAACTCAAAGAGTAAAGTAACTATACAGAGAGCCGAACTGAGCCTTCCCGCTAGGCTCGATATATGTGGGCCCCACATATATCATAAATATATATATGAGAAATCTGTATATATGGCAGCACTGTCTGGATAATACATTTAGCACTACACCACAGACTACACTGTGTAAACTATCGGTCGTAAGTCGTGGACGTGCCCTTGAGCGTTCGGACGTCTGTTGGTCGCGACTGCCAGTCGCGGCTTACGGACGCGTCCGATAATTTGTTCCCAGCTTAACAAAATAAACGTTTTCTCTATGTAAATCATTGATTTATATCGATGTAAAAAAACTGTTTTCTTCAAAAAATCCGTGTTCATTTTGCCCGACCTTGGCGCCCCCCCATCTCATCCGCGCAGGCGTTCCTCTTGGCTCTGTGCTTGCCCCCCTCATATTCACTCTGTTCACCAGCGATATCCCAAAGAGTAAAAAGGCGCAGTTGGCTCTGTTCGCAGACGATGAGATGATGACGACGAGCGCTGGTCCCGATTCGATAGCCCTCATTCTCCAAACCGCAGTCGACAAGCTCGGCGCCTGGTTTAGAAAATGGAGGATCGAAGTAAACCCCGACAAAAGTCAAGCGGTTTTATTCTCTAAACCAAAAAGACGTAACAGACCCCCCCTGCCCCGACCCATCACCATGCTCGGCAAGCCGATCCCTTGGGAGAAGAGAGCCAAGTATCTACGTGTGGTCCTCGACCAACACCTCACTTTCGCAGACCACACAAAGCAGGCCTGCGCGCGGGCCGCTTTCGCTCTCGGAAGACTCCACTCCATACTAAATGTACGTAGCAAAGTGTCACTTAGGTGCAAATTGCGAATCTACACAACGTGCATTCGCCCCATTATGACCTATGCGGGCGCCGTCTTTGCACAAGCTAAGCCCCGACAAATCCATAGATTGCAGATGATGCAGAACAGATTCCTTCGTAAGGCCACGGGAGCCCCTTGGTTCTGAAGGAACGAGACCCTCCATCTCGACTTTAGACTCCCCACAATCCACCAGTTTCTCAAACGCAATTCCAAGCATTTCTTTGATTCTGCCGCCACCCATCGCAACCCTCTGATTGTCGAGGCCGCCAGTTATGTCCCAAGTCAAATCAGTAAGATCCGCCGCCCGAGGCAAATCCTTTCCGACCCAGACAACCCCATAACCATCCTCCAGGAGAGCAATAGGGAAACCAGCACAGTGAGAAAACACACATACCAACACACTTTCTGACCTCGCCGCAGACGTCCGCGATCGCGACCCTCCCAAGTAAATTATACTCCCCCCCGACCCTTGCTCGACGATGCACCAGCCCGCGTCAATGCTGAGCCTGTAGCTTTAAATTCCCCGATTAATAATAATGATATACCTTTGATCCAGCCTGTCCCTCTTGCTGTCCTCCCCCCAGCGAACACCCTAAGCCGAGGTTCGTACCCCACAGGGGGTGCCCTTAGCGAGCGTTCGCCTAGTTTTAATTAGCATAGTTTTGCCCCTGGCTGGAGGCTTTAAGTGTAGAAGCTTAAGGCAGCCACAGGATTGACCGGTTAAGTAGTCATGACTTCAGTGGTCAGCTACGAGATGCCCTACATACAAAAAAAACCTTGGTGCCCTTCATCCTGATAGAGGCCAAGACGGTTTCAACATGAGCTCACGTATTTAAAATACAGCGGAATACGTTGTTGGTGAAGTAGTGATCTACTGCACGTTGCACTTCATTTATTCGTAATTATTTTTCATCATCAATTTTATGATACAATCTTCCACAGTAAAACGAAGAGAATTTTTGCGCTACAAAAATCGACTAAGCGAACAACTAAATATGAAAAACTGTCATCGATTTACTTCAGCTGGGTTCTACGACATTTTGGACATTTTATGTCATGCGAACTGCGAACATCTCTAGAACGTATAGTATTGTGTGGATTGTGTGTCTTTTTGTGATTTTTTTATTACTCTTCATTTTGGTTCCTGCGATAAATTATGATAAACTAGTTTTTTCATGAAAGAAAAGCGAGCGTGTTATTATTAAAAAAATCGGATATAATTCTTTACTTAGAATTGATCTGAAATAACCTTGATCAATAAACGTCAAGAATTTTAAGTGAGAATGATTTGGTAAGTAAAAAAAACTCTTATTTTAACTAAAACTATTATTCTGCGATAAAGTTACAGGAATATTAAAAACGTAAATATTGATCTTTGATAGGACGTGAATGGCGCTAATGAAGTACCTTTATGGAATACATTTCTGAAATTTGGGGTTCCTATTTTAATTCAAGCCTTCACTTGAAATGACTGAAATGTATGTCCTGATAAAAATGCATTTGTTGTATTTTGTGATATTATAACTACATCCTCTAAATACTGGCGTGTCCTCTGTTTTATCTTCTAAGATACTAAATCAATGTTATAAATACTACATCTTTAGTTTTTCTTGAATATGAATTTGTTACTACTAAAATATTATGTATGTATGTCATTTAAATATGAATAATTTGGTGATCAGACAAATGCTAAAATTAATATGGATGGTGCTGTAAAAAATGGGTCTTTAAGCTCACTAGCTGTTTCTGAGAATACTGGTATGAATACTGGTCTTTGACTGGTATTAAATTAAATTGATTCTGTCTCACAATACCATCATTGTAATCATGATAACATTAATATTATCTAGATCTTAGTAGCTCAGTATCAGTCATACATCCTAGTAACTCATATTATATGCCATAAAATAAGAATTAGGCCTATCATAATTTCTTCCCCAAAATGATGTACCTAAGTCTACCTATAAATTGCTGCAAAATTATAAATCCTGTAATTAATTTATCTTGTATCGTCCTTTTTCTGTCTCTTAATTTTATAGAAATCTTTATATTTTCAAAAGTGTTGGCTCATAGTGAATGGCTGATTCATTTAGTTTATTTATTTGATCAAGGTCAATGTTCTATTTTCTTTAAAGTTTTATCTTGTTATCAGCTATGAATACAAATAAATACACAGTATTAAATACGAAAATAAGTTTTGAAATAGAAGAGAGAATTATATGCAAAATAACATTACAATAGCTTGTTTTCCTGAACAGATTCAAATATGGCCAGAGCTGTTATTGCTGTGATTTAACAATGGATAACATGAAATATTTAATTAAAAAATGAATGCTCCAAGTGGGTGTGTCAGCTGCAGTGATGGGTCGCAACAGTTTGATAGCAAACATGATGCAGACTGCTCTGAGGGGGAAGACGCTCAGATCAGACTGGCTCCACATGTGCAAGCTTACCTGGCACGCAACAACCCCACCACCAACTGTTGTGGACTCACCATACCCATTGCCTTCGAGAGGGCTGCTACAGGAATCTGGTGGAACCCTCGATTTGATTCAGAGATACTTGAAGGCCAATACAGAAGTAGTTCCTTTAGACAAATAAGACTAAGATTTAGGTAAGTGCTCTCAAAGAATGAATCCACTTTTAAGTGTGTAACATTCATGCATGAATGTCAGTAAACTGATAAATTGCTTGATGCCACAACTTTATCATTAACTAAACATATTTGATGTTCTTTCTTTTTCTTTTTTCAGATTTGCACTTTTATACATTTTGATATTTTCTATATCATGGTTTGTCTACTTTGTGGCCCTTGGTTTGAATGGTATAACAGTAAAATGGCCATTTTTGTGTTCTATATTTGCTGGGGTCCTATTGATTACATCTGTTATGCTATTTGTAACATTTACAAATATATATAAAGTGTACACTTTCAAGCTCTCCCTGGTCATGGCACTCGCTCTGTGTACACTCAGCCTGTCACTGGTGACACTCACCACACAGTTAGACACAGCATCATCGCAGGCCGCCGACATCAGTCAATCTGGACACTTCACCATGTGCATTGAAATATTGCTGATTATATACACTCTAACACCACTACCACTGTATGCCTGTGTTATCATTGGAATTTTGTATTCAATAGTGTTTGAAGTACTGAATATTGTGTTACATTTGTCAGAGCAAGAATGGCAATGCCCTGGAATGTTTGTGAGAATTTTACTGCAGTTTTGTGTTCACATAATTGGTGTACATATATACCTAATGACCTTTGTAAGAATGCGCGGCACGTTTATGAAAGTAGGGCAGAGCCTGTTAGTAAGAAAGCAGCTGGAAATGGAGAAGCAGCTAAAAGAAAAGATGATACATTCTGTGATGCCGCCCAAAGTGGCGAGTTGGTTGTTAGAGGAGCAAGTACTTGACACAGAAGCTAGTTTAAAGCCACACAATCCGCTCAAACCGAGACACTCAAACCCTGGCGCGTCAGACATCAAGTCTTTGTTCAGGCCTTTCAACATGAGCTCAATGGACAATGTCAGTATACTGTTTGCTGATATTGTTGGTTTTACCAAGATGTCAAGTAACAAGGGTGCTGAAGAATTAGTTAATATATTAAATGACCTATTTGAAAAGTTTGATGAGTTATGCCAAAATCATGGCTGTGAGAAAATTTCTACATTGGGTGATTGTTATTATTGCGTATCTGGCTGCCCTGAGCCCAGGCCGGATCATGCTACATGTTGTGTAGAAATGGGACTGGGTAAGTGGAATTCTAAACAATTTAATATCAAGCCACTATAAAGTAGATCAGATAGATAAAACTAGTAAAATAGTGCTCTGGTAGTGATTCAATCAAACCTCAAAAATACTGTCCCTCTCTTAAGAGGGACAGTATTTTTATCAAGGCTGGTAACTTTCTGGGCAGACAAAGGTTAGACGGATCGCGCATTAGACCGAAATCTAAGATCAAAACGTGATCCGTGTTTAAATTCAGCTTCAATCAATTTCGCTTCCGCGGTGTACGAATACCCATGCCGTCACTAATTCATAATACATATTTCAGGGATGATAGATGCTATAAAGGAATTCGATAGAGTGCGCGGCGAAGGAATAAATATGAGAGTAGGGGTGCACACCGGCACCGTACTGTGCGGTATTGTGGGCACACGCCGGTTTAAATTCGATGTCTGGAGTAATGACGTCAGCTTTGCCAACAAAATGGAATCAACTGGGAAGCCAGGTCGCGTCCACATATCAGAAGAGACTGCAAAATTTCTTGGAGGTTCCTACATTTTAGAAGAGGGGGATGACGTCTTTGGTGAGTGAATTTATAAATAGATTTACGATTGCACGATCATTTGTATTGTGGACACATTCTAAAACCAATTCTGTTTGTTTAGGTCATAAAACCTATTTTATCGAAGGCCGTCAGCTGTACTCCCCTTATAACCATGACAACTGTTTGACTCCCTCCAATCCTATCAACTTACGCCTGATTATTTCCCCCGCGGCATCTCCGCAGTCCGTCCTCTCCTGCAATCATTCCCCACTCCCGTTGTCACCTAGAGGCGACGACAGATTAGGATCCAGAAAAGATTCTAAAAACTACCTCTCCCCAAGTGCATTTTATTTCCGAACAAAAGCCAGTTCACTGCCCAGTATATTGGATTCGGACACTGAGCTGGACGAAAAGACCAAGGGATTCCCCGACACGAATGACAGCTCGTCGAAGAGTCCCACTTCTGTAGGTGAGTTTTTTTTGTTTCCAGTTATCTAAAGTTAATTTAATAGGTTGGAATTTCAAAGAATTTGGCGGATTTAAAGGTCACGGAGAGTTATGCCGCTAATTAAGAACATCTTGGCTATAATAAAATTGCTATTACGTACATTACGAATTTTTGCTTGTGATTAGGTATATTGTAACACAACAACCTAAAATTACCTGCTAGTGCTCATGCTCTTTTAATGAATTTTATATCTGTTCGTATTTTTTTTACTTCAGTCCAGTACTTATAATATTATGAATTGAACCGAAGAAAAGTGTTATTTATCTCAAGAATAAGGCACAAGCTGATAAGATATAGAGTGACTTCATACCGCGAAGGTGATGCTCTTTGTCACTCAGATCACGACATGAGTGGGATGATTTGTGTTAGCCATTCTGTCCGATATCTTCCTAAATTAATTTCTGCAAAAAAAAAACTTTAACTCAATAATTGTAATTCTCTAATACTTCGTTCGCATGCTCTGAATTAATCGACAATACGCATTTCGTATCAGCATTGGCAGTAATATCGAGCAAATAAACTGTAAACATGTAGCAAAATTCGATTTTATAGTCGAGCAATTAAAGTCACTATAGATTTCTCCTGCTTTCATTGCAAACAGAAATAGTACCGATTTAACGAGAACGATGTTAATGTTGCTGAGCGATTTGAACATAAATTGCTAGAAATAACAAAAGATATGTCTGCAACCTCAATTGATTTCAGTATTGCGATTATGTATTATTGTAGGTATCTTCATGATGTCTGGCTACAAAATTATATTTTAAAATTATTTCCGCTTCTATTTATATAAGTTTCTATTACTTTGCGTGTCAGCGGTTTTTGATTAACTAAACACTACAATTTTGAAGTAGGTATGTTTATCTAGACAAAAAAAGCATAAATTTGCGTCACTTTCGGAAACAACGTGCTTAAGTATCAGCGGGACGTTACACTCATACAATATTCTGCATGATTGATTATACTACGGAACGTGTCATTTAGTTTATAGATGTTTCTAGTATTCTAATAAATAATATTATTTTAGGGAGTTACGGCAAATACACTACGAAGTTGAAAAACTGGAAAGTGCCTAGATTTTTACGGAAGCATTCGGATACGCCGCTTCATGAGATAAAAAAGCAGGCGTTGACTGATAAGTCTATACATTTCTTGGAGAGGGGAGACGCGGGGTCTGGGGTGCCGTCCAGCAACGGTTACCAGCAAGTGCCTATTGTGATAGAATCTCAAGACAATAAGAGTAGGCCGGTACAGAGTACCATTAAGCTGAACATCCCACCACTGAGCCATGATATGGCGTCCTTTGAAAGGGAGATCATCGACATACGATCCTACTTGAGCCAGTCAAGGAGTAACATGTCGCCTTTTGCCAGAAGTAGCAGCTACCGTTCTCAATACGGAAGATCAAACAATATTGAGGTAAATATACTTCCTTATCCTTACGTATTATAAAACAAAATCCCCAGCCGCGTCTGTCTGTCTGTCTGAACGCGATAACTCAAAAAGTACCGAACGGATTTTAAACGGTTTTCACTAATGGACGGAGTGATTCATGAGGAAGGTTTTAGTGTATAATTCATTAAGGTTTTGTTTAAATTGGCTTACATATGACGATTATTGTTAAAGATGTCGGAAAAAATCATGCCGACTGGGAGCTTTACTGGCGTGCGCTACGTAAACCATAAGAGATAGGTACTTACAATTTAGATTCTAAAGATTTCTACATCTTAAAAAGTTCAACAAAAAAGTAGGCGATGGCATATGTCTATCCACAGTAACCATTATTATCTTTCAGATTTCGATAATTTTTTTATTTTTATTTCCGAAGCTACTCGTATTTTATAGATATTGTTAGATTATTAATCCTTATCCAATAAAATATGTTATTTAAATTGGACATTCAATTTACATTAAAATTTGCGTTGACATCATATCATTTAGGAATAGTTTAAAACATCACAGATTTAAAATTACATATTACAAGGAGGGAGTCAATGACCTTTTCCTCGGCTATTAGATATGTAATCCCGGCAGTATGTTCCCGTGGGATATTTTCCGACATCCATGCGGGCGTAGCCGCGGGAAAAAGCTAGTTATTTATTAACTATTATCATCCCAACTCCTACTTTTTTTTTGTGGGTAATTCCTGTATACTCTCCGTTTGGGAAGAACAGAGGGTTATGTCGGACTCCTACCGACTAAAACCCCACTGTTCCTTCTAGTACCAGTCGGGGGCCCGGGAGATACTTGTACTGTACATTCGCCGCACTCCCGACTGGTATCAGCCCGTAATGCTTGACGCGCCCCATCACTAGTGCGGCCGTTTCCACGACCGCACGTCTTCCCATTAAGGCGCGTATTCAAAACTACGTGCCACCTCTTTGACTCTTACTGCTCGAGCCACGACACAGCCCCAATTCGCCGCCCGCAGGCCCCTGCCGCTGATCGTGAAGCGGCCTTCGACGCCCGGCTGCTCTTTTGGTGCGGATGGAATGAGAGGTATGTAAGCTCTCTCTCCCTCTCCGCCACCTCCTTTCCATGCATCACCTCGCAAAAAGAAGCGACAGCATCCCACGCGTTTTCGCTTCCGACCATGGACTGAACCACGGCAGGAAGCAAGAGATCAACCGAACCAAGTGTCTCGATGAGGGCACAGCGCTGTTGGCCGAAGCTGAGCACTCCTCCAGCGTATGTTGCGCCGTGTCCTTGGGGTGGTCTGACCTATTACGGTACTTCCCGAAACACCCATGACGCTCGCCCCCTATTACATGGGTCTTAAACGTAACTGGTGAAATTTGGGTCTGCTATAGGTGTACCTCTGCCCTACCCGGGAATACAAGCGTGATGTTATGTTGCTATCATCCAGCAGGAAACCGTAAGCCTTAACATTATTAGAAATGGCCACAAATAATCGCCGAGACTAAGTAAAAGGTGTTAGTAATGTGTCACACTTGATGCTTTGTTTTTAAGTCACGGATCTTGGTTAATATTGCTAACGATTGTAGCGACACTTTCTGTTGGGACACGTCCAAGTCAATACAGTTTGATAATACAGTTTTTGATAAGAAACGTTTTATGAAGATCTGCATACCAAGGCCAAGTATTAGCTGCGCTCTGCGCCACTTTATAGGAAATATTAATAGAATTATATTTGAACTATAATGAGGTTTGTTTTTATAGCATCTTATCTATCGGGTTTATATCTTTGCGAGATTATCAAAAGGTTTGGTTACGAAATATAAACTTTATAACCTCGCCCTTGACTCTGGAGCAATGTGAGACGTAACTCGTAACAGATACTGGCGTTTGCGCAACTCATTTGTAATAATTATCTTATTATCCGTTGGTCGTCTAATATAATAATTTGTAGTTGGGATGGGAGTGCACATATTGTAATAATCATTTATTTCCATAATAATAATAATGCGTTGACTAGTCGATGTTTACAATAACTAAGCCGCCGTCTGCCATACGTAGGTAATAGTAGGTAGGTATGGACATGTAACTTTCAATATTTATGTTTATCATTTGAATTAGTTTTCTCGTGACCGAGGGTCGCGGAAATCTCCGACTAAATCCCGCATTAAGGCGATTATTTTCTTATGATTACATAATTCCAGCGGCATCAATTTCTTACTTTTTACTTATGTATCGTCAAGAACTTGTATCATTATCAAATATTGTTCAACTACCTACACAGCAGTTTTTAAGGAGTTATAGACCGTTTACACAAAACATATTCAAACTCCCAAGAAACTCCTGTAAATTAGTTCATGAACTTGTTATTTGGATAGTATGATCGCGTATTTCGTACCGTGTGCGAATTATTTATCACCCATGTAACATAAGCGAGAAAACTTGTGTACACATACATTTAACACGTGTTAGCTGGTAACGAGGACTTAACAAATAGCAACCTATTTTCTGATAAACATTGTTAAAATGTTGTTTTTTATAACATTGTAGGTGCCAGTGTGTCGCGCTCGCAGTTCGACCATCACGACGCAGGACGAGTTAATTCGTCCGAAGGATCGAAGACTGAACTTGCCCCTCCCCTCGCCGCAGACGTCCGCGTCTCGACCTCCTGATGACGTCATCAGCCTCTGTCCCTCAGTCAACAGCCGAAAAGACTCCGGCATCAGAAGCACAAGTCGACGCTCCAGCATACAGCAACAGGTCAACTTTGATGTTCCTATTTTTACTTATAACGTAAGTAAAACATGCTAAATTAATCCCGCATGTATGTATGATGCATGTAGGTACTTACATCGACTTATTTTCTTACATATAAATAAACTTGACGCAGATTTGAGTTAAAGCGCGGAGATTTTTCACAAAATGGTAACATCGTAAACACGCTTTTAATAAATTATAAACATATGCCCCTAGAGCTGTGTGCTGCAGTCATAAAGCATGCCCGTCATACCATTGCATCGTAATTCGTACCAGCTTTCAGCTTTATGTACAGTGATTAGGGTTTAAAACTGCGTGACCATGTTGTTTACGTTCTGTTGGTATGAAAACTTAGAAATGTTGAGTTCATTTTTCTTTATTATAAAGTGTCTGACATTTTGTGTTCTTATTTCGTTGGAAACATGAAATATGGTTGAATAGTTAGCCACTACGCCCACATTTCCATTTGCTAGGAGTCAGGTTACAAATCACTTACGTTGCCCAGTGGGTGCCGCTGACGTCATCAACATAAACACCGCAAATGTCGCATTTCATGTGTCAGGGGATTTTGTAGTGTGTCAAGAGAGTGACAAAATAAAGTTGATACTAGCTTTGAAGTTTATTATCTTGAGGAAAACTCGTTAATTATATCTACTAATGATATCAAATATAGCAATCAAGAGCTGTTTTTAGTTTATACAGCCAATTTGTAATGTATTTATGCAAGTTTCGATATTAAAATTTGTCTCGCCCAAAATATTTTACGTAAAACAAATTAACTGGAGGTTGTTGAAAAAAAAATATCGACGGGCACCCTGAAATCAATCTGCCTAGCCTTTTCCCACCTATCTTGGGGTTGGCTTCAAGTCTAACCGGATACAACTGAATACCATTATTTTAAATGGAGCGACTGCTTCTAGCTTCCACAGCTCAATAACTGGGTAATACGAGATCCTTTGAAAAGACTGGTTGTCAGACTTTCGAGCTTCAGACTAACCGTAACGGCTATCAAAGATCCACGAATGACAGCCGTCATGACTAATAGTTTAGCGTGCTTTCCGAGGCACGGAGGAATCTCGATGTGTAAAGATGGTCACCCATCTACGGACCAGCCCCGGAAAACGTCACGTTGCCCACTTTCTATATAAACGCTCTTAACCTGATGCATCGATCCGTGTGGCTGTTATTACTTAGCCACGAGCTCCGAAATACAGGTTCAAATTAAATTAGCTAGCGAAACTCCGCAGACGTGATGGATATCGATATTTAAACATGATAAAACAAAAGATAAAGTAATTTGCCGAGTTTTTTTGTAGGGTCATTGACCCCAGTTAGCGTAGAAACTTGATATCAGTTTAAAAAATGTATTGTCATTTGACAAACTAAACACGATGAAACAAAAGAAAACAGATTTTCTTAAATCATACTTCAAGTAACAACAATACCAGCAGTCCTTGGCCCACAAAAAATATGGCCCGGGGGGGGGGGGGGGGGGGGGTTGCGGGTTTGTCCGAAAGGGATATCGCGGCCCCGGCACACAAGCAACGGAAGGAACACGGGTGGGTTTTAGTCAGTAAAAGTCTGACACACCCTCTCGCTCTGCCCAGAGCGGGAGAAGACATGTGATGATTTCCCATGCTGAAAAAAAAAAAAAAATGGGGGGCGCAAGTTGATATATGGAGGATGCGAGTCTTACCTCTAGGGCGCGCAATAGGGCAAAAATCGACGCTGGTGGACATTTGTTTTTTGACAAATTAGTTTCAACTCGGTAGTCCCGATAGGAAATGAGAAAAGTAATCATTTCCATTTTTAATGTATGCATTGGAAACGGACCTTTCGGGTCGTTTTAAACCTAATAGGTATTATGATTAGGCCTACCACCAACATATAGATACAAATATTACGTCCCCTGACTCCTGATTAGACCCCGTTTAGGAGCTATGGAACTTTAAAAAACCAAATAAAAGTCGTAACTAAATAAACAAAATTTGCATTACAGATATGTACATAGTTTCTTTACATTATAAAACGCATTGTATTTGACACAAAATAAAATCTCTAGGGGAGGCAGCTGCCCCCTTTGCCCCCCTTTGGCGACGCCTTTGTGGTTACTTATCGATACCTATCACGTATGTGAAGTTTCGCCGGCTAATTGAATGAAACCCTGTATATGTATATAAGTTTGGACACTCACGTTCGGTCGTAACAAATTTCCTTGAGTTCCTTTCACGTGTGCATCACTGGGTATATATTTTTTTTTTTTTTTTTTTTTTCGTTGGCCCACTCTAAGAATTTCTTCTTGTATCGTGGGTGCGTTTACAAACATAGAAAGAAACTCACATACACTAACACCCAGACCCGGAACAACTACTTGCAGCTCATACAAATATTTGTTCCGTGCGGGGATCGAACCCGCGACACGTTGTGTCGTTATTTCAAGTCTTATGAAATATAGCAATACTATAACGGTAACGAATGGATATCTTTGTTAAGGAAAAAAAAATTAGTTATTAGTTTTTGTTGCATTCTACCACAACGCGTGAATAATTTTTATGTAGAAAATGGTATAAAACAATTGCTAACGACATGACCTAACATTATAATAAGGAAATCCAGCAACCGCTAACGTTGTACGTTATGCAACTTCCATTTTTATAATACCTACTTGAATTGGCTGTTATTAAAACCAGGTGATTCAACTTACGGTTTTAGCTTTTCTTTGAGATATGCGGAATGCGTCAATGAAAAAGCTTTAATCACATCGGCGTCTCTTACTTGCGTTTGAGGTTTGCGTCAATGCGCGCTGGACGCATTCGTTACTGATGGCGCGCATTGACGCAAACCTCAAATGCGCAAATAAGAAGCAAATGTGCGCTATCCATGACGATATAGATAACGACTTCGCCCCAATTGGGAAATTACCTCCACAATTCAAGAATCGACTGGAATCATTCAATATCCCCAAGCTATTTGAAATAACGCATCAGCTACCCAAATAATAATAATAATAATTCCGATCTTCATTCACTGTTATAAGTTTTAAAATGTTTGCTTTATATTTACAGATCTACGCGCTAAACCACATCGCGACGTCGCACCCCGATATGATGCAACACCGTGTGTCGGGCTACTACACGTCCAGCCAGTCCTCCCTCAACGAGCACTCGCGCAGCCGCCTGCCCCCCCCGCTCAACGCCGAACAAGTCCAGTCCCTACAGAAACTGCGCAAACAATCCGACCTCCAACTCATCCGCTGCGTACAAGACAACGCGCGCTCCGGCATCAACTACTTCGTACAACCACCTCTCAACAGATTCACACTCTTCTTCAAATCCTCCGAAATTGAACGTCACTACAGAGACAAAGCCCACAGAAGCGACGACTGCGAAGATTTCCCACCCACGCTCACTACTTCAAGATTCAACACCGCGTTAGACATTCTAGTCTCCGCAATCATATTCTTAGCGGTCACAGCTTCGATATTCACATTATACAGTGACTGGAGGTCTTCCATAGGATGGTTCATATTTTTCATGGTCATAGAAATCGTAGCAATGGCACTCTGTTCCTATAGACATTATCTTAAGTGGAAGACTAATCACGAGGCACTCACGGAGGCCATCTCTAGGTCGGTAAGAATATTCAGGAAGCTGTCGAACTGGTTTCCGTGGCACCTGTCAGGTGGGTTGCTCATCAGTTTGCCGATATTCGCCGTGCTCCTCAACTTTTCCTGTCAAAATACCACAATGACGATCCTGAAAGGTGAACAGTCATTTTACGTATACCTGCTGTGTATAAGTGTAGTGCACTTCTGCAATTTCACGCAGATGAACTGGCTTGTGAAAAATACTCTAGTGACGCTTTATGCTGGTTTGTTCCTATTTTTTGCCGTGTTAGGTTGTCACGATGCTAATACTCAATTGCTGCTAGATGCTGATACTAATTTAAGGCAAAGCCCACAGATGTTTGCTCAGAATATATCTGACTTCACCCTCGTTAATAGTTCGATGATCGATTGGCAGGACCTCAACAACGGTACCATAGGCTTTGATAGTCGCCAACACAAGTTACATTTGACAGAGCTTTACTTGGATGTTGCGTTGTTGTTGATGCTAGTGTGGTTCTTGAACAGAGAGTTCGAAATAAGTTACCGTTTGAGTTTCTATAGTAATGTGGTGGCCAACCGCGACAAACAGAGAGTTCAGAACATGAGGAATCAGGCCGATTGGTTGCTACACAATATAATACCACGACATGTCGCCGACCAGCTCAAAAATACGGCTAAATATTCGGAAAATCACAAAGATGTCGCGATTATATTTGCCAGTATTGTAAACTTTAATGAAATGTACGACGAGTCGTATTTGAAAGGGAAGGAATACCTGCGGGTACTTAACGAGCTGATAGCGGACTTCGATGAGCTGCTAGAGAGGCCGGAGTTTCAGCACGTGGAGAAGATTAAGACTATCGGCAGCACCTTCATGGCGGCCAGCGGACTGAACCCCGACCTGCGCCACGCGTCGCGCGCCTCGCACGAGCACCTCTACCAGCTGATGGAGTTCGCGTTAGAGATGCAGAAAGTTGTCGATAACTTCAACGAAGACTTGCTCGAATTCGACTTTATTCTTCGAATCGGGTATAACTTCGGCGATGTTACGGCGGGTGTCATCGGAACCACCAAGTTGTTCTACGACATCTGGGGAGACGCTGTGAACATAGCGTCTCGGATGGACTCGACGGGCGTGCCAAAGAGGATCCAAGTGGGCGAGGCCTGCATACCGATGCTGTCGGCTCGCTACGAGTTCGAGCCGCGAGGCAGCGTGTACGTAAAAGGCAAAGATAACATGAATGTTTATCTCGTCTTAGGTGGAAAAGATACGTAGATAAAAAAAATATTCATAATGAAATATAGAATCTGTGATTTAATTATTTATATTGGAGATGTGAATATATGAAATTCTTATTTATTGTGTGCAGTCCATTGTTAGTGAGATGTAAGAGCTTGAGATAATACTCGGGGTTGCACAGGCTATTAATTTATTGTTATTTTAGCTTATGTGATGTGAGAGAGTGTGAGTGTGGATATTTAATTTGAATGAGTGATCGAAATCTATTAAAATCTCCTTGCCTATACTGAAATATCTGTGACCAGTGTTCTAGTCTTCTTAATTCGATGGGAATGGTCCAGTTTTTATGATGTGTTAGTTTATATATTTGTATAGAGCTGACGTAAGCCGTGCTTGATTGGAAAGGGAGCATTTATTTTGATTGACGGCAGCTGTTTTTATTAAAAAAATTGGATCATCGCCATTTGTATGACTTGTATATTCAAATTTACCTTCTTTATATTACGGAGAATAAATTTATATTTGTATATAAGTGAATATTAACCCACTTGGGCTAGTATATAAAGTTTTATATTTATATAATTGTAATTGAATCGATGTGTTTAGAGTTAAGTAAATGGTACTAATACTTTGTAGCGAGTAGATACGTTTATATTGTGTATGTAGTAGCGCATCGCTTACCGTTATACAACTCTTTTGTCAATTTTATAGATCGGGTTCCGTAGGAGTTAGGGTCCGTTGCAATTGCAAGACATATTAATAATTATTATATTATCGAACAAGACTATCTTTCAAAATTATTTGTAAGATAACAGTTGTGTGGTAAGAACATTGTAAATCTGAGCACTTAGTGCGTTGAATTGTATAGATTCAGATAATCAAAAATATATAGCCAGATTATCTGTAATCATTGTATGGTTCTCGAGGTAAAGATACGCAGAAATCAATTTACCAGATTATTTTATATTGGTAGACGAACGAAATTCGCCAATACGTAATGTTCTCAGTATGCTCATAAGGAAAAATGCAGCTCGAATGTGAGAGCGATGATACAGTAGGTTTTAAATTAGAATACGCGTCGCTCCGCTGATAATGAATTAACTTATCTAAATACTATTTACGCACCATCCTTTTAGATCCTGTATAATAAATAAATAAATAAATATTCGCGGGACCTCCATACTGTTTGCTCATTACGTGAAGTACTTTAAGCGCGAATCCATAGTTGATGAGTTAATTGCATGTAACTTTCAATATAAATATTTATTGGTAATATTTGCGGTGCATCTAGCATTATTAGTGAACTATTTTCCTAATAACTTAGAAATGTCCACGCGAAATATTCTAAAGTATGTATTAACGACTTTACACAATTCAATATTTGCCATGTAATGTTGACGTAGTAGGTAATTCTCATACTTATGATGAAAGCCTTAAAAAATCTATACATTCCACTATGTATTTAAACTATATGCCTTCAAAATGTCTATTTTCTACTTTTAAATGGCGTACTAAAGGTTGGCAGTTTTGCAACGAAGTGAATTAGTATATTTACAGAATGTTGGACCAACAGGCATATTAGTTAGCCTAAATAGCTCTCTTCGAAATTTACCTCTTCTTGAATACATTTTCAATATTGCGACGATTATGATATGATAAACCGATGTATTTGTGATATTTGTTAGAGAAGTGTTATATAAATATGTATACTTAGATACTATATAATATTTAACATCGATTGTTCTCTCTATAATAAAGATGTTAGGTCACATCGTACAGATATTTTTTATCTGTTGCTTTTAATCTGCTGCCGTGTGGAGGTATCTTTTGAGAAAAACATTGTATGTATTGTAACCATGTCTACTATGAATAATAATATCTCCAGACATCTAATACTTTCTGCATACATAGTTATTTTCGGGGTCACCTGATTGGAAATTCAAATATTTGTGCAATATTTGCACAGTTAACTTTCATGGCATCTAATTTGGCGGTCTAGAAGCCAGTTTACATTTTCAATGCGTGATTAGCCACCTTGTGGTTTCTGGCGACCGCGAAAACCCAGGATGTATGCGGTCAGGTTAATGTACCTCGTTGACGAATTGACTGACGAAATGGCGTAGAAACATCGACATACAATGATATACCCACATTGTAGCACAATATTGCGCAAAGATTAATTAGTAAACACCGATCACAGATAGTGCTATCCACGAAGACGCGCCCCACTCCGCGATTACTGTAGTGTAAGCTGTACGGAGTGGGGCGCGTCATTCTAGATGGTACTATCTAGGAAGGTACTTTGAATATATGCTTTTGTAATTAGGTGATTATTATTCTATAAATAAGAAATGACGTTTGCAGCACAAACTTGATATTTACAGTTGCAGCAGGTTTTAAATGTCGATGTTGCTATGCTATTTATTTTGTGACATGAATGTAGGTACATGATACATAAGTACTCACCCGATTGAACGATGATTTGTGACCGTCAACGAGGTATTGTGAAATAAATTGTGAATTTTTAGTGTCTGGGATAACTTTCAGGACTCGATGATTATACCGACTTATCCGCCAAAAACGGAGAATAAAGTAGTTCGTAAAAAACGCGAGGAAAGAAATAATGAAATGTTTGATAGACATGTGTTTGTCTATTGATATTTTGATACACATGTCTTTGTCTATTGATTGCGCGATAGACATGTGTTTGTCTATTGATTTTTTTGATAGACATGTCTTTGTCTATTGATTGTTTGAAAGACATGTCTTTGTCTATTGATTGTTTGATAGACATGTGTTTGTCTATTGATTGTTCAATAGCCATGTCCTCTTTCCTACCGTATAACTAACGACTGAAACGTTTCCTTTAGCACTGAAAATGCACAGTACCTCCGAATAAATATAAAAGGCCTCCTGCCGACACTAAGGAATGTTTTATATTTCGTAAACTTCTTTTTATAATAAAATGAAAAGCATTGTATTTATTATTCGTAAGATCAAAGTGTTCAAGAGTTCAGACTTCAACAAAATTCACTATACCTACCTATAATGGCTTTAGTTTTTGACTATAAATAAAACACGTGAAATACATTCAGATCTATTTATTTCTACCATGGACACATTGTTATCAGGTATCAGAGGGGCACTTCCCGTAATTTTTAAGAGCGTTTATTCTGAAGGTGGGCAACGTCGCAAATAGATGTCAAATATTTCACTGTTTTAATTAATTTAGCAATATTACTGTGTGGAAATAAAAAATGTGGCTAACTAGCGAACTAGAATATTGATTATGAAATGCAATAATTAGTACCGTAGCACCGAATGTTTAGTTTTAGATGTAAAAAAACTATTTGGAAACTTTCCAAATGCGTTTTTTACACCTAAAATGGGTACAACATCAAACCCAATGGTATAATTGCAATTCATTATTAATATTCTAGTTCGCTAGTTAGCCACATTTCTTATTTCTATTCAGTAATATTGCTTTATGAATCAAAACAGGTAAATATTTGACAGTTATTTGCGACGTTGCCAACTTTAAGGATAAACCTTCATTAAGAACGTTCACATTCGCAATCTGTCAAAAATACAATCAATTTGCCAACATTTTTGACAAGTTTGACAGATTGCGACTAGAACACAGAAAGTATTACTCTACGAGGACTAGAATGCGAACGTTTTATGTTTGACGAACGAGAATTGGCCTTCTGATTGTTTTACTGTTTTCTTTAGTTAACAGAAAGGTCGTCTCGACATAAATAGTTACCAGATAACCAAACAAAAGATGGTAACAACTAAACAGAAATCATATGGGTCAAACAAAACATAGCTTGATTTTGAAGAAACAAAAACCCAATTTAAAGATTTTATAACTTTTGTTGGGAAACTGCAGCACAAACAGGCCACCTTTCACCTGGGTTGACATTTCAATACTAAGTAAGAAGACATCAAAAATATTTCCAGTACCATTAGATACTAAATAACTACAAAGTTTATAAATTAATAACGATACATTTAACAACACACATGAAATATTTTATTGAAATAATAGATATTATACACACATTACAGGTTGGATGGAGTAGTAAGGGCAGGTACAATGCGTTGTCGCTGCTGGAAAACGGTCTTAGGAGACTGTCCTTAATTTTTTGAGAAATTTGGATCTGCATTCACAAATTGTACAGTCTGCAAGAAAATGGAGCACTTTACAATAACTTTTTTGATGCCTATCGACCCTGTTTCTTATATGGATCAAAAAACTGTCTGACCAACTGAGGTTTGGAACTAGAAAAGTCAGAAATCGCAAAAAACTTTTCCATGCAAGTCTAAACTTTCTCAATTATTAGGACATTTTTCTCTGAATTACAGAAATAACAAGCAACAAACTATCCAAATGCAGTTCTCAAAATAAATAAAATTATTGCGCGTATTCGTTCGTAATTCGAGATTCAATTGATTTTTGTTCATTTTCGGCCAGTCTTCATTGTAGCGGCCAAAAAAGTAAGTTGGGAGTCTCATTTCCTACGAAATGCATGGTAAAAGTTTTTTGCGATTACCGACTTTTCTAGTACTCCAACCTCAGTATAGTCCGATACACTTTTTAATCCTTATAAAAAAACATAATCGATTGGCATCAAAAAAAGTTTATGTAAAAATTCCCTTTTTTCTTGCTGACGGTACAATTTTTTTCAAAATCTGTGAATGAAAATCAAAATTTCTCAAAAAAATAAGGATAGTCTCGTAAGACCGTTTCTCCCGTCTCAAAAATCCACTCTGTGTAGGTATACAAATATGTTGAAATCTATGCAACTATATTATGGCACCCTAATACCCTAGTTTTATAAACTTAGGTACACTCTCACTAAATATACTGATCATTTCCTAAAAACACAAATTACATTGCTTCACTGTCATAGCTTGCGCTAAGTTATTGGTTAGTTTCAAACACATCACTCGCTACGCATCCTGGCTCATCTCTGGTGGAAACGCAGCCTAAACCCTGATTTACACGGAGCGATTTAATTGCCTGTGGCATACCAATACCATAAGTTTGTTGAAGCAACAATAATAGCAGCACCGCCTAAATACTGATAAGACGATGTAGAGAATTATTTTTTTTCGCTTAAATTTTATATTGTATGCCACAAACTAGAAACTTGCATCGTATAAATGGGGCTTAAGGCGAAAGCGTCAGGGTCAGGGTACCCCGCGAAATTAAATTTTTCTTACAGTGTTTGCAATTCGCAGGTCTGTATTAGGTTGTATGTTGATAAAAATATGATTCGCGACCGTAATAAATATGTAATTATAGAATAATAATCATTAGAATCATCAATACAACTGTCTAAGCTAGAATGTCATGTCATGACTTCCTGAAATAGTCATTCAATAGAGTAATTTGAACTTAGGGAATTGTAATGATGATTTTAATCATTATAATTCTGTTAATCTATTTGTAAGGCTGCCTGTCCACTGGAGTGGAGTAGCGGTGTGCCAATAATAACCAATGGAATTGCATAAAACCTCCGCTCCGCTTCAGTGGACGGGTTGGCGAACTAGTTTAAAAAATCATACAAAACCGGGAAGCGGAGCGGGGAAACGGAGCGGAGAAGCGGAGAGGGGAAGCGGAGCGGGGAAACGGAGCGGAGAAGTGGAGCGGGGAACCGGAGCGGGGAATTATTACTCGTCGCGTGAACTCGGTCTAGCTCCGCACAGTCCGCAACACCACTCCGCTACCTCGCTCCGCGTCAATGGACAGACAATGTCCGTAACTCCGCTGCCATTCTCCTCTCCGCTGCCTCGCTCCGCTTCAGTGGACAGGCATTTACGGTCGCAAAAAAGTAAGAAAAATTTGTATTTGAGTTTCGAAGGCTACCTTGCGTAACACTCTTATATTTCTAATGAGACAGAGTATTCATAGGGTTGTCGCTCCATGCGAAATCGTCACTGGAGAATGCGTAGACCATCCAGTAGAACAAGTTGAGCAGAGCGAAGGACGCGGGGAACATGACACGTGCAGCCCTGTCTATGTGTGAAACACTATTTATGTGGCCTCGCATACCTGTAGAAATGGAAATCGTTTATTTGCAATGTAGGTATACAGAAAGGAAGGAACTTAAAAAAAAAATCCTATGTTTTACCTTACGGCAGGCTAAACTTGGAAAAATGCTTTTAAAAGCTGTGTGGCAGTCCGTGTGGTGATTTATAACTTTATAAAAAATGAGTGTTGTAAAGGTGCTGAGAAGATGGGTAGGAACTTCCACCTGGGGGAAGAGTCGGATGGGGGAATCTTCGTAATATTTGCGACAAGTTTATAAATGAAATCCCATGTAGCAGCTTCAAGTTGCCTCCTGAACCGGTCGTCTCCAGTGAGGCAGTAGAGTAACTGGCACCTATGCTATGTACACGTGCGTATGAGTTAGTCGTGGGCCGCTGTGAGTGGCGCCTTAATAGTTACATCTAGACTTGATGTAAACGATCAACTTCTACGTACCGGCTTCAACCTGCCTCTGCCTCCTGTACCGGTCGTCTCCGGCGAGACAGTAGAGTAGCTGGCGCCAGCGCGGCACTCGCCTCTCGGTCTGTGTGGTACGCTCCATGGTCAAGCGGACTGCTGTCTGCTCGGCAGGGCCTCCGCTCTCCCCAGGGTTGCTTTGAGCAGGTAGCGTGAAGCTCTGGAATGACATATTTTTGTATTGCCGTAAAATGCAATAGCTTTGAGTAACTATTGCATATTTGGTATAGGTACTTTTAGTTTGCATAGGTCTGTATCTACACACCTAGACCAGCCATAGGCACAAAATAAGAGAGGCAATTAGTAAATTCCATCTCCAGCTATTAGTAAAGTCGAAATGTGAATGATGATCATGATGAAGTTGACCAACCATTGTACCTATCAATAGAACAATTTGATTTCTGATGACGCGTAGAATTGGCAACCATGCATGTCAACATAAAAGTAAATATAAAAAATAAAAATCTCGACGCCATCTTAACAATAAAGACCTTATTGCCTCCGACTGCATGAGGGACAAAAGACAAAAGGGGCGGCATGGCGTATGGATTCTATGAAAAATGGGTGGAGTCGAAAGTGTTAAAGCTCACTTTTAACGCAGTCGGGTTTTTTTATTTTTTGACGTGAAAACTTCTTTAGCATCGTTGTGATTTGAAAGTCGATGAAACGAAAAAGCGACACTAAAAAGAGACGGACACATAAATTCATAAGATTTAACGTGGGAGAAAATGAGATAGGAAGCATTATACAGTGTTTCTTATATTCGTGGTTCTCTTTGTGCTCTGCTTCGTACCTCCTTCCTACCTCCTTGGGAGTTTGCTTGGCGCTCAGCGTTGTACTCGTACGTTTGTTCATACGTGTTAGTGCGCGCATGCCTAGTACAAAAGGCATCACAACAACCGTGGTGAAATTTTTGAAGGTTTCACTTCTCCCACGTGTGAATTGCACACATGTTTTTATTTACTTTTTGATTTTCCACTTTTTCGTTAGGATATTTTTTTAAATCATTTCTCATTCCAAATTACATTTAAACATAATTTTTATATATTTTTGTAATCACCTTTTAAAACTCTTCCTTTTGATACCCCCAAACCCTTTGTTTTTTATATAATATTATAAGTACTATTTGTTTTATTTTATATTTATGTATAATTCTGAATTTTAAACCTGACTTGGTTTCCGTACGTTTTTTTCGGGTGGCCACTGAAAATCAGCGCTGTGCTGTGGGTCTTCATAGCACAGCATCATGCTGAGTGGAAGCCTTCTTGTCACAGTCATGACGTGCCAGCAGCTGCCTACTATTTCTGTTTGGTACTCGTTATTGTATACGTATTGTTATTGTTTTGTTACCTACTCGAGTTTTTATTATTTTTTATGCACGTTTCTGTGACGAATAAAATTATTTTTCTTTCTTTCTTTTCACTCGATAGGCTGGGAGTTAAATTTTTTAATACTTACATTTTGGCGCCACAAATCTGCCATTTCGCCATTTAAAAAAAAAAATTATATTCCGACGACATATCATTCATTTACATCTGATCAGCCGTTTAGTAGTTACAAGGGAACATAGGGACAAACATATATACATACATAAATACAGGTCAAACACATAACCCTCTTTTTTGGTAACGCCGCAGTAAAATTGGGCGCTAGGTACTTACAAAGTTCGTAGTAGATCGAGCTGAGCTGCGCCGACGCACCGCTAGTTGCCGGGCGGCGAAAGCATCACCGCCAACTTCTTCTATGAGCTCCTCCCATTCTGCATCATCGATCACAATCTCTCCTGAACCAACCTGGAACATCCACAAACCCACGTCAGAGCTAGTCGTCACTGGCTTGCCAAACAAACTTCAATCCTATCCATACCTTAGTAAAATAATGCACGCCAGCAAATTCCAAGAGTGTTGCAATGCAGTAGAAGAAACTCATCAATAAGAACCAGTCGAGAGCAGTCGCGTATCTCACTTTGGGCAAATCAGTGCGTGAGTCCAAACTTATAGTGGACAAAGTCAGCACTGTCGTTATCCCAAGCCCAACCCGGTCCGAAGTGGCCTGCAAAGTGCAAAGCGAATGTTTACAACCAATTCATTGTATGGACCCTGAATAATATGTAACGTGTTTACATGTTACCTCGCGATGAATCCAAAATGACACCCAGGAGAGGACCACGATGAGAATGCACGGCACGTACACTTGTATGAGGAAATATCCCGTATGTCGCTGGAGATTGAACGATACCTGAAGCACTGAGAATTCGCCTGAAAAGATTTTTAGATGTCGTAGAAAATGTATGGATGAAATAGTTTGCTGCTTCAAATAGGTAGATAGATAAGTATAAGATGCCTAATTGAACTTTTATTGCGGTAAAACATCCTTGTTGGATAAGTAGCAACATATTGAACACTAAAAAGCTATGACCGGTTACATCGTTACATATCTGGAGCCATTTGTGCGAATGTAAATTCCTCGGCGCGTAAAAGCCGATTCGTGTCATTGGCTCGACGCGCTACAATTCGTTTGACATTATTTTGTATTTGCCTCCGAGACGAAAAAAGCAAATCATATTTATAAAAGAAGCACTTGAGGTCTATTCTCCGAGGCAATTTAAGATAAAAATGCTAAAGCGCGACGTGTTCAGAGCATAGAAATTTTCGGTAAATAGCAGACGGTAAAGTCATTTACGGCTGAGTGAGTTTCCCCGTGAGTGTAGTGAAGCTGGAATCCGTTTATAATTTATTTACTTATCGGCATTCACGGACAAATTCACAAAATAATTATTAATAAAAGACACAACTGCCTTGCTACTGCTGAGCATAAGGTCCTTGGTTCGATTCCGGGGTCGGGCAAAGGGGGCTATGATATGGGCTTTTCCATCTGGAATTTCTCAGTAGCAGTCCGGAGTCTGGATTTGTGCCCGGTTGATAGCAATAGGTTCGCACCCTATTACGTGGGACTTAAACATAGCTGGCGAAATGTGGGTGTACCTCTGCCTGACCCTTCGGGAAATACAGGCGTGGTGTTATGTTAAAAGATACAAAATGCAATTCTGTGAGAACTGCATGACAGAAGTTTTAATGAATTTGAAATTTTGGCGTGAATATACATATAAAGTTTAGGAGGTATTTTCCATACCCAAACTCATGTGTGCGGAATCATATAAAGCGGTAAGCGGATAAAGTGCCGGTCGTGGGAGGACCCCGCCTGGCGTGATTAGTGGAGATGAAAGTACTGCTATGGCGAGCACTCTCGGCTCTCGATACCTCCAATATTCATAAACACAATTTCAAGTTTTCATATTTAAAATTAATAAAAAACAGATAATATCGAAACCTCTCATATTTTTCCTCAATATGGTGATATAATCCATCGAGAATATGACGTTCCGCATGTACAAATACGTTTCTATTTGTATAGGCTGTGTAATAAGGGAGGTTACTCTTGTTTGCGTCGGACAAACTTTCTCCCTAAATGAATATAAGTTCTTTGTAGATACTTAATCCGTACAGTCACGCGCAAATAACTAAATAATGTTCTTATTTTGGATGAACAAAACAAGAACTTCATAAATGTGATGCATGACCAGGCGTGTATTATCTAGTAGGTACTTACACATGTTACAAGTAGGTAGGTCTAGTTTGGTAAGTTTTTCTTACCTTCCCGTCGAGTGAACGTGAAGTTTCTGTAAGGGAAACTGATGAGGTCGAACTGTGAGAGGGTCATACCGGGAACAAAGTTGACGCTCTCAGAGTTTTGCCACTGGTAAACTAGTTGTTGGTTCGAGTATGCATCTATAAGAAAACATATTCAAGTTCAGGGTTACAGATCAAAATAGACGATAAAAAAATCTAAATAGACTTCTAAAGTTAGTACAGCTTATACTTACAGCTTCCTAGAATAAGAGGACACGATTGTCGGTCCATTGGGAAATTGCGGAGTTCCATAGGACATTTTGCTTTGATGGTTAATCTGGAAACATAAAATCTATTTACAAATCATCCTTAATACCTATATTACGAAAAAGCGTTGGCCATAAAACTGCACGAAAGCTGCATCAATGTATAATTAAGGATTTATGTAACCGAATTAAGGGCACGTATGCAAAAATGGTCTAGATTTTAGTTAGAAACAGTTTACGTGTTTGCAAAGTAGAACGGTAAATAGCTGGAAACGTCCGGAACACTGAACTAAGGCATTAGATTAACTAAAAGGATCCTCAGAGCCTGTGTGTCGCGTTCAACGAAGCAATTCTGCTGCCGAATTTCGTCCGAACTAAACCGATTAACGGGTGGACGGTTGCATATTCTCCGACGAAAATTAGACGAACTTATCCATTCAGTTTTATATGGATTATTCACGGTTTTCCTTAAAATATGTAGGTCATTTATAACGCTCGAATAAAGTCATTGTCTAGGATCTTCTTTGCCGGCAATGGCCTAAATAAACCTACATGGCCATCTTTCATCAATATCGAAAAGGAGCCAATATTGGTCATTGTGTGAGTAAAGCTATACAAAACCTTCTTTGCGAAAAATCGACGTGGTTCTTTTAATTGAAACTACGGCCAGAAGATAGTGAAAAAGAATCTTGATAAATCCTGACAATATCTCAATGGCGTTTATTTTAAAAAACAACAATTCCCATCGGATTTAACGTTCTATGAAAACTCCACTGAGTAATCGGATCAGGCAATATTTTTCACTTTGCCAATTAAAAATGTCGGACGCTTTGGTTGTGTAAAGGGTATGAAATTAATTATTCTCAAACGTTAATTGGGATTTTCGTATTTGTGGACGTAAAGTTTTGTACCATAGATTGACGAACTCATGGCTTTGCTGTTCTCTAAATCTATAAAGGAAAAACTAAAATGCCTGTGTGTTATCGGACTCGTCTAACCCAACCATGCCGCAGTAAGGGGTAACGAATCCAACCGTGTATTTGTTCAATTGTTAAATCTGAGTTCATTGACTTGATAAATCGACTCAATTAAATTGATCGTGAATTAATTAATCTTCACTGCATTCATGAGTAGGGAAAACCATAAGGTTGCTTACCTCATTGAGTACAATATATCCCCATGCTGACTAATCCTGAGCAACTTATTTGGGACAGTTATAGTGTGGACATAGGAGTGTTTCCCGTTATAGAAATACGTGTCTGGCCGCCAAATCCTTTCGAGCATCTTGATAGAAAGTGACAGCGAGCGGATGGGACCGAGGAACGACAGTCGAGTGTCACGCCAATACTGCCTGAAGTAGCAGTCCATTGAATAATCCTGGTATAGAAAATATTGTGTAAAAAATGTTTGCTCATGTTATAGTTTTGTAGCAAGAGAGTAGACCACATTAAAATGTTTGTTATGGTTTTTCTACAATCATAAAATGGTCATGACTTAAGTAGGTAACATGTTGCAAACAATGCACAAGTCATTTTGTCTTACAACTTCATAAGATGCTTCTGCTACGAAAGGTCTACTAACCTGATTCGACGACACGATCACAAAATGCAAACTAACTTTAGTATAAAAATTAGTTTGTCAAGCATGTACCTAATCAATATTCAATACGTCACAGTACGGTTTTTTTTACGTAGAAAATACGTCACTTTGTGTTTTGTTCTACGTCAGTCATAGCAAGTTCGTAGCAGTCACGTAGCAGATTCGTAGCAGACTCGTAGTAAGTTCGTAGCAGATTCGTAGCCTATTCGTAGTAGAAGCTTTTATGAATTTTGCTACTAATATTCATTTACTTAATTATTATATCTTACTCTTTTATACTCACCATATCAAGTTCAGAAACGGGCCCCATGCTTCTTATAAGTATATTAGTTTGTACAACAGTAGGGTATCCTGAAATACATCAAATAAATATATTTTGACGCAATATAAAGAGATATATGGCTCTAGTACACAAATACAAGACTGACACAACTATGTCATACATAACTTAATACTTAGTTTGATTAACGTTTGGTCTATAAAAGGAAAATTTATGACGCCAAAATTGATCTACGAGCAACTATTATTTACTAGAGCGTTTCTATATCTTTTTCATTCAAACATACCTTTCCCATGTGTAGGCAACTGCGAATTCTCATAATTCTTCAACAAGTTCTCTAAAACCGACGTAATGTTCTTCGAGACTGCATCGTTGATGCTTCTCTTAGCGTTTTGTTTCAAGGTGAACGCATTAACTTCATCATAAGAGCCGTTTATATAATTGGAGAGCAACATTTCAGAGGTATCCCAATAGTTGTGTGTCTCGGAGGTATTGTGCGAGAGATTTTTCGCGGTCGCAGACAAAATGCTTGGAGTGTGTTGTGATGTAGCGTCGTCTGGAGACTTCAGGGATGTCAGCGATATTGGAAACGTTCCATTTTTAGTCGTCAAGTAGATTGCTCCTTTCGCGTCAACTTGGAAAATGCTGTACACAAAGATTGAAAATGTGGTTTAATTTTATATGGTACCTAGTTAAAGGCGCATAGAAAATTACTGGACTTGGCTTGAAATGTGAAACAATCATAAAAATAAGTAAAGAAAAGACTGAAATTAAGAATAATCAAATTAAATCTGAAGCACCATTCTTGAGTAGACGAATGAAATAATAATTATAATTATTTTTCTTTGTCCCTGTCAAAGATTGTCTGGAAAATATCGCCATTTTCAAATACACCACTAACTAATTTTGTTATTGTGCTAATGCGACTTGAATTCGTTTGCGTTTCTTATTGGTTTACAATAAAATGTTAATCGCTAAACAAATTACCATCGCAAGATTTTTGTTAAAGATTTTTTTTTTTTTTAATATTGTGGAAAAAGTGTTAACGGATACGACCATTTCAGATATCCAAAGTTGTAGTTTAATTGCTTGAATATTAAGTAATACGGGGCCGAGTGGAGAGTCTTCACTCAACGCCATTTACTATGGAATACCGATTTTTAAGAACGATATCTTGGCATCAAGCCCGGATCGCTATTTTTTGTTTCAGGTTATGTTAAAAAGGTTTCCCTAAGCGTCATGATTCTCAACTTGTATACCTGATATTTATTGCGGGATCTAACGTTCAACTTTTGAAAGGTCGTTTTATGTTTCAGATAGGCATTAGGTAGGTTTATATACAAGATACACGATATTGTTGGCATACAAAGTTCAATACGTTGAATTTTCGTGTCTTCTTTTCCATGCTAAGAGATATAATTTGTACTCTTTGCAATCCGGTGGCATCTGCCAGGTAAAGTCAAAAGGAAGACGCCTCATTTCCTAGCGCGCTCAGCATCCGATGTTTCGATATCTCGCATATAAACTAATCTCCAACTAGCACTAAATCTTAGTATTTCCCATGTTCGAAGCAATCAATGCCAGTGTATAGCAGTGACCTAGTCAACTGGATGTATGTGACTCTAATTGCAGCCTGACATGCAATGATTGCTCCTTCTCGTGCTCTGATTTGATTGCTAGTTTGCTGCCTCCATTCCACATTTAGGATTCGATTCAATATGAAAGATTATTTAGAACTTTCGAGTTACTTAGTAGGAAATCACAAAAAGAAGAATCTATATACATACAGGGTGGCAGGGACATCGACGCGAAAACTGATACCATGGTTTCAATACATGATTTTGAAACCCCTGCGTTGTTTTTTTTTTTTAATAACCGACAAAAATTTCAATGCAGGGGGCGTTGAAAATTTTGTCGGTTATTAAAAAGAAAAGTCTGCTGTCATAGAAAAGTACACCTACGCGGTCAAAATGTACGGAACAGCAGATTAAAAAAAAAATAACCGACAAAAAATTTCAACGTAGGGGGGTTCAGAATCATGTACTGAATTCATGGTATCAGTTTTCGCATCGATGTCCCTTCCACCCTGTATATAAAAATGAATGTTGGTAGGTATATTTGAGATTGATAAACTCCGACATCATTTGACTGATCACCATGCAAATAGGCATGGTATAATAATATACTTCGCCAGGTATGGCATTACGAAACACAGTGGACACGTGGGTGACAAAAGTCTACGTCATCACATCTGTGTTATCAGAAGTTTGTAATAATAACTCCCTAACCACCTTTATTACCTGTGCGAATCCGATAAAACAATGAGGTTTTAATTAACAATTACGTTGGTTTATGTTTAAATATAATTGTTTCGTGTGATTAGACACACGAAACGACAATTTAAAAGCTTTGGTTTCTGAAAATCTTTCCTTAATCGTGTTTTGTTGCAATAGAGTGGCAACTGGGTAATGACGTAAGCATATGTTGGTCCCGGAATGCCAGACCTTGTTTTATTAGACCATAAAAATAGGCACTTTTTTTTTTTGGCTGCTCTCTGGCGATGTCGCCGGCTAGAGTTAGTCTTCTATATTATTTTACATTAAAACTCCAACATCAGCATTAAATGTTCCTTGTTTATTATTTATCTGCAAGTTGTACATATTTTTAACCAAAACTTTTATGTTTTTTTACATTCTTTTTCGAACGAACGTCCGTATCGGTTTGTTTTCCAATTTATTTCCAATCATACGATCTACTTTGAATTATCTGATTGATGGATGGCCAAAGTTATAATTCTAATTCGACTTAGATATAACATAAATCCATTTCGAGGGACTTCCACGTCTTTCTAATTTATTTGATGTTTTATTTTTAGCCTGTAGGCTCGGCTTAAAATTCGTCTTTACAGGTTACCTCGGACTTTTCAAGAGTTCGCCAAGGATCATGATTATGAAGTTGTCGATGTTATTTATTTATTTATTTAACAGTTTATGTACACACATTATAAATAAACAAGAAGAAAGGAACAGAAAAAAACGTACGTCAATATTATTGTATTAATATAATCGAATAGGAATATCACTGTTACTGAAATCAGCAGACTGAAGAAAAACTGAGTAGATGCCCTCTGTCTCTGACTTTTAAAGAAAAGTGGTGTTCACAAAGACGTTGGAAAACACTATTATAATTAACAAAGAGATCATACTTTTTAGTTTTGTCAGTTTGTAAAAGTTTTAGCAGAACCAGGTATTACGTGAAGGGAGTAGTTTTCTAATTTTCTTTGCTCATTTAAGCTGTCAGGTTGACTTTGTGGCACTGAGGCGCTTTGAATAGATCGGTAATATTGCCACCGGCGCGCTGCGCTTTCGGTTCAGCTGCTTGTGGCATTAAAGGTAATTAGTTCATAGTTTGTTAGACCTGGAGCATTATTAAAATGTTTTGTAGGTGTGAATGATGCAGCTTTGTTATTATTGAGTGAAATAGACGAGTATTTTACAATGTTCGATGATGAAATGCTTTAGAAACCCTCTGTTAGTTAGAAGTGCCTTCAAAGGGAATAAATACTTAGTAACATTTTGGTTGGTAGGTACTATAACTGAATCATGCCGAACCGAAATAACGTCCATGTATGGGAAAGAGAGTTTAAAATGATCACGCTTTAAATATTGAATCTTCCTAATATTTAATAGACATAACTTCTATCACACATAGACTTGTTGGTCTATTCACATGTATTGTATATGTCGCAGTAAGGTGGTTATAGCCATGATATAGTTATATGAAAGCGGTTCATATCTGTAGGAGTGCCCTAACTTTGTTACTGCGACCAATTTCGAAGTAGCGCTCGCTCGGCTCGCGCGTAGTTGGTCACAGTTCTAACCTTAAAATAAAAGTAGACGACGTTTATTTAGTAACCTAATCCGCTTAACTATTCTTAAAGAGTCATAAAGAACCCTGTAAGAAATCGACACGTGTTTCACCTCTCAACGAGGGATCGTCAGGATGACGATTGACTTGTTCCTAACCCGGATCCGACGTGTGGACATGTCAAGCGTCGAGAGTAGAGTGAGCCACTTCGCCCGAAAACCCCACTTGTATAGGAACTGGCTCATTCTGCTCTCGAAGCTTGACGTGTTTACATGTCACGTGTCTTCTTACAAAGTTCTTTCTCTCAAGACAACTATCTTACTAAAAATGAACTGCTTTTATATAACTTTATTACGGTTTAAAGCTATATCCCCAGGGATATAACTATATCACGACTATAACCATCTTACTGCGACATATAGATACCTATAGAGCAAATTGGCACTAACTCTTTGAATACATTTATCAGTGTTGTCGGATTCGCGCGTTCACCTCAAAGGGAGACGCGTCAAAGGAAGCATCTTATCAACGTATAGGGCTCGATACTCGCGATTGATTGAACAAAATACCTTCCAGCTCCCACAAGTAACACGACTTAGTTGCTGTGCTATACCTATCCTATCTTGAATGTCGTTTATATTGAAACAAGTCTGATAAAGCCTAGAGCTCTTTGTGGCACTGATTTCCAATATCTTGATATACGTAAGGATAGATAGATGAATAAGAGGAATCTTGGAATAAATTTAAAAAAAGCAAACAAAACTAGTAAACTTAGTTGTTTCTTATAATATCAGCACCTCAGCGGGTTTTTCATTAATTCAACCACCCAATGACCGAATCAATATTCTATTATTTCTTTTAAGTCTTAATCATTATCTTCTCCAAAAGCTTCTTCTCAAATATCCTGTATCAAGTTCGCAGCCAGTTCTATAATCATAATTAATGTATTGAGTTAAAACTTAGGTAGCGTCGACTCATGGCCTGTAACATCGAGTTAGGAGGACAGCTATGGCGGTCGCCCCGTCGCGTCGCTAATACAAAGATACGGTAAAAACTATCATTAGGACGAGAGCACAGAAAACTCCACAAGTTCTTGTTTTATAACTAAAATTTGTGTAGTTTTTCTTGCAATTCCAGTACTTAGGACGATGAGTAGTTGGTGATTCCTGGAATTTTCACAGCTGGTGTATTGTGCCTAATCTGTTATTATCTGTTTCATATTTTTTGCTACAGTTACGAGAAGTTAGATAGACACAGTTAATGGACTTAGTTTTTGAGACTTGGTAGTCTATTAGGACAGAAGTTTGAAAAAAATATAAAAACGATATACCTAAAGATGCACAAAAGAATAGAACATTTCTTAGTTACAAACCATGTACATACGGTTATATATATATCAAGCTATATATATCCAGTAAAAGATGATCTCGCCTTGTATAGGATTTCCGTACAATGAGAGGTCAGCTTATACTGGAAATGTATAGCTTGATGTTTAGTCGTGTGTACCTGACTAACTTCAATACGAACTATTTAACCCCTTAATTCCCAAAGTTTTACAGTTCGCGGCGCACTTGCAGGTTTAGTATTTTGTCTCGGCGCCCTTTCTAAATAAGCACAAAAATTCAAACATCCACGTTATGAATCTGAATTTTTATATTTATATTGACACAAGAATACATTTATTATTTAAGAAAACAGGAAATAAAATACAATGGCAAATTAGTCAATGTGAGGCGTGAGCTTGACGATGTCCACACATTTTTTTAAAGCGTGGCCTGCTTTCATTTCTTGTTCCACATTAATATTTGAGCGATATTTGCTCTTTATTACAACTACAGCTGATAATCCGTCTTCAAAAAATAGGATGTTGCAAAGGGAATGAGAATTCTTAGAGCTTTTATTTTGTACCCGCGAAAACTTAAGTTTTGTTTTCGGAGAACGGTAAACAGGATCGGCTCCCGGCGCACCTCTTTACTCTCTACGGCGCACCACGGTGGCGGCGGCGCCGCGGCGCAGACTTAAGGATTAAAGGAATGAATTTTCAAAAATGCTTCCTGTGTTCGCACCCTGGTTATATGATTTCATGCTTCTAGTACCCAGCACTTTAGGTTGTGAGTTGTCGGTCAGTGAATGATTTTTTAATTTTTTATTAAGTAAATATTAAGTTGATTTTTGAAGAATGGTCTTTGTCATGATATAAATATATCTGTGTTGCTCATGAGACGAGAGCTTACATAGCAAAACCAAAAGTAGGCATCAAAATAATCTTCTACATAAAATGTTTAGCTGCAATAAAATAACGAACTTCTTACACATCAAGCAACCTAAAATTATTATTTTTTTCTTTGTTGCCGCGATAAAAAGTGGTTGCGAGGCGTCATTGGAGGCCAGGAGGGTACTCGAAGGATGGAGGGCACTCCGCGCGGTACAAAATGTGCCAAATTGACAACTCAGGACGCGATCGCACTTCGGATATTGCAGTGAACTTCGCCCTTTGATTATTATCTGCCGTTACTAAGTGTGATGTTTAGGTATTCTTTGCGCGAGTTACTTTGACTAAAACAAAACATATGTAGGAAAATAAAAAGGAAAAAGTGTTGAGCTATTGGACACGAACGTTATGAAATAAGTCCGTAGATTTACGTATGTATTTCACAAAAGAACCGGCTTTTGACACAAAACTTCTTATTTGTAATTTGTTATGGTGTACAAAAAGTATTCTTAATCTATCTTTTAAACTAACCCACAATTAAATATTTCTATTCCCTAAGGTTTTTTCATGATTATTTCTCATACATCTACATTCTCTAGCTCACTTAGGTCGTTATTCCACCGGGATCTCGGTCTGAATGGGTCTGTTAGGGGCTTGTTTCGAAATCGCTCGTTCGACACAAACCGATACTGAAGCCTTCATACATTTGCGATAAGCCTCACTTAAAGCCTTACATCGCTTGTCCTAATGGCTGATATTCTGTCTGCATGTAGTAGTTACGTTCTCTCTGAGAAATGACATTAAAAACACTTTTATAAAACTTTTTTTGTATGTATTTAAAATGAATGATAAAAAAATCAATAGATTGATAATTTAGAGTTTTAAAATAAGCAGTCTCTTTTTCCTCTGTGAAAAGTATTATTTTTTAGAAAAATTAAGTGTAAACAAAGGATGATGAATTTCTTGTAATTATTATGAGAATCTGTTATTAACCAAACAGTTAATAATTCGTTTTAAATACTTTCCGTTTAATTAAGTTCACTTTTTGTTTTAGTTTCAAAATCCTTATTAAGTCTACTATAAGTGACGAACTTCATTGTTAGCAGTTTGCTTAGTCAGCCCTGACGAAGAATTTTAATTTTCTTATGCCAAAATTATCACGTAACCAATTAAAATTCTGTTATAATACGTAAACCCTTTTTCATTAATTACCCGTTGCAAGAGGATTATTTATTACTTTATAATTCGTTCTACGCTGAACCTTGCCCCTCAATTTTTCGCAAACATCTATTTACTAGATGTTAATAACAACACTTTTTCCTAGGTAAGGTTTTTATTAATATTAGTTCATAGTTTAACAGTTAGTAAGCTATAAATTAAGAATAATTTAAAACCCTATCACGATGTTTCATCGTCTTCATCCAGTTCACTAACGATGATTAAATCATAAAGAAATATTAGGATGTTACACATTAAAAATATGATATTAACAGCGTCCTGGCTTGGTCGGCCGTGTGCGAATGCGCCTGGGGCCGCCAGTACCAGCACGTTGCCCACCAGCACCATGGCGCTCGGCAGAGGAGGCTGGGGAGAATCGAAATGGTGCAGTATATATCCTATAGTCATCAAAATGTGCCCAACATATGGAATATAAACTTCAATAGAGTCCTCCAACATTTGAAAAAGACTTTTTACGTCATTGTGTTAGTATTGTGAAGCGTCGTACAACTCCTGGTATTCTTCAATGATAGAGAGGTGACGTGCATTACCGGAGAAAGTATTGACACCAAAATTGCGGCGCAACTGTCTGAGGTACAGCAAGTTTGCGGTGGCGGCGTATGCGTCGGATGATAATGTGACTATGAATTGCCCCGTTAGTATGAGCACACTAGCCACGAGGAACGGGTTGTAGACTTCAAAGTATATTTGACTTATTAGGTATCCAAGCAGCAGCAAGCAATTCCCGGCTATTGAAAGGTTGGATTCTATTGCCGATGTGAAAAATCTGATGGCAGACGCTCGACAGTGTTCAATTGTACGGTAGCTTCGTGTTAGTAATTCTTTCGCAATGCTGAAGTTCATAATTACTGGTCTACGCCAATTGGTATAACAGATGGTTTCCGATACTTTTTCAGATTTGTACCTTTATACCATGGCTCCAATTAGTTGTTGTCTACATCCCCAGTCTATTTAAAAAAGTGCTCATTTCACTTTGATTTCATTTTCCGTCTGCGCCTCATGGATACTGAATAAATTACTAATGAATAATTTAGATGCAAGGTAGGTTGTATTGCTTTTGTAGGTTATTTTGGCAACGTCAATACCTATATGTTTAACTTGACTTTACCGATACTTGTGAGCTTGTCAGTGCTATCGACAAAAAGATAAAAATGTCTAGAAATAAGTCTGGTAAAGTAGTTTTTAATTTATTTTCTGGTGGAAATACAACATTTAATTCTACAAATAGAAACGAATAAGTACCTACTATATCGAAATTTCTCGGGACCACTGCAGTCATCGTTGGCAAATATTATTAGAATATTATACAGTTGTGGTAGCAGGTAGAGAAGACCGGTGCTCATAGGTATTTGTTTTTAGTGAAGAAAAGGGTAAATTCCTCGGGGAGCCGAGTGTCTCGAGCGCGGTTTCCGATATAAAACGCGGTGCACATACGTGGGACAGTATTGGTTCTTAAAATAAATTATAATTTAGACTACTGTGGTATACCGCACTGTTCACCGTAGCCAGTGACCGTCACGAAGTAGATATCATGAAGTAGATACAAAAGTATTTATTTAATTGATAACATAAAAGTTATCAATCGAAGGTTTTACGACTGAATATCAATCAGTAGTACGGGAATTATTAATGATGGTGAGGAACTGCTAGCTTAGTTAATAAAAAAATACATAATTCAAAAGTCATTTATTCAAACTACTGACAATCAGCACTTTTCGGACGTCAAAAAAAAATAACAAAAAACACATTTTCACAAAAACATAATGTTCTAAATTATAGAAAATGTGAGCCAATTAATTCAACACATATATGCACTTAACTCGAATCACTTTATGAGATATTAAATTATGACCTTATACATTAAAGACGCAATTGCTCTGAACAAAATCTCTAAACGAATTATATTCCCGAGACACCTTCTATTTAATCAAATTATAAGGGTTGAATTGCAAATAGGCTGAAAATTCATCTCTGCCTGATGAAGGAAAAAGTATTTTTGTCTTTTCTAAGTTGGTTACTGAAATTTTTTAATTGAAATTAATATAATAGTCGTGACCTTCTTTTGAATGTAGAAGATTTCCATGAATTTCATTTAAATTATATTACTTTAAAACATTATAACGGACGTGGTGTTCCGTCGGTACCGAGAACAAGTACTACACGCCAGCACAAAGACAAGTTAGTGCAGAGTGAAGTGCTACTATAGTTTAAAGCAATATTTATTAACAGGCTTGTTTTATACTTAATACGTATAATTATGTTAGTTTCTATGGGCCGGTATAGCGTGAAATAAATGTTTATTTGACGTAGATATCATTTTCAGAAATCAGAGGCTAGCCCCTGAGTTTGACTGATTTCGTAGTAAAGCAAGTTGTGAAAAATGGCGCTTAGGGTTAGTATATTTTGTACATTAGTACTTACTCGTGAATACTGCATTTCCGAAACGAGAATTTATCCTATGCTTTTCAAGTTCAATTTAATCGACACTGCAGTTAACACTCCTACCAACTTATCTGTGAAATGGCGAAAATTGGAACTATGGCCGTCATGTTGAAATGTCATTCGATTGTCAGTGTCTACTACATTCGGGTTCTCTGGTTATTTTGTCGTGATATTGCTGAATTTATAAAGTTAAATATGCCGAAAGCTATTAAAAGTGATGCTCGAAACATTATACTAAAGGTTAAAACCTGTTTTGAAGAAGAAGCTCGGGTGGGGTCTCCGATTATTCCATTTAATCAAATATACAAACGAATTTCGGCAGCGACAGGTTAGTGTTGTCAACTTTCTTGTTATAAATTACCCAATACTTAACTAATTATTTAAGTCCACGAAATATTCGTTTCTATTCTTGCTGCAGGTTAGCGTAACGGTAACGTCCATCTATTTACCTAGCTCTAGCTCGATCTAGCTTTTGGACTATACCTTACTAATTGAACTCATTATATCTCCTAAACTAAGACCCGATTAAATCTATGACTTGGCGACAAATTGCGACTAATTGGCGACAAATTATGGGAGAAAACAGATCTTCGCTAGGTGCCCTAGTTTTTGAGATATAAATTTGGCCCTGCTGGGGAGACTCTCTCCAGATCGGCCACCTATAAACCCTTATATCTTTTGAACCAGTGACCGACAAATTCTTATATTTTTGGCGACAAATTTCGATTAATTAGCGACAATTTTTTTGTGGAATCAAAATTAAAATCCCTGATGGTGGCCCTGCCAGAGTCAATGACACTTAAAAAACTTCTAGAGGTCTTAAAGACAGATATCAATTACACAGGACAGCGAGAGAGTCTGCAAAAGCTGCTGCTTCACAAGGTGGGATTTCGTTTAAAAAAATCTCAATCCAATCGGAAGGTTCTTATGGAGCGTAATGAAATATCAGCCTGGAGAGCTAAGTACTTGCATGCAGTGGATAAAAATAATAAATCTCCCCAGCCCCGGCCCATAATTTATTTAGATGAGACCTATATTCACTCTTCGCATACATCGGGTAAATGTTGGCAAGGAGAGGGTGAAGACGGAGTATTGGAGCCTGTATCGAAAGGGCAAAGATATATTATTGTTCATGCGGGAGGAGATACTGGATTTGTTACAAATGCACTACTTGTGTTTAAATCAAACACAAAAAGTGGTGATTATCATGACGACATGAATAGTACCAACTTTAAAAAGTGAGTTATTGAAAAACTTGTGCCTAATTTTCGAGAGCCATCTCTTATCACCGTATTTATGTGAATAAAGTCCCAAATACGAATTCCTTAAAAAAAGAAATGCAATTATGGTTGACCCAAAATAAAATTGACTACGGAGAGAATTTGACTAAACCTCAGCTTTTAGAAAAAATAAAGAGAAACACGCCTGAACCTGTAAATGAGATTTCAGAAGACAATACACACAAATACTTTTATTTACCACCTTATCACTGTGATCTCAATCCCATTGAACTCATATGGAGCACAATGAAAAGAAAAGTTGCTGATGTAAATATTGAGCACAAAAATGTAGAAATTCGCCGCCTAGTTAGAGAAACTTTTGACGCTATTACAGTTCATGAGTGGGCACAGCATTGTAAATACGTTCGCAGGTTAGAAGGAGAATACTTAAAACATGATTTGTATTTAGATAAACCTTTTATTATAGAAGTGGTAAGTGACACTGAAACCAAAAGCGATGGTGATAATGATAATAGTGGTACGGAAATACGCGGAGTATGGCTTCACAACCAGGATGAAGTTGTGTATGCAGGTTCATCTAAAGATCACAATTACTGTAAACTTGGTTTTCAATAAATGATTGTAAAGCAATTTGTTTTTTTTATTACACTACACTACCACTAGGTACCACTGCTAATTATAATTAGTCAAATCTGGTGTAAGGGGTTAGGTACGGTCATAACTAAATGCTAGCCATCCAGTTACCTCTTGCAGGATAGGTACTACTTAACTTCGCATTAAATGAAAGTTGTATCCCCCCGTGGAACATTTTATCTGCTGAATTTCCACTTCATTGGATTACTTTTAGATAAAGCCATTGTTTATTGCTGAGAGAATTCTTTTTTTTTTTTTATGTATCGTTGTGGTTCATTTGTAAGAACTGTAATTCTTATTAAACGATTATGTCTAATGTGAAATTTCCTTCTTGAAAACTTACTCAATTTTGGGCACCTTATATTAATTAGCAACACTGAATCGACGGTGCCGTCCTCTTTCAGTTCACAGATAAGTTGGTAGGACTGTAGATACAATTACGTGATAGCTTGCACCAGAGACATTGTTAGTTTGATTGAATACTAACAAAACGAAAATTTTAAGTTCGAGTAAAATACTTCGTTAAAACATGCTTTGTTGTGAAGGAACTGTTACTTTAGTATATTCTATAGTTTGGCAACCTGCCAGAAAATACCGCGGTTTTATAAACTTTTAGAGCAAAATATTTAAGCCAAACGTGGTTTTAACTAGTGCTTTGGCACTTATGTCCTTCAACAGTGCTAAATTGAAAACTGAAAAATACCCGAATATTATGTGTGATATTATGGCTCGCCCTCTATCTATATATATAAAAATCAATTGCTGTTCGTTTGTCTCGCTAAAACTCGAGAACGGCTGGGCCGATTTAGCTGATTTTGGTTTTGAAATGTTTGTCATAGTCTAGGGAAGGTTTAAACGGAGAAAATTTGGGTAGGTAGGGTAGGTAGGGTAGGTAGGGTAGGTAGGGTAGGTAGGGTAGGTAGGGTAGGTAGGGTAGGTAGGGTAGGTAGGGTAGGTAGGGTAGGTAGGGTAGGTAGGGTAGGTAGGGTAGGTAGGGTAGGTAGGGTAGGTAGGGTAGGTAGGGTAGGTAGGGTAGGTAGGGTAGGTAGGGTAGGTAGGGTAGGTAGGGTAGGTAGGGTAGGTAGGGTAGGTAGGGTAGGTAGGGTAGGTAGGGTAGGTAGGGTAGGTAGGGTAGGTAGGGTAGGTAGGGTAGGTAGGGTAGGTAGGGTAGGTAGGGTAGGTAGGGTAGGTAGGGTAGGTAGGGTAGGTAGGGTAGGTAGGGTAGGTAGGGTAGGTAGGGTAGGTAGGGTAGGTAGGGTAGGTAGGGTAGGTAGGGTAGGTAGGGTAGGTAGGGTAGGTAGGGTAGGTAGGGTAGGTAGGGTAGGTAGGGTAGGTAGGGTAGGTAGGGTAGGTAGGGTAGGTAGGGTAGGTAGGGTAGGTAGTGTAGGTAGGGTAGGTAGGGTAGGTAGGGTAGGTAGGGTAGGTAGGGTAGGTAGGGTAGGTAGGGTAGGTAGGGTAGGTAGGGTAGGTAGGGTAGGTAGGGTAGGTAGGGTAGGTAGGGTAGGTAGGGTAGGGTAGGTAGGGTAGGTAGGGTAGGTAGGGTAGGTAGGGTAGGTAGGGTAGGTAGGGTAGGTAGGGTAGGTAGGGTAGGTAGGGTAGGTAGGGTAGGTAGGGTAGGTAGGGTAGGTAGGGTAGGTAGGGTAGGTAGGGTAGGTAGGGTAGGTAGGGTAGGTAGGGTAGGTAGGGTAGGTAGGGTAGGTAGGGTAGGTAGGGTAGGTAGGGTAGGTAGGGTAGGTAGGGTTTAGTGCTGCCCGTGCGAAGTCGGGCCGGGTAAAGCTAGTTATACAAAGTTGATACGACAGAGGGGCTTTCCTTTAAACTGCTTATACTAGGAACCATTTTCAAGCTCTGTACCAAAAATCAATTAAATAGGAGCAGTAGTTTAGTCGCAAATGATTTTATAAGTTTTTGCCCCGTTTGAACACGATGTATCTTTCCTAACAGCTGTTTATGTTACGCATAGGTCATGCACCTTAAAACGATAAATCTGAGTATAACCTACCATGCGTTGTTGCCGCTGTGACGCAAGTCACAAGTACAACCAAATATTTTCGCTAAAAAGATGACAATGCAACAAGGAAGCAGTAAATACACACACACTTGCACTTTCACTACGAGGTGACAATCATAGCAAAACATCCCGCGCGTAAAAGAAATAGAAATAGGTCAGTGTGTTGCTATTGCATCCTAAGTGCACCGACGGAACGTACTTATGTTACGTAACACGGAAGCACCTGCGCCCTTTTCGTTTTGTCGAACTCGCGCGCTGACAATTGTGATTTTGTTTTGTTATTGTGATAGGACACTAAATAAGTTTAAGACAGTATTTCTTTTTTTATTGTGACAGGACACTACATAAGTTTAAGACAGTATTTATTTTTTATTGTGACAGGACACGTAACTTGGGATTATTATTATTTAGTGTTAGTGTTATTTTTTTGTGATTGACTGCTTTTATTGTGATACGACACGTAATTAAACTTTGGTTTTGTTTGTGTGTGTGTAATTAAAGTGTTCAACAATGCCTGGTGTAACTTACACGGCGTCAGAATACACTGACATGATTTTAATTTACGGCGAATGCCGTGGAAACGCAGCTTTAGCTCTGCGAACATACCGAGCGAGGTATGGTGATAGCCGCAATTGCCCTAGAAACGCCCGCACCATACAATTGGCAGTACAAAGATTAAGGGACAATAAAAGTATAAGTAGTGCCGCAACAGGAGGGATTGCCACCGCGGCAAATAAACGTAATAACATAACAACGCGGTAAATTTGTGCATTCAAGTGAATGGAGGACACATCGAAAATTTAAAAATTTTGTGTTTTTGTTGTCATTGTTTCTGTGCGCGTACCTACTTCAAAACCTTACCTAACATAAAAGCCAGCGCGAGCGGAGGCCTAAGCCGCCGCCCGCGCTACCGCCGCCGCCGGACGGCCGCTTTGACACGAGATAACACACGCCGCGCTCCGGCGCGCGCGCGACGTTGCCACTTTGTTACCTAGGTATCTAAGGTTAGTTAAATTTATTTACAAAGGGTGGTTGCGTTTTACTCTGATTTGTAAGCTATTTACTTTGTTTGAAAAAAAAAAACTCATTTTTGGTGCTTTTTATTTTTATACCGTATCGAATTAATACTAAACACGTATAGAATACGTAGTGTAATTTAATGCCCCTCTGTCATATCAACTCTGTATATAACAAGTGAATGTGGGTGTACTATAGGTACATCTCTGTCTAGCCCTTCTGGATTACAGACTTATGTTATGTGTGTGAGTTATGATATAGATAAAATCGCATGTCAAACAGTTGTGTAGAAAGGCACCTCGAACCTTGACACACTGGTCACTAATAAGATGGATGAAGGGCATCTACCATATTTTCATGTTTAGAGCAAGATATAAAAGCCATCGCTCATGGCTAGATAATTTGCAAGTTGGTTGTTGTCGCGTCCTCTGTTGACATAGCGTTTGACTGATCGCTTCTCCACTTCTTTTATGCCATTAAAGTTTTTTGAAGATTATGGTGTTGGTAAAATTTAGAAAATGTATGCACCTAAGCACCTTCTCAAAATAAATTAACAGCGTCATGTCATAACAATTCCATCGCCAAATGAAAAGGTTTTTGTGTAAAGTTTTTATTTTTCAGTTTGAAGTTTGTACCTACCCCACACAAATTCGAATACCACTACCTGCTATGTAAATAACAGTGACATGAAGTTATTATAACATCATCCACATAGACTAAGTGCGAAAAATACGTATGATTGAAGCTAACTCAAAAACTACCCAACCAAAGTTAATAAAATTTATATGAGACCACCGCGCAAACTTAAATGCAAATAATTTTTTTTTTAATCTGGCCACAATTGACGAAAATATCGAGGTTCTTCCACTATATACAAACTTTTCTACAGGCGAGAGTATAATCAACAGGAAAACTAAACGTGCAACTGACGCTATAATCTAAACGCATTTTAAAACTCTCTCCATCTTTCCTATTTACACAATATTACGGTAAACTTTATTTACTTCACAAAGGATGACTTGTAGGAAAAGTATGAAAAATGCAGTTGGTGTTTAGGTGAGGGGGTATAAGATTCATTTCCTGTACTTAAATAAGCGGTGTGGTGCATTCTGGTCGAGCCGTGAGGTGTTAACTCGTGCGGCAGTTTCTCGAGAGCAGCTCAACAAGCTTTCCCTCGTTAGAGCGCCATCGCTATCGGATTTATAAGAGATTTTACAGTCTCTGGATTATACTAAATGCTGTTCGATGTAGATCAGTTATCTTGACTCGGTGTTTCTGGTGTCGAATTTATATAATGAGTTATTTTACCATATAGTGAAAATATTACGTACCTGTTTGTCGAGCGGTGGTACAAAATGTTAAAACATGATTTAGGCGTAGCTTCAGTCAGTAATTTCAACCATCTCAGACTCTAGGCTCTTGTGATTTTTTGGTTTAGAACAAAACTGTTTCAGAAGAATACATTTTATCCTGATTCATGATCCCGATGTAAGTAAAATACTCGTACGTTCTTATTTGAACATTGCGAAAGTTCCATAGACCCTCAATTGAGAGGTAATCCTACCTCGTTAAAATTTTCCGTTCTAGATGTCTATTAGAAGACCTATGATCAGAAATGTATGCTCACAGAACTAAGAATAGACAAAACAGCAGTTTAAAAAATACTGGCTAACCAGTTGAAAGTCTGCTAAGTGATAATGAATCGTTAGGAGTGCTTGTTGACATTGACTAAAATCATCTCATCGGTCGATAGTTGGCAGTCTGTCAAGTTTGCCTCGGTCGGTGTGCCCTTGCGACTTGTTTCCTTGCGAGGAAACTGCGCAACCTTGGGACCATGACACGTTACCTTTACGAGGATAAGAGGAGCATATTTTCAGTACATTTTCTCGACGTTGGCATATATACTACATTTTATGATACGCTGTCAGCTTGACTTGATAGCTTAATGCATTCTACTCGTATGTAGCACGGATCTATATATTACCGTAAAACTATTACATTTTGATATCCATGTTGTAGTACCAGTAGTTCCATGTGGAACTGGAGCTGGAAAGAGAGATCGAGAGGGTTGTCGAAGTATTGACAAAGACAGAAAAGTAGGGTTAAGGATTATCCTTATTCTGGTACGGTAACCAGTCCCTACTTATTGCTTACATATTCAGAGTCATTACTAAGCCGAATAAGGGCCGAAACGACCACGTCGATATAAACCTTAATCTAAACTTGGCAAGTCCCAAAGATCTCAACAAAGGCAACCGGTGTCCATCGGTGTTTATTTAACGACCTATATTTAAGTCGTCTGAAGATTTCCTGTCGTCATCGACTAAGCAGGTATCAAAAGGGCTCTCGTAAATCTCCAAGTTCTTAAATATGTAAGTTGGAACTTGAAAGGACCTTTCTACACGCATCGCCGGTCGCGATAAGTCAGGATACGATACGATATTCTCAGCTAACGCGTCGCTGCGGTAAGATAGCAAGCGCTTTATTGAATTTGTATGCAGCGCAACAAACGTAAGCGTAAGCGATTCATTTTCTTTCTTTTTTCTGTTATCTTTATATCGGCTAAGGTTTTATAGTAAGTTTAAAGGGTAGTGTTGCCAGTTTAAAAATATTGCTGAACTTTTATTGGGGTTAGACATGTGACATATTTTATCACTAACATTATGTTTGACTATCCCCGAATGTATTAGGTTGACTTTACCTACAATAAATAAAACTGCTGGCCAAGTGGTAACGGCCTCGACTTACGGGATGTAGGTCGTGGGTTCGAACCCAGACAGACACTCTACATTGTGAAAACATTGTGAGGAAATCGGCATAACCTAGAACCAAAAATTCTAAGACATGTGACATCTAACAACCCGCACTGGACCCGCGTTGTAGATTATAGCCCATTCCATGTCAAAAGGAGAGAAGACTTGTGTCCAGCAGGGGGAACAATACAGGACAATTATACAAAAAAAGAAAAGATTCAGAAAGAGTTTTCTTTTACCATTTGACGATGATGAATTGCGTCTTAAACAGTATTTAGTTTCGTAGTCTAATGATTTTTTGTGCCATTAAATTCTATTCTGTCTCCGTTAAGAAAAACTGAAGGTTGTTTAGATCATTAGGGATATCTATTTAGGTAAATAATGGACTGATAAATGCTGTTCTGCGTATTTTCTGACAATCTAAAAGTTTCGGCTTACTTTTTCAACACAAATGTTCTTTTTCAAAATTGCAAAAAGTTAATTATCATAGAAGCTCATTACTTAACTTTATCAAAAGATTTAGAAGAAATATATACTTAAAAGCATATCTGTTAGGATTTCCTCTCTATTAATTTTTAAGCCAGTTTCCTAGAGTGGGAGATTCTGGGGCTACGTTTATCCCGCGGCGACGTTCGTACACAAGCCCCGTACACTCTGTGCAACTCTAAATCCTGTATTGACTCAGTTTCTAATTCAAACGCTCTGTTTTGAAAAGTTTTTATTTTATTCCTCTAGTCATCTGGTCTAGCTGTAAAATCGGTGGTATATTGCTATAATTTAGGTACCCATATCTTCTAATAATTTTTTTTGTAAAAAAAAGTCATTTACAGAAAAATTGGGAAAGAACAAGAAAAGTATAGGCCATATTCTGAGTTTTCTTCCTATAAATGTAGCTTCTGACAGCAGAGTAATCAACAACATGTAATGAAATAACAAATTACGTAATAATAAATCACGAACCGACGTATAAGATATACATAACTTATAGTAGGATGTGTGCTTGTACGTTTGGGTAATGTTATTTCCCAATCTATCACGAGTATTGTGTCCGATGGGGGAACGGCCCGGTGGGGGTGCGGGGGATACGGCGGCGTTGTTCGACATTCAAAAATGAGCGATATATGACATAAGCAAGATTTTGACGGCAATTATTATTTATCGATTAAAGTTTATTTCGGAAAACTGCTTTGATAACCGATCGTTTGCATTGATTATTAAAATTAAGTACCTATTCCAAAAATAAAATAAGTTTAAAGAGTAATCAGAAAAATAAAACAAAATAGATCTACATATACAGGGTGGATTTTTAAGATGGGGTAGTAAGGGCAGCTGCGTTACCCGTTGTAGCTACAGGAAAACGGTCTTAGGAGACTGTCCTTAACTTTTTGAGACATTTTGATCTGCGTTTGATTTTGAAAAAAAATACAGTCAGCAAGAAAATAAGCAGTTTTCACAAAAACTTTTTTGATGCCAATGAAATCGATCCTGTTTCTTATAAGGATCAGAAAACTCTATCGGACCAACTGAGGTTTAATTACTAGAAAAGTCAAAAACCGCAAAAAAAAAAACCCATACATTTCGTAAAAAAATGAGACTCCAACTTACTTTTCACGATGGATAGACTAGCTGAAAATAAACAAAAAAGATTTAACTTCGAACGAATACGCGTTATGAAATAATTTCTTTTGAGAACAAGATAGTTTGTTGCTTGTGATTTCCAACGTTCTGAGAAAAACAATACCTTAAATAATTTTGAACTTTCAGACATGTATAGTTCAATCATTGAAAAAGACTGTCCGCTACAAAAGTCAGAAATTGACAGCGGTGACATACAGGACTCTTTATGCACAGTCAATATAACTTGGACGTTGGTCCAGGGACTGGTCTACGGGGCCTACCACGACCTCTAAAGCATTATTATTTTAATCTTACTTCAGTGGGGGAAAGAGATGGAGCTATATGTCCTGTAGAGCTTTATCTCGTTCCCACACTAAAGTAATATTAAAATAATACTGCTTTAGAGGTGGTGGTAGGCCCTCTGTAGCCGAAATGTATTTCTTCATTACATTTTTCATATACATAGGTACCAACATATTAATTTATATTTCTGTGACAGCAATTTCCGATTAACGCGTCTAATAATAGATTTTTTATCACTGACTTTAGGGGTATGAGGAACAGGGTGTAAAGTTCACTCATCCCCCATAGAAAAGGGAGGATCCTCCGACCAGACGGGTGTGAAGTCTGGCGAGTAACTGCCCAGAGGTTGAAGTCGGGAAGCTTGTATATATGTTTATCGCGCGGTAAACTCTAATTGCGCGATGCAAGATTTGTGTGACGTCAGGATGTTGTGTGACGTCAGGACTTTGATGCGTAGTTCGCATGTAGCGATGTAGATGCCGCTACACTGACAATTAATCGAAATAACTTATTTTCGCTGGTAAATTGATATTGTAACATGTTCGACAGTTTAGAAATAATTCGATTTCCACACTTTCGGGTAATTACGGTTTCTTAAGATTAAGTAATCAACAAAGTCAAAGTCAAATAATTTATTTCAAGTATGTCATTAAAATACACTTTTGAACGTCAAATTTTTTAAGGAAATAGAATTGATACTAGATGGTCCCAAAGGTATGTTTCGTATGGAGAAGAATGGGCAAGACTCTGCATAGCTGCTCTTTTAAAATATTTTGTACTAGGTACTACTTAAACGTAGAATCGCAAAACAGCATTCTTTTAAATCCACTATTATAGTAAGAGCTTCAAGATTATTATGCAATTATGTTCCCTCAGAGTTGAGGATTAAGGAGCATCGTTACTAAATTGCTTCGCTAACGGCAAGTAACCGGATTAGGGGGGTTCCTATCATTAAACAGACGCCTAGCATAATAGCCGGCCGTGCGACCCGGGGTTTAGATAGACGTACAGCGAGTGAGAATGCAGCCTATGTAAGACGGATGTATGGACTCATCCCAGGTCAACTAAATGAAGCTATTGGCAGATATCTATTACCCCAAACCTGACTCCATAATCTAGGTTACATAACCCACAAGTAATTTTTAGTGTATACCAGCTGACCCGACAAACGTCGTCATTTCCAATACAACAACCCCAAAGAAAAAAGCAGGATCGGGTTTTTCCGTTTTTTGTTATCCGGGAAGCTTTTCCAAGTTCATAACTCGAACTCAAACCATTAATTTCAATTAAACCTTTTATGTACACGCACTTTTGAATTGTCAAGGAATCGGTCAGTCAGAAATATGGAGCTAGTTGCCCATTCCAAAGCTTAGTAGGTACATATGGAGAAGAACGGGCAAGAAACTCCATGGACACTCTTTTAAATTATATTGTTACAACAAAAATATTAGTTACATCATTAATGTTCAATTTATAATTATATGTGAGAAAGATATAAAAAAGACGTAAACGTGCTTACAGGAAATAGAAACAAGAAAAAACAATTTCAAAATAAAATAATTAAAATAAGCCATGACAGTTAAGAGATGACCAGTCCCCAACAAACGGCGTTCACGAACATGACGCATGTATCAGCACCATTTTGATAGGAGCTGAATGATCCAACACACGCGCCACCATTAGCGAGATATTTGAGTGAGCATCCAAAGATAGTCTTACAATCTTCAGCAGCTTCAACAGTATTTTTAAATCTTAATCAATTAGTTGTAGTTGTGCCAACCAGCATTTTTTGGATAAATACGAAAATGAAAAAAAAAGATGCTAATTAGGTCCAGGCGTTCTCAAGTAATGCGCTTACCAACGCACAGCATTTCATTTTTATTATATAGTGGAAAAGATATAAGTTTGTTATTAACACGTTCAGTGCCGGGAACCCTCCAGGAGGGTTCACCTAGTCGCATATGGGATACCGAGAGCCCTCACGGAGGACTCATTTTAAATGTAGAAATAGTTGTTTTAAAATCTGTTGTATATTTTAACAAGATATATTAGACTATGCGTTGGTCTACGAATAATAAAAGGCGTTGGTTTTAAAATCCAAGCATTGTTAATTTTTTGTTCACTGGTACAAATATTCACAAAAAAATTAAAAGGTTGGAAACTACGTAGATATAGCGACAAGACCACTATTTTACTTCGTTTATAACACAGTTTTAAACCTAATGCCATTGACCGTCTGCGATGGTTAACTTTAGCGCAAACGTAATGCCGGTAACCCTCCCGGAGGGTTCTCTTCCAATACGTATGGCAGCATGGAGTATGAGTTCTGTGAAAAGTGGGTGGAGTCGAAAGTGTTAATCTTCAGTTTTTCGAAAATAGACTTTTCTATGACTTGAACGCATAACATACTGTCGGAATAATAATTGAACGCATTACATCCTGTCGGAATAATAATTGAACTGTCAATATGTTACGTGATAGATGATACATGATATCGCAGTTTTCAGGACATTACACACATTCACTTTAAAGTTGGTAAACATGCTCGTAAAAATATTTTTAAAGTGCAGATTGAACGTAACGTGATTTACAAAGTATTACAGCTTGACGCAAGACATAAAGTGAGTTTACACATTACATAAATAATCACTTTAAAATTTATCTCTGTATATATCGGAGACAGAATGTTCAAACTGACTAAACTAATTCAATAATAGTTTTGTTTAGCCTAAATTTCAAAACACTCACACACTTGAAAATGCGCCCTAGTTACAAAAATAATTTCTATTGTAAAAAAATATTTCAAGAAATGACAAAATTGAAATCTATTATAATATAATTTAGGCCAGCAGAAAGTCAAAAGAACATTAACGAAAATAATATATTCTAAATGCGAAAATGATGTTTGCTAATTACATCAAGTTTTTTTTCCTTAGAAATGAAGAACCTGAATTTTTATTAAAACATGGAGAGGAAATCGGCAGAATGATCGACAACGTTGTTTACAACAAGGTTGTGTGTAAACGAGCATCATATCGGTCTAGCGATGATGCATGTTGATAGATAACTTCCGATGGGTGACCTCAGTTTTCACCGACGGAATTTTGGGACCAACACCTTACCGCTTTTGAAAAAATTAGCAGTTACGTAATGCATGTTTTATATAAGTCGCAGTAGATATACAATGTCGCCCATGCCCGCCCGTATTTTTCTGAATAGTCATGAATAATTATCGAAAAATAACTTTAAAACGGGGTCTATCTTTAATATTTTCCATGTTATTCAATATTTTTTTTGTGATTAGCGTTTGCCGTATCTCCTATGTTATTGGCTCGATTTGGCTACTGTTTATTTCTAAAAGCTTCTGACTTATTTTATCGGATTAACTAATATTTTTTACAAAAATTTAGGAGGTGAAGACATTTTTTTCTAAAAACAAACAGTATTTACTTTTAAAAAAAACACAAGTGTAAGTCCATAAAATCATAGCGGGACATATGCGGTGGCGGTTCATTGAAAAAAAAAATAAGAAAGACATTTTTAAGTTTATTTTTGATTATTTGTCATGAATATTCAGAAAAATACGGGCGGGCACATGCCGATGGGCGACATTGTATATCCTCCGGGAACAATGAACAATGGGAAAATTTGTATTTTTTGTCTAAAGCTGGAATTCACATTTTTGTTTAAAAGGGCGTGAATATAGTTTGATTTGTTCGTAATAGGTCAAATTCTTCGATTACGTATAGCTTAACGACTTTACGAAACACAATTTGTGAAATCCAGCCTTATAGACTACTCACGAATGAATAATGCCTTTATTTTGCTTACTGTAAGGTATTTTGCTTACTGTAAGGTATCTTAAAGTATACTTCAGAGACAAGACACGAGTTTCTAAAACAATCAGACTGCAAATTAAGCTTTGTTCGATAGATCTAAAGCAGCCTAATATGTAAGGTCTGATAAAAAAACAGTTACCGAAAATTGAGTTTTAATTGAGTTAATATACATTATTTATTTAATTAATGGCTTCATATCTAATTTTCACGGGTGAGGGATGGCAACCAGTTGCAGGGTCGAGTCCCTGAGGGTATCCATTCGTTTAAATGTTTTTACTCTTGATTTTACTTTTAGACTTATTTAAATCGAATGCTATTTGTTTTTTCATGTTTATTTATTTGAAAGATGGTTTTTCGGTATGTCGTTTTCGAAGACTTAATCCTCAACATTGTTATTCTAGTATGAGTATCTTTAAATTCAGGATAAGTCAAGTTTATCATCGATATGAGAAAATATATACGTCTTAAACCCTTGAAGAAGTTGAAGTAATAATAAAAACAAGACGGTCCATTATGTTAGGCACCGGCAAATAACGCTTTGAATACAAAACACAGTATTTAGATACAAATAAAACTTAAATATCGAGGTTGTATCTAAGTAGGCTACAACGCTTGAATAAACAAAATAAATGGCGAGCAACGAACTGCTGACTGTACAACGAACGGGAAATCAAAATGAGCCGGTAGACGAGCAGATAATGAATCGGCAAACACTTTCAAAACCTCCTATTTATGTTTCTTACTATCTTTCTATGCTAAGCTTTTTTAGCGACCTACAAAGATATTCAGGAAAACTGGCAAAGTATTTTATCAAATAATCTTGTTTTCCGCTTCAAATAAAAAAGCAGAATTCTCAGTGTGGTTCGACGTCAAAGGAAACATTTAATAACATGTATGGCCTTAAACACACTTATCTATCTACAGTATACAGCACAGAATAGATAAAAGAGATATACAGTGTTAAAAGAGATATACAGTGTTAAAAGAGATATACAGTGTTAAAAGAGATATACGGTGTTAAAAGAGATATACAGTGTTAAAAGAGATATACAGTGTTAAAAGAGATATACAGTGTTAAAAGAGATATACAGTGTTAAAAGCTTTCTGATCTAAGTATTTAGTAAAAAACATAATATACTCATAACATAACATCACATTTGTATTCTCCGAAGGGTAGGGGAGAGTGTGTATGAAAGAGCCATGCTTTAAAAGAGCCAATGCGATTATCTCCCACTTAACAAAATCTTACCATAATTCAATTTTACTCTTTATAAATCAACGATAGAAAGCTGTCACCCTGCTGCAGCTGTCACATTTAACAATTCTAGGAAATCAAATAGCGTCACAGAACTGCATTGAAAATGTTGAAGCCAAAATCTAAGTATTTTTCGGTTTAATATTTTTTTTTGGTAAGAAATGTAAAGTATAGGTTGACAAAATGAATAATTATGTTGTATTGTTATGTACGAGTATATATACGGTATTATTTTACGCAAATATTATTGTTATGATGTTAAGGTAAATTAGCTGTAGTTTGAGGTTATATTTTTTAATACAAAATGTTTTGAAAGAGCCAATTGTCGTGTCTATGCAAGAGCCAAGAAAAATGGTACCAGTGCAAAATATGTGGAGGATGGCCACATGAGTCTTGTTTACCACAAGTTTGTGTTTGGCTCTTTCATAACATACCGTAGCTCTTCCATAACAGGTAGTTTTGAAGAGCTACGGTATGTTATGAAAGAGCCAGATTCCATTTTACAGAAACAAACTAGTTTTTCATTAATTAAAATCTCTTAATAGACTCAAAAAAATGATCAAAATTAAACATAAGTGAAAATCAGAGCTTTTGATCAGTCTCAAATAATCATCTTACAATAATCTTAATCATTCATAATACTTTTATAAAAATCAGTCTCAAATAATATTGAAATTCGGATATAACAATTAAAAACATTTTTGGCAGAGGAAATTAATTACTCCTTTATTACCACAAGACTCATGTGTCCATCTTCCATTTATTTGAGTACCATAACTTTTAAACTAATTATTGAAAAAAGTTTTTTTATTTAAAAACAATCAGCCTAAAATATATTTTTTAATACTTTTTAAAACTGAGTCTTTCATACACACTCTCCTCTAAGGCAGAGGTGTGTTACAGAACACACGCATTTCGCCAGTTATCGCAATGTTTTCGTAAGAAAACATAACTAATCTTCGTTCGCAATGTATTTGCCAAACATGTAAACAAACACAAGTTTTCCACTTAACCAAACAACAACTTTATGAAAGTCTAAATAAAGTTGATTTTAGACTGCCTAGTACTGTTGAAAAAGTCATAAAAAATATGATGTTGTAGCGCAAATTGAACTTTATGTGTAGGCGTTACAGTTGTTTTTCCTGAAACTCGTGTTTGTTTACGTTTGGCAAATGAATTGCGAACGCAGATTATGTATATCTTTATACAGTCCAACTATTTTCTTAATGTCCCTCGGCAAACTTCGTGTTTCGTTAGTCATCGGATATCTATCGGTTGCCCTTTGCACTTGTTATTATGGTTGACGCGGGCGCAGCGGTACAAATCAATACGTACAAGCACCAAGTGCAAAGGGCAACTGATAGAAATCCGACGACTGACGAAACACGAAGTTTGCCGAGGGACATTAAGAAAATTATATAAGTTGTATTGAACATGTCTCAAATTGAGGACTCAAGGTATTGAGACTCAATATCTAGAGTTAAATGTAAAAGATACGCGTAGAGGCATAGCTGTTATACTCGTACACTGTACTTTATTTCACCGTTCATATAGGGTAGTTTGGTCACGCCTGAGTGCCTCTATTGTATTTTCTATATTTTTGAAACCTTTAAATTGTAAAAGCCCTCACGTCCTAACAGTAATGTGTTGAATTCAAAGATCGGTGTATAATAATAATTATTTTATTCTGTAGTCTTCACAATAGACCGTGTTATAAAAGTGGAGAAAACCTCCAAACCAGAAAACGCATTATTTATTAATTAAGTTTTACACCTTTGGCTAGCCCTTTAAAGACTACGAGTAATTCCATGTTTTGCTAATTATGTATTTATGTCATGTATACCGCCAATAAACGTATTTTCTTTCCTTCTTTCTTTCTTTCTTTATGTACAGCCCACCATGGATGGAAACGTATCATCAATATCTGGTTAGTAGGTACAAAATATTTTAAAAAGCATTCCAACTCTGTCGTAAGAATAGTTTAAGAATAATTTGACTTATAAAAGTGAGGGAGCTCGATGGAGTAAGGCCGGTATTTCAAGTATCCGTCGTCAATGAAATTATAATCCCTTATCTGAGAGAAACGGAACCAAAAAAGATTGAAAACTTTTCTCAAACGAATATTTACAAATTCCCTTTATACCTTTTTAACTTGTAGATGAACCAAAAACAGATTTCTCTACGCTTCGTATAATAATAACAATTTGTATTGATCAAGTAATTTATATTACAAATGTATGAATAACTTTGGTTTTCAATGAATCATTTACAGATTTATTTGCAACCCAGTCTGTCATACCAATAGGTAAGCACGATAGAGCGGATGATAGAAACATAGGTACATTTTCTTTTTAACCGACTTCCAAAAAGGAGGAGGTTATATGTTCGACGCGTATGTATGTTTTTTTATTTTTATTTATGTCCGTCGATTTCTCCGTCAATTGTGGACCGATTTTGAAAATTCTTTTTTTGTATGAAAGGGTATGGTCCCGGATTGGTCCCATATACATTTTATTAACTTTGCTGGGATAGTTTTTGAGTAAACTTCAATAATACGTATTTTTCTCACTTAGTATATTTGGATGATATAATGATAACTTCCTGTGACTGTTATTTATATAGCAGGTAGTGGTATTCGAATTTGTGTGGGGTAGGTACCACAACTAAAAAGTGAAAAAAAAAACTTTTTACAAAAAAAAAACTACCGACTTCCGAAAAAAAAACGAAGTCGGTGGCAAAAAACGAAAATTCAAAACCAAGACACCGACTTCCGAAATTTAAGTTATTTTTCACTTTGTAGTGCTTTTTCGGAAGTCGGTAGTTTTTGAGTTATGGCTTCCTCTTACTGATTTAAATCCAGCGACGAAGAAAAGAAAATATTCCTCAGATCCACGGTATAATTAACTTCTTAGTTCTTCACGTACAAACTATTACCACTGTCTCTTATTTAAATTAGTTGAGCCATTTTGAATTTAGACGAGAATTAAAATGGTGGAGTGTTGCAACTGGCTTAAATTAGTTTATGTAGATAATATAAGACTAGCCACGTAGGTGTAAAAGGTAATCTGAATGAAAGCGAAGTTTTTATTCAGCTGTTCATGATAATCAGAACTTAACAACTCAGCTTTTATAAACGTCCATTTACAAATATGAATCTCCTAACAACCACTACGAGTACTTGATACTTCAATATTGCATGTTTTACCCCCTGTGGGGAATAGCGTAACACACTTACAGTAGCAATGGCTTTAATTTTGACAGTTCAACAACATTCATTGCGTTATTTACGTTGTTGAGCAGACAATTTTTTCGAACATATGCAGCAATGGATTAGTAATATCCTTCAAAATCATTCAGATTGTGATTAAAAGTGTGTTACGCAATTAGTCTGCAGGTTGGTTTCCCAATAACGTCCAGCATAACTGACGAATAATTCAATACAAATTCTGGTCCATTTTTCTTTCCTGATTAATAGTGCTTTTACTGTGACTTCGAAACACGCCCTAAATATAGTATCTATAACACATAATACAATGTCATATCACGCTGTCAATGAGTGAATCTTCATGGGTGTTACCTATTAAACTATAGTTAACAAATCCTCTTGTTCAAGCGACACTATGGGCCGATAATTGTTACCAAGAAGCAATTAAAAGTTTAGCCGTCGCTCAGTAAAGCATACCTGAGCCGGAGCGGATCGGCTTGAAGACACGCAGCCTTCAAATAACTTAAACATAGTTAGTGTTGCTCACATTCTAGGCATGGGACCTTTGTGTTAGAACAGTGTCAAGTTGTCTCACGTGGACATCACTAAAATAATAATAAAATTGTTACATATTACTAAAGTAACAAAAGTTTTGTTACTTTAGTAATATTAGTTATATTCCGGATATCTGATTATTTTCAAACATGGATCTCGTTCGAAACATATTGTTTTTTTTTTTAATCTAGGTGGATATAGATTTCTGAAACTATAGCAACAGCAACATCCCTCACTCCGACAGAGGTCTGAATGAATGTGTTTATTTCGTTAGTTAAACTTAATATCACTCAAAATAATTGCTAATCATCAATCATCACCATCATTGCTGATCATGTGTGTTTTCTTTGTTAAATTGCATTTTTTTTGTTATGTTGATACCTATCTAATTAGTTGTTAACTTCAGTTGTTCAGTATCAAAATAAACAACACAAAAACAAATATTTTAGTTATTAGTTTAATGAATGTGAAAACGAACGTGCTTAGAACGACACTTGACGAGGGTTGTTCGTTAGAAAAAGACAATCTGAATTTTCTGCATTCATTACACGATATAAACAACTTGTGTACCTACCTACTGTTTTATTTTACTCTAATTACTTCACTTCACTTAGAAGTCAACCGGATTACGCACACACATATACTAATCATGTATTTGTCAAGTACCTATCAATAGTTAATTAATTACATGCCACCGAAAAATGTAAACAACACAAAGAAGAACTTGAAAAGAACTTTGTAAGTAAATAGTTTCGACACTCACCTGATAGTAAGGACGACAAGATAAGTGATCAGCATTCTTGCGGGATGTTTATCTTTGGCACTTTTATTTTTCCTATATATGTTTATACGCGTGTGTGTTTGCGCGCACGGCGTGCGGCGGAGAGCGGGAGCGTTTGTTGGCGGTTCGCGCGCTGCCACACCGCGGTCGCAACAGCCGCCCGGAGCCTGCGCGCATGCGTGCTCGCAGAATACAGAAGCCTAACCACGCGAAATAACTTTTGATTTTTGGGATTTGTTATTTGGTCATGTTTTATGTGGTAAGTTTTGGTTGAATGTTTGTAATGTGCGTGAAAATAATAAGTTAGAGCGGATTCATATATACTCAGTGAGTACATGCTCTAACTAGTGAGTCATTATCATCTGCCTAGACTTTTCCGAACTATGTTGGGGTCAGCTTCCAGTCTAACCGGATGCAGCTGAGTACCAGTATTTTACATGGAGCGACTGCTTATCTGACCTCCACAACCCAGTTACTGGGTAACACAATACCCCTTAGTAAGACTGGTTGTCAGACTTTTGGGCTTCTGACGACCCGTAACGACTATCAAAGATCCACGAATGACAGCCGGGACCAACGGCTTAACGTGCTTTCCGAGGCACGGACGAGTCTCGGTATGTAAAGATGGTCACCCATCCACGGACCAACCCTGGCAAGAGTAGCTTAACCTGATGGATCGACCCGTGCGGCTGTTATTACTTAACCACGAGCTCCTCTCTCTAATTGGTGAGTACACAAATTCAATGTAAATGCCGGAAATAATGTGAGTTTCATTACATCACCAACTTTAAATTAAATATTATGAGCTGCACCCCGCGGTTTCATATAAGTCTCGATCTCGTAAGAATATCGGGATAAAAAGTATCCTATGTCCTAACCCAGATCGTGGTCTACCCATGTGCCAAATTTCATTTCAAATCCGTGCTGCCGTTTTAGCCTGAAAGCGTAACAAACAAACAAACTCACTTTCACATTTATAATATTACGTAGTTAGGATTTTAAGCCAGACTACGCAAGGGATTCCAATATCTCAGTAATTTCTTAGAAAAACCAACACCACCCCGAATTAAACAATTAAAAACCGTTTTTCAATTATTGAATTAGGCGATGCTGCATGAATTGTTCTATTCCTTCCGAATTATAACTAAATTGGAACATGTAACCGATTGAATACCCCCAATACCTCAATAATATAGGCGGTCAGATATCTAAAATGCAAAACGTTCTTGTCTGTAGAACAATGGCGTCCAAATGGGCCGATCCCTAAGGCTCTGGCTGATTGCTCCGACGCTGGTCTGCGACGTAGCTTCGCGACTCTTGGTGCCTCCACCTAATAGGATTTCTCAATCCGCTGAGCGATGCCTTGCTATTAAGAAAAGCCTCCGTTTGGTATGAGCATTCTAATCGAATATGTTGAAAAATTTATTCGATTCAAAGCATATGCAGGGTTTTAATTTGTCTTTGTGATGATATTTGGATGAGTGCCATATTGAGTTTAAAACTCAAATGAAAATGTTCTGGAATTAATGCAGGTAAAACGTGCCATAAAATGGAGAAATCAGTTTTGTAAGAAATCTTAATTTTCAATGTAAAAGTATCTACTATCAAAACTATATTTAAATGCTTTTAAAACGAAACAAATATTTACTCTTCAGCTTAATCTAGTTAGTCGTAAAACAAAACATTTTACAGTTCAATTTAACGAAGATCCAATTTCATTTCAATTGTGAAGATTGATTGAAACCGAATTTTTATTACATTGCTTGTGTCTGTCCCAACGTATCCATAATTAATTCGTTTTTATAATTTTGGCATATTTTTGATCGAGCCACCTGGTATTATTCAATGAACTTTATTTATTAAACTATTACTTATAGCTTTTTAAACACAGCCTTATAAACCGCCAAAACTAAACACAGCTTTGGAAAATAATAGCTCTATATACTTAGGTAGGTCCTAAGATATTCAAATATTAGATCAAGATTTTACTTAAAATAAATGTGGGACCAGGGACCTACTTGTCTGTGTTTTATTTCGTAACTAAAAATATTTTTACGATCGACTGAGATTATGTTACTCCATCTAGAGTTTCCATTAGCGATATCTCTGAAGCGACGAACATGGCTGAACAATGTCGACTGTTTTATAAAGATTTAGGTTGTTTTATCACTTCACCTATTACAAATAGGTACTTTTAGTAAATATATTTGCATCTATTTATGCATTAGATACGCAAATACATAAATAATAAGGTATGCAAACATATATACTGTAATATCGAGCTGAATAGAATATTCCAATTCAATAAGGATAAATTAAACTTACGTAACTTGTCCGCACCGTAGCAGCCGTGCTACGAGGTGCTACGCGAATGCTACGAACGGTCTTCCTTTTTGCGATAATACGAAGATGCATTAACTTTAGAATATCAAAAGTAAACATTTATCTTATAAAATACTATTTTATGATATGTACCTAAATACTGAAAAAAGAACATAGAGCGTTCAATAAGCTTCAATGTTTATTATGAATATCCTTGTATAAATTTCCATTCAGACGCATTCGATAGTTTTTCACACGGATATATGTATGAGGCTCGAACCTTAGAGGCACTGGCAAATGGTTCGAACGACAGCTATCGACACGTGACCTCAGAAATAATACACGGTGGGTCGAAGTGACGGTGATTTGAAACAAACCCGGCACATCTCAAAGTGTAATGTGTGCCGAGAGACTAACCAAGGTACTACGAAATATCGAAGCATAACATCGATAATTTCCAATAACATCGAAAGACAAGGATTTCTTGGAAAGGACGATTAATTGAAATTGAATCAATTACATTTGAGATACAATAAACGTTAATTGGAAAGTGACCTTTGGTAATAAACGTTTCATATTAGTTTTTGTACTTATACGCGAAGTTTTTGATAAGCTTGATGTAAAATATTATATAACATAAGTGTTTACTTATTTTATCGTTTTTAATTATTTCCTTTCTCGCCCAAAAAAACCCAGAAACTACTAATTCAGTATAACCTCATTAAAGGGACACTACACGTATCCACATCCGCTCTAGCTTAAGCTAAAAATTTATATGCTGTGAAAACCTGATTTCTCCAAGGGTTTTACAGCAGCCGTTCTGCATAAAACAGAAACTAGCCATATCATGAATAAACTACTCGTCTTATCAATGCACGACCGTGCATTTAGTTTGTGGGCACGAAATTAGCGGCGGTCGAGCGATGGGGACAGCGGAGCGGCGGCGACGTAAACAAAAGCAAAGCATTCTGAAGTGAACGGGCGAGAGCGGCGCGGGGTGATCGAGCGATGCGCGGGCGGTGGCGACGCGCTAGCGACAGGAGCAAACTCGTTTGCTACTGCCGCTCGATGGCCGCTCGTTCGAATATAGGCCGCTTTCCGAATAAGAACGTAATCGCTCACAGCGCTGACATCAATAATTGCCGTTCCGAGTTAGATATCACCATTATGACAGCTGAGGACTGTCAACAATTCGGAACGCTCGTGAACGCTATCACGGTGCTCGCTCAACGTCAAAACTTGCATATCATATTTGTTTGTGTTTAAACTACATATATCTTCTTTTTCGTTGGTTAGGTGGACACGGTAGCCAGAAGCACAATTTCGAAGATGCCACGTTTGTCTAAAGTTATGATGCGACTCAAAACAAAACAGCACAACTGTTATCTTTGACAGCGCTCACGGTGATAATAGTAAAAGGCATGGTCGGCGTTATCGCAAGATGGCGCATGTCATGACGTCATCTATGACGATTCACAATACATCGTTATCGCGCTAAGGCTTATTCGATACGGCCGTTAGCACGCTCAAATCGATTACAGCGTAACTCGGAATGCAGGGATAGTGTTGTATTTTTTCTATCGCCAGTTTCGTGCTCACGCCCGGGCCGCTGCTGGATCGCCCCGTCCCGCGCCGCTCCGCTGTCACTGAGCCGCCGCTAATTTTGTACCCGCAGACTGAGCGAGGCGGATAAAGACTTGTTATATTGGAACATACATATTGTATACGTTGATTTGACGTCGCGCGTCGTTTGGTTAAGTTAAAGGTAAGAAAACCGCAGTTTTCTGTGCTGATAATGCATACAAAATTTCACAATAAAAATAATATTTATTCATATCGGGTTGACCAGCATAGCACCATAAGATATAAGCCTACAAAACCAACCCTACATTCAATTTGAATGCGAATTTCTGAAAAAAAACAATTGTATGATTCGACTGTTTGTATATTTGTTTTGGATACACATAAAATCACGCCAGTAATCCCCGAAGGGTTGGGTATATTTGAGTCCCATATAATAGGTAGGGTGTAGGGTCCCTCAAAAAAAAGAAAAAAAAAAGGTTGCAAGCCTATTGCCATCAACCGGGCGCAAATCCAGACTCCGGGCTACTACTGTTACGGATATCTCCATATATCATGTAAATAATAACTACGATACTTTCAAAATGTGACAAATAAAACACCACTATCAAAGTACCAAACCAAAGTATTTGGCGTTCAACTCGACAAGTGTACAATTCTCGTAAATTTTTCTAGTTCCGTTAGTAGGGGTATGACAGTGTGCCTGTATGCGGCACGTCTCTGTTAAATCACTATCATTACGTCGCCGAATCTCGTGGCTCAACAAACCGCTCCATTCCAACATTTTTCAATCCTCACAAATGGTAGGTACTTCTCATATCTCAGAGGTCACGTGCGTAACTTTTTGGAGATACATGATCAGGTGTATCTGACTACCTAGCTAGACCCTAGACCTAAGTATACCTACCTAAGTATAAAAACAATATTAAAATATTCCTGATATGATATACTTATGTTAATCACTTTATTTAGAAGATTTCTATTAACAGTTAACATATGAATCATTCTTATTAAGTGGTCAATGAAGATTAGTGCCAGATGTCTAACATTTTCAGCGATCGTAGCACTTCGTAGCAAGTTCGTAGCAACCTCGTAGCACTTCTTTTAATTGCGCCCGGACTCTGTAGAAGTCAGTTCGCATTAAGTACAACACTCATCATTATTATCACCTCTTTGGGGTCGACAATATGGCTAGTAAAAATCCACGCAGTTACATATTCCACAATACCTATCTAGCTATATGTCCCATGAAGCCTTATGATTACCCACATTTAAAAACATATCGGTAAATACAGTCTTCATACGTAACGTAATCCATGATATCCCTTATTCGAGTACTTATTGGACTGAAAAAAAGATGAGATCAATCGAGACTGGGACACGAATACCTTTAGCATTGACGTAATATGAAAAATACTCGATATTTTAATATGAATTTGTTTTTGCTCCATAAGCGCTCGCGAGAATGTAATGTGGTTGGTAAGTTGTTTTGATCAATCATTGACTGTTGAATGTATTCGAGGAGAGGAGAATGTTGTATAATTTGATTTGTTTTTCGACTAATTGAAACTGATTTGTGGATAGCCTATTTTGTGAAAAAAATATTTCCATTCGTTTTTTACTCTTTATAAGAATCGAGTTCTATACACATGTCAACTATTCCTATCATCTAAATACCATTGATTTTCAGCATTCTAATGTTAATTACTTGTGTTTTAATGGTTGTGTTCGTACTAGTTACATATTCTATCCTGAAATAAAACCATCACATACCATTATGGACATGATGACAACACACTGTAATGTACAGTGAACGCCAAAGTGTTTATCGTACGCGGGTGGCGGCGTGTGCCGTGTAATCTGCAAGCGGACGCGGCAAGCCGGCCTCGCCAAATAACTTCCTGCACACTACCTGCGCTGCTGACACCGTGTGCCACTTTCTGCATCAGCTGTACCTACGTGTGCGCGTGTTCCCTTGTCTCTGGGTTGTATGCACGCGTGATAGTAATACTCAGGTATGTAATGTATGCGAAAGGCTGTGTTGTATGTATGTAGATATGTTTCAGATATTGGTGAATGGATAAAGTTTGGAAATAAATACTTTGGTTTCAATGTTTCATTATTATCTAACTACATGAAATAATAATTTGTAAAAAAAAAATTGATGGTAGTACAAATTTTAACTACCAAACACAATTCACGCCACCGCAAATCAGTCTTTACGGACGTCTAAAATATATCAGAAAAAAAGGCCCGTGGAAATGTTATTTTTGCTGATAACGATTAGAAATAATTAATTATAATATTTGTATATTAATGAGATTGATGGGTACAAAAAGTTTCACCCCGCATGTCGAAAACAGCAACTGGACTGTCATGGACGTGCACGAGCGAGCGGAATGAAAAAGGTTGCGCCGAAACGGGGGTTCCGACAACAAGCTGGGGGGAGAAAGTAAATAGAAGTAGATCGCAAACATAGTAAGCGACAATTATTATAAGAACATTTTTATGTACTTTCATGTTAGAATAGTTTGTGGCAAAAAGCTCCAAGTTGCGAAGTAATTCGCGCCAATGGCGAGTATGTAGTTGCGGCGGGTAGCGCACGCGCGACGCCACTCCGTACGCCGCCGCCGCCGCGGCCTCACGCCACACGAACACATCGCAGATTGCGATCGCGATACCTCGCTACTTTATTAAACATTGTTCTACTTAACAATGCTAAGTTTAAGGGAAGTATGTGGGTAGTAAAGTGTGTGAGTGCGAGGGCGGCGCGAGCCGGGCGAGTGCGGTGAGCGCGCGATGCGCGTGGCTCGCGTGCCCGCGTCCCCACCGCGCGATGAGCGCGCCCCGCACGACGCGCTGTCTGCACGCGCACGCGTTTTTTCTACTGCTACTACAAGTTTTACCGTTTGCGGTTGCACAGTGAGTATAATTTCAAAACAGAACTTAGTTTTCACAAAAGTCACAAAGGTATGTTTTGTAATGTAAATAATAGGTAATGTTGTAAATAAAATATCAGTCAGCATAGATTTATTTGAAAATACCCTCAATAAACAATCGTAACTTAATCTAGAATCATTAACAAGACTAGAAACGAAGGACTATGTCTACTTATTCGCTGCCTAAGCCTACGGATATCAAAAACGGCTGAAAGTTGTGAAAGTATTATCATAAACGCCACCACAACCATGTTTTAATTTAACATCATAATAGAAAAGCCACAAACTAGGAAATAACTGGAACAAAGGCATTCCGCAGCCGACGGCCGCATCTCCCGTGCACGGCTGCTCATATATACTTTGCAAATTTTTCTTTCCTTTTAAAAACAACGACCTCATAATTTTGTGAGTCTTTCGAGCATACGTGTATTGTATACCTTATAAGTGGATTCATCGGGATACACGATCATGATCAGGATTGGTCAGGAGATAAATTAAGTCACTATCACTATGTTTATTTTGTTCTCTCTCTATTAACTACTACTAACTACTCAACTCAACTCAACTACTAACAACTCAACTCAACTCAACTCTCAACTCAAAGTATTTATTTCAATTAAACCATTTACAGGCACTTTTGAATTGTCAAGAACTCGGTCAGTCAGAAATATGAAGCTAGTTGGGAAACTTACAGCTAACATAATCGGTGTTCTTAAACTATATGAAATTGAAACCCATTTACAAGTTTCCACTGATAAACACTAAAATAAGAACTTTTCTTTAGTCATTCAAATTTGTAAATATTTAATTGATATTGAAAAAGTTAAACTCACTTCTTTAGTTATCATACAAAAACACTTTGCTAAAAAAAACCGAAATCATGTTTATTTGTTTGCAACTAAAATATACATTAGTTCTGGTTCAACTAAACTAAAAACACTTCTTTAGTATTTCTACAGAATTAATTTAATACCGGGTTCGTCCGACCCCCGCACTAAATGCCAATTCAGTTTAAACCCCGCTCACAAATCTCATTTAGATTGCCTTAGTACCCGTAATTTCATGCAGATAGGCAAATGTTTTAGCAATGTAAATATCAGGAAGATGGTGAGACCCTTCGTATGGTTCTATACTTAATTACTTTTTGTTACTAACGTATTTGAGGTGATACTATAATAATCCCTGAGGTCTATTCATCATTTAAAGTTTATTCAAAAATACAGTGCCCATAAATTGATTTACAGACACTTATTTTTGTGGTAGGTAATGATTTGGAAATTGGTATTGATCTGTTACATAAACAAATGACTGAAACTGAAATAAATATGTTTTGAAGGATGCTGATTGTATGCAATATTTTATGAGGGAAAGCACTTCAATTAGTTCAATGTATATCTTGAGCTTATTGAATTAAAACGTTCTTTCATTTCTCTTTAAAAACTTCTTGCCTCATTAATCTAGTGTGTCTGAATCCGGGGCCAATGTTATTGGGTATTTCCCGGAGTTTAGTTGTTCCCGATAAAAAATACTATCACCGGAGTAATTTAGGTGCTCTGTAATACACCACTGCCCTTCGAGAAATAGAGGCGTTATGCTTGTTTGTGAATAATGTCTAATGCTTGATCTTTAATGGGTCTGGTTTCGGAAATAGTGGGAAATATTAGATTATTTCTAAACAAGTGTCTTCTTCTTCCTCCTGGCTTTTATCCCAATTTATTTGGTCTCCTAGTACTTCTGCGCCACACCGTACGGTTGTGGTTTGTCTCTTTGGTGTTGCTCGTCATTATATAGTTTTTTATTGTTCGTAGGCAAGTCATTGATCCACGGCCTCTCTTTCCGTCTTCTAAATTCATGACTCTTTTAGTCATATGGTCATCATCTCGCCTCATCACATGTCCGTACCAGCGCAAGCGGTTTTCCCTAAGTTTCTCGTGTATCTTGGCGACTTTACAAGTACCACGGATATACTCGTTTACGTATAGATATACTTTTAAACAAGACTGGTTTATCATATTCATATCTATGTTTTGGAGTACCTATCAGCATTCTGCATGGAGCCGGTGTGGAAATTGAGTAGTAGTAAGTTTAACTTTAGTCTGCTTTACTTTCAGACTTACTGAAGATAACTTTGCCCTGACCTCTCTAAATTGCTGAAGTATTTGAAATTTGAGAAGTTTCTGATCATTATCTTGTAATCGATAAGGACGACCGTGAATCTTGTCATTAGAGACTGCTGCAAATGGTCTCTTTGTCAAAAATGAGATAGCACTGATTAAAATTTGATATTCTTGAGTTCGAAAATGTTTTTGACATTATTGTTTTGTAACTGCAAACTTAAAACTGTGTAAACGTTTCATTCGTGTTTTTCGAACACTAATTTGAACACTTTGAGCCTCAGCCATTTTTTTGAAATCCACGTTTCGGTCAGACAGAATAACGTGCGAAGGTTTCCATGAGCCTTCTTCTATCAACACTAATTAAGTTTGTGCGCATTGTAATTAACATCTGTTGCTTGTCTTGTACCAGGAACGAGCGCACCACAATTGACCGACTGGAGAACGTAACACATACCGTCACACGGATTCTTGACGGATACGACATACGACTGCGGCCTAATTTCGGTGGTAAGAATACTAGTACATAGCTTACAAATAAAGTAGTTCATCAATCCAAATTCTGTTTAAGTTTGATTCAATGTTCAAGTATTCACTTTACATGAACCAATTAGTTCTTGTACATACTTTAATTTTATTATTATTGTACATCCAAGGTTATGGTCAAAGATAAGAATTATCTGTAGGTATGTTACAGAGACAAATTTTTCTTAATTTTGACCAGCTTTATTTATAAATGCCCGTAGCAACAACAAGTAATATTCTTTTCTATTCTAAGAAAGTAGTAGAGAAATATTCGAGTTTAATTATACTCATATTATCATCATGATTGAGTCGTGTGCAAGATCACCCCCCACCTTCTATAATAGAGAGATCACGTGAGCTGAATAAAGTTGACAAACCTATGTGCAAATATGCACATAGGTTTGACAACTTTATTATATCAATTATAGTATTTTCGAACCTATTGCCTGAAAAATATAGCAGATAGAGCAAAAAAAAATGTAGTAGACCATATGTTTCAAAAATATTTTATCATCCAGAGTCTTTAGTAACGGTTACATATTTTTTATAAATGTCTCATAACTAATAAGTATTACACTTGTGCCTGTCTCACCACCTACGATTAAGTTCCTATAAACTTTATCTTTATTTTTAAGTAGTGGTTATTCGGATATCGTGTAATAGGCCCTTCAGGTTACAAAATACCATTCAGCTTTTATGAGATTAATATTGGCCCTATTGCGGTCATCTCGCCGTTTTATATTGAAATGGATATATAGTAGTTTCGCCAACTGCATTTTTTTTTAAATATAGTATTTAGGCCTCTAATATAATAGGATAAAATATTATATATTAGGGTTGGCAACCCTATTAGCACATGACCTATCTACGAGCATAGGAATCATCATGCAATTTGGAACGTGTAGTTAATAATATACCTACACAGTGTGTATAATGTTATATGGAGACGTGCGCTCTGCGACTGCAACATATTAAGAGTACTGGACCATAATATTTCATATAATATTGAATTTGCTCGGTAAAGACGGCTTGATTTGTCAGCGGTTCCCGCCGCATCAGTGTGTTGGTTCGCTGCATAAATGTTATTGCTTTACAGGAGACCCGCTGTATGTTGGCATGGATCTAACTATTGCTAGTTTTGACGCAATATCAGAAGTAAATATGGTAAGTTTAACTCTGAGGATTTTGGATCGAACAGCTAAAATGTAAGGCTATATTTTAAAATCAATATTATTTCCTATCACTTTATTACATGATTCTGTGATTATTCATTTCGTGTTCACACATGCACTAGATTTATCAGATGACCAAACATATGACTATATTCACGATTTGACTTTTGTAATCCGACCTCACTAGATTTATTAATAACGCTTTTCACTAGGGGATTGGTTGCGGCAGAAGTTCAGCTCATCAAACGACGACCTTGTCTGCACTTCTTCAGATTTGCTGAGGATGTTTTTTGGGTCGTATCAAGGACTTGTGTCTCTCGAGGAGGTCGTCCATCGTAATTCATTAAGCATTTAATAGCTGCGGAAAGGGAGCAAGGCCGCGGTCACTTGACACACATCGAGGGTCGCCGGTGACCGAGGGGCGGAGTGCTGCCTCAGCCAATCGATGCCCGCCTTTACTTTCTACCGCCACTCGCCGCCTGCCGACGCAGAGGTCACCGCCCACTCACCACTATCATATACATACATCTCACATTTTATCAGCACACTTAGACAAAAAGAATGTTAGCTCATGTTCTAAATCACCTAATGTATTCACTCCATCTCTGCTTCCATCCTGTAGGACAGATAACTGAAGTTTATTTCTAAGAGTTCTGACTCACCCTCAGTTAGAAATCATCTCTCATTATCTCATTTCGATGACACGAATATCTAAAGCCATATAACGAACGAAACAAATCAACGGTCGTAAAGCATTTATCAACAATTTAGAGTTATACTTGGAATCAAATACATTCAGCATTACACAAAAAAAATCTTTTGGTATTTTGCGTCATCGAAATATTCGTGTGGTCATTGTTGTAAGTACAATAGGTACCTTGTAAGGGTGGTAAAATACCTAATCTAAAGAGGATTCCCAAACACTTACAGGATTACACAATAACCCTTTACCTGAATCAATACTGGAAGGATGAAAGGCTGGCCTTCGGTCTTCCGGACGAAGTCTTGACGCTCTCAGGAGATTTTGCCGATAAGATTTGGGTGCCCGATACGTTTTTCGCAAATGACAAGAATAGGTAAGGACCCAAGATTTTATGTCTTATCGACACACGTGTATCTTTGCTTCGATTTTATATATCTTTGGAATGAATGTCGCTTGCCTTCGACTCTTCTGGATTTAACACATTCTTCAATTTACTCATATTTGTATAATGGTGTCTGTACTCACCTTTAAACCGTCATTAATCGTAAAAATATTAGCATAATATTATGCAGTCACTGTACTAGGTCAAGACTTTTCCGAACGTCATCCATGTTCGTCGCAGATGCCTTGACCTAATCGTTTCGGAACAACAAGATTTTATACCAAACTGGAACATAATAGGGATGGTGACAATTTTTTGTTTAGTCCGTCATGGAGATTATTAAAAAAATATTGGACACGTTTTTTTTTTTTGCGTAGTCTGAAGATTACGGCGATACATTGAGTTAAAATGTGCCATGACGTTTCGAGTATTAGATTTTATACTTACTTGTGAAATAGCGACCCCCACTCCCCAACATAAAATGCATTTTATCTAAGTATTTATGTATTAATATGATAGAGCAAAAAATACGTGTCTAATATTTGTTTATTATCTGACTGACGGACTAATTAGAATTTCTTTTTTTTACTCAGGCATCATCCCTATTCCAAAACATGGTTAATGGTAAAGCGGAGAAGAACACATTACCTCGAAAAAATAGTACCTACACCGGGATATTTACTTCGCTATGAGATTGTAGACTGTGGTTTAAATCACATTTACAATTGATTTGAAGACGCTCCTGTCGGATTTAAAGGACTCATATGAGTCATAAGACCACCACTTGTAAACATAGACCCCCCTGACAACTCCTAACGACTCACTAGGTCATGAAATACTTGTCATATTATGTGTGACTCATACCGGCCGTGGCGGAAAGCACAGGCTGTCTGCTGTGCCTCCATGTCGGACCGCTGCGCGTACTAAGCCCCTCGGATAATCTCTCGGATTCTAATCCAACAAATGATCTGTTTGTGGATGAATGTACGAAGATTTTATTGGCATGTTAGGAGTACTGTGAGAGGGATTCATGAGTGTTATGTTTTAACCTCAACTTTATAATTTTCTATTGTCTCTTTTTTGTGTATGTGTCTTTAATTATTGTAATTATTTTCAAACTGTTTTAATTATTCATATTAGTCAATAAATAAATGTCCGCAGTTTTCTGCACGACGTGACGGAACGCAACAAGCTGGTGCGTCTCGGCGGCGACGGCAGCATCACGTACGGCATGCGGTTCACCGCCACACTCGCCTGCATGATGGACCTGCACTACTACCCGCTGGACAGCCAGAACTGCACCGTCGAGATTGAAAGCTGTGTGACTCATACACTTGTAATACATCACCAGGCTGAGCTTGCTGCTTCGTGCTCGACCCGAACATCTTCGTCCCACATTCGTGTCTTTCCGCAGACATTTGTCATACCTCCTTCGTCTTTGTCCATAGATACATGCTCGAGCTTTATACAGCCTTTAGCCAATTTTCATTAAACATTTTGTGGTGAAACAAAGAATACAACAACAAACCACAGCTGAATTCTCCTTGTTCATTCAAATCCTATTCCCTGGCGATGCAATACATTTTATTACTAATATTTGGCAAAATTATTGAATGATTTCATTGGCATTTACAAAAACAGCTACTATGGATACGGTAACAATAAATTTTAATGGTCTGTTTGGGCCTGATCACACTTGTCAGAATTAATTAGCAACTTCCAGTGCAAACGAACTGCATCATGGTTGCAATGCCACCACAGAGTTTATGCCATATATAGCATATGCATTGAATGCGATGCGTATTGTTGGCATCCTAATAAACTAAAGTTATGTCAAATACATACTCACTTAAAATATTAACTTTTTACAAAAAAAAAACAACCGACTTCCGAAAAAAACAGTACAAAGTGAAAAATAACTTTAATTTCGGAAGTCGGTGTCTTTGGTTTTGAATTCTCGTTTTTTGCCACCAAGTCGGTGGCTTCCGAAATTAAAGTTATTTTTCACTTTGTAGTTTTTCTTTTCGGAAGTCGGGTGTTTTTTTTTGTAAAAAGGTTTTACTTTTCACTTTTTAGTTGTGTTGTAATACCAGTACCTGCTATGTAAATAACAGTCACAGGAAGTTATCATCATATCATCCACATATACTAAGTGGGAAAAATACGTATTATTGAAGCTTACTCAAAAACTATCCAAGCAAAGTTATTATATTTATATGGGGCCAATCCGGGAGTATACCCTTTCATACAAAAAAATAATTTTCAAAATCGATCCAATACATACATACGCGTCGAACATATAACCTTCTCATTTTTGGAAATCGGTTAAAAAGTATACTATTTATAAGTATGAGTGAGTTGCTGACAGGTGTGATAAGTCGCCGTAAGACAGACCAATCCAGAGCAGCATGCTAACATATACTTCTCCATGCAGATGGATACACGGTGTCAGATGTGGTCATGTACTGGAAAGAAACGCCGGTCAGAGGCGTAGAGGATGCTGAGTTGCCACAGTTCACCATACTTGGACACGAAACTAATGATAGAAAGGTAAAGAAAAACATTTTACGCGAAGGTGCAAAAGTATACATTTTTTAAGTAGAATTTGACGCTTCAGACGAATCTTGTAGTACCTAGAATTTGATAATAGTTAGATATTATTCTGGGTTTGATTTGTCTAAATCTAAATCAGTTGTGAAGGGCACTTGAGTCACAGCTTGAGAACTTGAGAATCTATCTATGCGGGACAAAAAACATCAAAGTTCATTCATATTTGATTGAAAGTAAGATTAAATAAAAACAATTCAGCGAACCAAATAAACCATTACACAAACTTGAAACTCAAACAAGTTGTTACCTTTGGTATCTCAACGCATCCCCGAACAATGTGAAACTTGCATTAAGGTAACTATGTAACCGCTAAAGTTGAGACATTCCAGGAGAAGTTGGCGACGGGCATCTACCAGCGGTTGTCGCTCAGTTTCAAACTGCGCAGGAATATCGGCTACTTCGTGTTCCAGACGTACCTACCCAGTATACTTATTGTAATGCTGTCCTGGGTCTCGTTTTGGATTAATCATGAAGCAACGTCTGCAAGAGTGGCATTAGGTATGGTATTTTTTTAAATTCCGTGTCTGGTTTCAAATAGATACATTTTCTGGTGAGATTATAATTTTTTGTAACAAACTGATGAAATGTTATCATATTTTGGCAGTTGGCAACCATAGAATAAACATAACGGCAACTTAATTTTTTCTTAATTTAATGAATCATTCATGTCAAGCCATGAATGTTCTAATAACCATGTTTCAACGTATGCTTTTTGTCTTTAAAACTGTTCAGGAATCACGACGGTACTCACGATGACCACGATAAGCACGGGCGTCCGCAGCAGTCTGCCGCGCATCTCCTACGTCAAAGCCATCGACATCTACTTAGTGATGTGCTTCGTATTCGTGTTCGCGGCACTACTCGAATACGCAGCTGTCAACTACACATATTGGGGCGCACGCGCAAGAAAACGAGCCAAATTAAAGAATAGAGATCAGCTGTCCTCTAGCGCCAGTGTTGAGAAGGAATTGAAATGTTCAGGTAGGACGCAAGAGTATGAAAGACAGTGGTGTAGGTGTACAACAAACCAAATAAACGAATAGGTAGGTAGGAGGATCTGTTGGAGTTTTTGGTAAACATTTGTAAATTGTCACGAAAATTGTATGACAAAACAAGAGAGCGTCGTTAGTTCCCATAGAAGCCACGCGCCAAAAAAACCTCGTAGCGTTGTACACGACTGAGATTTTAAATCCACCTGTCAAGTGACAAGATACTCTTAGGAGGGCAACTCAAAAAGGTACAAAAAAAAACTACAACAAACTATGAAAAGGGTTTAGGTATTAAAGACACAGTAATTATATTTTCCAAATAAACACAAGGGTACTGTGGGGTAAATGGAAAATTGCAGTAGCACCATAGATGAGCCAATACAACTAATTAAAGATCTACCCCCTGTTATGATCGCTGGATCATCAGCCATTGCAACATGTTCTAAAAAGAGTCCAATCTCCGCTGACAAGCTAGATTTTTAATATACCAAAACTTTTATACAGGTCCGCGATCCCCTGAGGAGATAATAGCACTTCGAGAATGCGCGACGAGCGCAGGGCGTGTGTCTCCGCTCCTAGGGCTTCGGTCCAAGCCGTTGCCGGCTGCCACCGGAGCCCCGCCGTCCCTACGCCTACAACGCGATCACACGCAGCTGCGATACAGAACGAGGCCACATTCTAGGAACTCCAGAAGTTAGTATTGTCAACAAAAATGTAACTTTACTCCTACTTAATCATTCGCTGGTAGATTAGCAATATTAAGAAATTAACAATTGTCGCATAACCATAAAAGGTGCTTTCCATTAATGAAGTCCTGCCGCAATAAGGATGAAGCCTGAGTTGAAAAAATAAAAAAACTATTTAGTCCGTCAGTCAGATAATAATAAAATATTAGACCCGTATTTATTGCTTTATCATATTAATACAAAAATATTTAGATAAAACGCACTAAAGGCGGGTGCTCGTTACGTCACAACTAAGTATAAAATCTTTACAGGCGTGACGAATAAAAAATACGTGTCCAATATTTTTTAATAATATTTTTTTTTTGTCATCATTCCTATTAGAGGAACTAACACGATAGACAGAAATAGATAGGTACTTACTAGCTACTACTTTAGAGGTAAGCAACATTCATAGTAGGTATAAGACCAACTTTGTTTAAGGAGATTTACTGTACCCAATTTTCCAGTCATAAACACATTTAGTATGGCGTCGCGTCTGCGGAACTTCTTTCGTGAAAAACTCTTAGAACAATACTAGATAAGAAGTTCTGGAAAGATCGATGCCAGGAGATTTCCTTCTCACGTGCTTTAACGTGACCACAGTCACGTAGGTATGAGATAACGTGATCAGATTCTAGGAACCCTAGATCATATCTGTCGCCAACCTTGAATGCAATCTCTCGTGACAAATTGCTAAAGATTGTTTGAAATGATGACTTCCTGTACAAGTGTCAAGCAAAATTACTCTCCATTGAGCTGGCGCGAGCGATCTGACAACAATAGTTTATCTACGAACAGGAGATCTGACTGATCAATTTTACCGCAAAAATGTATGCCGGTTATGTGTGCTTTTACATTCAAATTTTTTTAAATAAAAAAACGTATCATTTTGCATTTTAAATAAATCGAAAAGCAGCTGACTACGTATTTCCGTTTAAGCTATAAAAGACATATTTAAAAAAGTGGTACGCTTTTAGCGGTATGAGCGCCCATTGCGTCATCCTATTTAAAAATTTTACATTTATGTCTGTAATTTATATGTCAATAATAAAGAGTATACTATCTGTTATCTAAAATATGTGTTTCCTTGCAGACGGATCAACAGGGAAGCCCAAAGTGATGCACGCTCTCCGGCGTGGCGCCACCGTCATCAAGGCGTCCATGCCCAAGATCCGTGACGTCAATGTCATAGACACGTACTCGCGAGTCATCTTCCCTGTCTGTTTCCTACTCTTCAACGCCGTCTACTGGGTCTTTTATATTTTCGATTGAATTAAAAAAAAAAAAAACTAGTGTTCTATCTTTAAAAGATATTGTCACCCTACTCGTAATTAATCTAACGAATTTATGCGATATGAAAATATTAATTTTACGTAAACTTGTGAGAAAACTAATTGTTTATAAATAAGTGAATGAATGGTAATGTTTTTGAAGTCATAATTTTTTTTTATATGTTGTGACATCAATAAATAGAAACCGATTTTAGTTTGAGTTAAAAGGACGTGAAATTTTGACATTGTCGTCTGTAGTTTCAGTGTCGTATCTAAATGGACTCTGGCAACAGGCCGCGCTACGCTAGGAAGAAGAAGACCTACAATGAGACCTAGATCTGCCAAAGAAATACCTCCCTAGGTCAGGGCAAATATGTAACTTAAACTACTAGAGATCTAGACAAACTCTTCTTTGCCTAGACAGTGTCGATTTGCGGAACTTACGTTCGCTATAATAATGTAGTTTCCCTTTTGTTTTAAAATAATCACGTACGAATGTTGATGTGCAGTGATTTGAGAATAAAAAAATAGTAGTTTTGAATGTAAGTAGATACCAAATAGAATATCGCATTTTATTATAATGAAACTGCCACTATTATATGTCTTTAAGAAAAAACGAACGAATGTCTTAATTTTTTTTTTTTAACTTTGCTTGAGACAAGAAAAAAAGAACAAAATTTTAATGAATAAATGCCAATGCTAAAACGGTTTCTAAAGAAACTGAATAATGACGTTTATGATGTCAATGTTGATAATGCGTTGACTTATCTAAAGTCAAGGCATTATCAACGTCACTTCCTATCTTCGATTCTTTTCTAATAGGTAAAAAAATGTAAAATAGTAATTTTCGAGATCGTTGTAAATAAATTAATTATAGAATGAACGTGGTAAATTATATAGTAGCAACATTGATGTTTATATTAGAAGGAGATAGCAAGTTATAGCTTATTTAAGATAACGTTGTAAAATAAAATTTATAAAAAACATTTATTTTATTTCACAAAACCCAGCCCTAACCGATCTAACTCTTCTCAAATTTCTAAAAGCCTCAACCATTGATTTAAAATAAACCATGGTTATAAAACACTAAGATATAAATGAAAATGGCCGCAGATTCATTAATCTGATAGAAAATTTCCAACAAATCAATCTTCAAAACCACTTAAAAATGCCTACTCTATACAAATAACTGCATCCTACCAAAAAAATTAAATAGTCCCTTTTCGAAGTACATCTAGGATTCATTTCCAATGTAAGCCATGGTTTTTTAAGTTAGTGAGCTGAGCTCAGACCTGCATTTTATGGTCACTGCAAGCTTGATCTAGTACTCACGTATTTAAGTCTATTATCTATGTCTACTACTGACGGACTAGCCGTATCGTACGACGGAGCTGGCCGTCGCGAGCTGGATCGACCGGGACGCCATCTCCCTGTTTTTCGCGTTACAAATTGCGAAGACTGGGTTTTTAGATCCTGTCACCATCTAACGTCGAGCTTTCAAAAGCTTTTGGTGCTTCAAAAAGCTCTATGCTTTCAGATGCAAAAAGCCGAGTGTGGATGTCACTACGGTTAGGATCTGTGAACTAGAATGATAGAAAACGACTGTAGAAGCGAAGTGACACAAGTACGTTTTGAGTTTGTGGATAGAGGTCATACAATTATCTATGTAACGAAATTAATTGTTACCAGTATAATACATGCCTAAAATAAGAAGTACATTTAACACATTGCGTATAAAATAAATAAGTATTCAAAACTTTATTCAATTATAAAAACAAAAGAGCTGGCTGGTTTAATGCTAAAAGTTAAAAAAAAAACGGTTAGATTTTGACAGGTGACATAAAATTGGCGGGAGGTTGGAATTATTAGTTGGGTAAAAAAGATTTTTCATATTATTTTTCAGGATAGCTTATTAGTTGGGTAAAAAAGATTTTTCATATAATTTTTCAGGATAGCTAACTATTAAAGTTCGTAGTTCCATAACATTAAAAAATATATAACGTTGCGAAAGTAAACAAATAATTGGATAACATCATTAAAAGAGTTTTGACGTCATCTAAAACGTATAGCTCCACGGTAAGGTTTTAAAATTATTATTTTTCGGGAAAGTCTAAGATATTACGTACTACTGTTTTAGTACCGTGTTATTAACTAGCCTGAAAAATAAACACATCGTATTCAAACCTTTTACTATTTTTGAAGTGTGTTACAAAACGTAAAAAAAACGAAAGCAGTGGTGGACCAGTGTTAACAGCCGCGGCTTACGAATTGTATGTCATAGGTTCGAACCCTGACAGGCGCTTTACTTTGTGTACATTATTTCATCACCACTACTCTCAAAACAATGAAGGAAAACATCGTGAGAAAACTGGCATGTCCGAAAACCAACAACTTCGAAGACATCTGATATCTACCAACTCGCACTGGACCCACGTGGTGGTTTTCGGCCCACTCCCTCTCATATAGAGGCGGCCTGGGTCCCAGCAGTGGGAACATTATACTTAGGCTGATTATGTTACAAAACGTAATGGATAATAAAACATCGATCCTTGAAAAGTGCACTCGATGTGCAAACTTTGAGATAATGCATCGAATAACATCATTGAAAATTATCTAAAATCCTGTCCTATTGAAATGAATGGAAGGTAGAAATAGATATATATTTATCATTTTCGGTATGAGATGCAATCTTGTGCGGAGCACTGTTTCGGTGATATCGATCGAGAGCTTCAATAGCAATCCAATCTGATACCATTATGCAACGTATTTTCTCTGTGAATGTGATTTTTCATTAATTGAAAAAGCAAATCAGCAATGATTATTTTCAGGCTCTTTTCAGGGAAAATTATTGTGATACTTGGCATGAGATTTGAAAATGAAATCTCTCAAAATCAATTGCCGTGCGTTCTGGCAAAAACTCAAAAATGGCTCGACAGATTTGTTTTTTTTTTTTTTTGGTCGCGTCATTACTGTGTTGGTTTAGGAAAAAAGAAAATAGTAAAAACACAAAGGAACAGCGGAAAAAAAAAACTATATTTTGTATGGGGATTGCCCACGTGGTACGAAGTTCACGGTGTCATCTAGTAATGAATAAACATGCGGAGGCCTTTGTTGATTTAAAATTATCTGTGACGAGAAAACAATTTTACTTTAATAATTTATTGTAATTTATATTTGAAGGGCATCTATTCCAGTTACACAACATTCAATGTAAACCTATGTAAGTAGCTGTAACATGTATAATTAGGTTGACTTTGAGCAAAGTGTTTTTGAGGCAAATATTGAAAGCCTTAAAAATAGATTCGCGTGTTTGTATTTAACCTTGCTAAATTGAGCCAAGATAAAAGCCCAAAACGGGTTAGCAGAAAAAAACTTTGCCGGTGATGAAATTACCGACTATATTTATAAGCACTTTATTTTCATAGAGCTTTATTCACAGTAGGCGATACAATACAAATGTAGGGGAGCGTTGAAAGAGATTTTATATAGGCAAGCTACCAAGGGGCGGCGGGTTCCATTCATCGACGAAGCGCAGACTGCGCGGGGCGCCAGCGCGGGCCGCGGGTAGGGGGGGTGAGGCTCCAGATCACCTAGTACCTATCCCAGTCGCGCGTCGAGATCACATCTGGAGGTAGCTCCGCGTATCAAAAGGAAAATCCAAAAATAAAAACAATTTAGTGGTTCTAGTGTGTTGTGATTGTGCTGATCCTTGGTTTAGAATTGTGATATATTTAGTGACGACGGTGCGTCCTCTTTCAGGACATGTCACATCCTTATACGTTTTAAGGTACCCAGGTTTTTTTTTAAAAATTTCATATTTGCTTTAGTTATAAGATTAAGAAAGTATATATGCTTGATATATTCTATAGGGTTGAATTTGATTCCCGTGGTGTTAATGAAAGCTCTATTTTAGAAATACAGCTTTTGCGTATGTAGAGGCTGTTGTTATTCCATAGATGTTTAATGTTCAGGCCCTTGCACAGGACGTTGAAGGGTGTATCTATGAAATTGGATAATATATCTGAGCTTTTTTCATGGAATTCAGCATTTGACGTCGTAGCCTGTAGTTTCATGGTCAGACCCGTGGGCGGTCGGAGGTGTTGAGTTTCGAGCTCTCAGAGGGCGCGGGGGAGGTGCGCGGCGCGGGGGCGGGCGTGGGCACAAGCCTTCGCGCATTTCACCCCCTCCCCTGTATTGATCGCTCAATTTTCAAACGTATTTCCTAAATATTGTCACTATAAAACATTAATATCTATGAATTGCAACTGCGTTGGAGAATAGACGTGGTGGCCAAGGTTTCTAGAAGGTTGAATTGCAAGGCAAGGTAGGTGATAGTGTTTGTGCCTTAAAGTACGATGTGTTCGGTGGAAAACAGTTAATTTTGACAAGAGAGCTGTAATGGCGAGATATCTCGCCTAGAATAGAACGTTTTGATTCAGTACCTTTACAAAAAAACCTGGAATTGAAGAGTGTTTATAGTGAATACAGGAAAATCATTGTGAAGTGCATGTTACGCGCGTTAGTTTCATCGTACGATTTATGCGTCACCATAAGCTAGATTACGTGTTAGCTATTAAAGTGTGTGTGACAAGGACGCATCAATAATAGAATCTATTTATAGATCCGATACGATTGAATTTAATGAATCTGGTTAATGGATAGAGCTTACATTTATTTTTCCAAGCCCACAATTTTCGCCCATCGATATTTTAGGGATGTCATTGATTAGTAAGTCTGCGTGGGTTCTGTACATCCGTGTCATCAGTGTCATGATTTATTTATTATTGAACTGACTTGAAGGTTCTTAAACTAGATACAGAGGTCCTTAGCTTTCCATAAGGTATTTTAGAAAAAAAAGTGTGATCAATTATTTACTTAGTGCATACTCGTATATGCTTACTGGATCTCAAGCTGAAAAAACTATAATGGTAAATGAAAAGTTAGGCCTTTTGAGAGCTTACAACAAAGCCCAGGACATCCTAACTGCGTAGAATGCGCGGTTTCGTGCGTCGTGAATGAAAACCAGATCAACAAGTAGCTAGTAACATTGGCTTTCTAACGCGCATGCGTGTCATAAAATCTTAACAATTTCCAATATGGCTGCTTTATGGACTATGACTTAATTCATATAGCGATATCATATACAAACAGAAATGTTATTATTACTGTTATCTAGATAACCCGAAGTTTCTACATACATAACTAAGAATGAAATAAGTATCAATGGTTACGATTAAAAGTTTATAAAAAGCTATGTAGTGTACGCTGTAGATCTTTCGTAGGCGCTACGCCCATCATCATCTTCCCTTGTTCAATGTTACTTGAGGTCGGTGCAAGACGTTTTCGCTTTCCATTCCCTCCTGTCAACCGTCAGGCTATCATTTCAATCAAGTCCAATATGCTTTGAAGTCTTGACTTTGGCTTTCCAGTGCCATACATATAATAATGTATGGCAATAGATCAGTCCACATGTTGATTATACAGGGTGTCCGGGACATCGGCGCATAGCCTGTTACCATGGATTCAGTACATGATTCTGGACCACCCGGCGTGGAAAAATATCGAATGTTATTTTTAAAATAATCTGCTGTTTCCTACAAAAGTGCAATACCTACGCGGTCAAAATACAGGCTGTTAGGCAGACGGTTGAACATACGAAAATGGCGGATCCGTGGGACCGTCTGCCACGTGTTTAGGCCCAATAATAAGACCTAGGCCACATGGATATTTTTTAAAGACTTTTTAAACTTGTATTCGTAATTAGTTGTTCAAACTTCAAACGTCAATAATTTCATTAAATAATAACAAAACTGGCGACATATTTTTATTATTTTGATATACTCGTAGAATAATTGTAGAATCTTATAAAATATCGTATTTGACGCACAGGATTGTTAGAAAATTAAATATGAGCCCTTAAACTACAAACAAATAAAAAAAAAAACCGAAAGCCCGACTTTGAAATACGTTTAAAAAAAATACTAAGAGTGATAGAGCAATTCCAACGGTAGGAAAACATCTTTAGGTCATGCCCGCTCTAAAGGTATGCAATATGCACAATTTATTTTAAAACAACTAGAATAATTCGTCAATTTAAACTGCCTGGGCTTTTTTTCACGGAACTTTACATTTAAGAAAAGTTTTAACGCAGGGTGGTCCAGAATCATGTACTGAATCCATGGTTCCGCGTTGATGTCCCTGCCAGCCTGTATAATTATAAGGTCTAAATCCTTTGCGGCCGTTAACGTGTTAAGTAGTGCAGTGATAGCCTGGTGGTATGACCGTTGTACTGCCAAGTCATAGGTCTCAAGTTCGAACCCAAGACAACGCACCTCAGATTTTTCGGATTCATATGCGTATTATATAATTATCACTTGCTTCAAAAACGGTGAAGGAAAACATCGTGAGGAAACCGGCATACCTGAGAGATATTTCTCGGCGGCATGTGAAGCCAAGTCAGAGGCTCATGGGCGGCTTTAAAACTCTGACACCAGGTTAGTCACTAACCACACGAAAAGAAGAAGAAAGTGTTAAGTGTAGCAAATATTTGTCAACATAAAAAAGAGTCTTAAATGGCTTATGAAGTACCTTGTTTCTGTATTTTTAACTTTAACTATCTATACGAGATTACATAAAGACGTCATTTAAAATAACGACTTCATTCAACCCGTGATACAGTTGTTACTGTCAACTTATCGTGTTTGTTGACCAAGTCATTCGTGTTTCTAGATCCAGATAATGCCTTGGGAAAAAAAAAAATAGTCTGTCAATAAAAGACAGCCGGTTTCTTCATGATATTTCTCTTCACCGTTTTGAGAGCAGTCGTGATGAAATTATTTACACAAAGTAAAGCGCCTGCTTGGGTTCGAACCCACGACCTATAAGTCGTAAGTCGGAGCCGTTACCACTGAGCTACCACTGCACTCTTGATACAATAATTATGAAGAAAGCTATAACTTGCCAAGTGGCCACTAAAATGCAAAAGCTTATGGTTTGTTCCATAAGTATCTGGTAAAAATGTAAACAAATGGATCAGAAAACGTACCTGCGGTAGCCAATTTGCAGTGCCACTTAAAAATTGATTTAAACCCAAAATTCTAATTTTATTTAAATCTTGAAAGATATTTTTGATTTGGTAACTGGGGTTAATTTTAGAACTTAAATTTTCGTCGACGATTTTTCAATTACTATTAAATAATTGATACATAATTCAAACAATAACTGTTGGTAAAATTGGTGAGATATAAAGATGAAACCTTCTTATAACAGATGTGTAACTAATTCAAATTTCATCCAAATCTGTTCAGCCGTTTTAGCGTGAAAGTGTAACAAACAAACATATCAAATACCTATTGGAAAAAAGTCGGCTTTGAGAAAGTTGTCTCTCTCCTATGTAGGATTGTTATTTTCACAGCCGCGAAATACACAAAGAAATTGAATCTGACACTCAGTCGTTAGATACATTGACTTGATACTCCTATTACAAGTATAATAATTAGGCGTAGTTAAGAAAACCAGTAGGTAGGTACCTAATGTGTGATCTGCAACCCACATGTAGTATTTACCGCCTTTTGTAGATATTTTGTCCATTCAAAACTTAAATCTTCTCTCTTCGTCCGCGTCTTTGAAATGTGCTCCCTCTGAACATCAGTTATCTAATTATGTAAGAAAAAATCGTAAACGATTACGACTAATCTGTTACATTTTGACAGTTCAACAACATTCTTTGCGTTATTTACGTTGTTGAGCAGATTTTTTTCCGAAGTTATGAAGCAGTGGATTAGCAATCTGTTTCAAAATGATTCAGATTCTGATTGATCGTGTATTACGCAATTAGGTTACAGGACGGCAAACAGTCGGTTATCTTTTAAAGTGAAGGCACGTGAACATATTCGTAAGAAGTTGGCAGAATCATCCCAGCGCTGATTTGCTGGATTCGTTTTCTCTTCTACCTATCGTTATTTCTCTTGACTAAGCTTATTTTCTTTATGTGTATATATCTATGTATTATTATTTATTGTTTTTCGAGTTATCTATCCCTTATGTTGCACCTGCCATGTTTTGTCTCTGCATCAGCCTAAGGTTTACTGGTAGAAAATGCCTCAGACATTAAAGTCTGTCTTTGTACAGTATTTTTTTTCTTGTGCATAACGTTTTAATAAATAAAATGCTGGACACTTTATGGTGTTGCTAACTAGCAACCTCCACTCCACTCCGATTCTAATTCTTATAGCCTCTATAGGGGTCTACCTTTGCGTTTTTTCTTCAGTTGGTATTTTTACTTTCATCTAGGCCTTCTTCTTTGGCTCTTCTACCCTTTTACTTCCATTTGGTTTTTTTTACGGAGCCTACCTCAAACGGTAAAGGCTTGTGCAGACCAGCGCGACTCAAACAATGCAATTTCTAAGAAAATTGTATGGTTTAACAATAGCCGGCGTCGCGTCGCGCGACAAGTCGCGCTGGTCTGCACAATCCTTAAGTCAGTAATAGTTGAAACCGCTGATTTTTTTACTGTTATGTTGGGTAGCTGAGTACTGGGACTTTGATCGCCGTGGACTCAGTAGCGATTTCAAAATGTCACGTCCACACAAAGACTTTGTCAACCGATTTATCGCTAGCGATGTCGTTGCGTGTGTACCTAGCATTAAACGCTCGTTCTTGGAGTAGGAACCTACTAATGACGGTTGTACTTATTTATATGCATCTCCTACTAGGAATTGGTACGCACTCCTATCCGGCTTCCTAGTACCCACTTACTACAAAGTTACTCTGTGTTCCAATAGTAATCAATGTTATGCTGTTACATATTATGATTTTCTTTGCTTCTTTCTTGTTGATTTTTCTTGAAGTATTAGGGATGGGTAGGTTTTATTTTATGACGTTTATGCTGTTTTGGCTCTTGTAACACAGGTGTTTTTACCTAGCGCAGGAGTCAGGGCTTCACTTTCTTTGTACACAGGTGTTTCTTTTTTATGCCAATAAAAAGATTTTTTATTTTTTTTATACTCTTACTATACAGGGTGGATTTTTAAAACGGAGCAGTATGGGCAGTTTCCTTAACCGTTGTTAGCTACAGAAAAACGTTCTCAGGAGACTCTATTTAACTTTTTGAGTCATTCTAATTGCACTAACAGATTTTGGAAAAATGGTACAGTCAGTCACAGTAATATAATACCATCGTCACCAATAGTATGTCGACACAGAATACAACGATTTAATGTAAAGATAAAGTAATTTATTTATTGCATTAAAAAAACAAAACATACTCGAGACATACCTATTTGACAAGATTTATCGGCGTGTATGGAAACAAAAACTTAACCTACATAAGCTTACGATCATTATTCTGTTTTAATTGGAATATTATAATTTTGTTTTTAATCGAATATTTTGAACTGCCGAAAAGTTACAAATCTTGTCGACAAAAAACAAAAACATCAGTTTACATAGGTAGTAGGTATAATCAGTTTCGGTCCCTTTTAAAAGTCATTTATTTCAAGTAGTAAATTAAAAAGCACATATGAACGTTAAAATTTACAAGAAAAGAAATTTACAAAATAGAATTGATTCTAGTTGCATCTACCAAAAGGTAGTTTCATACGGAGACGATATGTTTATTTCTTGATGCAGGGGACCTGCGTGGTGTCGGCACGACATGGTGGCCCCGTCGCGGGTGACCGGCCGCGCGGCCAATCAAGTCACCTAAGCGAGCCAGGGTAACCAGCCGACGCCCCACCATGCCTGCGCCGCTCTTCGTTTATATCACCTACTACGCCTGCTTCACCCTCATCTGGCTATGTGGTACGTATCTAAGAGATATCTATGTTTAGAATGGTTTAATCTGAGCAAAGATTCCATGTGTGGCGTGCTGTTACGGCGTTAAAGCGATGCGCTAAGGTAACCCACGAAATTCAAATTTACTTACGTTTTTTGCAATTTGCAGGTTCATGTCAGATTGTATGTTGTATGATTTATCTATCTAATCAAAATAAATATAATCAAGCTATAATGTTCCCACTGGACACAGGCCTCCTCTCTGTGAGAGGGAGTGGGCCGTAATCCACCTCGCGGGCCCAGTGCTAGTTGGTGGATGTCAAATATTTTAAAATGGTTGGTTCTAGGACATGCCGGTTTCCTCGCGATGTTTTCCTCCACCGTTTTGAGAGCAGTGGTTATGACATAATTTACAGAAAGTAAAGGGCCTGTCAGGGTTCGAACCCACGACATACAACTCGTAAGTTGGGGCCGTTGCCACTGGTCCACCACTGCTCTCATAAACTTACAGAATTATAAACATTAGAGAATCATCAATCAACTGTCTTAGTTAGATTTGGCCTCAAATGTCATTATTTCATGAAATAGTCATTCAATAGGGCAATTCGAACATAGATAATTTTTTTTTGGTGATTTTTATTAGTATAATCATATAAATACACTTTTGTTACTATGTTATTATGTTTTGATCACACAACACACCATACAATCTGACACTGACTTGCAAACGGCAAAAAACATAAGAAAATTTGAATTTCGCGGGCAACCTAGCGCATCTCCTTATGGTCGATCGCCACCGTACATGGTCTGTTCTCCTTCTCAACTGTCTGATCTGATCCCTAATAACCATGTAACGGACTCAAGATTGATCTCCTACGACGACCGGAATACTTTAGAAGCGATGTAAAAGTCTGATGTTTACGCTTATGTGCACGCATACGGTCAACCCGACCTGCCACAAATTCGTCTGTGCAGATTGATGTATCCACGTTTGCTGGGACTTTTTAACAAACAAGGTCAGAGTCACCACCGCAAGCAGTGGAATGTTTATTTGCGAACAAGCAACTACTGTGGGCTGTCCCAGCTTGAACTCTTGGTACTTACACATTTTTCAAACCATAATGATAAGTTCGTTTTCTGTGATGTGATGTCTTCTCTACGACCTTTGCCCCCACTATAAACATAATTAATATTTCATCGTTCAGCAGTAGAAGCGGATGATACATCGCCGGCGCTGAGGGGCGCGCGGCCGGCCAATGGAACCGCAGAGCCCCCCGACCTGCGGTCTATGGGCCGGGTGCCGGTGTACCAGCCACCAGCCATGGGGCCCGGGGGCCTGGCCCCACCGCAGACCTTTTGGCCCCATAACCCACATACACGCGTCGAAGATTGGCATCGTAAGTTGATCTTTTTCTAGATTTCCGTTGCCAAAAGGTGTCTACTGGACCCTGTGAGTAAGCCTGTACTGTCTGTCTGTCTGATAATCTGATAACATACGAGTATTATTCATTCGTTTAATTTAGATCATATAATAAAAGCCAGCCAGTTGTTTTCACTATATATAGGATAACTATAATATATATTTATATAGTATTTGTGGTACAGAGGCCCTAGTGTGAGTTTCTTTTAACAATTTCAACCTTACTCATTGACCGCGTTCGGCGCGGCGGCGGCGGCGCTCCGATTGGCAGCCAGCCGGCCTTCACCACTGGAGGGCCAATCGGAGCGCCGAACGCGGTCGATGCGTAGGTCGAGATGGTTAAAAGAAACTCACACTAGGGCCTCTGATCCCTAAGTGCACGAGTCGATTGAGTCAGACTCGTACACTATAATGGCAATAATATCGTGCTGAGAAGATGTAAACGGGTTATTGTTATAACGAACATTATCAAAATACGTAACTATCCAAGTTGACCTTCGAACTCATCATTATGATGACTTCGAAGGTCAACTTGGATGTACCAGACATCCAAGTTGACCTTCGAAGTTTAATATAATTATTATTTAATTTAAAACAATTGACATCGATTTATTGATGTCTATTTGACAAAGGAAGAGGAGGGTTAGTGGGTGTTTTTACCTGACTGCCCCAGACTGACTCTTTGTAGATTTATTTCTTATTAAAACATTGCCCTCCTGGCAATGTTTTAATAAGAAATAAATCTACAAAGATCAGCAAATGGAATTAGAGGCAAAACAATTGTTGACTTTTGACTGTTTTGACTGTCTTAATAAAGATCAAGATAAAACAATAAACCATTAACATTTCACTTTTTTAAATCATAGAGCTAACGATATCATGGTGTCCACAGATCGTCCCGCATTCAAACATATACACACGGTCTCCCACACAATCCCTGGACAAGAAGAAGTGGCTGGGTGCCTCCAACCTTGTGCTAATCAACAATTCTCGTGTCAGGTAGGAAAATATTTTTACCAAAGTCGATGCTGCACTATTTGGATACACTACACTTTAACAGTTACAACTCCCTTACTCGAGTAATCTCATAATTATTGTTGTCAGATCCCGAACTTCGTTTTTGTTTTCCCAAAACTGGGGAGTTTTTGTTTTTGTTTTAATGATGGGCAAAAACTTTTCGTCTCCCATAATTTTATGTATTTTTTTTATTAGCTAGAATTCACCCAGAACTTTTATACCAAATCTGTCCACCTTATACATATAAATCAACTTTCTCGCAGAAATCATGTACCTGCATACCAATGGCAAACCGATGCGATGGCCGAGTGGAGTGTGCCGAAGCAGAAGACGAAAATAACTGCGTACCAGCGTGCGACGAAAAGCAGAACCGAACTCTCTGTCATAGCGCCAGCGTCTGTATCAAGCTCGAATGGTTCTGCGATGGAGATAACGACTGCGGCGACTATTCCGACGAAACTCGTTGCGGTAAGTACCGTTATACTTGAAGAACTGACGGGTGAGAGATCATCAACTCAAACACCACCCGTTCCATAATTCCGGTGGCGATTGCAAACTGGAACCGCAGACTGCTGGTTTTTATGAAGCTGCACTTGCTGCACCAGGTGGAATGACAGCTCTCTTCACCTAAGTCTTCACGGTGCGATTTTTTTACAGATTCATCGGTAGTTAATAAACGAACCGAGTTTTTGACCGGCTGTTGATACTTTTTCTGAAAAATCGTTAAAGCTTTCTTTCAGTCTTAATCTTAAAGTCTTGTTTATCTACCAGGTGGTACATTAAACTGTACAACGGAGCAGTTCACATGCGCCAACGGACTGTGTATCCATAAGGACTGGGTGTGCGACGGCGACAACGACTGCCGAGACAACTCCGACGAATCCAGCTGCACCAAGGGCAAGTAAGTCAAGTGAATTTAATTTTATTACTTGAACTATTTGTTTATCCATGAACTTAAGTTGTGCTTGCTAACAACCATTCGATACACTTCCGTGCAAGGTGAAGGAACATCAATCAATATTATCGAAGGAGTCCTCCAAACGCTGTTCACAAATCTGAAACCCGAATTTTGGCAGTTTAAATCAATAGGCAACCGCTATTCTTGCGATAACTATTTGCTGACAGGCGTGCAGAAATTCAGGTGATCGAAAATGTATAATTTGTACATGCTGATGACAGTGATTTTGGTTCAAACATTATTACCAGCAAGGTAGCAAATACGATGCCTGAAAGGAACAGATTTTTTTAGCTTAGCAAGATATCATCAATATCAGCAACATAATCGTATTGATCGTTGCAATAGCTGCAATGCTGGGCATTTTTACAATACAATTTACAATATATAGAATGGTATTATATTAATTTGTAGTATTTTCTAGTCATGGACCACCAGCAATCGAGCACGTTGCTCCTTCGTGCCATTTTCTCATATTTTTTGGTATCGCCCTAGCAAAAAAATTACTTAATAAGTATATGATTATGCCTATACTCCCCGAAGCATTAAGCAGAGATGTGTGTTAGTGTGATGTGTGAGGGAGATGAAGGTGTGAACTAAAAAAATAAGTACCATAAAATTCAAACTGAATTAGACGAAACGACAAAGTTTTGGTGTAAGATTAATCAATAGCTGTGGCACGCAATTCTATATTTAGGTATGCAGTAGCGTGGTAATTATAAACTTCCGCGTATGGCTGTAATTTAACCGCGGAATTATGTCTGTAGGGTACGAAATTATATAGGTAATTCATGTGTGTGTGTGTGTGTTATTCTCAATACTATTATTAGCCAGTCAAATGCAATTAAGTTCTATTCCTATTGACGACGTCAATTAACTACGTCATAACATTCGTGTCCCTTATTTTGTCAAGCTATTATGTTCCTGTTACCGAACATAAAAAGTGAATTAGAGCGAGTTGATGTATTTTATGCTTCAATTTATAGCTTCGTATTGAAACTTCCTGTGCCATGAATACCGATGCAAATAAATTTACTGAACCTAAACTGACGCCCGGCCCCATTTTGCGGCGTTACACGAACATCATATAATACATTCTAAAGTTTACAGAGGTAGGCAGAAACGAAAGAAAAAACTTTAACGGCCTCTTTGGTTCAGTGGTTAGACCACCTGTCTCAGATCCAGATGTCCCGGATTTGATTCCCAGTAGGGGCAAAATTTTCTGCTCGGTTTGGTTAATCGTCTAAGTCCGCCTGGCTAGCTACCACCATCTTATCTAAGTCTGTCGCCATAACAACGATGTTAACAGCAGTGTTGTGTTTCGGCAGTTAGAGGTAAGATAGCCAGTTCCTCTGTGGTTGAGGATTCCGGGTGAAGCTCGCTTCCACCTTCGGCCTGATCATCACTTACCATCAGATGAGATGCAGTCCAAGAGCTTCCCCATAGTGGTTTAAAAAAAGGAAGCAAAGTGCTACAATCCTGTGGGTGCTTACTTCATTTGCTCCGTCCACGTGAATACATCTGGCATGGCTCGTACATATCCAACTCTTTTGAACACCTTTATACACTATAATCCTGTAATTTCTCTATGAATTATGCGCCCATTAACATAGCGGCAGTAAACCTCTATGACTATGGCATCCCCTGCTGACAAATGACGTCACTTCGTATAACTGCCAGATTAACTGCGTCATCGGCGGTTACGCAGAGAAGACTTGACTTACTGGAGCAACGTAATTGCGTATCTTCAAAAATAATTAATTAGATCTTACTTTTACGAAAACGAACTAATGTAATATTTTTAATTGAAGATAATTTTTTCATAGATTAAACGTTACCTATACATACTCAGTTTGTATATAAGTTTTAGCTTGAAATGGTTTCATATTATACTTCAAAAATTAACTATTATATTATAAATATTAATTAAAAATTATTTCCTCGTTGGTTTAGTGGTCGCAAGCGCTATTGCTGACCATGAGGTCCTGGGTTTGATTCCCGGATCGGGCAAAGTGTTATTGAATTTTCCATCTGGAATTTCTCAGTTGCAGTCTGGATTTGTGCCGGTTGATGGCAATAGGCTCGCACCCTATTACATGGGACTCATAAACGGTAACACCCCACAACGAACACGCCCAGCCTTTCTGGGAATACATGAGTGATGTAATGTATGTCTAAAAGTAATAAGTGTAGGAATCTAAGTAGGTTCTAAAGTTTATCGAAAGTAGGTTCCCATCAAACAACAGCAGGAACGGACGCTTCAGTAAAAACATACAAAAAAAAATTAAAACATCAGAACTCTTTACAAAACTGTATTTTTATCATAATTAGAGGCTGTTTTCTTGTGTATCCAGTTAACTGTAGGCGGAAGTTAGCTTTAAACCAACTCATAGAAGGGTAGTTCCCTATAGGTAGCGACTTTCTTCTATGTGCTTCCTACGTATTATATTTATAGCTCTTGATTGGTTCACAGCCCACACGGGTAGGGTCTTTTTTTTTTTTTTTGGGGTGGGAAATTATCAAATAACTTCTCCCGCTCTGAGCGGAGCGGGAGGGTGTGTCAGACTTTTACTGACCAAAACCCACCCGTGTTCCTTCCGTTGCCTGTGTGCAGGGGCCACGATATCCCTTTCGGACAAACTCGCAACCTAGGGGTGCGAAGGCGCGAATTTTGCCTCTCCCTTGCGCGCTCCGCCTCCTCCTTCGCGAGCATTACTGCTTTGCAGAAGGAAGTGACGACCTCCCATGCACTCTCGCTCCGGACCATGGCCGGACGCGATAGTTCGCCGCCGCCGATCGCCTCCGTGAGGACACGGCGGTGCTCTGCCCAAGCAGGGCAGAACTCCACCGTAAGCTCCACCGTGTCCTCCGGGCGATCCACACAGTGGTGACACCCGGGCGTTTCCTCCCGCCTTATACGGAACAGGAACCTTCCGAAACAGCCGTGTCCGGTGAGGACCTGCGTCAGGTGGAAGGTGAGGACGCCGTGGCGCCTCTCTAGCCACTCCTCAAAGAGGGGACTTATCGCCATAATTATGGCGTGCCCAACACGGGTAGGGTCTACAAAGCTGATGCGTTGAATTTAATAGTAGTAGATAATGTCAGGCTTGTGTCGTCATTTAGACGTCAGGTTTCGAGAAATGGAGACGGTCTCACGTTCAAAGGTTGAATATTCTAATTTAAGACCAAAAGCTGCACTGTTCTATACCAAAGTAGAAGAGAATTCGGGGATAGTCGTTAGTAGACCATAGTTAGTGCTAATAATGGCTTGCTAACGTGTGTGCCCAGAGCTGGAAATAGAGCGGGCCCTATTTCGGCGTTTTGAAGGCGCACTCGGCGCGTTATCGCCATTATGTGGGAGCAAAACATCGCCAACTGCTTTCTGGTTTTGCAGATTTTTAGTCAGCTCAGCAATTTTCCCTATCTGGCAAAGACGATGGAGACGATGGACGATGTTACAGTTATGTTACATTCTTATGGTAGCGACTCCTAATAATTGTCATAATATCTATTATGTATATGTATGGGATATAGTAAAGCTACATAATAATTATTATGGTCACTACACTACATATGTTTGTTACGAGGCAGTCATTTAAAAATGTTTGTTTATTATAAGTTCTCATCGACAACCTTTGAGATTTCTTTACATTACTCGTACTTCGGCGTTTTATTTGTGAGTCTACAGTAACTCAGATCTTTGAATTCTAAGTAACAAATACAGGAAAGAATCAAGACTATCCGAAACCTTAGTTTAGAGCAGTACCATAGAATCATTTGAAAAGTCTAGGCGGGACTTTCAGGATTTTATTTTACACTGCGCGGTACGGGCTGTAGCGGTCGGTAGATCAATACGTCGGGGCTTGCGGGGCGCAGGGGTGCTGCAGGGTGCGGGGTCCGGGGGCTGGGAGCAGGTTGCCATGGCTACGCGCCTACGCTCCCTGCGTTCCTAGAAGGAGACTCGCCCGATATATCCCAGTTCCGTGGGCGGGCTCATTATAGAACAAAATCATCGACGTGATTAACATTACTGGTACACCTACAGCAACTTAAGAGACGCTAATGTGATGTATGGGTCCCCTTTTTCGTTGTTGACAACGAAGTAACTATGCCGCTTAATGCTATTTAGGTACAGTTAGCATATATATCGTTATGAAATGATAATATTAATAGAATTTATAACAATAGTTGTAAGTTTATTTGGAAATATGATAACAATAATTCCACTTTGAAATACAATTGGTTATCAGAAATCGAATAACTTAATGAGTCGAGGTTGATGGGGTGGATATTATGACGATAATTATTTGAATACTTATCTCGAGTTGGACTTGGATTTGTACTTGAGGAAAAAATACGGAAATCTGGAAGGATCGAGCAATCTGTTTCCTCTTCCAGTATTTTCGATAAATTCGTTAGGTTCTCTAATTTGCAACGGATTCTACGAATACGAATGCTACGACTTTGAATGCTACGAAAAGACTACAAATGTGACGAAACGACTACGAATGGTACGACACTATCACGAATGCTACGAAATGACTACGAATGCTACGAAATGACTACGAATGCTACAAAATTACTACGAATGCTACGAAATTACTACGAATGCTACGAAATGACTACGAATGCTACGATATGACTGCAAATGTTCGGACTGCGAGCATATTGACCATTATTAATCCGATATTGACTGAGTGATGCTGCCGCTGAACTTAGGTTTAGCTTCATGCTATATGACATACGCCGAAGCCCGTAGTACGAAGCACGATGCGAAGCAATACGTTACGTGGCAACGCACGCCATGCTACTCGGCTACGCCACAGCCCGTAGTACGACTTAGGAATATTATAATGATTACGTATGTCTAAAAAAAATATAACATAGACGTTTTAAATTAAAGATGACGATTGTTTTTTTGCAGTTTTTGAATGATGCATTTCCATTGTGGCTTCGAAGCGCCACTAACTGGCTGGTAACATTACTATGATACGACGATTGAGGAGGTTTCACAATGAGACAGTGCTGTATAATGCTTTGTCTTCAATTTAGTATTCAGTGGTACTGTACAGCTCTTGTTCTACGCAGATGTCGAGAGCACCAGTTTATGTGCGCCATTGGGGAATGCATATCGAAGCACTGGCGCTGCGACAAGGAAGCTGACTGTCCTGATAGTTCCGACGAGGCTGATTGTCGTGAGTATACACTTCATGTACCTACCCACTACACTTTATATACTTTAAATAGGAATACATGCATAAACATGACTGTGATATGTTCTCGGACGAATGGAAGATGATCATGTCAGTATGTCTGAAGTTATGTGAGATGAGTGAAACAATTTTTGTCTCACGTTCTCTTTAACGGATGTAATTGGCCGATTGCCATTTTGTGTAAGAGTAAAATAAATAAATAAATATTTTCTCACGTGCATCGCAGTGTTATACTCTCTTGATTGTAGGATTCATCCAGAACTTGAGGTTCATTATTAATTGATATAGATACATACACAGTCGATTAACCCTCAAAATATTTTTACTCTCTTTGACCACTTTCTATTATTTTCCTTTTTACTCGATAAATACACTTCTGGCAACGCCTGCCAGTTCTTCTTGCTATTTACCTGTTTCATAATAATGTCGTGATGGCCCAGTTGTTAAAGCCTCGCCTCTCATGCACGAGGTTGTGGGTTCAAATCCGGGCGAGTACCAATGTGACTTTTTCAGTTCATATGTACTTTCTGAGTTTGTCTTGGACGTTACTGACATCGGTGAAGGAAAAAATCGTGAGGAAACGTGGACTTACAGTTAATATAATTCTGAAATCGCCAACCCGTCTTGAGCAAGCGTGGTGATCAATGCTCGTGCCTTCTCTGTATGAGAAGAGGCCTTTGCCCTGCAGTGGGACAGTAACATGCTGATATTATTATATTATATATTATTATTATAATAAACCTTCTTTTTCTATCAGCCGTGGATCTAATCCGGTGTGGCGAGAACGAATTTCAATGCGACAACAAACGGTGCATTCGCAAGGACTTCCAATGTGACGGTGATAATGACTGCGGGGACTGGACCGATGAAGACACGTGTCCTATGCTACCGGGGAGTTGCAATGCTGGAGAATTTAGGTACGTTTGCTGTTTGACTTGCAAAACAATAGTAAACATGACGTTTGGTATAGAGTATAAGTACTGCTTAGTACATGTCGATGTATGAGCCCGATATCTTTAGCAGGAGTGTTCAGTTCATAAAAGACTGGCTATTGAAAAAAAAAAAAATATTGATCCTCTCAGATTTCACTCTCATCGGAAATGGGCTGTCTTCTTAATATGTTTGACCCTCGGGTCACCCAGATCTTTTACAGATGTTCTGAACAGAGCAGGAGATTTAATCAACTTCTGGAGGCAGATGGGCTGGTTGGAAAAATCACCAAACGGCCATGGCCCACCTGACGGACTAAGTGCGGAAACCAAACGCTATAACATAGAACATAGAAAATGTTTAGATCTTAATTTTTATTGAATGCATGAAACAAAAACTTAATGAGTTGTGCAAACCCTATAGAAAATTTTAAGTCAATAATAATGTCTTGTGAAACAGATGCAGCGATGGCAAATGCATTCCGGATCGCTGGCGGTGTGACACCGAAAGGGATTGCGCAGACAGCGGCGACGAACTCAACTGTGAACCCAACTCCATGCGCAACTGTACTGATGACGAGTTTACTTGTGCTGATAGAAGGTGCATTCTGGTAAGTTTTTACTACCGTCGACGACCTATGATATGGGGGAAAGTGGGACACGATCCCTGATTTTAACCCTAGGGGTCACAATATAACCCCTCGGGAAAATAATCCAACACCTAAAGGTTAACGTCTTCATTAACATTTAGGGGCTCGTTCATACTATTTGATCAACGAGGCAAGACGACAAAGCAAATTGTTGTGAACCGGGTTCTAACTGGTTTCTTTTGTTCAGAAAACCTGGCTCTGCGATGCTGTCCGAGACTGTACGAACGGCGAAGACGAAATGAACTGCGAAGTCCATTGCGAAGAAGATCAATACACTTGCAAATCTCAAGACCACCTCATCAGCAATGCTTTCAGAAACTGTGTGAACAGGAAACACGTTTGTGACGGCATGAAGGACTGCCCTGAAGGGGATGACGAAGACAGATGCCCAGTCATGAGGAGGTGCACTTTCGAAGACAAATGCGATCCTGAAATGTGTATCACGACGTACGAGGGACATCAGGCTTGCACCTGCCCCCTCGGCTTCCTCTTGGACTTCAATAACCACACGTAAGTTTATACTTGTAATCACGTTCTCGAAAACGGCTCTAAAGATTTCGATGAGAGTTGCAATATAGGGGCTTACGGGCGAAAAATCGATCTAGCTAGGTCTCATATCTGGGAAAATTCGTTTTCCCCGTATTTTCACCCGAGCAGAGGTCGGTCGCCCAAACTTTAGAACAAGATGGCTACCTTAGAATGGCAGCACGTAATGAGTAAGTTCATTACTATCATGGCAGCATGGAAATAGTAAGTACCTACTATCATGGCAGCATGGAATTAGTATGAACTATCCTGTACTATTAAACGAGCATTCTCTATTTTCACCAGAGCAGAGCTCGGTCACCCAGGTAACTTATTTATTATCTATTTTACCGATGGGACCCAAAATTTCTTGTTAACCGAATTTAACTCTTTAAAACTTCAATTTTAATTTCATGTTTTCTTCTCAGGTGCCGCGACATCGATGAATGCATGTACGAACAAGACCCGGTTTGTTCTCAAACTTGTTCAAACACGGTTGGGAGTTTCAAGTGCGGCTGTATGACTGGATACGTTCTAAGGCCTGATGGACGATCTTGCAAGCCTACCGGAGAATCACCTACATTACTGTTCTCAAATCGTGTTGGCATACGACAGGTAAGACCTTGAAAATCATGTAAGAATAGATCAATACTATTACTGCATAAAATATATATGTTTATATATGTTACTTTTACGCATTGATTTAACTATAGGTAAGTTATTATTTTGCGTTATACGCGTAGGTATCTAAACTAATATTATAAAAGATAAAAGATTTGATTTTTTGTATGTTTGTTTGTAATGAATAAACTCAAAAACTTCTGGACAAAAAAACTTTCTACTCTACAGCAGAAAGTTTTTTTGTCCAGAAGTTTTTGAGTGAGAATACTAAATATATTATAGTATCACTGTTTAACTTATGCTATAATTTATAAAGATATCACGCGAGCGAAGCCGCTGGCGGAAGCTAGTATTTAATATTTTAGTTTAAAGATTCGCATATTCATATTTTTCTGTTCTTGTTCTCACACACTATTGTCTACATTTCTTTTTATTTCTCCTTTCGAAGACCTGCTGGAAGGTCTGGGTCAGGTGCTGGTACTCAAAATTAATTATTTCTTATCTGTATGTATTTTACTGTGTACATCTTTTCATAGTATAAAATGAAGTCGCTTCCGCTGTCTGTTCACTTAGATCTTTTAAACTGCTCAGCGGATTTTAATGCAGTTTTCAGCAATAGATAGAGAGTGATTCAAAAGGAAGGTTTAAATGTATAATACATACCCGTGCAAAGCCGGGGCGGGTCGCTAGTAAATAATAAAATAAACAAAAAAGTCTTTCACAATCAAGAAAACTGATCGGATCCATCAGATCTTTGTTTCCAATTGATGTTATCTCCACTTAAACGAATTTGAACTTAAGAGTTTTATTTTTGAAAAACTCATTAAAATGTTTGAAATGATAGCCGAAGTAATAGTATGTTGATTTTCTAAAAATACATGTTTGTTTACATGTTGAAACTAAATCGCGAACAACTAACCGCGAAACCTACAAAACTAACCAACAAGGTCTTATGTACAGGTTTGGCTAACTGGAGACAACTACATGCCAGTTGTAAAAGGTCTGCATAATGCTGTCGCCTTGGATTACCACTATGAGAAACAGCTTGTTTTCTGGACTGAGAACAATCTCAGAGTTATCAGAGTAGCACAAATGAATAACAACAATTTGACAGGTGAGTTAACAGAATAATAAAGAATTTTGTCAACGGTTTTTTTCTGTTTTAACTAAAGAACTTTAAAAGATAGTGTAACTTGCTTGTTTTCTTAAATATAACATTAACTTCTCGCACAAAATAAACACAAAGCACAAAGGTGGACTTAATGCCTTAGGCATTCAACAACTTAATGCATTAGGTCAACCATAAAAAATACTAAAAAGACAACAATGAATTATAAATAAAATAGGTACACAAGTACATATACACATATGCACGTTGTACTACATCGCCTGTTTCCTTCATAGATGTTATAAGGTGGGGTTTAGAAACGCCAAGTGGAGTGGCAGTGGATTGGATACACGATCTATTGTTTTGGACGGATTCTGGTACTCGTCGCGTAGAAGTTACTACGCTCGAAGGAAATCAGAGAGCGGTCATAGCTGCCAATGATCTGGACAAGCCTCGGGCTATAGCAGTGCATCCTGGAGATGCTTTAGTGTTCTGGACTGATTGGGGTAAGAGTTGGATTTAATATGCAAGTGTTCAGTTTTTAGAAGAGACATACTTCTGCTGTGGATTTTAATATTAATATATGTGATCATTTTTAGGTCCTAATCCCAAGATAGAACGTGCAGATATGGATGGCAGCAGACGAAAGAGCATCATTGTGGATAAGATCTTCTGGCCTAACGGACTGACCATCGACTATACGGAATCTAAGATATACTGGGCGGATGCCAAACACCATGTCATTGAAAGGTCTTCCTTTGATGGACGGGATCGGAAGAAGGTATGTATTTACAAGTTCTTACTAGGAACAACCGAAATTCGGTCTTGTTGCAACAAGGTTAGACAGAAACTGATATCCAGTTAATGGTCTAAATCACTTCGTATACAAAAGAAATACGGTATATCTGCCCAGGCATAACATTGTTCTTGTTTACAAAACAAATTGTCTCTTTCACATCCTCTATGCATCTTGTGCTTTTCGTTTTCGTGTGGTTACTGACTAACCTGGTGTAAGAATTTTATGTTTTTATTTCGAGAAATATCTCTCCGGCATACCGGTTTCCTCACGATGTTTTCCTTCACCGTTTTTGAAGGAAATGGTAATTATATAATACGAACATGAATCCGCGCGTGCCGAACGTCGTGTCGTGGTTCGAACTCGAGAGCTTTGACTCGGCAGTCCGAAGGTCACACCACTAGTCTGTCACTGCTCTATTCATCTGATACCTCGCAAATATTCATGAATTGGCTATTCTCCCTCATACATGGTCGTTCTAATTTTCGTCTTCTCATTTCCTTATAACTTTCGTACTTTCATCCAGGTAACCACCAAAGGCCTTCCTCACCCATTTGCGCTAACACTATTCGAAGACGCTATCTACTGGACCGACTGGCACACCAAGAGCATTTCTACTGTTAACAAGAACACCGGCATGGGTATACAGACTGTTCACGCTGGGCTAAATGTTCCTATGGATATTCATAGGTAAGTAATAATAATATTGTGTTGGCTTGTAAAATGACTGTGTTAGCCCAGGTCGCACGGGTGATTTTTTTTCGTGCACTGGATTTTCAGCGCTCTGCTTAGCGCCGAGAGTTGAAAATCCAACAGTTTATTTTTTCAACGAGTTGGGACGAGAGTGCGTCCCGTCGCGTTGGATTGTTAACGCTCGGCTCAACACCGAGACTTGCAAAATCCAGTGCGCGATAAAATCCCGCCGCGATATTTTTGCGGCTGTGCGAATGTTATAGTTATTGTCATAAACTTAAACTCTGATCTAGAGTTTTGTGAAACATTTGGCATTCATCGCTTCTTATACACTACTGGTGTTGTGAGTTGATTGTTTCTGATGCTCTTACACAGTACGTAAATTTCACGAACGCTATATGAAATCGTGTTATGGGTTTTGATAAGTTAATATAGAAAACTTAAAGTAGTAGCCACGAAAAACAAAGTCTAGCTACCTGAGGTTTGACTAGTCAATGAATAAAATCGAATTGAGGATAAACCTTGTAGATGATACTCTTAGTTAATACTAGTGTTAGTTAGTTGTTTCTTGGTATTTTTTATTTTTTTATTGATTATACCTAGTTTAGTTTATGTTCTCCGGTTATACAATAATCACTGTGTACTATCCATAACTCTGATAATGTCGCAATTCCGATCCCCAAGATACAGGCAAATGCCTAGTTTGGTGGTCGCCGTCCAATTGTTCTTGTACATCCTGATTTTGGATAAATAAATACATTTGACTTTAGATTTTGATCACAACAAAATTGCAAAAAATATAACTTGAACTTTGATAACTTTAAGAAGTCACCTGAACTTAAATAAAGACAATAAAGAACAGTGAACCCATCGATTTTTTCTGTTTTCCATAACATTACTTCTGTTTTGCGTAAAACTTTCGGAAATGTATCTACAAGGTTTATCCTCATTCGATTTTTTCACTGACTGGTGAAACTCTTGAGTTGCCAGACGTTTTTTTTTCGTGGCTACTAATGTACGTTTTCTATTTAAGCTTATCCAAAACCCAGAACACGATTTCCTATACCCGACCCTTAATTGGGATGTCTATAACTCACTCGATAATATTCATTCTTTACCTAAAATTCTTGTCTTTCCTCAGCTACCACCCACTGAGGCAGATACAATCCTACAAGAACCGGTGCGGTACCAATAACGGAGGATGTTCGCACTTCTGTCTTCCGAACAGCAACGACCACTCTTGTCGGTGCCCTGTTGGATTTAACCTGAACTCTGATAGGTATGTAACATTTTTGACCTTTGCAGGATTCCCTAATCGTCAGTCTACTTTAACGCGTCGTAATTCTTCTGTGTAATTTTTAAAACGAACAAAAAAAATTTAAAGAATCTTAGTTACCGCGCCATTTTCATCTTTCACACAGTCCATTCATCCATGGACGTACCCAGCTTTTGGCCCAGGGGGAGGCAAATCAGAATTTTCCCCCTGCACATGGTTTACATAGTTTGATATTGCTGCTGCGTTCGCATATTTTTAAAGTGACTTCAAAAAAGGAAGAGTTTCTATGTTCGTCTGTTTTTTTTTAAAATTAGTATGTTTTTCGATATTTTTGGCAATTGTGGACCGATTTTGAATAATATTTTTATAAATGAAATAAGGATTTTCAAAATTAATCCACAATTGACGAAAATATCAATGAACATTGTAAACAAAAAAAAAACAGGCCTACATAGAACCTCCTTTTTAAAGTCGGTTATGTAAGACAGGTACAACTTGAAAGGCCGGGCAGCGCGATTTTTCCTAAAATTAAAACATAATATACTGTACTGTACTGTTGATTGATACTGTAATTGTAAAGTAAGTTTTAACGTGACTGTAAAATAACTTTTATCGACAACAGTAATAGGGATGATGCCTGGGTAATAAAAATGATATTCTAATTAGTCCGTCAGTCAGATAATAAAAAAATATTAGACACGTATTTTTTGCTTTATCATATTAATAAAAAAATACTTAGATAAAACGCATTTTAGGTTGTGGAGTGGGGGTCGCTATGTCACTAGTATGTGTAAAATCTACATACTCGTGACGTCGTAGCATATTTTACCTCAATATATCGCCGTAATCTTTAGATTACGTAAAAAAAGGAAAAATACGTGTCTAATATTTTTTTATAATCTCAAAGACGGACTAAAAAAAATGTTTTGTCATCATCCCTATTAGGCACACAAAATCCAGCGTTGGGCAGCTGCCCCCCCTGCCCCCCCCCCCCCCCCTGGGTACGCCCATGCATCTATTTTTTCTTTGGATGTTTTACAAAGTAACTTACAAAAACATATTTTTTCAATGTAATCTGTTATTACACAGCCGTTCATGCGAACACACTCCAGAAAAGCTGCTCCTCTATGCACGCAAGAAGGATATCAGATTGAAACAACTGAATCCTCGGAAACAAACCGATTCTTTAGACATGGTAAGTTAAAAGCCAAGCCTAGGTGTTCTTTTAACTTTTTTGGTAGATCCTACAAGTTTAGCACAAGTATGAAGTAGATTGTGAATTTGATCAGCTTAATATCTACATCAGTACTAGTAGTACTGATTATTACATATTATTTACACTAGAATATAAGTTGTTTTGTAATACTAACACAATATGGATCAATGTTGTCCGAAACAATTGAATTTAAATTTAATTTAAAATTTTACTTATTAGCGTAAGAATTAAATTTTGATAATTGCCAGGGCGTAGGTCACGAGACAAATAGTTTTCGGCTGATTGTGAGGACGCTATAGATTCATAACATCTCATGAAATTATGTAGGGCATTGACACACATGCTAAAACTCAATCACAAGCTGTTAGCTAACGTCACTATGCGTTCCAACTTTATCAAACAGCTTTATGAACATAGTCGATACACGGTGACAGGGACATGAACACAACCTGTTACCTTGGAGTTAGTGGATGATACTGGACGAAAATTTTCCCTTGCGCTGAAATTTTTCGCCGGTTATATAAAAAAATCTGCTGTTTCCTACAAAAGTGCAATGCCTACGCGGTCAAAATGTATGAGACGGCAATTATTATTTTTTATAACTGACGAAAAATTTCAACGCAGGGTGGGTCCAGAATCATGTACTGAATCCATGATAACAGGTTGCGCGTCGATGTCCCTGCCTTCCTGTATAATATACTACGAAGTGTTCTATATACTAATTTGTCTGGTGATATTCAGGTGATACCAGTAGAGACGATAAAGTCAGCCGTGGCTTTGGACTGGGATCACAACACCAACTCCATATTCTGGACAGATGTCGACAAGGACACCATCAACCATGCCTACTTGAACGGATCACAGCAACGCGTTATTGTGGGAACGAATTTGAGTACGTATTTTTTTAAATAGATTAACAGATGTAATAATAGAGATGATGCCTTGGTAAAAAAAAAAAAAATCTAATTAGTCCGTCACTCAGATAATAAAAAAATATTAGACACGTATTTTTTGCTTTATCATATTAATAAAAAATTACATTGATAAAATGCATTTTAAGTTGGGGATTGGGGGTCGATACGTCACTGTATGTATAAAATCTACATACTCGTGACGTCATGGCACATTTTACCTCAATGTATCGCCGTAATCTTTAGATAACGTAAAAAAAGAAAAAATACGTGTCCAATATTTTTTTATAATCTCAAAGACAGTTTAAAAAAAAATTTTAGTCATCATCCCTATTATCATGTGAGAAAACAAAAGGCAAAAAAAAATAAAAAATGCTATACATATTGATATATAATAAGTTATATTACAATAAAACATTTCCTTTCAGTATGGCCCGCTGGTTTAGCATACGATTGGTTGACTGATAAACTGTACTGGACTGACGCTGGTACCAACAGGATTGAGGTTGCCAATGTAGATGGCAGCATGAGGACTTTGCTAGCGTGGGACAATATCGACAAGCCAAGGGACATCGTCGTGGATCCTAAAGGTTAGCAAAACGATTGAATAAAATACCAAAAAGGGAAAGGAAAATTCGACTGCTGAATTCTTTCTATTCGATCCGCCAATTTCATTATAAATTTGCAAATGTTCTACTGCAGAGGTCATAAGTTATGACTTGTAGACACCCACTAAACGACAAACGCCCGCGCCCCATGTATTACCCGGTAAATTCCCCGTAAAAAAAAATCCCAATTTTTGTCTTTTTTTCTAGAAAATTACCACATTAATAGACTCTCAGTATGATTCTTAACAACACCCTCAAGGATGAGACAGAGTTATTGTTACACTCTGTATAACTTACACTTGTGATTTGAAAGTTGATCACAACTTGTTGGTCATAACTTGTATGTGTGGTGCAAACTGTTAGTATAAGTTGGTTTTTTAAATAAACAAGTTCATAATTTCGTAGGTGGCGTAATGTACTGGTCAGATTGGGGTACCTCCCCATGCATTGAGCGCGCCGACATGGACGGAGGGAACCGACGAAGACTCATATTTGGGAACATGACCTGGCCCAACGGACTGGCACTGGACCTCAAGAACAGTCGCATCTACTGGACCGATGGAGGGAACCAGACCATTGAGTATGCCAACTTAGATGGCACGGGAAGGACTATATTGATAGGTAAGTAAAGTTGAATATTCATAAAAAAAAAACTTATAATGCAGCATACCTAAGGACGTTAATTGACAAAAACAAAACCACAATTATTTTTCCAAACCAGTTGTAGAAGATATGAAAAAAAAACCTGTCTAGTTTATCATACCTACCATATTGCAGAGTAATTGTATCAAACGATTATTCTCAACATTTCAAGCAATTTGAGGTGTGGATATATATTCAAGCATACAAATACCATTGCTCACCGTAGTAACACCACAAATTCAAAACTCTTCAACTATTTTCTTTAGGCCAGCACCTCCCCCATCCGTTCGGACTGGACCTATTCGGCGACGAAGTATTCTGGACGGATTGGGACACTCAGTCCATCCAGGCAGCCAACAAGTATACCGGCAAGAATAGACGCACCCTCGGTGCTGGCGTTGCAGGACTTATGGATGTGAGGGTTTTCCACAAAGAACGAGTGTTTGGAGTCAACCGGTAAGGACCTCAAAGTTTGAAATACACTGCTCAAAAATAATTTTGGTCCTTCTCTAAAATATTAAAAAATGCCAAAAGCTATGAGACGTTGCCACCTACTAGGCCCAAGTAATTTGACAAGACGTTATAATTATACTATCGATACGAAAGAAAGAATGAGACGTTGGGTTTAATATTTTTTAGTAAATTTGGGCTAGGTTCATTCACTAAACCAATATATCTACAAATAGTTTAGGCATTAAGGTTTTTATGTGCACAAATTGCCTTACTTGAACTAATCACACGATTATCGTAAACAGATGCGGCAAGAATAACGGTGGATGCTCACATCTGTGCTTGTTGAAGCCTATGGGGAAATCGTGTGCTTGTCCTATTGGAATCAAGATCGGCGTAAGTATTATAACTGAATAATAATCTCACTTCTTTATAATATCTATAAGGCTAAAATCTTTATGGCCCGTAAGACTCACAGTTTGACACACACTACGAAATATGGTGTTTTTCGAATAGAGCAGTTTATTGATCATAGATCTCACCTTTTTTTTCAACTAACATTTTCATGTTAGTTGAAAAAAAAAAAAAAAAAAAAAAAAAAAAAATGTTCACGATTCACAGAAGGACGGCAAAACATGCGCCAGCGGTCCCGTGAATTACTTGATATTCGCACACCGCGTGGATATTCGGGTAGTCTCTTTAGACGTGCCCTATCTCATAGACGTGCCACTACCGCTGCCCATACTCAAGAATGCTTTCGGAGTTGATGTAGATCATAAAACAAGTAAGTTTTCAAAAAATTTAGTCGAATGACACTTTGTGATCGACTATCGACACCCAAAGGCTTATGAAGTAAACTTAAGATATCTAATCAATTGCAACAGAACTAAATATTGAATTAAGACATTTGAATTGATGAAGTCTTTCTAACTGTTGCAAACTATAATGAATGCTTAATCTTCCTAAAAGAAAAATCTTCTTACTAATAAAGACAACCATTTTAGGTCTTATTTACTGGACGGATACTGGTGAAAGGAAGATTCAACGAGCTAACAGAGGCGGCAAGGAAATCGAGACTATCATCGGAAAAGGTTTACATACTGTCGACGGAATTGTTATTGACTCTACTGGTCGTAAGGTTTGTTGATCTATTTCTTTTTCTCGAGTTTATATTGCCCGGATTTACAAAGTTCATCTTAATTTTATGTATTTGTTAGGAAATATACATAATCATGAGTTTTGTTCGCAGATTTATTGGACAGACGGCGGAAGGAATAGTGTTGAAGTAGCTGAACTTGATGGCACTAACAGGAAAGTTCTTGTATGGACCGGCTTAGGTAAACATGTAGATATTTGTCAAATAATGAATTTTATCGTATAATTTGGTAATTTGCTAAGTAGCATAGATGTTTTTCATAGAAGATGATACTATGTGATAATGTGTGTTTGCAGATTCTCCTCGCGCCATTGCACTGCACTACGAATATGGATACATGTTCTGGTCGGATTGGGGAACATCTGCCAAGATCGAACGAGCCGATATGGACGGAAAGAACAGGTGAAATACATTTTCAGCAAAAAAAAAGTACTTTAGTTGATTACAATGTAAAATGTTCTAATTCGGGTTTATTTTTCAGGCGTGTTATCGTTGAGAACAACATCAAGTGGCCAAACGGTCTTGCCATCGACAAAATCGAAGGGCGTCTCTACTGGAACGATGCTAAAGTCCTCTCTATCGAAAGTTCCGACTTCAATGGCCACGATCGTAGAACTATCCTCAGCAATGTTCCATATCCTTACGGCATTGTTATTGTGGGGCAACACGTTTACTGGACTGATTGGAGGACTCAGGCCCTGCACAGGGCTGACAAGGTCAATGGCAAGAATTCAATCATTATCAGGAAGAACTTGGAAGGACTTATGGACATCCGCGCTGTCCAGGTATGTAGACTGAACAATCTGGAGTTATGTGGTGGCATTTTTATTTTCTCCGAGGGCAAGATAGGAAGAGTCAAACTTCAAAATATTTTATTTCACATAAACCTACATGGGCACTTATGAAACGTTAGAAGCTAGGTGCACGGTTCCGATTGGTCGTTTCCTATGGAGAACAGCCGGCAAGAAACTCCACGGTTACTCTTTTAAAAATAATTGGCCTTTACAATATTTTCAAATAACAGTATAAATAGGTTGGGAGGATAGTGTAGGTCTTTCAACAAGTACCTGGTACTTAACTCCACTAAGCCTACAGTCAATTTTACATTTTCGTTTGTTTTCACAGGGCGAACGAGAGCTAGAAAACGCTTGTGGCACTGACAATGGTGGATGCTCTCACTTATGCCTTCGATCACCTCAGAGCTACTCGTGTGCCTGTCCCACTGGCTTAATCTTCAACGCTAGTGATCCGAACCCCAAGTCCTGCAGGAAATACCCTGAAAGCTTCCTGTTTTTCGCTACAAAGACCAGCATTGCTCTTATCTCGTTTGATACTCCGGAACAATGGGACGTTGCCTTTCCCATCAAGGTTCAAAATGCCGTGGCTGTGGACTTCCATTGGGAACACAAGCTGTTGTTCTATACTGATGTCGATTTGGATGTTATCAGGTATAGATAGTCTTTGAATTCAATAACATTTAACACAAAACATACGATTATTCTTCATTCGAAATAATCTAGAAAAAACGAGCGAGCCTTACAGAAGGCACGTACGATATGTAACATGTGACATCGCACCTTAGTAATAAGCAACATTAAAGGGGCCTCGTCAAGGTCGTTTGTGACGGCCAACTCTAGCACCGCGCGCTCATTGGTTAAATCAAATAGCGCGCGCTTCCCCGGCTTCCTGTAATACACTTCCGTCCCTATTCAAGAAATCACTTCCACAGATTTCCCACTGCACACATTGCAGGAAAGCGAGAGGAAACATGTAACACATCAAAAACGTTTGAACTGCTACGGTGTACAGAAATTAAAGAGATGTTTTGATTACAGGTCGATCAACATGATGAACATGAGTGATACGAAGGACGTCATCAAAGGGAACATGGGCATCCCTAACGGTTTGGGAGTCGATTGGATCGCGAACAACATTTACTGGACTGACAACGAATACAAGGTACATAACAACGATGAAGATATAACATCAAGCCTTGTTTCCCCGAAGGGTTGGGCAGAGCTGTATCTGTAGTACACCCACATTTTGCCAGTTATGTTTAAGTCCCATGTAATAGGGGGCGAGCCTATTGCCATCAACCGGTCACAAATCCACACTCCGGGCTGCTACTGAGAAATTCCTGTTGGAAAAACCCAAAAATACTTTGCCCGAAATAGAAAACTTTAAATTATGATTCAAATAAGCAGCTACTTTAACATAATTGTAATATTTGGTTCCAGGTCATAGAAGTTGCACGTTTGGATGGATCTTCTAGGAAAACTTTGCTCAGCAATCTAAGTGAACCCAGGGCACTAGCATTGTTTCCAGCTAAAGGGTATGTAGTCAAGAAATAAAAGAAATAAACCATAGACTTACTGAAGTCAATTCCTTTTTCAAAACGAGCAATTCATTCTCATTTTTCTCGTTTTAGGTACCTTTACTGGAGCGATTGGGGTCAAACTCCATGCATCGAGCGAGCCTTCCTAGACGGCAGTCAACGGCAAGTTATCGTGATCCAAGATGTCGGCTTTCCGAACGGAATAACGATCGATTACAAAGACAGGAGGCTGTACTGGACCGATGCTTTGAGACATCGGATTGATACTTCCGACTTGAATGGGCAACATCGAGTGCAGCTCATCCCAGAGGCTAAAAATCCTTTCGGAATGACACAGGTACACTCTCCCTTTTACCAACAATACAACTCTCCTTTTCACCCTCGATACACCTCTCCCTTTTACCCACAAATATACAGCTCTCCTTTTTACCCCCGATATACCGCTCCATTTTACCCACAAATATACAGCTCACCTTTTTACCCCCAATATACCTCTCCCTTTTACCCACGATAGACCTCTCCCTTTTACCCATGATACACCACCAGGTGCGTCACCAAGGGATTGCGACTTTCAAAAAGTAGCCTAGGGCCAACCAAAACCAGCCATACTATTATTTTACCCTTCCATTCTCAGATCATCATCGAAATACCGCAAACTGGACTAACACAGGTAATATGAATCATACTTCGTCCCGGTCAAGATAGGGTAGTTTACTACTTGTATTTTTCCGTTACTAAAGTACAATGTTTTCTCCAGTTCAACGATTACATCTACTGGACGGATTGGTACAAGAAGGCAGTAATGAGGGCCGATAAGAAAACTGGCAAGAATGTGACAGCATTGAGGACTGACTTGGAGATGACCATGGAGATAAAAGCCGTGTCGTCTGAAAAGCAGCACGGTTGGAACCCTTGCAAGGAAGATAATGGCGGATGTTCTCATCTCTGCTTCTTCAGGGAACATGACTACATATGCGCCTGCCCGGACAACCCTGATCTGATCCCTTGTTCGACTGGTAAGTATTGTGGTTGATAGTTTCTTGTCAGAAATTCGGCAATCGGAAAATGCCAGGATAAGATTTCAGCCCGGGTCGACGGCGCGTTATGTTCCACGCGCGCCTCAAAGAGATGTCAGCACAACAGAAGGGGTCTGCTAGGACCGATGCCTGCCGGGGTCGCGGGAAAGTCCGAAAGGGATACCGTGGGCCCTGGCAAAGTACAGGCATCACTGAAGGAACACGGGAGTCTGACACGCTTTCCCGCTCCAGCCAGAGCGGGAAAAGTTATTTGATAAATTCCCACACTAAAAAAAAAAAAAAGATTTCACAAAACTGAAATTTCAACGTTATGTATTTCTTCTAGTGCCCAAGATCCGCATAGACAATAAAATGCCGGCGCACTACCCATCGTTCTACGACTACACGGACATGCAGGAGGACAACGGCCTGCTGCCGCCCCCCACCGCCGTGCCCGACACCAGCACCGGCGCCATCATCATTATGGTCGCGATCATGTGCTTCATCATCCTCGGGATTGTCGTCATTGCATTCGTTTGCGGTAAGTTGAGACGTGAAGCTAAAATATTCAGTCTTTCCAAAAGGTAACTTCATTACTTTGAATCAAGTCTTCCTGCTGAGAAAACAACCTAGCTCGGGCTTCCGAATATCTTAGATTTAGGGCTGATTTCACCAATGAAACTGAAAGCGATCAGCATTTCTAAAACGTGTTCATGAGCTGTCAGTGTCAAAATTGTTATGGAATATTGTACACTGACAGCTCTTAAACGCGTTTAGATGTGCTGAACGCGTTCAATTTAAGTGGTGAAATTCGCACTTAAACGCTTACAGTACAAGAATGTAATATTCCGCTAGTGTTTTGATATTATTGATACACGCTAATTACCTATGCTATGAGTGGGTACCTAATTAGTAAACACGACAAAACTAAAACACTAGCAGTATGTTGCACACTTGTATTGTAAGCGATTAGGAAGAAGAGTTGGGCGCGTCTTCGCTGATGGAACTATCTGTACTGATGTTGAAGTCACGCAAAAAATCACTAATTGAACGAACTAAGATTTTTTTCTATTATGGGACTTCCCATCCTTTGGATTTGGACATCAAGACGATACAATTTAGCCCTTTCTCTGTCCCGCGTTCACATTTGATTACAAGACTAGATATCGTGATTGCTGGTGCACTCAGTGAACCTGTTAACTCCATATCCTCATCATCATTCTCTTGCCGTTGTTGTTGGTGTTGTTTAATTTTGATTTTAATTTTAATTCTGTTCGAAGTTTGAATTATGATTTTAATTTTAATACTGTTCGAAGTTTGAATTTTGATTTTAATTTGAATTTTTGTTATTTTTAATTTGTATGTGATATTATTAATTTTTTTTTTTAATCGTGTTTTTTTATGGATCATGTGGTCTGCAATAAAGATTTGTATTTATTTATTTAATGCAATATATTTGTGGTCGGCGCAACATGTATTTATCTATCATACTTCTCTATCTTGTGTTTACACCATATCTACGTACACACGGCTACACATCAAGCTATACATTTCCAGTTTATGCTGATCTCGCATTGTATAGGATTTCCGTACAATGCGAGGTCAGCTTATACTGGAAATATATAGCTTGATATGTAGCCGTGTGTACATAAAGAAGAAGAAACAAAAATAAGTGCCCTTTTCCAGTAAAAATGAGTCGAGATCGCGACGGTGACCTGAAGGAGAACTACCGCGACTCGGGCGGACACATATCGTTCCACAATCCCAACTACAGCTGCAGCACCGGCGCGACCGGCGGGAGCGCCGAGCCCATCGAACGTCGCACTAATAGGTTCCAGGGCATCTTCAAATACGACAAGAATCAGGTAACCGAAGGACACGGCCTTGAATGCCCCAGATTTTTTTTGGTCTTGAGTGGAATCACATAAATTATACTAGCCAAAACCGTTGCAATTTGTCCACTCAAAGTGAAGTCTCGTTTGCTATCAGACCTGGCAGTCATGGCTTCTGCCGTTTCTCTCGCTTTTTGCTTTGCAAGTTTTCCAGGTTTTAAGCCTAATTTACACGGTGCGATTTAATTGCTTGTGGCATATCATAACTTGACGCAACAATAAAAGTTGCACCGTCGAAATAGTGTTTAGACGTAGCTAGTCATTTGAGTTTCAATAGGGATGTGGCCTGGGAAAAAAAAACTATTTAGTCCGTCAGTCAGATAATAAAAAAATATTACAAATATTTTTTGCTTTATCATAATAATAAAAAACCGGCCAAGTGCGTGTCGGACCACGCACAATGAAGGGTTCCGTCTTCCGTAGTTAGGATTAATTTATCCCAAAAACAAATTAAGGTTTAGTATTATTATTTTTATATTTGAGTTGAATGAAAGGTAAATTGCGGTTTACGATTTATGACGTATTAAAAAAAAACTATTAACTAGATCTCGTTCAAACTAATTTTCGGTGGAAGTTTACATGCCTGTACATGGTAATGAGTACATCATATATTTTTTTTAGTTTTATCATTCTCTTATTTTAGAAGTTACAGGGTTGGGGACACATTTTACCACTTTGGAAGTGTCTCTCGCGCAAACTATTCAGTTTATTATTGTTGTTAAACCTCAATATCATTTTTGAAGACCTATCCATAGATACCCCATACGCATGGGTTTGATGAAAAAACAATTTTGAGTTTCAGTTCTAAGTATGGGGAACCCCCAAAATTTATTGTTTTTTTTCTTTCTATTTTTGTGTGAAAATCTTAATGCGGTTCACAGAATACATCTACTTACCAAGTTTCAACAGTATAGTTCTTATAGTTTAGGAAAAAAGTGGCTGTGACATACGGACGGACAGACAGACAGACATGACAAATCCATAAGGGTTTCGTTTTTGCCATTTGGCTACGGAACTCTAAAAATGGTTTAGATAAAACGCAGTTAAAGTTGGGAGTGGGGGCTTGCTACGTCACAAGCTAGTATAAAATCTACCGGGGAGTGACGTCATGCCACATTTTATCTCAATGTATTGCCGTAATCTTTTGATTACACACGTAAAAAAGATTAAATGCGTGTCCAATATTTTTTAATACTCCACCTGACGGACAATTGTTTTTTGTCAACACCCCAAGAAACTTCATCGTGTAAATAAGGCTTATGAGACAAGATGTTAACAACGGGCGTGTTCCAGGAGCGCGTGACCAACGTGTACATCCCGGAGGGCACGAGCCTGCTGCCGCCGCCGCCCCCGCCGCCGCGCCCCGCGCCGCGCCCCGCCACGCACGACGACTTCGAGCCCGTCACGCTACACTCGTACGCATAGGTCGGACCTGTCGCGACTACAACACTAGCGGACACGACTAACTAATAAAGATGATATCATCTGCGATTGTTCAACGTTTCACGGAGCCACGGTACTAACACCGGCTATTACGACTATTACTAGAATGCTACTTAGCAGTCGTCTTCTAATCGTGCGTTCCGGATTGTGCGATGTCGACGCGAGTCGATTTTCGAAGCGCAAGCTTAGGAAATAACTCTACGAGACATTCTATATTGTCACCGTAAATTACAGTAGCGTCTACCCGCGTGTCTCCGTTTCTAAGTAAGTACGAAATTAGACATATAAAATAAGATGCGTCAATATCTACATACCATCAATCTGTGCCATCAGGTTCGTCGATTGGATTACGCTGTTGGATGAAATTAACTCCACATGTGACAATCCTACGCTGTAAATAATGTGGCTGCGGCATTCGAGTGCTAGAACTGTGACCATCTGATGCCAAATTGATGGTATCGCGACTTGTTGCTTCATGTGCTTATTAATCAAAATAACTTGTAGAAAATACAAAGAGTGCCCCAAATACTGAGATTATTGTACCCCTAAATGCATAATAGTATGGTGGATATGCAAATACCACAAACGATTTATACAAATCTAAGACTATGACATTATTGATCTATGCGACAACATTAGGTTAGGAACATGATCTTTGCAAATAAAGCACTATCCAAGCCATTAAAAAAATCAATATTTTGTTTTTTCATTCATGATCCACGTACATATATTTGTCAATTTACAGCTTATTGTAAATCGAACTCAACTAGGTATTATAAGATCACTAAGTAGGACAACTACTACATTGGAAGCTGATCTATTTTTAATGATTATGATTATAAATACGTATCTATATCTAGATTAGATCATAGGTACTAGATGGTACATGTGTCAAGTAACTATATTCCATGTCAACTACATCGCGGACGTTCGATTTATTAATCCGTCAGATCAGTCATGATTCTTGAATGTTCTAAAATAGAAAAAGTTATGCATACTACAATATTTATATAAAATATGATTATTGTTATAGTTGATAGGGATAGGCAAGTGTTTAGATGCATAGCAAGTCTGGACGATTTCATTTAACGTGTAAATATATGTATGTACATGTAATAAATTAAAAGGGAAATTCCCTAGGTAATGTATCGCTGGACACCACCCAAAGGGTGAATGTAAAGTGAGAGAACTGCGATAGCATGCTGCTGCTCGCGCCGCCCTCGGCAGTGCTCGCCTGCACACGACGCGGGTAGGATCTAATCTCAGCATGATATCGAAGTGCAAGAGGAAAGATAATAAATTCATTAATATTTATTATTTTTGTACAAGTCAACTGTCGGTCGTTTCCTGCGGCTCACGGGGAAGATCGATAGTGACTTTTATACTATAGAACAAAGCTATATCTAGTTACATCGTAAGATTACATGTACCGAGGTTTGGGATCATGTGTATGCCCGTGTTGCTTATAAACGATATCCTAACAAAAAGTGTCCACTTTATCATGTTATTATTTATAATGTAATTTACGGCCCGTCAAAGCATACGTTTATAAGTAATAGGACACGACCGAAAGTTTATGGCGAGGGACTGATTGCTGTAATATGGTATCCCGACCTCGTTTTATTTGAGAAAGTATAGTAACCAGTATGTAAAATAAATACGTAGTATTTAACACAGCACACCTATAGATACTATCAAAGAAGGAAATTCTAATAATATTTATAAATCCAGTTTTTATCACTTTCGAATACAATCCGATTTTAGAGTAAACTCACCAGGTTTATAATGGTGACAATAAAATATCAGTGTAAATAGTTAGGTTTAATTGCCAATTGTGTTGACCGACCCAAATGTATTGTAAATAATAGTTTATTTATACTTTGTACGTTATATAAAATGAAGCTGATTTTATGTTGAATGAACGCCGGCTGACGGGCGGGCTCGCCTCCTACATGTTACATGTTCGTCTCATATCAGAGAAATTCATTTAGTACCTAATTAGAATTAATTATTGATTAAATGCTTTTAATTTACTCTCTGATCATTTAACATCGATAATAACGAATCTTGACAGGAACTCTATTTACAAGGATAGTACTAATTACTTATATTTTATTCCGTGACTTAACTGGCAGAAAGAAGATTTATACCCAATAACTGAAAAGTATTAAACTCTCACAGGGTGTTTTAATCTAAGGTAGAATTAGGAAGGACGTCAGCAGACACAGCTCCGGTAAAAACAAATAACAAATCTTTATATTGTTCTATAATTAATTATTTGATTTATTACGTTTAAAACACAAAAACGAACTTCCTACTCATTCAAAACTATTTTACGGCGGTTCTTGAACACAGTTTTTGTGCAAATTGAAACCTAAGATATGTATAACGAAAGTTCCTTTTCTGAAATGTAACTACAGTCAAATGCACCTTATTAAAAATACTTTTAATAACAAGCATATGTATGTATATTGAATTTTATATAGAATATTTATATAATTATTTATTAAGTATACGTCAGTATGTGTTGTTAAAAATGTCCAAGACTAATCACACAATAATAAAATATAGTATGTTTAATGTTTCTTATGGGTACTAACTGCATATGAAGGAGTTCTCTTGAAAACAATCCGGCCTGTTCCAAGTTACTAGATTACCACGGCATACAATGTGTACTAAAGTTAACTCTTTTTGACTCTTACAATCCTCTTTTTCGTCGGTTGGTTTTTTACTATTTTATAAATTCCCAATTATGTCTAGATGGAGACGATAAATATCCATTCCAATTCTTGAACGAATTAAAGAGGCTTGAAAGAATTATTTCAGATTCTTCATACCTAATGTTCATAATAGTTTTAAGATATATTTTATGTACATTGTTTTGTTACATAGCTTGTAAGGGATGGAAAACTAATATAGTGAGTGCTGTGATACCGGATGCTTTGAAAGTAGTAGTGTGGGTAATCAGCGATGGGTATAATATTGTATACATATATAATTATTATAGATTATTTTACGTTACAATATCCTTCGTTTACTTTAATGTTATTCTAATATAATACGGGCAACAAGACACCAATAAAATCCAACTGGAAGAGAAATTTCTGGCCATAATAATACGAACATTTTATCGTGTATTCTAAAATTTATAAAAAGTGCTATATGTGCCAAAATTTCAGTATTTTATCAGACACGATTGGTTCGGGAATAATTATAATTAAATTAATAGTTAATTAATTAAACAGCTTTTACACCTTTGAAGCCTCCTTTTATAGAGGTGTTAAAACTGTTGTCAAATTTATTATTGTACTGACTTAAAGAATAGAAATTATCCCAATAATATTCGTGTTTTATTTACCTAAACCAGTGCAATGCATAATAACAGCAGCTAGTGAGCGCAATTAACACATATCATGAGAAAATAAACGTGTTTGATAAATGAATAAATAAAAATACAGAATATAAAATACATGTACTAGTTTATTTAATTTAACCGTACAGTTACATACATACTCGTCGTTATACTTAGTCAACAACAGGAAATATAACACTTAATAGATATACAATAGGTTCACAGGTTACACGAGAAACTTGTTTCTCTGAAGTCACCGCAGGTAAGGGGTAGGTCACAAAAGGTGACAAGCTAGCAACATTATGACATTAGCAATACAATGATGACTTTCGGGAAGTGACCTCAGATAGACAAAATTCTCCACATAAAAAGGTATTAAAAATAGACAGTTTTACATAATATTATACCTTACATGAAGTAGGTTTATAATTTCCCGAAAAAAATATTAGAAAATGACAGTTTTTAAGTTGTTTTATTTGCTGGCAAACCATTGAAGCAGTTTACGAAAACGACTAAGATTTATGTCATTATAATACTTATCTATTAAAACTCTTAATTTCTCCATCCTATAAATATTTTTTGGTAACGTATTCGATACATTCATTTTAATTTTGTGATGAAGTATATTTACAAATTAATAAGATCTACCCATCTCACTTATAAATAAATTCATAATTATTATTATAAATATTTTTGTCATTTTATATAATCTTATAATTTTTGAATACTTTTATGGTCACAATTTATTAAGCTTATCAAAGTTAAAAACATAATAAAAAGGCAAAGATGTTTAATTTAATCTTTTTAATATTTTAGAGCATTATTTTTCTCACCCGTTCTAAAAAAATAAAATGTAAGTAGTCATGCAACAATTAAGACCTTTTAATAAGGCAACATAATTATAAACAGTGGAAAAGCGTATATTAAAAGGTGCGTTCGTAACGAATGCTTGGTGCAATGAGTTTGACAGAAGAAGGCAAGCACTAAACCATTTTTATACTGTTCAATATCTACTCTATTAAGTTTTAATCTATCTACCCATCTCAACAGGATTGTATTAAAATTAGCATATAAATGAAAATATAAAAGTAGGACTAGAAGGGCGGGAGGCAATGCAGGCATTTTAAATGTTTGATCGAGATAGGTGATGATGATGAAGCGATGTCATTAATACCATTAGGAGGCGTCCATTAATTGAGTGAGGCGTTCAGAGGAGGGTCCCCCGGTCTCGGCAAATATCACGTAATTAATGGACGCCCCGTTATCACCTCAAAATTTTGGAAGGTTCAAGACCCTTCAGTGTATCAGGTCAGTTTGTTCTCTTCTATGAGCAAACAGATCAATGATCAGATCAGAATTTCAAGCAAGCATAATCATAATTTTTAAAGCAACAGTTTTTATAACATGTCAACTATCGGTTTCTGTCAACCTCGTATTAATTGTTGTGATTGGCTGATCGAAATCAGATTCTCACTGGACATGAGTTTCACAGTTTGTTAGGTAATTTGATCTAGCTGCCAACCCGCACTGGGCCCGCGTAATGGAGGGGAGATAAGGAATGTCCCAGTAGTGGGAACATAATAGGCTGAATAAGCTTGCATATTTTAATGAAAATTACTGTTTAAAAAAAGAACTCTTCGACCGTGGAATGTTTTTGGTACTAGACTTATTAGAATAATTTAAATAGGGAAAGGACTATTTGGTAGTCCCTCCATGGCGGCACCTTTTATTGTCGATGACTGAACATAACTTCAGTGTTGTAGTGGTGTGTTTGGGCTATATGGTATAAAGTTATCGTCAACGATAGAGCAAATTAGACAGGAAAACCAATGAGGCAATCCTAGTGTTTTACGTGATTTGAAATGCAAAGTCTACGGAATTGATACAGATGACAAAAGAACCTGAAGAGTGATTTAAATAAACTTTTCAAGTAAGAAATGCTATGGCAGTTAAAATATGGATAAAATGACGAGATTGTGCTACCATCAATACAAATAGATCCTGTTTAATGTGATGGTTGTAAGTTTTGTCGTATTTTTTTTTGTTCATTAATAGCACAAATAGCAGACTTCTCTAGATTCAGTGACCAACATTCAGGTACATACAATTCTTATAAAGTTAACAGATTTGGAACATAGTCGATATTTATAGTTCGATGCATGAACTTATAATAACGCGTCAGACGTGCATTCTTTGGCACAACACTAATAAACAACGTAACATTCACAAAAATATAAACTTTTTATATAATTATTATATTAGCAACAAGCTTTCTTATTTTAAAGGTAAACTATACAATAATTTCACATTTGAATCATAGCTCATTTTAGGCGTGTAAAAACTGAATATTTTTATCTGTAGGTCACTGGAAATGTTTATATTATTAATAAATTAATTATAGAAAGAAAAAGATCTATGTCCAATAAATTTACAAATAAATAAGACATTATTTCTGTATGTTAGATGAATAATACGAAAAATAAAGAGGAAAATATTACCGCCGCGTTATCTTTATCTTAAACGAGGTATATGAACATAAACATGAGATCAATACATTATTACTATCTAAACTTACAGTTATTATTATAATACGTCAGATATTGATCTACCTCTAAATGACCACAGGTGACCTAGTGGCAATGGAAATATTTGATATTTATAAAAAAAGTCAAAAGCCCTTTTATTTTATTAAAATGTAACAACATTAATTGCAGAGGTATAAAGAGATAATTATAAATATAAAAATATTGAATAAACATTTTTATATTTATATTTGCAAAGGTATAAAGAGATAATTTATTATAAGACCATCGAAAAAGTTTAATTATAGTTACATAATATTTTCATCACTTTTGGCCGTGTTTTTTAAATAATTCAAGTAATGTTGTTGCATAAAAATTATAATGTAGAGAGCAAAATTGTCAGAAGTATAAAACTGGCTGTCGAGATTTTAAAAGGTGATATACGTTTAAAAAGATATGTGCAGTCATTTTGAAGTATCCAATATGGTAAAGACCGATTTAAACGTAAAGGAATGTCTCTTAAAGAGTATTTTGTTCGCATATTTTCCCGAGCAAGAGTCCTTTGGATATGATCCCTGTAAAATTACAACTATACTTTGATTATATCTATTGTCATGGCTAGCCTTACCTAGAGAGTTATTGGTATCGTTTGAGCTCAGGGAACACTTCCAGAAGTACCAATTCAAACAGCTCCTGAAAATAACAAATATTTGCGGTTAAGGGAGTTTACAATTAATTCTTAATCTAGTGTTCAGTCGACATACAATTAGTAAATCTTGTACTCTTTTAATGAAGCGTTAGTTTATTAGTTCGAAGAATTTGGACGTGGCAGGCTTCAGATCTATTGAATACCTGTAGGTTATTTAATAATCTTCAAGATTTTCGGTATCCCCTAAAAATCGTGAAAAATGCAAAGCACGAATGAATAAACCGATAAACAATTCTTTCACCCTTAATTTGGCGAAAGATCGTGTTTTAACATAAACTCTTGTGTGACGGGCGACACGCGGTGTCGCGGTGTCTTCCGCACAGTTGTCGCGCCAATTCACATATATCAAGCACAAGCGGCGACATTTTTAGCGTGGAAGACGCGCTTTTAGCTACGAAATGACACGCCAATAATTTTAGATCGCGTGGTATTTGTATGATACGGAGGCGTAACACGTTGGGCTGTGGAAGTGTAGACGTATGCCAGTATTATCAGTTGCGGTCTGCAAGCTTGTTGCGAAACGTTGCGGTTAACGCCGGTTTCTTTTAATTATATCGGAGCTTACAATGAAGACTTTCGTGAATAATGAAAATATGGTCACTGATAGAACAATATAAGTGTTTACATTATTTTTCTAAGAGCCATTTTATAAAGTGTTTTTGAAAAGATATTTTTAAGTGCAGTGAAAACGTGGATACCGGCTTTTTAACGTTTTAATACAGTCAAAATGCCAATAGTATTCAGTGCCGTAGCTGCAGACAGAACCATAGTGTCGGACTTCGCGTCCTGCGATGGTAACTTTACGGAGATTGCCGAGCAAGTCCTGTCCAAGTTGCCGCCATGTAACAACAAGATGACGTATTCACATGGAATATATCTACTACACTACATCGCTGAAGATGAATTTATGTATTTCTGTATAACAGACAAAGTAAGTAGGTTGACATTGACAGCTCTTAAATGCGGCTTAGAAGTGCTGATCGCGTTCAGTTTCAACCTTAATGAAGCTTCTGTTTCCTAGGAATTGTTGTCAAAAGTGAAAACGAAAAATAAGGGAGAACATGTTTGAAGCTTTAATGAAATTAAATCATAATCATACACTTAAAATACGGTATCTTCTTCTTTTCGTGTGGTTAGTGACTAACCTGGTGTCAGAGTATTAAAGCCGCCCATGGGCCTGTGACTTGGTTTCACATGCCGTCGAGAAATATCTCTCAGGCATGCCGGTTTCCTCACGATGTTTTCCTTCACCGTTTTTGAAGCAAGTGATAATTATACAATACGCACATGAATCCGAAAAGTCAGAGGGCGTGCCTTGGGTTCAAACTCGAGACCTTGGCAGTAATACGGTATCAATTCTAGTCTTTACGAATGACATGGAATGTTATTAAAATGACATAATGTTTGTTAGATTAGCCAAATGCTGTCAATGAACGTTATGATGTGTGAGATGGATTTTAAAACACGTCCGCTCATAGCTATGAAAACATAATTAATTTTGTTTATCATCAAACACCCACTCGAAATATCATAAAAACACTCACGATTATTTCTGACGTAGAGTGATTTTAAATATAATTTCAGTAATTTATCATCTTCGTATCGTCTATATCTTTCCAGTTTAATATTAACTGAAAAATTGTTTTTCAAATGATACTTCAATCGGAGCATTTTACGTACTTTATCGAGCTCATTGCATTGATTTACGGCGTTCCTAATATACATGCTAGACTGAAAAAAGTATGCGAAAATAAGTTTTATGCTATTTTGATTTCAAAGCGTCAGTATAGTGTTGCGCTTCACACGAGCTGTAAAACAACAATATATTTACCGTATAAAAGAACCAACTTCTTTTTCTGATAAGATCTACAGTACAACTTTATTTCAATGTCCGTCGGCAAACTTCGTGTTTCGTCAATCATCGGATTTCTATCAGTTGCCCTTTGCACTTGGTGCTTGTACGTACCTATTCTGGAACATAATACATAACATAACATCACGCTTGAAATCCCCGAGGGGTTAGGCAGAAGTGTATCTGTAGTACACCCACATTTCACCAGTTATGTTTTATGTCCCATGTAATAGGGGGGCGAGCCTATTGTCATTAATCGGGCACAATCCAGACTCCTGGATATTACTGAGAAACTCCCTATGGAAAAACCCAATAAAACTGTGCCCGATCTGGGAATAGAACCCAGGACCCCATGCTCAGCAGTAGCGCTTGCGACCACTAGATCAACGAGGCAGCCAAAAACTAGAAAACCAGAATATACCAAAATATTAGATTTTCCTGCCATTGAACTGTTAATATAAAAATCTTATTACAAAAAAAATACAACCTACTTCCAAAAAAAACACTACAAAGTCTAAAATAACTTTAATTTCGGAAATCGGTGTCTTTGGTTTTGAATTTTCGTCTTTTTCCAAAGACTTCCGAAATTAACGTTTTTTTTTCACTTTGTAATGTTTTTTTGGAAATCAGTTGTATTTTTGTAAAAATATTTTATTGTTCTCTTTTTAGTTTTGGTACCTACCACACACAAATTCAAATACATTATGTAAATAACAGTGACAGAAACTTATAATCATATCATCCACATAGACTAAGTGGGAAAAATACATATTATTGAAGCTAGCTAGAAAACTATCCAAGCAAAGTTAATAAAAATTATATGGGACTACCTTGAGAGCATATACTATCAACAAAAAAAAAATTTTTTTTTCAAAAATCTGTGGACATAAATAAAAAAAAAGTATATAAAATAAATTAAATAAAACCTCCTCCTTTTTTGAAGTCGGTTAAAAATTATTAACACTTTCCCAACAAGCAAAATAATTCTGGAATGCGATTTTATAATGCTACGTGGACTTATAAAACTCCGATGATAGTTTTGGTGGTTGCTACTGCGCTTTTAACAGCATAAATACATGCTGTTTTTACTCAAGTACGTTTAATCCTATAATTTGTACTTAAATCGGTAAATAGGATCATATTTCCTGACAAATATAGGATCAAGACTCCTATAAAAGCATGAAACAAGAGTAATTGCACTCAGGAGTAATTACTCCGGTAACTCAGACTTATATGCGCCTATAAGATAACATCTGCGGACCATTTAAATCTTAATACTCCTGTAGGAGCATGTACCAGGAAGATATACACTGAGGAGCAATTACTCTTGTTATTTTTACTTATAACCTCATATAAGCTAATATTTTATGATCAATTTAAGTAAATTAAAGTTAAATTACTGTAAATCATTTATGTATCTGGTTTGGTTTTACATAAACTTAAAAGTAAGTGTTAAATGAATTACATAGCCACGTTTTAAAAATAATAAATCACCAAGATTTTGATTTGAATCGATTTTCATCTGGGCATTGCAGAACCCTAATCGGTAACAATGGCGAATCTTTTTCGGTTTTGAGATAACCCAATATAGAACCAATACAGTTATATTGGTACTATGTCACTCTTGGAAATGCTAAAAAGACTTATTTCAGCACTATGTCATACTTGGAAATGCTCACCAAGAAAATGGCAGCTGCCTTCATAATATTTATTTAATATTAATTAATACTAAAATGTAAATAAGCAAATTTCAAAAGGCGCTTTAATTTTTTTATCAAAACCATGATAGATTTCACAGAAAATTCACATTCCCCTACGAATAAGCTATAAGACCAACAATTTGACAACAATAAGATTTTGTTTTTCTACTAAGGTTGACATTAATACATTCTGATTCATATAGGTAAATACTTCCCCTCAAGATGTTAATAAATATTTTTTTAAAGAGCACAACAAGCGATACACTCACTTCGACTGTTCACTATATATTATAGAAGCATTTCTAGGCGCGTATTAATCTCATTTTTGACTATAACTTACTTATATTGAGATTTACAGGAGTAATTGCATTGACGTAACTCAATTACAGGAGCAATATAGGCGTATATGGAACTTCAGCGGTCTAATATAAATACGTTATAAGTAAAAGTAGACTTATAAAGTGGGCCCTTTTCGAGACTTATATGCAGATATAAGTCTCATATAGTCCTCGATAAATGATGGTTCTAGGATAGTTTAAAAACCACTTTTTGCTAGTTGTCCATCAGGTATACTGACAAGAAACAATTTAAATCAAGACATAAAAGAAAACCTAAAATAATGAGTGTATAATTAATGTCTAGGGACACTCCCGCAGCGCGTGCCAAATATTTGTAATTATCTTGTCACCTGTCATTCGGGGTGTAGTACGGCAATGTTGATCTAAAAGACAGCTGTCGATTCAGGGCCCAGCAGAGCGCAACTTGTGCGACTCATGTTTACAATGTTATATTACTCGTATATCTCAGACTTTTGTTGCTAACCGAATATGAGACTAATAGATTGTAATTGGAGCCAAATCTCTGCAGCAGCTAGGTAGATATACTAATGCAAAATAAATATTACATGTTTAAAGAACTAGAATTCAAAAAATTACTAGTATGAAAATAATAACAAATTCGAGATCCGAGATATCACTCAACACGACAATAAAATCCACCTATAATTTATTTCAGACTGAAGTCAATATAGCCTCCAAAAGAAAAGCCACTATTAATGATCATGTTAAGGCGCGGTGTTACCTCAATATTCACAAAAAACTGGTTTCTTGTATAGTCGAGTATGACGTAACGCAATGAAAATATACGACGCAAAAAATACAGTGGACAGAGAAGGGTTTAAAGATTTTTTTTAACTGAATAGAATAGTAGAAAATAGTTTGATATTCCCAATAAAAAATACTTCACAAAAATAAACTTTAGCATCGAACATCTCTGTATTTCAGCGATAACAACTTTTTTTTTTTAATACTTCAATAGAATAAACATTATTTTATAACTTAACCAAACAATTATTTAATTTAATGTGTATATTCTGAATAATCTAAATAAAAACCGTAAAATAAATGCTCATTCGCAGCTTACTCGCATCGTCAACCCAAATATTTATTCAATTTTCAAACATATTTAATGCTCTGTAATTGTGAAAATAGATATTGCGGTCATACTCTAGTCGTCAGGCTACCGTATAGCGCGCAGACGCTGTTGCGTGAGTGCAGCTGTAGCGTTTAAAATCGTAGTCAGTCCGCGCCTTAAGTGAAGAAGGATTCGATTAAATTGTGTCTGTAACGAAATGTAATGTAAATGTTATTGATCTTCAGCTATGCCAGCGATCCAGAGCGTTTCTCTTCCTCAACGAGATACAACGGAGGTTCATCACAACCAAGCAAACTGAGGACTTCACAACAACACTAGCAGCCGAGATGTATCGATACAGTGAGGACTACAGCACTATTGTGATAAGGAAGGGAGAGTTGGACGAGCTGAATAGTATAGGAGTTGGAGGCAGTGGTGAGAATACTTTACAAGGGATTATGCTCAACTTTCTTTCCAATAGAGAGGACATCAAAATTAAAATTATTTTAATTTTACAGAAAGTTTACTTGGTGAGAAGATCTTATACATAAACAATCCAGATGTTATCTCATATAGTGTAAGTATTGCATTTATTTACTATAATTAGTACTATAAGAATAACACCCGGATTTGTTTTAACGATGTCCATGATAAGAAGGGCAATTTTTGCTAAAAGCACTTTAATTAAAAGGACCGATGACCTTGTGACGGCAGCAGGAATCAGCTGGATGCGGGAAGTAGAGAACCGGTCGAAGTGGCGGTGCTTAGGGGAGGCCTATATCCAGCACTGGTTGTCTTTCGGTTAAACTGATGATGATGTTGAAGGTCATATCGAAGTGTATATTTTAAACAAACTTGATCGTTTATCTTTGCAGACTATATCACACGTGACCGCCACTCCAGGACTTGTATCGGTGTCAGGATTGAGCTCGTCTCCGGAAGAATTATCTGTCATAAGGCCCAGAACAGACGCAATAGCGATTATAAGTCCTACTGCTCAAAGAATATCAGTCGTAAGACCGACTCCAGAAGGACTATCAGCCGAGAACACGACCTCAACTTCAGAAGAAATAAATATTATAGACCCAACATCACAGAATATATCTGTTGAAGGCAGTCCTCCCGACAAAATATCGACTGTAAATCAGACTTTAGGGAACACATCGGTGAAGTTAACACCTGAAAGAATGAGGCCAACATCAGAAAGTAAATCAGCTGTTTTCCTAAATCAGGCAAGAATATCGGCACTGAGTTCCTTAACGGAATGTAAACCAGAGATGAGTCCAAGACTGTACATTGTAATTGTAGGCATAATCATACTAGTTATAGCTATGTCTGTGTACGCTTTAGGACCAATATCGTGTGTGGTTGTCACAGGTATCGGAATGTATTCGCTTTTACGATCTTATATGGGTACTAAAGATAAATCGAACTAGTAAGACATCTACGAGGGAATCGACGAGCGTTGTGGTATTAAGTTTCTAGAATAATGCACTTTTGTAGTAATAAGCACTTCGTTATTAATTTGAGTTCGTTATGCTTTTTGTTTGCGTGGGATTTCTTGCGATTTAAAGTCCATTCAGACTGTAGTTTACACTTTTGTTACGCGATTAAGTTGTTTGGCTAATCTTGTCTTCTAAAAAGGTATACGGTAAGTTAGAAATGTTCTTTTGTTTGTAAGTATATACTTTAGAGCAAAAATATATAATGTCGTAGAAAAAATGCTGTTTTTTTTACTCAAAATAGCTTAGTAATTAGACCGTACTATTCGAGTGTAAAGTTGCCAAACGTTCTGGCTTGTCGGTCAAATTTGACGGATACCTGTGCTACTAAAAATATATGGTGCTTTTGTTGTAGCTGTCTAACATTTCGGATGATTAATCTTACTCAAATTCAAGATGCCTCATGGCACACGTGCACAAGAATCTTTGCAGTTCTGAGTACTGACTGTAGTTATGTGTTTTGGGTTACATACAGACTCAAAAATAAGAATTGCACGAGCGCCGCGCGATCCTTATTTTGCATTCGATGGCAAAATCGTCCTTCAATTCATTTTTCGTTACACCGTGGGACCGGTTTGCCTTTATAACGAGTCCCGACTTACAGTCATTTCACAGTTATTTTACCTCTGATTTTGCATTACTGTCAAAATCACAGTAATCTTTGTTGCTGTTGGGTTCCTGTCTGTCTGTCTGTCAAAATCACAGTGATATTTATTCTCGTTACAATACAATAGGGTGTTGTTGGGTTGCTGATATCAGAGGTAAAATAACTGTGAAAGGATTGTAGTCACGCCACCAGCCATGACAGTGTATCCAGCACGGTCTCGCTCAGCCACTGCAGCGCTGCACAGTGAGTACTCACATAGAACAGCTGCTTGTTGTGCGTGGTGTCCTGCAGCGTGTGGAACAGCTTGTGCGCGCCGCGCGCCGCCGCCTGCGCGCCCACCAGCGACGACAGCGCGTCCAGCACGCTCTCGTTCAGCTGTTGTAGTGCTAACGTGCGCGTATGCTCTGTGTAATAAAAAAAAAACAATATTCAATTACATTTTCTACCTTACAAACAAAACGCACGGGTCATTTTTCACAGAGACGTGACGCTTGGCGCAGATGTTTAAAAAAGCATTACCAAGAACCCGCGCTGCGTAAAGAGCGCCGCTAATTCTTACAGCAGATAACAACTACCGCGGGTAGTATAGTTACTTAGATCTTTTGGAACGAAGTTCTCTATCGCGGCTTGTGGCCCGAGTACACTGTATAAGCCCGCCTCTACAAACTTAAATAATTCTGCCAAGCCGCTAGTTCACAACAAAATGACGCCATTTTCATGGTTTAGTTGAAGACTGAGGTAAAAAGTTTAGTACTTTAGTAACTATGTTTCTATTAAATGAAGGTTTATGTTTTTGAGTGTCTTTCGGGAAAAAATGAAGGGCCATAATTTTGTATAAAGTCACGATCGAGAGAGAAAGTGTGAATTTAGTCAAAATGTAAATCTAAGATGGCGGCTGCGAAAATTTTCAAATTTTAGGTCGTGGGTGTCTTTTTCAAAGTTTGCGAGGGTGCTAAAGCCGATAGTGAAATTTAAATGTAAATCCAGGATGGCCGCTGAATTTGTTTTTAATTTCATAAATTTTTAAGGTCCTTAGGTCAAAATGTAAATCCAAGATCGCGACTGCGAAAATTTTGTTTTTGTTTTAAACCATACGTGGGAAGGAATTTCGTTCCTAGCGGGGGTCACCCGACCGCACACGCTTTTTTTTACCTTCTTGTCTGTGCAGTTTCGCCAGCAAATTTTTCATTTGATTTGTATAATACACACTTAACACATTAGCAACCAAATCTTACCTTTATCTTGAAAGTTTCTATTGGAGGTGTTCTCGGACAGGGTCCCGCCCGGCCACCAGGACTTGAGAACTACGCTGATGTAGTAGTGCAGCATTTGTTCAGAGAATATCCACGTCACAGTGTCTTTGATCTGCCTGCAAATTAAGATTTATGATACACACTTCTGCCGAACCTGCAGTTTTTTTTTTCTCTATTATTTTATGGAGCTTGAACAAGACTACAAAATGACAAGTACACAGGGAAATGTAGACATAGCTTATCGTAAAAAAAAACAAGTAATTTATATTTGAATACCAAAAAATTATGATTTGACAATTTGGGATATCTGACAAAACGTGGGTGGTATACTATGGGTACACCTCTGCCTAACCCTTCCGGGAAAACTGGCGAAATTTTATTTGGTTACTCATAAAAGGCGCCATTTTCCTGACAAGTGATATTTATCAAGTCGAACCTCTACTCCAGTTTTACAACTATCTTCTTACCTGTTTATAGTCCTTCCGTACGTGATTTGCACGAAGGTGACCAGCGTTTTCCTGAGCCACCGAAACACACCTCGCATGTCAAACACTTCACTTAGTAACGCGTACAACGGCTCTGCTATACTATCCCTTTCTTCCGCCATGGCACCTGCGCCTGATAACGTAAAAGATTATACTGAGATTTCTTTTATTATTATTTGAAGAGTGAGTATTACCAGTCTTTCATAATGTAGCCAGTTTTCGAATACATAGTATGATATTAGCACGAATTTGTGTAGGCTGACCAACGAGTTAGAAGTTATCGGTAATCGGTAAAAATAAAAGACAGTGTATAGAGTGCTGCAAGCGGCGGTCTATCCGTATCGGATAAAGTGCCGCTACTGACCGCTGACAGTGACAATGACAATGCGATGCTTACGGCACTTTAACCGGGCCGAGGCAGTGCCACTATTGTGCCGTGGATAAAATGCCGCTATGTACTTCCACTACCCTTCTATGCACTTCCAAAATAAAATGATCCAGAATTTTATTGGAAATCGTTTTTTTTTTCATGTTATTAGTAGTAGTATATAAATAACAAAAAATGAGGAAACCTGCATGTCCTAGAACTAAAAATTCGAAGACATGTGACGTTCGCCAACTTTCACAGGTCCCACTTGGTGGATTACGGTTCACTCCCTATCACAGAGAGGAGACCTGAATCTTAGCAGTGGGAACATTATTATATGACAACCTGTAGTCTTTCACTGAATTTAAGATGTTATTAAGTAGAAGATGACAGCTGAAAGGTATGATAATGTACCACTTACCACGCAAGGAACTGGTCATAGGCTTGCTAACGTTATCAGAACCGTTGCCGTCTAGGTATAATGATATCTCGTCTTCATCTGCAGATAAATGCGTAAACTGTTCCTTTTCCTGCGATGATCTGTTCGTTGCTTCACTACTCGTGCTGTTTACAACGAAAGTAATAAATAATATTTAGAAGGACCTCATAAATAAATTACCAATGCAATATTACGTTTCAGGCTGTATTTTTATTAGACATAACCGGCACCATGTTAACGACAGTACAAGTTGTGCAACCTATACAGGCCTACCTAGACAGTACACAATTGATAATTTCATGCAAAATTATCAATTTAGTACTGTCTTAAATTATCCTTACACAATACACAATTTATTTACAAGGGTATTTTGAGACGGTACACAATTTAACGCATTCAAGGGCACTGAACGAGATACAAAACAAGTTTTATTATTATAAGGCCTATGGGCGTTTAATGTCCCTCAAAGTGGTAATATGGCGGGCATTTACTGCGGGCCCTATCAGAATACCAGTGATGCGACATTTATTATTATTATATGTCGCAGCATCATGCTGAGATAGGAGCCTTTTGATCTTGCATAGGACTTTGTTTTTGACGTGACAACGTCTTATAAATTGGTTTGCCGGGTGACACTTCAAGAAACTGCGTTACGCTCCGCTCACGTTATGCGCTCACAATGAGAGCGAGTGAGAGGCACGCGTCCCTTCCACTCGGGCATGGTTAGCCCGCCTAAGAGCGAGAGAGACAGACATAAAAAGTGAAAGGCACGCGTCCCTTCCACTCGAGCACAGTTAGCTCACCTAAGAGCGAGAGAGACAGAATTATTTCATCCTTCTTCCTACTATACGAATGAATATTCACATTAAAATTATTTTACCACTCAAAGTCGTTGTCACGTAAAACTTTCGCCCGTATACCGACTTTACAGGCAACCAATTTTTTTTTTAAATTTTTGTTACAATGAGTGTATTTTAGTTTAATTTTTGATCTCCTATGCTTGTCTCAATAAATCCTTTTTCTTTCTTTCTTTTCATTTTCTGACAAGTCAGAACATATAAAACACATACCATACAAATTGGAATTAAATTTCGAGAAAAAAACACGGTCACAAGATTCCCAACCATGTTGGGGTCGGCTAAAAGAAATAATAAACAGCATTACCTCTTAAATAAAGTTGAAAAGGAGAATTTGTTTTTCTTTGGTAAGTCGCCCTGCTTCAAATACTCCGAACTGGGGTTAAGGAATGTGTATAAAGCCTCGCTTTGGTTTAGTCTGTCATCTTCTAAAACAAACTGAAAATAAATCGATTCGACTATATTCTTTACTGCAAAGAGTTATTTAATAACGTGAGTAATGATAGTTTTTTATGTGTAACATTTTTCCTTTCGCTTTCCTGTAATCTGTGGGAGTGATTACGAAAGGGACGGAAGTGTGTAACAGGAAACAGGGGAAGCGCTAGCTCGTTTTTTAAGGTTAAAGTTTCAAAGCGTTTGGTTATTTAGCGATGGCCGGCTTTGCAAAGCTTATGATGTCAGAGTGAGATAGCGCTATATTTAGTTAAAAAAGTAAGAGAGAGAGACCATAATCTGCCTGTAAGTGCCATCGCTAAATAAAATTGAACCTTGTGAGCTACAAATAAACTTACTTCTAAGTATTTCTGTATTAAAATTTTAGCTTTTTCTAATGAGTTTTTGTCGTTCTTTCCAAATAGAAACTTGAACGAATTCGTTGGTAGTTCTAAATTCTTTAACTCTGCACACATAGGCCGTAACTTTCGATGTAATTCCTGAAAATTAACAGTTTATTAGTTGTTTCACATAAGAAGTTAACACTATTATTTAAAATTAGGAGAAGTGCTACGAAAAAGCTACTTGAGGTTAATATGACCAAGTGAAGTTGGGGTGTTTGCGCCACTTCTTCTTCCTAGCTAAAGCACTAGAAAGTGGTGAAGATAAGACAACCCCCCAAAACGCCCACCGTTTTGGGGGACTGTATTATGTAATTTTGAAAAATAATTATTTATTTTAATTTTTTAACGACATTTTTATGATATTTTTCAACGGCATGTGAAGCCAAGTCAGAGGTCCAGGGGCGGCTTTAAAACTCTGACACCAGGTTAGTCACTAACCACACGAAGAAAAAATAAACCACACCTTGACGACACCATTCTGATACATCTACAACATTAAAGGGACGATATACCTGAAATTCGTTCAAAGTCCTAAGCAGCACCCATCCTGTAGTTATTTGTTCGGGCCTATCGTCTTCGTTCATAGATTCCTGTTCCGCCATATGTACCACTATCACGAACTGGGGCGGTTTAGATTCATCTATTACCTACAAAGATAAAATATATTATTAGTTCTTGTAATAAATGTCAGTATTGTTCAATTTGTCTACTATCCTCACCTTTTGTGCTAGCTAGAACCAGAAAGTTGACGTTTATTTTAGTTTATCTGAATAAAAATCTTCTACAGCTATCTACTACTGCTAAATAAACATCTTCGCTCTATCCAAATCAAAGTGTGTACAAGAGATTATTCGCAACTCAAATTTAAGACGTCGTTAAAGTCTCGTTTCGTCTACCATTTTGTTTCGAATACTTTACAGCGAGTTTAAAGTGAAAGCACTTTTATTTTTAAACAACGTCACAGAATAGTACAGAAAGCGCACTCTACATTTTAGGTATGTAGCTAGAAATACGCGACGGGCTGGTCTTGACGGGTCAATTCAGTGAGCGTAACATAGTCAGAAAATATAAGAGTTACGCGATAGAAAGAGAGGCAACTTCTAGGTGAATATAACTGTAGGTAATTAGCGCTGTGCTACCTGAATTGCACTTAATTTTAACGTAGCAAGAGTCGCTTTTTATTTAAATGATTTTGCGGAGTGTACCATCTGTATTAATCTGTGACAATGTCTTAAAATTAAGTTTGTTTTGAGAAGTCGAGTATTCAGAAATATTAATATAATGCTACTTGCTATAAAATTATTGTAATATCTTCAGAGTTAATTTTCATACAAAATTGGTTTCGTCATACCTCAGCGCTATGCACGGAAGCCCGCCACCGCCCCAGGTGTTCTGCCCAAGTGTCTGTTCTCGCTAGGTGAGCTTCCAGTCGCATCTGTTCTCCTGCTAATTTTTCTACTTCATTGGCTAACATGGATAACGCAGGTGATTCTGGTTTTAAGGATGCACGGAGAGCTGCTAATGCCTAAAGGAAAAAACACACAAATTGAAGAAAGATATGTAATTCAATTATCTGATGACATCATAGTAAACGTCAATTAAACAGGGTGATTTCTTGAGATAAGATGAGACGACAAAGCGAAATGGAAAATGTAATAAACAAAACCAAAGGTACAAAGGATCATTTCAGAGATAGAACCCAATATTCTTAGCAAAAATCATAACACCACAACATGTTTTATTATACTGAGCAATAATGAACCTTTTAATGTTCAAATCTTGAAGCTCTCTATGTTTGTGCGGTTCACAAACATGTCATAATTTATATTAATTCCGCAAACAGAAATCAAACAAATAATGATACTTGATGTCAAACTATTTAATAAATTACCAAATGGAATTAGGACTTAAATATTATTCAATTTAAAAACAAATTAAGACAAAACAAAAAAACAATTAATTAATATTAAATCTATTATTGGAAAAATGTTATTATACTATTGACGAATTCCTTTATGATAAATTGTAAGTTATTTGACATTGATATTTATTTAATTTGGACAATGTATTATTATCTTTATGTCCATTCATTATTTATATGTATACTCAATGGATACGGTTTTGCTTGTATTTTTTTTCCTGTCTTAAGTTATGTTGTGTTTCGTTGTAATTATTTTATCTTAATGTTGATTATTCTTTTTTTAATAATAATTACCAATTAAGTGAAAGAGTGTACACCTTTAAGGTAGTTTTTTGAGGAACGAATTATTTATTATTAAGATCTCATGTAAAAATGTACCAAAAATCACACCAATAAATGAATTTGAATTTGAAAAAAAAAAAAAATCGAATTCTAGTTGAATATAAATAATCATTAAAATTAGTTAAATCATACTTGAATTTTGTTATTATGTCGCTCCTGCAACTCGTCTAGTTTCCGCCTCGCGTACGTAGAATGTTCTGTGAGGTGTATAGTACCGGCGACGCTCTCCGCCGACGATACTGATTCGTTTGATAATTGACGGTCTTCTATCGGCGATCTGTCTGACGTAATGTCTAAAAGAAAGGATTTAAAATACAATAGACGACGTATATTTAGTAACCTAATCCGCTTAACTGTTCTTAAAGAGTCATAAAAAACCCTGTAAGAAATCGACACCTGTTTCACCTCTCAACGAGGCATCCTCAGGATGACGATTGACTTGTTGCGAACCCGGACACGACGTGTTGCCACGTTAAGCGCAGTGCGGGTACACTGCGTTCGGCGCTTGACGTGGCAATGCGTCGTGTCCAGGTTCGCAACAAGTCAGTCGTCATCCTGAGGATGCCAAGTCTACATAAGCAATATAAAAATAGAATCCTCTTTGTTATGCGTACTCTCATCAGGTACCTTTATTGGCTTCCTCGGTAGCAAGTTCGGCAATCAACGCCGTATACTGATCGCTCAGAAGGAAGGAATGATAATATTTCTCCTGTATCGTGTCTACTACGGTGTCTTGAACTTCATAGAATACTTCTGGGCCCTTATCTCCTAGTAAAAATGCTTCCATTCTTTTTCTAGTGTCCTGAAACAATACACAAAGAAATATAACAATCTAAAAGTTGTTTGTAATTCCTTGTAATGTAGAAGCTTAGAAAATATAACAACTAGACCTTGACCGGGACCGCTATCCGCGCCTTAGGAATGCGTGGCAAGGCAGGGTAGCGTTGACCAATGAGCGGCGGACAGAACGCCGCGCGCCGTGAGCATTGACGAATGAGGGGCCCGCACTACCCCCCCCCCGTCTCGTCGCGCACATACCTAAAGCGCAGAACAGCGGTCTCGGTCAAACTATTAGTTATGCTGGATATTTAGCGATGCTTTAATTTTAATGTACAGTAAGCTTTAGGTTGTAGCAGTAAGGGCGGTTTTCGTAGTGCAAATACCATATTTACATAAAAAATAATTTGCTTTACCTTATCAACTTTAATCTCAGCGCTAGGCGATCTAATGTAAGTATAAAATATTTCCGCGCCGAGCTGGTGCCAGCTACTCCTGGGACTGTGCCTCAACTCCTCGACAGCCATCCAGAAGCCGACCAGACCTTGAGAACACATGGTCTCCAGGAACATCGAGAGGTATCGCCGGCCTGTCACACTCTCCATTATTTTGTGTAGTGGTAGCGTCTGTAATAGAATAGACAGCAGATTCAAATAAATGGGTATCAGCGTAGATTGCATTGTATTCTGTGAGTAGTTCAAAAAGTGCAGTCAGATGCAAATATGAACAATACGGACATTTTTACATACAGTATATTAAGCGTATTTACATGTTTTATTTATACATAGAGCCGATTACATTTTGTGCCAGTCAGGTGCATTCCTCAGTGTGAATGAAGAGAACAAGCACAGGTGAGCCCGCACCTCGTGGAATGGCCTCTGATAATTATTATGATCTACGCTCTACACACCACCAGGTGTGGGGGTGAATCACTCTCAACACATAATTAGAATGTAATAGCGCTTTAATGAAATACAGAGACATCTTTATGAGTTACAGGATTAATAAGATTACTGCGTGGATTAGCAATATAGGTTTTTGTTGAAGCTAAACCTGGACTAGATTAGGTACTCATTGATATGAATCGTATGAGCTGCAAAACAAGTCACCGAGAATTTACCCACAGGCTCCTACCCCACCGCCGCCGACGAGGAAGCGACTAGCTATCAATGCTTTTTTTGCTCAAGAAACGTACAAAAGATTGTAGGTCCAGTGTAAGTGATCGCTGACTATTCACACCGCCCTCGAATACTCGTCAGCGCAGCGACGCTCGCTTGGCTGGCTGAAAATTTTCTGAGACGTCTGAGTAATCGCTCGTCGCCGTCGCGCACTCGCTGCTCGTTGCTCGCGAACTCGTGAACTCGTTTTTAGTTAATGGCCCGGCGGTGGAACAGCTACCTTACACCCAGATTACCTCAAGAGTTGCGCTATATTGGACATCTATCTATATTAAGTATATAAGTAGTATAAAATGTGATGATAGTACCTTTACCTTGCTATCAGACTCCACTGTCGGAAAAGCTCCGTCCCATCCAAGCTTCCTAAGGGCGGTTTCACACTCAGCTTTGGCAATAGTCAGCTGGTTTATATACCTCTTTAGTTTCTTAGCATCTGCTACTTGTTGCCGACTTATATTTTGTGAACCACTTTTTTCAATAACTTCAATGTCTACACCCTTAGCTCGTTTCACGTTCTGTAGGGTAGTAGCTTGCATTATTTGGGTGACGATGTCATATCTGAAATGGAAAATAGAAGATGTTCATAATAGACGCCTAGTGAGCGCATTCTTCGGTACATTATATTATTAGAGGAAAAGTAGGTTAAATAACTGTCACGAAATCGCAAAACGAAACGAAATTTTGGTGGCAATTCGAAATTCAAAAGCTTATACGTATGTATAAGCTTTTGAATTTCGAATAGCCGAAGCTATTAAGAGTGATAGCTTCGACGTAAAGAGGCATCTTCTGGGTGCGCTCGTTCGTCCAGAATTGTAGACCGCAGCCATTGCTTGCTACCAGGCGAGATCTAGGTCAAGAGTGGAATCGTTTATTAAAAGAAATAAATAAAATACTTGAGGCATAATGTGACGATTTACGAAAATGTAGAAAGGACTTGCGAGTTGTAATTTTCCGTACCCAAAAAGCAGAATTTAGATTTAAAGCATTTCTGAGCTCATGTTGTCCAGAAAATACATTTGGTAGGTAGGTAGAAATTATGCATTTATTGTTGCAGTTCGTGGGATTTTTTTGATCGCTGCAATGAAGAAGCATTTTTTGTTGTCCTACTAAATTTTCATTAAATACGTGCTTATCGTAAATCAAAAATCGGCGACAGCATTAGCATTAGTTTCGATAAACAACGCCGGCAAAATTACTGGTTTCACTTAGTATAAAAAATACACAAGCCCAAAACTGGTTTCGAAGTGTTACATAGAGACAGGAACTATACGGTTAACGCAAGAATGCGTTAGCGTGAATAAATTATAATAAAAATATTTTGTTTTAAAATCAAGGCAGTCGTGTCTGCTGGCTGTTGATAAGTTAATGTTAAACGAAAATTTAATGAGGTCGATTATGTAGATAATGCTAGAATAAGGAAGTTCAGCAAAATAAATATAATGATAACGCGAGAGGATAATACGGTTATATCATCTGCCGTGCTATTCTGAAACATCTCACCGTGAAAACTTGGGTGAAGTGAGCTTGAAGTGACGTGACCTCACTCTAACGGTAAGAATTTTACAGAATGGATCGACAGGTGGAATTACAGCTCACTTTAAACTCATTTCACCTAAGTTTTCACGGTATTGTAATTCCACCTGATGCAAGGATTGACACTGTTGACAGCCCACTTCACGCTCACTTCACCTAAGTTCTCACGGTGAGTTTTTTTTACAGAATAGCACTACTGTACTGTACCTATTTTACGAACGTAACGCCATTGCTCTATTTATAACATAACATCACGCTTTGTTTACCCAAAGGGATGTGCAGAGATGTGCCTATAGTACACCCATATTTCGCCAGTTATATTTCAGTTCTATGTAATAGGGGGAGAGCCTATTGCTATTGCTCTATTACGATAGCCAAAAAAACAAAAGTCGGTCGGACGGTCTGTGGCCTTTAATCATTACGACAAATCGTAAAAAAGGGATTGGTAAAGTAAAGATAGATAGATGACCTCTATAAAAGATACGAAAAAAATCCTAGAATAAACGTAACGTACGGAATTTTTACCTGATGTTGCAATATTAGTTTAGTAGGTACACCTACCGTTTGGATGGTATTCAAATACGCCAAAAGCAATACTATTCTGTTATTTGATTTCTCAACTCATATTTCAAGAAACAACACTACCAGCGCTTGTGACCCCAAAAAAAGATCAATTTTTTTTCGATAGCCATCACGTCTGCTGCACTTCGTTAGTTAATTTTATTTAACCCTATAGATAAGGTAAAAATATGAAGTGTATGGGTCGAAATAGTAGATTGTTTGCCTAGGGACCAAACAAATATTTTAAAGGCGAGAGTGTTTCTTTGAATCCAGAGCGGAGTGATGGATTCTAAAGAGAATCCTGAGCGCAGCGAGAGATTCAAAGTACGTCACTCGAGCTTAAAATAGTGTTGCTCCCGAGGTAGACACTCTACTTTTTATCACCCTATAGGAGAAAATAAGTAAGTGCAACTTGTGAATAAGAATAGTACCTACGTTTATTTATTTCATTCTCACTACTTGAGAAAGACATGCCCATTTTTATAAAACTAAGTAAAATCCAAATTTGAGTAAACAATTACGAACGTAGGCGGAATGCATTTCGCGCGTTTTTTTATTTTTTCACCCTTTTTTTATGCTCGCGCCCCTTTTACTATTATACAGTCCAGACTGTTACTTGTCCATACAATGTTCGTGAATGATCTTTTTGGTGATAGGGACTTTTACTAACAATATCGAAATTCAAATCACTTTATGTCCCTAGGGATTAAAGAGCTATTTTAGTCCCTGTTCACGAAGAATAAACTAGCTCTTTTTTAATAGATGTGATAAAAAATATCTATGGACATAGGTACTTAATATCTGGTTTTTCAATCATTCTCTATGGCAATTATTTTTATCGAGCACTCATATCCCAGGAGAGTCCTTGACACATAAAGTAATTGGTCAGTGAAAGTAATATACAACGTTATCAGTGTGCACTCACCGCAACCGTTTCAGCGTGTCGACATTGTTACAGCTATTGATCAGACGTATGTAGTCTTCAAATGTTTTGGCGTACTCATGGGTCCTCACGTGCATTGCGTCTACCTCCTTCTGAGCTTCTAAATACTGGATTATCTTCTGGTTTATGTAGTCTGGTTCCGTTACTAGGTCTATAGCTGGCTGTAAAACTAAAATCGAAGAAGATATAGACATAGATCTAACTCTTTTCATTTTTTTCATTTGAAAGTTTTGGCAATATGTAAAGTTGTAGTGTCGCGTTGTTTGTTGGATCGCGCGCAATTTGATTGAGCCTAGGGACACATCTAGGAAGACAAGTGTGGCTAGCATCTGCAATTTTTTTAGGGTTCCGTACCAGAAGGGTGCCAAACGGAACCCTATTACTAAGCCTCCGCTGTCCGTCCGTCTGTCTGTCAGCGGGCTGTATCTCATGAACCGTAATAGGTAGACAGTTGAATTTTTTACAGATTTTTCTATTGCCGCTATAACAACAAATAACAAAAATTTAATAAAGTTAATAATTAAAGGAGGTCCCCATACCAGAAACGCGTTTTTGGCGTTTTTTGCTCGATCATAAGGTATGGAACACTTCGTGTGAGAGTCCGACTCGCACGCGGCACGGCGCGGCATGAGTGTCGCTATGCTACGATAATGTGACGAAAAGTCGTGTCTCAAAATCGCGCCGTGTATGGCGCCTTGTTACATAAGACGGGGTTATTGACAGTGACCTCAATTAGACACAGATTACGTACAACAGGTGTTTCTATTAATCCACTTTAATTCACTCTATGACCAATCAGAGTGAATTAAAGTGGAGTTACAGGCATAAACAATTATGCATATTTTAAGGGATGCAACAACATCCTGTCAAGACCAAACATGTGCAAAGATCAAGAAAAACATGATAGATTTCATAATAAATTCCTATTAGCACAGTTTTCAAACTGAATTTTAGACCCTCAAAAATATAGTGGTGATTAACATACCTTTGCATGCCAGGATTTCTCTCATAAGGTGTGTAGCAGGTGCCAATGAGTAGCACCGAGGCATAAGAAACATTATGACCAGCTCACTAATCTGTCTCAAGTAGTGCAGTTCTGTGTCAAAGGACATCAGGTGTGGGGCCAGCGCAAATACTGGCGGTTGATTCAGTTCTAATCTGCAATTTTTTGAGTTTATTAATTTAAGAAATAAAATAGTTCAGTAAACAGCAATTAATTCTTTTATTTGAGTATAGCTACTGCAATGAGCAAATTATCTTCATATTCTATAACTATAAGAATCATTTATTTGCAGAAAATAAAGGTGTTACAACTTACGCACAACTCCTAGCAATTCTTATTCTTTCAAAATGCTGTGTGATCTTAGTCACCATGTCACTGGCCAGCAGCTTCTCAGAATCAACACGTAACAGTCTCTCATACAAGTTCTGTATCCCGCCCCACACATGCTCCTTGAACTTATCTATCACTGGCTCAGGCTTATGAGACAACTCCTTCAGCCAACGGGCCACAAAGTCTCGGAGAACATAGTCAATTAATAGCTGTAACTGGCTGTCCACAGTGCGGCCAAATATGACAGGCAAATGAGACTTTTTTGTTGCATGAGGCCAATTTGCTTGATCCTCCTGCACACATAATTACAAAAGTAAATATTACTGTGATTGACGCTTGTAAAAAATGTATCAAGTAAAAATGTCTTACCTTTAAGGTCTCCTCTATTTGTCGAACATCTTTTTCGACTTTATCCAATAAAAATAACGAAGTTTGGTGCGGAGAAGATAACGATACATGACCCCAAAGCGTCAACACGAAAACTGCAATCACTATGAATAAACTAAGAAATAATAAATAGACCAGGCTCCATATAAATGGAAAATACCACACTATTGATAAAAACAACGGTGCTACACAGACTGAGATCCACTTATACATGATTTTCGCTCAATTTAACTACACATTATTTTCGCAAAAATAGTAAACAAATATGATTAATCAGGAATGTAGGGTTCACAATACTGTGGTTAGCGTTATATATTTACGCTCGTGTAACATTGTCTACAATACATGTTTTTTTATTTATTATTTGAGTGTTTAACGAGATTTGTGTACAGTTTTTCCGTAAAACTGTCTCCCTCGTCCATTTAATCCCCCTTCCGTTCATTAGCTAACTGTCATTAAAAGATTTTTTATCGTATCGTTTCAAACTCAGAACGGGATGCAAGACTCTATCATACCAGTGGCACAACGTGTGAGAAAGAGACCACTAAAAATTAAGAACTACACACAGACGTCACTTTGACAGCCTTATGGAGATTGAGACTAGTGTTGTTCCACCCTATGGGAAAGATTATGGAGAAACATAAATAAAAAAATCACGCCTTCTTCCCATGGGTGGATGGCGTAGCCAGAAAATACTGAACGCCACCAGCTTCGATCCTTACAAAGTCCTTTCGCTTCGTTTACATTCATACATGATAAAAAGAATACACGCACACCAGTTGCGAGTTCTTGGCACCTGACCTTTCTGAATGAAGATCATGTCCGTCTAGGACGTAGGACGTCCGCTCTAGTCTCCATTCACATCAGCTGTCTTGTATATATGTACCTTTTGTTAGTCGCCTTTCATTCTTCCTCTCATCATGACTAAACCATCCAAGCATACCTCATTTCAATTTTTGACAATCACTACATCTTCAACGTACCGCTGCCGTATCACACCATTCCTCAGCCTATATATTCATAGTTACACCACACATGCTTCGCATGCTTGGAACACATTTCCACAGCCTTTATTTTACTTTCATGCCTCTTTTGCCACATTCACTTACATATATCGTCGAGCCTTGTTTGGAGATCGACTGGTTGGTCATACTACCATGATTAAAGCATGTAATAAGCGACAAAGAAGACAGCGTACGTTTATTCGGTCGGGACATAACAATTAAAATGTTAATTAGCACCATTCATCACTTTATAATACCGCATTCCCTTTTCACATCTTTATCAATGGATATTCTTAGTCGATTAGTGGATAGCAGGTCAGTAACTGTGGGTATGACCGTATGACAGCTGTAAACAAAGAGTCTATGGCCTGTGACTATCTATTGGTGTATGTCATTATGATTGATGACTGACAGACTAATGAAATAATATTATCAAACAAATCTTCAAAGTTCAAAGAGTACTCTAATAGGGAGAACTTTATTTTAACGTATTGTTTGCTCCAGATGTGATATTTATCTTGTCAAAATAAATGCAGAGGTTCTGATTGGGTTTTCTTGAAAATAACACGTGCACAAAAGATTTTATGCGCGTGGTGATTTATTATTTTTGTGACAGTGTAAAGTGATCTGAAATCACTTACATCAATGCTGAAAGCTGAAATCAATATGTGCACCTTATCTAAGTAGTCAGTCTGCTGTGCAATACCAATACTGTGCATTTCAATCACTGCTTTTAGTATGAAACTTATAACATGTGGATCTTAGTGTCCTTCATATTGATATTATAGGTATTGTTTTAATTAAATTATAATGTCTGACATAGAGGCTACGTATCTAGTTGTTGGCGGAGGAATTGCCGGCGTTACTTGTGTCGAGACACTAGCAATCTTACATCCCGAGGAAACACTTGCAATAATCACAGCATCTTCATTAGTGAAAAATGTAAGCAATTTGAGTTTTTATGCTAAAACTATAGTAAAATTTGATGTAAACGAAACAGAAGCAAGCTCTTTGATGAGAATTCATCCAAATCTAAAAATTGTTTTTGATTCTCTGAAACATGTTGATACAATAACACAAATAGCTTATACTCATGCAGGTGATAAGATTAAATACAAGGTCATGTGTATTTGTACTGGTGGAATACCAAGACTAATCAGAGATTCCCATAAAAGTAAGAGAATACTTGGAATTAGAGATACTGAGTCTGTGAAAGAATTTCAGGAAAAACTAAAAATGGGTCGCAGGATGGTTATAGTTGGTAATGGTGGTATAGCATCAGAAATAGTGCACGCCACAACTGGAATACAGAAAATATGGGTCATCAGAGATGACTATATTTCTGCTACATTTATTGATCCTGGAGCAGCAGAATTTTTCCAGAACACATTTAAACATAAAGAATTACAGCCTGATCAAAAGACTGTTTTAAGAAGACATGTTTTCTCAGAGGAAGACCAAGTGGTTTCTTTAAATAAAGATTTAAAATCAGCTGCATTAGGTCCAGATTGGTACCGAAAACTGGAAGGTATAAAAGATGACAATGGTGTACAGGAACTTGAGACTATTTATAAGGTTGAAATAAACTCAGTTGAAGAGACAAGTGACAAGGGGTATCCCCTTGAAGTAGTGCTTTCAAATGGTAGAACTATCGAATGTGATTTTGTAGTTTCTGCAACTGGTGTCGAACCTGCTGTTAATTTCTCATGGGATAAAGAACCAGTGAAGGGGCCAGAAGGCGGTTTAGCTGTAAATGAATTTCAAGAAACATCAATAAAAAACGTGTATGCAGCTGGTGATGTTGCTGAAGCAGCTTGGGATCATGCACCTCATTGGTTCCAGCTGAGGCTATGGACTCAAGCTAGGCAAATGGCAGGAATGGCTGCTAAAGCCATGCATGGGAAAATTATGAATGAAGAAGTATTACAAGACTTTTGTTTCGAACTTTTCACACATTGCACTACACTGTTTGGTTATCAAGTTATTTTATTGGGAAAATATAATGCACAAGGATTAGGAAGAGATTATGAAATATTACTACGTATGACACCTAATAAAGAATATATAAAGCTTGTACTGCAAAATGGAAAGTTACAAGGTGCAATACTAATTGGAGAAACAGATTTAGAAGAGATGTGTGAGAATTTGATTCTTGATCAGTTAGATTTGACACCTCTCGCTGATCAAATTTTGGATCCGGATATTGACATTGATGATTATTTTGATTAAGAAAATAAAAACTAACTGATCAATTGTTTTTACTATCTATACTTATACTTTAGAGGTATTTTTTTTTTGTTTGTATGTACAGTGGTGGTCTAAAAATGTTTATCAGTTTTCAAATTAGGTTCTTTAACACTGTGTGCAGCAAAGTCTCAAATGCTATATCTAGGTACTTGTTACTTTTTAATGGTTGTGAAGCATCCATTCTAACAAAAAGAGTATTAATTACTTTTTGATGATGAAACTATTTTTTAATTTAAACGTTGACTCATTGACATAATTGATGACATTTATCAAAAATATTAAGTGTAAATTTATACGTTTATGTGTGTAAAAAATAACAAATATTGATTCAAGATTGAAATAAAATGGCAAGTTTAACCCTCCAACAGAGGGCTGAAATATTACTTCTCCATGAATCTTCGTGGAGAAGTAATATTTCAGCCCTCTGTTAGCGGGCTAATAGCAGGACGACGGCTGATACTAACCACCGTGCAAATAACTGATATGATTCGATATTACGAAGAGCACGCACGGCTTCACACCAACTAGACTATGTGCCGTCATATCTGCAGATGAATACTATAGGCATGTATTTAATGCGGCAACTAAGTAAAATGAATATAGGTTTAAAAAAAAATTTGAGTGGGTACCATATATGTTGGCAGCTAATAAGGAGTATCATAATAAGTAATAGGTAGCATATTAATATATCAGTAATAAGCTCCGTTTTAATTTAAACTAGCATCAAGTTTTTCTTTTGGGAACAGAATTAATATCTAAGCGGAAACTTAATGGCGAAAACAAAATAGAAAATGGGCATTCATAAATAATATAAATCAGATTCTATTTAAAATTGTTTGTTGAAGAATAAATATAAACTAGCTTATATTATACATATATTGTGTGACTTTCACCTAACCTAATCCAAATGATTCACCCACAATAGAGGGTATCTGGCGCTCGGCGGCCGCTGCCGCGGCACGCTCGCTCCGCTCGCTCGCCTTCACGCGTTAATGGTCACTGTTCTAACCTAACCTAACCCAAAAGCCACCCTACTAACATTATTAGTCGCCAAGTCATTATTTATAGCTCCTCGCCTAATATTTTATTTGACTGGTATAGTTTATTTGCTACCTAAACGCAGCTGCTAGTTTTTAGTTTTGACGTGACAACGTCTTATAAATTGGTTTGCCGGGTGACACTTCAAGAAACTGCGTTACGCTCCGCTCACGTTATGCGCTCACAATGAGAGCGAGTGAGAGGCACGCGTCCCTTCCACTCGGGCATGGTTAGCCCGCCTAAGAGCGAGAGAGACAGAGAGAGTGAGAGAGATAGGCATACACACCGGTTCATGTCTTGCGCTTCTATTTCGCTTAGGCGCCTGCATACAAGTTTACACGTTGCCAGTTAATTGTAAAACAATTGTGTAGTGATAATGTGAAGGTAGTTTCGTCCATCGCAACAATTCAAACAGCAAAGGTAAATAATTTCAGACTGATAATATAACATGATGAAATAAATGACTAAGACATAAGTGAATAGGTTATGTTGTAGTAATCACAATGTTGTGGTAGTTTTCAATCAAAAAAGTAGTATAAATCGTTTCTCAACCAATAATAATTTGTTTAACTTGAAAAAATGAGCGCGACTTGCTATGTAAAAATTGAAGTAACAATGTTTAACCTCCAACCTGTCAAATCGAAACTTTCAAACATTCAAACCGAGACGACCAATCACTGCGCAAGGTAGTAAGCGCGCGATTTACAAATTCAAAGATCAAATGTGAATTTGTTTTCTCCTTTTAGAAAATACACTTTGAATTAAAATCGATTGATATTAACAATTAATGTGATTTAAATAAATGTTCTAACTTTTAAATTTAGTTTTTATATTTATAACAATGTAAAACAAGTTAAATTTATTAATAACTTATAACAACTGATTGATTTTTTTTTTATCGTTATAGAGAGTTATTGTTATTATTTATTATTATTATTTAACAGTTTATGTACACACATTATAAATAGACAAGAAGAAAGGAACAGAAAAAACGTACAAAGGTGATGCTTATTTCTAAAGAAATCTCTTCCAGCATACCTGCGATAGGAAAGTAGTTAAAGAGATGTAGACAACGTGTGTAAGATTAGAAGAGAAAATAATATACATAAAATAAAAACACTTAATTATTCGCTAATTTAACTATAAACATACAATAAGAGAATGCCATACCTTTCGCTGTGCCACACACACCCCATAACGCCAAAGCGCAACGACAAAGTATGTATAGAAAACGTAAGGCCGCGGAAAGAACTCCAGCAGAGGCAGCAGATTTTGCAAAAGCAGCCGCCGAAAGACAACGTAGATGCAAGCAACGTAGACTCGCCAACTCAGCTCTTGACACCGGCACGCTAGAGTCAGCCACAGTGTCTGCTCCTGTGGTAGTGGAAAGAACAGTTACTGCCCAGACCAGCGCCCAGGCCAGCGCTCAGCGACAACGTGCTTACAGACAGCGTAGAGCTGCTCAAATTGGTTGATGGATTGGTAAACGGCGCTATTGGAGTCTTGCGACACATCGAACGTCAGCCAGCTGATCCAGCCGAAGCAGGACCATCGACCAGCACGACGTCACCGCCCACAAAAGATGAAATTATCACTCTTTGGTTCGAGTTTCCAGACAAAAGTACGGGTGCCAGTGCAAAACTCAAAAGTCGACCACATGTACTCAGCAAACCAAACACTTTGTCCATTGATTGGGTGCCGGTGTACAAAAAAGTGGTCAACATCACATTGACAAAAACAGTGAAATGCAAACGCAAACAATTTCCTTGCGTACCTGCTTGTGCCATTACGATTCACAAATCACAAGGTGGGACGTTTGATGTAATCGTGTATAAGTACTCCTCCAAGCAACCACAACAATTAGTATATGTAGCCATGAGCCGCGTAACGAGTATCAACGGATTGCATATCATCACGGAGAAGGACTCTCCTTTGATTTTCAAACATGGGCGCGAAGGAAACGACTCACAAACTACACGAGATATTCGCACTGAATATATTCGACTCCAAGGACATACTTTGCAAACCACCACTAAAAAGGCAGTCAAATTCTGTGACGATGCTACCAGTGCTGGACAAACTATCGTGACGAACATCAATTGTCAAAGTTTGAGTGCTCATGCCACAGACATTGAAACAGATACAGTGATTCCAAGATCTGACTATTTAGTACTGACCGAAACGTGGATGCGCGACACTTGTGAACCACATTCAATCAAGAATTATGAGTGCATATCAAGGAAGAATAATCGAACAAACTCAGACACCAACGCAGCAGGTGGAGTAGCGATCTATCGTAGGTTATCATCAATATCAACAGGAAAAGTGATCGATGTTGCGGTCACAGACACTGCTCGAGTTATCAAAACCTGCGGTGACTTGTGCTTGGCTGAAGTTACTTGCTTTACCGCTGATACTACCTTCAAATTTGTGCTCGGTGCTGTTTATATTCATCCAGGATCAAGTGTACAAGACATCGGAATGTTGCTACACCAGGCACTTCTTCCATACGTGCATAACAGCCAGTACGTGCCACCGTTCCTGCAAGTTGATCCTAATATGCCGATTCTTCTATGCGGTGACTTCAACCAAAACGTGAAGTCTGATGACAAGTTTCTCAAATTCATTAAAGATACGTTTAATCTTGATTGCGTATCAGATATGTCTAAGTCTACTACGTTAAAAGGAACAACCATTGACTTGACATTTTCTAGGCACATTACAGCAGAAACACTTCCTTTCATTTCATATTTCTCCTATCATCGCCCTATCCTCAACAAAATCACTCAGATAGGAACAAGTTAAGTTGTAGTAAACGCTGTTTCATTGTACGCAAATGTATTGCAAGTTATTGTATGTATATTTGTATATAAATACGTATGTATGTGTAAAGGTAAAAATAAAATTTTGTTAATATGAAATTCAGTGCGAGATTCTTTGTATAAATTAATGTTTTAAATATAATTCTTTGTATAAATAAATGTTTTAAATTGTTACTATTATTTCATCCTTCTTCCTACTATACGAATGAATATTCACATTAAAATTATTTTACCACTCAAAGTCGTTGTCACGTAAAACTTTCGCCCGTATACCGACTTTACAGGCAACCATTTTTTTATAACACCTTTAATTTTGAACCTTACATAATATAATAGTCGCGAAAATATTTAATCGCAGGCAAATTATTTTATTTGTTGCAAACATTTAGTCGACTTTTAAGTTATTAGTCACTCGGAAAATAATAAGCTAATGCTATACGTACTAGTTATTAAAATAATAAACTGCTATCTAATTACGCAACACATTTTCGATTTGCAATTGAGTCAAATTGGTTTCGTTTGACTAGAATTGCCATCGAAAATGTGTTGCGTAATAAGATAGCTGTTGTTAGAATTTAAAAATATATATTATTTAAAAAAATTAAGATGTTTTGAATTTCTTTATGATTATTTCTTCCTATTTTTGAGTTTTTCGTAAGCCTTATATAGACTGGCGCGGCTTGTCACGCGTCGTGTCGCGTCGCGTATCTGCAATATTATTGCCATGCAACACTTCACACTGGCGCGCCACAACAGTGCGACACCAAAGGAACATTTTATATGACGTCTCGCGTCGATATCACCGCGATAACGCATCGCGTCAGCGACGCGACACAAGAGAGTATTTTCTGTGTCGCGGCGCGACAGGTTGCTGCTGTGTGTAATGTCGTACGCGTTTTCATAGAAATTGTTCTACGAATATAATATCACAGAATCGCGTCGCGTGACTGTCACGCCAATCTGTACGACCCTTAATAAGTTCGACCTCGCTTGGTTTATTTTATGTATAAAAATGCCAGTATTTTTTTTTTTTTGCAAAGTGTTCCCTACTTTCCTTTTACCTCTCTGTCCAGAGCTGCCGAGGGCCAATGGCTCCAGCTAATATTTCACCGTTTTCTAAAAAAGGTTTTCTATACTTATCCTACATAGACGACGTGTCAATACAAATAATCTATGTTCTATAACAAATCAAATCCTTTAACATCGACCTTGTGACATAGATGTGTGCATGCAATTATAAACCTTAAGGTGGTAAGCATTTTCAGACCGCGACTGTACCCCTACATACAAACTTATAAACAAACAAATTTTCTAGAACTATCAGACGGATATATTTTTTATTGTTATTTGGTATCCCAATTCTTGAGGAAGGTTATAGGCTCACGAACGAAGTCGTGGGCAGAAGCTAGTGTGTGATAAATGTGATAATCCAGTAAATAGAATAGGTATAACAACATAACACTTATACACAACATAATACTTATACAGGATAAAATTAAATTAGCTAGCGAAACTCCGCAGACGTGATGGGTATCGATATCTAGCTAAACATGATAAAAACAAAAAATTACATATTCATTTATTGATGTTATATTTTTTTGGAGTCGTCAACAGTGGCGGGGCAATATCTAAATCTGACGTGGGTGAGGTAAATCGGGCCCGCTGGTGGCGCAAGATGAATAAAAAGCATTTGAGACTGTCCAATTTTTAGGTGGGAACCTATATGTGGAGATAAAGGATATGGTATACAAAAATATTGCGGGTCTATGAAAACCATCATTCGATTCAGGGATTCGTTTGTGAAATAAGCAAACGAAATAAATACGAGCAATTTTTCGTTAAAATTAAGTGTGTGTGTGCCTGCCAGCTAAATGGTTGGTTTTGGATATTTCAAATAATTCACGTCAGTCGTATATAACGAAGTTAAAAGGCAAACTATCACGGCTAAGTAGGCTTTACAGGTTAACGAGTAATAGTCGACCACTTATAGATTGATTTCTTTCTAGCTGTTGAGAAAGTAACGTAAATAAACAGAATGGGAATCCCCAGCTCTGGCCGGCCGGCGGGGATTCCCCGCGATAGCAACGCAACGCTAACAAATGTTGCTAGACTAAATAAAAACAAATTTTTACGTCGCGTTCACGGCTTTTAAGTAATGCGTTCGAGGTGCGAGGCCCCTCGGACCGCAAGGCCCTAGGCGGTGGCCCACATCGCCCACGCCTTACGCCGCCTATGGTCAACCGCTGGTGTAGTCACTTAAAAATATTAGTTTTTTTTGTGAGAAATTCACAGACGTGATGAGTATCGATATCTCAACACGATAAAACAGATTTTATCAACTCTCACTTCGAATTACAATACTACCAACGGGCATTGACCTAAAAAAACAAATCTTTGATTTTGTCGTGTACAGATATTGAAACCCATCACGTCTTCGGAGTTTCGCTAGCTAATTTAAATTGACTCTGTTAAGTCAATAATATTATAAGCTATGTATAAGTAGGTACTCGTAAATACACCAATTTTAGAAATATATTGTTATTTTGTTCATTGATGTGGATTAATTTATCTGGGAAACAAAAGGGTTTAATTAAATAAACTTTCCTATGGTTATGTAAAGATTAGCGACCATACTTTTTTGATGTATGAACGTCACTTATCTATAGGACTGAAGAAAACGCTTTTATATAACTGTCTAGTTTGGCCAAGGGGTGGGTCTATTTTTCATGAAACAAGGCTATTTCGTTTGTACACAGGTCCTGTGCACAGGTCTACCCACTGGGGGCGGGGGGGCAATACTCATTCAGTGATCCACCAACCATTTGGACTCATTCTTGTCAATCATAGTTGACTCGCTCGGACTGTCAATGTCAAATTATAATGTTGGCCTGAACTCAGTCAAAATAAAAATAACAATGATGTAAAAAATAAATTAATACACGGTTAATTTTAGCTCGTTCTGGAACGAAAAGCCATAAACTCGATCATCGAACTCGAAACGATTGGAACTATTATTTTCAATAAATTACAATTTAAAAAAAACACGAAAAATCTAATTTATTGTTTTTTTTGTGAAATAATGAGAATTCGAAGTAACTGCGATCAATGCATATGTGTGTAAAACGTATCGACGAACGGCAACACTTGCGAACGGTACCCATTGAAAAATCCATTCATTGATCAGACAACATAAACACACATACGCAATAGATAAATAGGTACACAAATAAAAATACGAAAAGCGAATTCAGACTTTATTTCTTAACCGTAAACGGTAACAAATAGAAATTTCACCAAACTAGGTACAAGGTAAGTAGGTACGCAGTTTACTAAAATTATTCTGAGAAGTGTCCGACCGGACTTCAAAAGGATGCACAACCGAATTCCGCGGTTAAGTGTATAAAAATAAGGTCTTAATTCGGTCCAATATTTTCATAGAAAAGGGCACCACCATCTTATAATGAACTCTATTCGACAGATAAAACGATTCATTTTTTCTGTTTACATTGCCTGCCTTTGTAGAAGCCGCGTAGCTACTCGCAAGCAAGCATTGTCGTATAAAAATTGGTTTAGGCAGTATTCTTTTTATTTATCATAAATATGGTAGGTAGGTATGCTTATTAAGTACCTATTAGCTCGATTGGTCGACACTCGATTCAAGGCCTTAAATACAAGTCCCAAGCGTACTCGTCGTGTTTAGTTGAAAAGGTACGAGTACTAGTGATTTCGTGATGCGAGAGTGGTGAATGAAATTTCAATTAGTTTCTCTCGTTTACGAAGAGATGTGATAGTGGTAAACACCGTGCCGTGCTTCCGATACAAACGAGAGATAACGAGGTGAATGAACTTACACCAACCTATCGTACCAGAAATGAAATACCTACTTGCAGGTACTTACTTGCAGCCGGACTCGCACACGCACAGCTGTGCCGCGCTACGTCATCACCGAGCGGATCGCGTACGATCTTGCGTTTATGAATGAAATAGTGTAAGCGCTACTAAGATTTAACTCGAATGACAGAATAAAAGTGATAAATTTCTAACTTCTATATTAGATGTCTTAAAAAAACAATAACAATGCTAATAGTACCTATTAATCGTCTGGAGTCACTGTGTTTCGGCTCCAGAACGATTTAAAATTAATCGTGTATAGTCGAATGAAGTCTTAACACATGAGTAATCGATTTGCTACTCGATTAAAGTTAGAAGTATAATCCCAATACATATTATAATATCACCTGCCTGTAATCCCATACTCTAAAAAAAAATATCCCCTGTAATACGCGCACTACTATGCATGGATTCCTACGGAAAACATTGCTCGACTACTTGGGGCTAACTCTTTGACTTCCCAGGAATCACCACAAAGCACTATATAATACGGCATCACCACTACGACCGGTTTTCGTGTATCATATGTTGTAAAAGCATTTATTTAATTTATTTATCATTTACGTCAAATCTTAAATCGATTCCAATAGTAATCATGTGTCCCATCACTAATATCATCACTAAAATTTATGGAGATTATTGGACGTTTGACGTGTTCTGTGTTTGATGCGCGCATTGTTTTTGTCGACTTAACACTTATAATTATTTGTTCTAATTCATATCATTAACTTCCAAGTTAAGTCTTTCGCCGTTTATAAAGGAAGTATTTCGATCTTGGTATTGAATGAGTGCATCAATAGGTGTGTGAAAGTTGTTGTATCGTGTCGTGTTCGTCTTTGTTTCCTTTTAATTCATCGACGTAATTGTCCAAAATGCCTATATTATTTAGTGTTGTGGCCCGAGGTACAGTGGTTTTAGCTAAATATGCAACATGTGCGGGAAATTTTACGGAAGTTACAGAACAATTACTATCGAAGATACCGCCCCACGATGATAAGTTGACGTACTCTCACGGAAATTATTTGTTCCACTATATTGCGGAAAACAAATTGGTTTATTTCTGCATTACCGATGATGTGAGTACAGTTGGTTTATTTACATACAACCTTGAATATAATATACTGAACAAGTATGCACATTTTCTTATTATTTTGTTAACTTTTGCTTCAGAAATTCCAACGTTCGAGAGCATTCTTATTCCTCAATGAGATCAAGAGAAGATTTTCGACAACATTCAGTGACACCGCCCAGACCGCCATACCTTATGCTATGAATGGAGAATTCGCCCGAGTTCTAGCCACGGAGATGAAACATTACAGTGATTCAAAGGACCTTGACACCATATCTAGAGTCCATGGCGAGTTGGATGAACTCAAGAATATTATGGTTAAAAATATTGGTGAGTTACCTAAAGTACTTTCTGCAACCATTACAGCTTGTTAATCTAAAGAAATGCTGAAATTTTAATATTAAAGGGAAACATAAATCTCTGTTGGAATTGTAATATTTTCTAAAATTCTTTATGCAAATGTTTATCTTAAACAGTCCCACAGACAAACATATTGCTTATTATTTACATATACTGATGATAACAAGTCCTGGCTCCATAATGCTTGTTTACTCTTCAATAATGTGGTCAATAAATATAGGAAATATTTCTAAATACTGTACAGTTAACCTAACAAACTACATTGATGAGCTGCAGATTTAATATGAAACTCAACTTTTAAGTTGCCACTACCCCTCTGGTAATTGGTTTACGAATGTTAAACGAGACACTAGAAGTTTTATTTTTATGATGTCTATAGACTTCAACCATGCGCAAAAATGTTAATTTAAAGAGTATTGTAGCAATAGAACCATGAATAACATCTTCAAGTTACTTGGGGTTATTGAAATCCATAAATATATTGAATAAATTCTTGTCAGAAACAAAAATTTTCTTCAAAAGTATTGGATAAGGATGGGGTTGAAAAACTACGAGGATTGTGGTGTACAAACATTTTAATGAATAATAATCCTGTTTTATAACACCATTAATTAATTATATTTGACCTAAAATAACAAATGACCCTAATTTGTATGTACAAAACAATCAATTATTTTTCTTCTGGTTTCGATAGCAGATTGTTTCACATAAATAAAACTTATCAGTCCTTATCTTTGTTTTGCGTACAAACTGCATTATATACCTACCTTTGTATGTGTCATTGACTGTATGTAATGGAGAGCCTTATGTACTTGTAAAAGTGATGTATTTAATGTTGTGTGGATGTCATTGCCATATATTAGTCATTTATTGTTTACTTTACATGGCAGGCCAATGTTATAGTTCCATGCTTAAGTATGCATTAGTATCAATTACAAATGTTGATTATAATTTCATTGAATTTTTTTAAATTTAGAATATTTTGAATTTGGGTAGATTTAGGAGTAGAAACTGGATGAAATATTCTTTTGTTTGTGAAATCTGAAGCATATCTACATGGGTTTATTAATAAAATTGTATTGTAACAATTTCGAATACCTAATTAAACAACTTTTACCAAGTTGGTTAATTAGGTATATTAGACCTACTTTCTCCTATCAGTCTTAGTACTTATTAAAAACCATCTAGATTTCTCCATTCACCTGACAAAAAATTATGTTTGAGGAGTATTTATTATCCAGCAGTAGTGCCCCTATGTAAACAAGGTTAGGTTTTTATATAGCTGTTAGGTAAAAATATAACTAAATATAATATTAAAATTCTTACTTTTTGCAAAGAACCATGAAACTATAAAAAATAATACTAAGTAGATATTTTACTACAAGCTGTAAGGCCTTGATAACGTTTTATTCTCGATGCACCTGGACTATGCCTTCCAAGGGCTTAGGATGATTTCATGTAATTACTCACTCATAAGCATGACTATACTAAACTAATGTAATTACCTAAGGAAGCATTCATGTTTCCACTATGAATTCTACTTACAATATTGTTTTATTATCTACAACACCTACTGTTTTATAAACTATTTACTGAAAAGCAATGGATTTAGGATTGATTGTGAAATGAGAAATCATAGAAAGTGCAAGCTATTGTAATGCATAATTAATTATCTGTCTAAACAAAAGATCAAGACAACTCAGAGATTATTCTAGAATGGAAAATATAGGATAGTCCTACCTTAAGTTGAGTCATCTACAAATGTTTAATATTTATTTATTTATTATAATAATCTCTCTTACAACTAGCATTGTGCATTGTATATCATATATAATTGTACTTACAATTTGTAGAAAGTTGCATGACGTATTTAATAGAGAATTCACACCACAATAATTATCTTATAAGTATGTCCTTGTTAGGAACAATATTTCAACATTTATTTTATATACATTCAAACGGTTATAGACAATATTTAACACAACTAATCATTAACGCTAGTGACTAACTTACTAACTATACATATGTATTATAAAACAAAATCGATTTTCGCGTTTGTCTGTATGTCCGCGTTGTTCTTCTAAACCACGTAACAGATTTTGACGAGGTCTTCACCATCGTTTAGAGAATTTATTCCGGAAGGTTTATGTGTATCATAAGTTTATATTAAAGTTACATTTACCTAAGAAATCTCGATGCTTTGTCAAGTCGTAAAAACCGTGCGAAGCAGGAGCGGGTCGCTAGATAAATACAAAAATAAAAGGACATTTAGGCGTCGAAATAATCATCCGCATCGCTGTTATCCAGAAACATGCCAAAAAGGCTGGCAACATTGCCACGTTGAATGGCAATGGCAAATATTTATTATAATCAAAACATACCATATTGTGCAGGGCCATTCGCTAAGATGTATAATATGATAGTTGTTGTTGAAAAGTAAAGTGGCAGTTATGTAAATAACTTCACTGCAAATATATGAGTTTGGTGAATTCATTGTGTGTTTTTTAATTAATTTCAGATAACATGGCAATGCGCGGGGAGAAATTAGAGTTACTAGTGAATAAGGCTGACAATTTAGCGACAGGCGTAAGTATTTAAATGATTATCAGTATTTGTCACCATTTCGCAAGTAGTCTTAAAAACTAGTAAAGAAGTTTTAAAAATTCCATACCGGGGGCCATATATATGAAAATCGATTCTTAAGGAGTAAACTTCAAAAAGTCTTACATAATCTTTTCTTTCTTTAATAAATATATAATGCATGCAATGCAAGGTTAATGTTAATTCCCTACCTTGAATTAGATACTAAGCATAATTATTATAAAAAGTATCTCATCACAAGGTAAAACCAACTCGCATATGCATGTTTTATTGGAATTTTCCTCATATCTATTTTTTTATACAATCAATAACCTTACAATTTCAGTCCGTAACATACCGCCACGCATCGAGAGCGGTGCAGCGTTCCCTTTTCTGGAAGAACGTGAAGATGTACGTCATATTGGGCGGAGTTGCTGCGCTCGCGGTCTACCTCATCGGAGCGATGGCATGTGGCGGTCTGAACTGGGGCAAATGCGTCGGATAAACATGTACACACAGTTATATTATTACAGCAGATATCAAATATCATAACCATGATTAATGCAGTCGTACTACCAATTTATAAGACACGTATTTTTTTAACTGCGATAGTTTTATATGCGTTGTAATTGTTATGCAATAATCAATGGCCATACTTATGGCATGACACGTGAAGTCACACACTAGGCACTTGGTAGCGAAGGGCTTCTTCCGTACTATGGCAGACCCGATACATGATACTTGTTTCGCAACTTATGCCAGGTATCGGGACATTTTCGGTATTCTGATATGACTTTCTTTTATATAGTGGGGAAAATTAACGTAACATAATAGTTTTCCGTAATGCAAACATTGCTAGATTAAGAAAGTCGTATGGATACTAAACTCATCACTATCTTCGGTCCTTACTACCCCGGTATTGATGTACATCTTAGACCCCGAAATTAGACATGTAGAATTCGTTCGGCGCGAGAGTTTTGTTTCATACATTCTTGTTCTATGGCATGAGCTTGTTGTTTTCCTTCGTCGCCTGGCCATTAAAAACAAGTTATCGCGCGACATCGCTCGTCCGATCTGCATTCTTGATCTAGGCAATTTTTTTATTGTAAATTATAGTATTTTAATTCCAAGTTTTTATTTGCGTAGAATCGAAGATGTCGTTATTCTCTTCAAGATTGAATAGAACGTAACATAATCGTAATAGTTTTCGCTTTTTCCATTCGATATGTGACTTCACTTTGTTTAATTCACTGTTCACAAAATTATCAAGTCAAGAACTTAGAATCGGATATCAATAGATGTGTAAAGTAATCAGAAATTAGTGAAAACAATGACTTCAATGTAGGCAAGCCCACGGGACCGCCTTGTGTACCGAACCGTTAGTAAAATATAGGATGACTGGTAATTACTGACCGATACTTAAACACGTGACTTTACTCATCATTATGAACAACTTTTACTATGGGACCAAAGCTGAAACCGCGATTTTTTTTCGCGGTTTCAGCTTTGGCCCCATAGTAAAAGTTTTTCATAATGATGAGTAAAGTCACGTGTTTAAGTATCGGTCAGTAATTACCACTTTACCAGTCACCCTATATATTGTAAAGCACATTAAAAACGAGCCTTTTAAGTTAAAAAAATATAGAGGATGAATGAATAGTAATAATATTAATGAATTTTCTCTGGGTTTGATAAAAACTAAAAATAGACAAGTCTGTCTGCACAGTTAAAACTTTTTTAGTCTTATAAGTCTTGTTGTATTTTTTTTATAATATGTAACGCGAACTTCCATCTGTAAATTATATGTCAGAACATATCAGTTTCGTTTTTTATGCGAAATACAAAATTGATGTATAATTTTTTGCAAGAAAGCTTGGCAGTCACATTTAAAAGTGGCTGTTGCGAAGTTAGGTTAAATTTTATGTAAATATAAAGGTTTGGCTTCGGTATTTATAAAAAAAAAAACTAAAAGCAAAGTATTCTACAAAATAATTTTAAAAAATACGTTCCGGACTTGATCTCGTATTTCATTTAACGAACTTATCATTATATTTCTTGATTATGCAAATATCTGTAATGCCTACTTTAAAGCCATACCTACCGCTTGATCCGACATCTGTTTAAATATAATTTTATTCATTTATTCAACAAATGATTGTAGTATCACTATTTAGAATTTTGTTCTGTAGCTATTGATACATATTTTTTTGTTGCTAGCCGGTCACAACTCTATTTTTTTTTAGTGCGCGAGAAAACAATGGCACATCGAATTTTATACCCGAATCGTTTTAGCGTGGCAATAACGGCCATTGATCCCACCTACGTTTTCTAGCATTCTTTATTTCAAGAACTGAAATAAAGTCCGATAACGTACTGAATCAATATGTATCGTGATCTTCAATATGTTCCAATAACGAAAAACCATACATAGTTTATTGTTTGGGTGCCTACGGAGAGATACTAGGGAAAGGGTAATGGCCGCTAATGCCACGCTAAAGCGACTCGGGTATGGTAAAAGATGGCTTTGTAGAGTGCTGTCTCTGTTACTCATGTCTGTGTGGCAGTCTCTTTTTAATGGACGGTCAATGTGTTGTAATATTAACACCCCGGTAGTCTATGATATTACTTAGATGTCATGCATTAAATAATACGGTATGCGAATTCGTGAGGTCAACTGGTCAAGTGTTTTGAATTAGTTCAAGCCAAGGTGAACGAATTTTGATTTTTAAATAACTATTTGGATTCGATTTCATTGTATCCGATAACGGGTCGTAGAGTTTTTATCTCGATATATTAGTGTAATTATGCTTATCATATTGGGATAAAAAAGTGACAAGTTAATAAAAAAACATTTAATAAAATATAGACAAGATATCTTTCAGTGTGTTGTGTTCATATTTGCACCACAGGGGAAACAGTTTATTAAATGTTTTGACACTGTTATGTGGATGCAGCCCAGAGTGGATATTATTTTAGTATCAATTAATGTTAATGGTGTAATCATTGAAGCCCACACGTTGTCTGTGGTTTGTTGAATATGAAGCCGGGTTCTACTAGACTAAAACTAGTCGGGCATTCCCAGGACATACTTGTCATATTTCTATAAAAGTCCCACTGTGAAAACGTAGGTGCAGTGAGATGTCATTTCATTTGATGCTAGAGCTAACGCCACCATTGTCCGGCGGAAAATCGTGGAACTACATTTTTTTAAATGCCTTTTATGCAATGGCATAGACACTCGCGCTCACTTCACCGATGTGAAACCATTCACAATAATTAACATAAAAGTGTCTCATGGAAATTATAATATAATTTTTAAAACCGAAATTTAATTAAAATGATTAATTTGACGAAGACTGGGGCTAGCCCTGTCTTAATGTTTATTGTATTCGTCGAATTCTATATTATTAATTCATTCACATGATAGGATAAGATCATACCAAAATATTGAAAAAAAAAACACCATTATGCAATATAAAAATTGTAATATGTAGGTCCCTTTATGTCGTTGAATTTTGGTAATTAATAAACATTGTTAGTATTGTAATAGGTTATTGTATTATTACTATGAAATGCCACATTTATGTGATATTTGCGAAGAGTTGGCAAGGGGTTCCAAGTTATTTTAAAGTACAGCACTTAAAATGTTATATTAATTTACGTAATTGTCGAGTCAATTTAATACAATTGCCAGTATTGCCACTAAACACTTCTAAGATAATTTGGAATTTCAAACAGTCCAAACATATAAGAGAAAATGAAATTTATTTCCAATAAATAAATACAATATATAATGAATGACAGAAAAACTATTGTAATTTGCAAACTATATCGAACAAGGCATCACATGCGTTTAACTTAAATTATAAGTAGAAAAACTAAATAATAAGCATGTATCTCAACTGCGTAGCCTTACGTTCCATATACTACACCAAACATGTAAACAATTGTTTTAATAAAGACTAAAAAGTATTGTGATATTGAGTGTATAATTGAATTATGTAAGTATAATCACTTGTTTGATATGTATAGAAAGTATGTTATAAACTTGTATAGGTTACTATAATTGTTTCATTTTCAATGAGCCCTGCAGTTCGCATGTCGGACGGCGCTAATCCCATCTAGTTCCTGTTTCGATAATTTAGTGAATGGCACCGTTTCCCGAATATCGGGTGTCGGGTGCCTGTATGGCTGTGTCAGATTGATCCCGCGCCGTGAGCCCGCGAGGGTGCATCCCCCGCCCTGCCCGCGCCGCTGCGCTCGCTGCGAGCGGCAATCGCGCGCCAACCTCTGCCGCGGGAGGGCGCCGCCGACGCCCGTCGCGTTCCTTTACCACGCACGTGCTTACCCTACTACAACGTTATCGTGTATCGGTGTGAGTGACTGCCCGTTGAATTATTCCGTGTCAATACGCCTCCGCCTCCGCCGTGCGATGCGTGTCTAGCATACGTATCGCACGATTGGCTGTCGTGTGTATATGAATATGTTTGTTCTTGAGCATTATTGTTGTTCCCGAGGGATCGGCGGCGATTGATATCGCTCACGGATGTGGTATTAATATTAATTTTAAACGTGCCTTATCGTTATCATAGAATGCTCTAAGAACGGACCCACTGTTCGGTTTAAGATTCTTGTTAGAATCTATTATACCTTAAAAGCTTTTTAAAATAAATTGTTATTGTTATCGTCAATATGGTCAGTAGTGCGTGTAACAGGCTTTAAGAGGGGTCCAAGGATAATTGATATTAATATTTATAATCCGGTCTCAAGAACTTATTTGTAACGAGCGCTGTAATTTATTGTACCACTGACCAAAATAAGAGTCAAGTTATATTACCAGAGATACATATTCATAACTTACCCGCCAAACAAAGCCTCGAGATTTGATTGATAGCACTTTCGGCAGTTTCGGCGGTCGTTTATGTTATTGAAAAGAAGCCGAATGCGAATAGGACTCACCGCTGAGTAGTGACGCACACAGATGTGTTAAACGGCATGTGTCGGTGTGCGTCGGTTATTAGTGGCACAGGAAGCGGTGTCGATTTTAGGGAAGGTTACACTAGGAACGGTTCACAGGTCATTGTTCTTTTTACGTCGAACCGGCCTTTTTTGTAGCGCGACAAGATAAATTGCTATTGTTTGTGTGCGAGCCTTTTTTGTTGCGTTGAAGACATTTGGGGCATTTTTTTTAAGGTTGAATGGATCGGTTTTAATTATTTGTTTCTTATATTACCTACATTCTATAGCAATAACAGTAATGCCCACGAATAAATTCTTAAACCAATTTCAAGTTCAACGAACGAAAATGGGTTAACCGCGCTTTCGAAATGTCGCACAAAGTGAAAAGACGGTTCTGACTGGCTCTAACTATTCAAGTGAAGCATGAGGGAAGAATAGTGTTACAAAAATGGATGACAGTTCACCGGACCTGTCGCTTAAATTGCGACGGGGGTCGAGTGACTCCCGGGAGTCGTTTTACATGGATTTCGCGCAAGGTATCGACTCGGACATCGAAGAGGTGACGACGATTGAGCGCGTGATCCCTGAACACCCGGGTGGGAGACATGAGGGCGATGCCGACACGTTGGCGACGCCGTCTGGTCTCGAAGAAAACAAGGAGTTGTTGGGGCAATGGTACGTTTGTATTTTGTTTTGATATATTAGACATTTTATGTCGGTTTCTGGTAGTGTACCTATTCAATTTCAACTATTGATTAGAAACTTACCTATCTAATCCAATTTATTTATTCATCAAACTGCATAGGTACTCAGGTATATAAGATCAGTTTGGACGGTGACCCCCAAAGTGGGCGTTCACCTGTATCTTGGGTGTCAAGCTTTAAGAAATTAATAGAATAGAATTTGCGTACCCCTACATCTGCCAATTTTTGTCGTCTGATGGTGGCAGATGCGGAAGGCAGAGGATCGAAAATTGTGTTGCAACTTGGAAGATGTTTTTATTAGAAACAGCCTAATTTCATAATATGATGCTCGATTGGACGATTGGTCTTAGCACCTACCTATGTCTACGTGGGTTCTTGCACTAACGATACGATACTCTCTAATACGTTCTCCAGTTGGAACTTGAAAGCTTTAGTTCAACGCTAGGACACTACTAAAGAACAGAAAGTGTCCACGTTAATTAACACCTCACCTGCATTTTGTTTACACAATTAACACGACCAGCGATGTGGAGAATGCTGCATAAACGGCATTGACTTAATGCTAATTAATCGGGTAGTGTTTAAGACGGGATTAGACATGAACAAAAGTAATAGGGATATACCTAGGTACCTTGGTATCTACTCGTAAAACTGGTGTGGTCAAAACGACACCTATTGCCTAGATATTATTACTTTTTGTTAATGACATAGGCAGGTCAATTGCTATGAAGACCACATTTCGATGTGTGCAGATAAGGCTGAGACAGTATTAAAAGTAATATTAACAATAGTTAACACTACTTTTAATAAGACTGAGACAGTATAAAGTAGGTAGTATTTATTAACTATTGTCAACACTACTTTTAATACTGTCTCAGTCATAGGCCGCGCGCACTTTGGATGCGTTTTCGTACGAATTTCACTCGTGCGTACGCGAACGTACGACCATGGCCGTACGAATTGAGTGCGCAAACTGGATACGTATGTCTCCGTCAAATAGGTAGGTGTTCCGGGTGATATCGCATTGAACAAACGAAAAATCCCAACAAGTTCAGATTGTTTGCGGATGTCGGAAGTACGACTAAGTCGCACCCGGTCTGTGCGCTTCTTTTGTACTTGGGTCGGGATCGTTCGTGCGTGTTCGTACGTATACGCACGAGGGAAATTCGTACGAAAACGCATCTAAAGTGCGCGCGGCCGTAAAAGGTCCGTAAAATGCTTACATTGAGTTAGGCGCAATTTTATATTCTAACTTATTTTTGTAGGTAGATCTGTGTTGTAACTACATATTTCGGTAAACCAGCACCCTAATTGTGTAACACACTATCAATCACAATCTGAATGACTTTGAAGGATTGCTAATCCATTGCTTCATTTGTTCGAAAAATTTGTCTGCTCAACAATGTAAATAACACAATCAATGTTGTGTAGGTAACTGTTAATTGCTTAACACGCTTACAACTAGCAATGGCTTTGCCATTGGAACTTGTAAGCGTGTTAAGTACCCCAAAGCTGTACCTACCCGCTTTAATTTCAGAAAATCACAACCTTAATTCGTACAATTTTGTGAATTGTCCCAAATCAGCAAAATAACAGGGCTATAATCGGTTTTGTTCTACGTTTTGTTAGACACATTTGCATAATCATGAGTGAAACCTTAACGCCCCGTCGACACAGATGTAAGGTTTACAGCAAGAAAATCATCACTACATAATTATATTGTTATAAAACAAAAGTCCCCCCGCCGCGTCTGTTTGTCTGGCTAAACGCGATAAAATCAAAAACTTCCGAACGGATTTTCATACGGTTTTCACCAATGGACGGATTGATTCATGAGGAAGGTTTAGGTGTACCTATTATTTATTAAGGTTTTGTGTAAATTGGCTGAAATATGACGGTGATTGTTGAATAGATATGTCGGAAAAAATGCATGCCGACTGGGAGCCTTACCCCAGTCGGCATGATTCCGAAGCGAATTTTCTATTTCTCCTATCGATTTAGGATTTGTATACTTAGACGTTGAGAGAATGGAAGGTCATTCTTATAGGTAGGTAAATACTGAACATGTACCAGGATTTAGGAATGACCTCCTTTTAAAAATAGTTAGGATCTACTAGCCGATATTTCTTGATGGGACAAATCGAACATTAGCTGAAACTATGGAAACGATTTAGAGAAAGCATAACAGTTTATGGCTAGGCACGAATAAATTGGTAAAGTAACAAACAGTCTATAAAAACAATCTACTTCGTCTAGCCTAAAAGGTGGAACTATAGAACTCACCTGTATTAATAGTAGATATTCGGTATTATAAAGTATAAACTTGTCTAACGAAATGGCTACATAGACTTACCTACAAATTATACACGCCGATATCAACAAACAAAGCAGTGCACTAGGAAATCCGAGACGGTTTGTCTTTGGACAGACAGGTCAGACGTCTAGCCCGGAATGTCGTCTGGTTAAGTCTGGCTCATAATAATTATGAGACTCACTTAATCTACGGAACGGGACCACTTATCTTAAGTTGAGCTAAATGCTTCACTGTCTATTAAGTTTTCAGGCTTGAATTATGACGGTAATTAGAAGGAGAACTTACTAGAACTGTAAAATTGTTAATCCTGCTTAATCTTGAGGTAGAATCTAGTGCAAAAATATAAACGAAAGGACCGAAATATGTTCCCAAAATACTTAGGTATAACTCTATTTTAGAAACATCAATTTATCAGCTGAAACTTATACTACCCACATAGTTATAAAATAAAATAACTATCGAAACATTATTTATTTTATTTATTTATTTAACAGTTTATGTACACACTTAAAAATAGACAAGAAGAAAGGAACAGAAAAATACGTACAAAGGTGATGCTTATTTCTAAAGAAATCTCTTCCAGCATACCTATATCTTAAATATTACATATATATATCTTATATGTAATATTATATCTTCTATAACTTTAATATAATATAGAGAAAAGATTTGACTGTTGTATGTTTGTTTGTTACGCTTTCACGCGAAAACGGCTTAACGGATTTAGTTGTTGAAATGTGGCACATTGGATAGACCATGATGGGTTAGGACATAGAATAATTTTAATATCAATTTACAAATGTCAATAATAAGTTTTTAAGAGGATTTGGATAGCGATACAATCACATCATTTCGTGATCAATTCCGTTGGTTGAGTTTTATAACCATGTTTGATTTGTGTTCGCTACATTTCGTTTCTATTCATTTTTAACTAGCCTGACACCAGCTACACCGGGGGAGCATCAATGATAGCCTATTTATTCAAATTGCTCTGAGGGTTACCGTTGTACCTATACGAGTTCTATAGGAGCATATGTACGGAAAATTGCGAATTCTTACTTATTTCTATTTGACTACATTGTGTAGCCTTTCTGTTAGCAATTTCCACATTTTACTTTGCCGTAAGAAATCTCTTTCATACCCTCGGAGGTAGGTATATCGCTTGCTCAGAACTTTTCTTCAGTACGTGGTAGGTAGTATAAAAAACATATCTGTTTAATAAAACATTTGAACACTGGCTAACTGCACGATAAATAAGCGATCAATGCACATCGTGCATGACAGAATTTAATTTAACAGAATGGCGAAATTTTAATAACGAGTTAATAATTGACATTAAGTATGCTCTTTGTAACAGCACTGAGCCAAATTAATGACTATTATTTGCATTGAATTTCAGTTTATTTTGGAAGCAGACTGTATGGAAATTCATGTTTAATGTTGGATTTACCTATACGAGAAGGTACATATTCCTACGCTAGAAAAGATAATCAAGATGGTGTTATTGGTAGCTAATTGAAGAACTTTTTCGTTATAAGAGGATAGTAAGATTAAAACATACTCAGCCTAAATATTTTTTAAGCAATGCTTCTCAATTAAAATGTAAGGGAAAACTCCTACCTACAAGTAAATACAATCGCCGAAACGGGCCGGGATTTCGCGGGTCAAACACGTTACGGGCACAGCGTAGTAAAGTACAAAGAAATGAAGCGGAACATGAAATGTGTGTCAACGGGACCCGTCAGACGGGTTGCTATGGGCTTTCTCTCGAACACCCCGGGGTCAGATAACAGACCACATGTCGTGCGGTTGCGCACCCGGCCTGACTAATGTCTGTCAAGCAACGCGTTCTAACTTCTAAGAAGCTGGGAAGTAGTTGCTCAACTATGTGGCTAGTTAGAAATAGGATTGTTTCGATTACGTTGTGGCTTTTATATTGTTCAATTAGTCACGGTTGTAAAATGAGATGACTGACTTGACTTCTTGAGGTTTGGATATTTTAGGTGCTATGTCGGGGTTTTGAATTCGGCTAGGACCAACTAACTTAGACCAATTAAAAAATAGGTGCTTAAAACGGTTTTGTTAGTTCGTCGGAAATTATCGATTCTCTTTATCCTTTTTTTAAGAGCTGCCAACCCGTCATTCTTTTCATACAAACGTTCGGACGTGATTATGGAGTTGTCACATCTTTCTATGAAATTTTTAAACTAATTTGTACCTTGTTCACTATATCTAGGTTCCTATGAAAGCAAAAAATTCAAAAAATTGGGAATCAAATTCAGTATAAGCCTCCAAAAATCTGCTTTTTTGCACAATGTTTGCCCGAACTTGGGCCGGTCATAATATACTCATAATTGGTAAAAATATTGAATACATCTGCATACAAACCTCGCATTAATGGAAATTCTAAATATCAATTTTTTTTTCACAAATTTGTAAGGTTCACTCAAAAACACGTATTTCCTGATACAACTTTTTACAAACTATATTTCTTACAATGTTATCGCGTTCTCGCTTGTTTGTTAGCAGTTCTCACTTGCGCTCGATGAAACAACAACCTTTTCGACCATGCTGGCGTTGACGATAGACGGACCGGGAAGGGCCCTCTTAAGCATGTCCAATGTAGGTTATTAACAGTGGCCGTCTGAAGGATACGTTCCTTCCCTCAGACCAAATAAAAAACCAAGACAGAGTGCTGCGAACGATACAGTGAAGCATGCCAAAGCTTCACCGCCGCTCTGTGCATACACGCTCACATGCACACATTTACAACCTTTTACAATGACACTACAATCAAACAACACCACACAAAGTACACACATGTTTACGGAACCGGCTTCACTTCAATGTTGACAGCGCTCTGTCTTGGTTTTTATGTGGTCTGAGTTCCTTCTTACTTAAAGAAACAAATTCTCAGTATATTTACGCGATGTCGAAAAGCAAGTAAGAGATCCGCATCAACACAAACCTTTTCTGGCTTCAAAATGCGATAGAAAACATGAAGAAATTCTTTCATATATCCTTCATAAAATGTAACGGCAGAAGGTGGCCCCACCACCAACTTTGGCATCAAATTACCGACATAACGGGAATATATTACCTGTATGAATGTAATGTGTAGGTGAGTGTTTGGGTCAAGAAGTAACAGGCATTTTGCCCTTAACATCCTAAGAAGAATCCTTTGTCAGATAAAGCATGCTTGTAATAATATATCTCAGTTATTCTCAGTAATTTTTAAAAACGTCAACAAAGCAATTCTTACTTTTCCAATTTGTCACGGAAATAAAAAAAACGTCTATATTAGTTCTTTCAACTAACGTTAAAATTTTACAAGCTTTTGTCCCGTAGCTATTCTCCGTACCGACGGCGACGCCCGGCGGCTTCCCCCACAGAATCACTCCGACTCTCGCCTCCGCAGCTACAATACTTTTAACACTTCTATTCCCACTTTCTGTAGGTACGGAACAGTAATAAAGATACAATTCTCCAAAATAGACCACCATCGTCGGAATTAAAAAGCGTGAATGTCGTCCCTTTAATGACTTTTTTACCGTCACTCGAACTGAATAATTTCGTCGTTTCGTTCCAATCATTCGTGAAGGGTTTTATTAGGGAGTCATTTCATTTTATTTTGGTAATAACTGCCAATTTGCAGTGTTTCTCCTCTTTATACGGAAAAGGGACGAATTTAATCTGTTTTTTTCTGTTCTGTGAATTTAATGAACAATACTGTATACTGTAAGAAATATCGTCTGTTTGTTTTCCGATTTCGTTCTAGCTAGACTAAGTTCAAAGTTCCTTTGTGTACCTGTACCTCCGTTAGTGCCTTCAGACACTCATAAATATGTGTATGATAGGGACCTGCTTCCTTTACACGTACTGTGAGAATCTTCGAATGTTCGTTCACGAAACATGAGGCTTTAGTGTTTTCCTTTGACTGCTTTTCGTGTTCGGCGATGCCGAAAAACGTTCGCAATAACTTATGAATAGATTTTGCGAAGTTCTGAACGAAAGTCGCGACAATAGTCGATGGAAAAGTTTTAAATATAAAACCTATTCAGGCTTTTGCCTGACCTCGGGAGGATACGTTTAAGGGCTTCAACATTATTTGTAAGTAAGGAAAGTTTTAGCAATTCTTGTCCTCCCATAGACTAGACTCATAGTTCCTTACTTTTTTTCAAACGAATGCATTGTAAAAATATTGATCAATCAAGTCTTTCATCAGGGGTTGATTTAAACACGAATCACGTGCTATAAATCATGTCTATAACGCCGAAGGCACGTTCAAGGGAACATATCTGTTTGCTAGTATGACAACGCACAAATTGTTGTTAATGCGCTCTATATTTCAAAATACACGTGTCTAAGCCAGTACGCCTACACTTCGATGTAAGGCTCTGTGAGATTTGTTCGTAAATCTCTTGATATTCAAGTGCAAATTGATATTATATGACGTATAAACGAGTGCAGGTTTTCGTTGAGCGTATCGTAAGTATGGCTCCTAAGGTCTCGAGAAGAGAAAGGATATTCAATATCAAGAAAGTTGGTCTTAATACAAAAATAATGTCATTATTTATGTCGTATTTGTGTTGTTTGTTTATTATTTATTTATATAAAGACTTATGGATCTTGCTTGTATCTAAATTATAGGAAAGCACAGCACTATTAATAAGCGAACGTATACATTGCAAAAAAAGCAAATAGGAGTCCGTATAAATAATTTTAAAATGTCATGCAAAATAGGGTTTATAAATATCTAATATTAATAATGAAACAATGATAATTTTTTGATAGCTTATATTGAGTTTATGTTGTATGTGCAGTATTATGTCGATTGCCAATCCATTCATAAAGCTGCTCTATCAACTTTTTTTGTTGTAAAGTATATGTTACCAAAAAAATAATAGCTAAACACCAACCACAACAACACACGTCAAATAAATTCTACAATAAGTCACACTGGCAACACAGTAGCTGTCATACACTCGGTCATTCCGAGTTTACTAGCCAACACTCTGCTTAACCACAACAAGCCAAACAGTTGCCAGTTACCCCGTCACTCGTCTTATCCCTGCAACGTGATAATACTCATTGGCTTGACGTGAACTTTCATTGCTGCTTCGCGGCCCATTGAAACTGTGTCATAGCTCCTGTATAAAACCAATATTTGTGCTGTACATTGAAAGATTACTTTCAGCTTTCATAAAACGTTTTTGTACAAAAGAAGCAATGGGTGGTGAAATGTGGCCAACAAAGGCTTTTAGCTACAGAAGTCCAAACGATTATTCCGTCTTTTACAAACTTGTTAGTGACGGTTCGTTACTGTTTGTGGTGTACCGTCTACTAATAGTAGCATTGTCCTTAGTTCGCTAGTCTCTATTTGCGGCTTTGCCCGCATGAAAGTTGTGTTTCCAACTGCCAGTTTATAGTTTATGGTAATTAGTTGACTTACATGCAAATGGTCTGTGGAAACGCCGAGTCTATAAAAATGAAGTTTGTAATTAATTGCTGAATAGGGATGATGCCTGGGTAAAAAATATGAAATTCTAATTAGTCCGTCAGTCAGATATTAAAAAAAATATTATACACGTATTTTTTTGCTTTATCATATTAATAAAAAAATACTTATACCTACGCATTTTAAGTTTTTAAGTGAGGGAGTGGGGGTCGCTACGTCACTAGTATGTATAAAATCTACATACTCGTGACGTCATGGCACATTTTACCTCAATGTACCGCCGTAATCATTAGATTACGTAAAAAAATAAGAAAAAAGGTGTCCAATATTTTTTTATAATATCAAAGACGGACTAAAAAAAAAATTTTAGTCATCATCCCTATTGTCGGATTTAACGTTCGATCTTTGTAACTTGAAAAGGTGAGTTATCATGACAAAGTTCTATTTCAGAACAAAGTTCCTCCCGATATCCCGAAAGTCTATTAACTTTAGTTGGATAGAACCAGATGTTGGATTTCCATTTAAAGCTTGGTACATAACGCAGGGATTCTGATGACTTATCGGATTCCGAGAATATCTGATGTGAAGTTTTCTATTTATGACAAATTGACATGTGGCTCTGAACCGGAAAGATTTTTCTGTAGGTAGAATAAATATATGCATGGATTTTTCGATGATATAGACAGAAAACAGATGAGTTCAAGTCTATGCATAAGGTGGTTTTGAGGGGTCTCCCTTGTTTCATCGAAAAGTAATTGCCAAATTATCACTTCCCAAATAATTTTCCGCATTATTTCATTTGCCAAATTATTACTTAGTGAAAAATCTCTTCAATAATAATTGTAACGCAAACCTAATGTTTTGTAAGTGAACGTTTAAACAATAACTTGTTTACCAACTAGAACTTTTACCAATTTTTATGTAGTCAAATATTTCAGTTGGAATAACTCATTTTACGCAAAATAAAGACGTTTTATTACAAGGGTGGTTTTTCCACTTGGGACAAATTCTAAACAGGTAATAATAATATTAATATTGACAGCCAATGGTCTAATAGCCAAGAGCCTCGACCAACACCTGAGGAGGCTATCGTTGGGCAGCTGGATCAAGGGCTTGATTCAGAAAGCGGTACTTCTGGACACGGCTCGCATTGTTAGGAGGTTCCTCTCTCTGGAGCCCTGACCGCCGGTAGCTTGGACCCTGTTCCCGATACCGGTGGGCTACTATTTTTTATATTTTTAAATGTTTTAATTTTTTATATTCTAATATTTAAAAATATAATTTATAAGTATTTAAAATGTAATAAAGGAAATAATAATATTAATATTAACTATTCTGGTAGTATTTTTTTTTTAGTTGCATTTTTTTAAATAATTAATCTCGTCTAACTAGTTCAGTTTCGGGTAGCCTGTTTTTTTCAATATTTTTTTTCCTATATAATCTAGTCGTTTCTGGTCACAGTTTTAACCTAACCTAACCATTTTTAACTAGTTCCATAACTAACTGACCAAACGTTTATTGTCTAAAGATTGTTTGCTGTAACAAATCATTTGATTAAAGACCAAATGGCTAAATCACATTATCCTTGATAATATTCTGCCAAGTAAAAATTTGACCAAATGAAAATGTGCGTACTAAAATCATTCCAAACATTGCATTGGTATAAAAAAAGTTTGCTAAAATTTGTTTGGGTAGTGAAATTTGGGCAAAATCTTTTCGGTAAAAACGGCAGGATCCGAGATGATTATTTTGATGATTGATATGAGAGATTTTGATATAATAATAATAATAATAAAAGTTTATTCATGTAAAAAGGTAAAACACTAAATACAAATTTGCTTAAATCTACGAAAAATTCTATTATGTTATGTGCCTGAACTAGGTCATCCTGTATTTCAGGCGAGGCAAGAGAGAGTGAGTGTAATTAAAATTATTTCAACCACATCTCCTCTATGTGGTTGAAATAATTTTAATTACCTAACTGATTTTCGAATTCAGTCGTACTATTAACGGTTATAGTAGGTATGACAGTCACGTAACATACGTACGTAGTCACGTGGTGAGTAAGTAGGTACGTGTGACTTATTATATATTCCAACATCTAGAGCGCAAATGAGTTCAACATAACAACAGATATCTCTTTACGCACTGTTCTACATATAGACAGAGTAAGTAATTTACTGACATTGGAGTCAGGCTCTAACGTACTTTTTTTTTTTTCATTTTGTTAACCAGACACATAGCGCAGTGACATATGGACAGGCACTGAGCAATAGGCCTTTGTTATAGCTCGCGGTGGAAACATAAAGTACACAATTTTGTTTGTAAGCTTTCGTTCTACATAAGGCACAACAGCTTTAAAAAGTGCACGACGAAAAACAAGGACGGGTAGTTTTGGAAATGCAACGGACTTTGTTTGGATGGAACGGAATTTTTGTGGTAGACAAAGAATGGAAAAAAGATGTCGCAGAATTGTGACGATTTTAATACACTGGTCTAGAATAGGAAATACAAAAGACATGTGAATGTGGAAGCTTTGCGTCCCGAAACTTCACTGATTTTGTCTTTCAGTGCCACAATTTTAGCAAACAATGAATTAATCTTGCAATATCACTAATGGTAGGTACCTACTTACCTACAGCTATTCTCATACATAGGTATGCACGAAAAAAAGTACAAGATCTCCAACTCAAATATCAGTGATCTACAAAATAAGAAAACCCAAGATTTTTCACTTTATCTGTGAAATTAAATCCGCGTTTGAACATTTTTAAACAGGGTCAGCTTATTTCGGTCCAGAAACCTTAGGTTCATTTCGACAAGCTCTATATTCTCGTATGTCTACACGCAACCATAGTCAAAGGTTGTAGCTATCATCAAACAACGTTCAACATTCAAGTACTGACACATGTATCCGACAATAGGCAAAGCATTGTCAATATCCACGCGACAATCTATTGACGATGTGCAACTAACTTCATATCCGCTCGCTTTGTTAAGCAGAAAAGTGGAAATGCTGCATTTTATATTTTTTGGAAGATTTTCCGGTCTTTATGCGTACGATCCCCTTTAAGTTATTCGATGTTCAATAAGGTAAGACGAGCTCGCAAGATTTTTCATTCATTCAAAATATCGCGTCAACTCAAACAGCCCTGTGTTTGAGTTGACAGGGTGAGCTTATTTCAGACACAATTCTTTTTGTTTCTTCCACGACTTCAATTTTCTGTTCTTTCAGTTATATGTGATACCCTCATTTTCTTTTCTGCGGTACAACCTGACATCAAACAACATTCAACATTCAATTACCGACACATGTATCCGCCAATAGGAACAGCATTGTCAATATCCGCGCGACAAACACTTGAGCGTGCGACGTGCGACTAATTTCACGGCGGTCCGCGTCGATGAGTGCGCTTTAAATCACCTCGTTACGGCTGCCGCTGCCGTTTGATATGAGCTACATACTGGGATTAATTAGATGTGACACATCGTGCTAAGGGATTTAGGTACTCTAGAGTCTAGACACTGAAGCATTTTAGAATCAAAATGAAGCAATAATGTCAAAGGATTTTGTAAGTCTTGGAGCAAGTTTCGGGATAATTATGTATGTACTTAGAATTGTGCGCATTCTGAAGAATTGATTGGCTGACATAATAATCATCTTCAGTATTACTATAACTAATAACACGTTCACAATTTAGTTATAGCGTGTAGAGCCTTTAATTAACACTATCAGAGGCTTTTGTCCCTTATTATTTATGCAAATTATCAGTTTCAGTTCCAAAATAGACGTACATATCCTTACGCAACTATTCAAAATGAACTAATTACAGGAGCTATGGACATGGATGTATTTATAGCAGACACAATCAATCCAATTCAGCATCGTGCAATCCAGGCCTATATGCATGTAATTCGCACCGCGTCAGTTTTTTCACACCGATCCATTTCACCGTATCGCCGACTAAATTGGAAGGTGAAACCCGAGCTTTATAATCAGTCAGTAGGAGAACAGGTTAATTTACATGACGAGCTAATTCCGAATTGTGTACACGAATATAATTGTTGTAGTCAACTTTGGAACAACTACGGCGCAAAATTTCGTATTGTCGTGGAAGCTTGCAAATTGCTTCTGTATTTTCTTTGTTCGAATTTTCCCTGTTTACGCGACACGCTAGGAACTGGGGGTGAGTTGGGGTGTTAAGGGGGCTGGGAGGAAGGTTAGACGTTAAAAGAAAGAAGCTCGGGATTGCAGGTGTTTTATTGCGGTCCGGCGCTTGTTATGCGAAACCCTACAGGTTTTCCTTTTGCATTTTTTGCGATAAGTTTAGTTACGCATATTCGCTGTTCTGGTTCTTTGGCACATCTGTGATAGTTACGTATTCAGTTACATGGTAGGTTTTATAATTGGTTATAGAAAAATGAGCTTTTATCTTTTTCCATTATGCTTTTAATGAACTGTCGCTGGCTAGCTTCCAGAACTGACTTTCAGCTTGAAAATAATCGAATTTGTAGAGAAACTATATCAATTCTAACAATATTTCATTTTCCCAACCCTTTTTTTTTGAGGATGTTATATCATCAAATGACTTCTCCCGCTCTGGGCAGAGCGAGAGGGTGTGTCAGACTTTTACTGACTAAAACCCACCCGTGTTCCTTCCGTTGCCTGTGTGCCGGGGCCGCGATATCCCTTTCGGACAAACCCGGAACCCCAGCAGGCATTGGTCTTTCGATCCCGTCGGTTGGTGCTGACATTTCTTTGAGGCGCGCGTGGAACACAACGCTCCGTCGACACGGGCCTGGTCCTTATCGGACGGCGAGCTGCCCATTGCTCACCGTCCGCAAGCCCGCGCCTACGGTGGCCGCAAGTCGGCTCTCGACTCCCGACGCTCGGGGCGTCTCCTGCGGCGACTAGGGCCGCGAGGGCGTGCAGCTTGCATCTCCCTCGCGCGCTCCGCCTCCTCCTTCGCGAACATAACTGCTACGCAGAAGGAGGTGACGGCCTCCCATGCACTTTCGCTCCGAATCATGGCCTGAACCAGGGCCGGACGCGAGAGATCGCCGCCGCCGATCGCCTCCGTGAGGACACGGCGGTGCTCCGCCCAAGCCGGGCAGACCTCCACCGTATGCTCCACCGTGTCCTCCGGGCGATCCACACAGTGGTGACACCCGGGCGTTTCCTTCCGCCTTATGCGGAACAGGAACCTCCCGAAACAGCCGTGTCCGGTGAGGACCTGCGTCAGGCGGCAGGTGAGGACGCCGTGACAATCGCCACAATTGTGGCGTGCCCATTTTCCCAACCCTGCATTTGTAAGAAGGCGGCAATTACCGTGCCATTAAGAAATCGCAAACTTCCAACCGCCCTAATGTCCAAACCACAAACTCACCTTCATTAAAAACTGCTGAACCCAACAAAATTACGGCAGCATGAATATTTAGCAGTTATTTGCCTTCCGCACTTTGGACTGCTCAAATTGCACAAATAGTTGCCGCCGCCCGCGCCGATATTAGCATAAAATGAGCTTTTATTATGAGGATGCTAGCTTAGCAGACGGCCGCGGTAGACCGCCGCGCTGCCGCCCTGTAGCCTGCAAGGCTGCAAGGCTGCAACATGTTATTAATGTGTTTAATATTCTGAGGACAGGTTGACGATGTTTGCTTTTGATATATGTCTCGTGTGGTGTGGGAAAAGCAGGGTTGGTTTGGGGTTCTGACATTGGAAATGGTCTAGTTTCGGGGAACTAAATATCAGGACTAAAGCTCAGTATTAACCAGCTAACCCTGCTGAGGCAATGTTGCCTATTTATGGTCTATTTATTAGTAAGAAACAGAAACGATTCCCTCGAGTGACTTTAACGATTAGCGTGGGACGAAAGATCCGCTAAAGGCCTGCTTCTTTTATGTCCCAGGTCAACGGGAAAGGAAGTTATTTACGGCGTACAATACTTTAGGGCTTCATTTGATGACTTTCCGGTAAATATAAGGATAAACTTTGAGATTCTAATATAATTTAATCATACGAGTATTCTTAGCAAGTTATCAATAATATAAAAGAATAAAACCAAAACACAGACTTAAAAAAAACGCTGCGAATTTTTTCCGAAGACTATTCTATAAATTCCTTACGTCCCGTTAGTAGAGGTTCCAAAAAAACACGTTCGAGTCTGAGGGACTCGAACGTCTTTTTTCCACATTTTCCTGGTTCAGCAAAAAAGAAAATCCACTAAATGAATCTCAATCATTGCACGATACGTCGGAGCGACGGCGACGACGGTGAAGTTAACTTAGGGGAGGAAACTTGTACATAAACTATAAGTTTCTGGTCGTTCTTGGAATTTCTTACCTTTTCGTCGAAGAAAACTTGTTTTGAGAACGGTACAAAGTGTAAACATGGTTAGGATTAAAAAGTATGAAGAACATCAATCTGTTACTTTGTAGTTCTCCGCACAAGACCCTACTTGTAAGATGAATAATATACAAAATACAAAACAAGAAATTCGCGAAAATGTTCTAACTTTGCTAATAAAACCAACTTTAGCCAAAGTGGCGTAAACTAAGTTTGTTGCAGTACTGTGATCGCATCATATATCTCATTTGTTTCATTTAACACAGTGCCCAAATAGCCGAAAGTTCTCAAATGTGCGGTCCTATGGTTGTCTAGGGAAGCGTTGAATATTATTCTGGAACATAATGGTCATAAAATAATATAAGTACAGAAGGACCATTGTATGAATCGACTTTTGTTTTAGCCCCTTTTGGTCCTGTCCCCTTCATCTTCATTTCCAGTTCTACGTCTTACAATCTACCGCTCTGTATGTCGTCTTCCAAATTACCATGCTGCTCGGTCTAACGCCGACTGTAGATCTTACTGGTTTGCAATTAAAATGCGGTCCTGTCGTCTAACAACAAGGCAGTGATAATCCGATTGTATGCTTTAACTGGTCGGTAAACCTGCTATCTAATTGCGTAACACATTTTCGGTAGATCATTAAGATTAATCTGTTTCATTTGACAGTTCAACAACATTCATTGCGTTATTAACGTTGTAGAGCAGAAAAAAAAAACGAACTTATGAACCAATGGATTAGCAAAATGATTCAGATTGTGATTGATCGTGTATTACGCAATTACGGTGCTGGTTTAAAATCTAAACCTTGTCGATCAGAGACTGCAAGATTTGCAAATAGTGTATCTTCTCTATCTTATTATTTAGTGATAACGCCCCGACTATTAAGCCTGGGGCTTACCGGGCGGACGGCGGACGAAGGAACACATCGTAACAGCTGCTCCTGCGCCGACAAGACATATCTACCTCATATTGGCCATTTTATTGGACAGCATTAAGAATGAATCGTTTATGTAGCAGATGCTTTATGCTTTCCTTTTGAAATGGAGTTCACGCTGGTAATGTATTCTGTGTTGCTGGATTCTTTGAATGTGTGGGTAGGGATAGATCTTACATCCTTCGTATTTCAGGCAATGTTTATGTTCGGACATATCCCTGTGCCTTATGCTGCTTCTAATTGGCTACGCGGCTTCCTTGTCTTCTGTGTATATTCTAAACTAGGCGTAGCATATTTTTCTAGATATTTGTTTATCCATTTATCGTTTATTGGGAACAAAAAACAAATACATTCCAAGACAAACAATGTTAAACGATGATAGCTGCAATAGTTAAAACTGGCGCAGCTAACAACGCCCGACTCTTAGTGAGAGGGTAGGTTGTTCCAAAACAAAGGTATTTTATCAAATATAAAAAAAAACAATTAATAAAATAATACATTTATTAGACATCCCTTTTATCAAAGTAAATGTAATTAGAACCGTCAATCAAGTTTTTGTATCATTTAATTCAACCCTTCTCTGACATTAGGTACATTCCATTTGAATTCCCACTCCACCCAGTTTCAACCCAAAAATTAAGCTTCAAATTAAAAGCGGGATTCTGTCACGCAAATGTGGGCAATCCACACTCGCATTAGGATTCCGACTTCATCTTACCATAGCTTAGCTTACCATAAAGTGATATTCTTGGTCGTAGCTTGCACAGCTGCCGTCGTGATTATTCAAATTTTGTCGGCTCGTCGTTTGCGAGATGCCGCGAATAAATAGATATAAAACCAAATGTAGGCCTCACAGGCTTATTTATCTCTGAATAAATTGAATATGTTTGCAATTTCTATTCTAATTGGGTTTGTTTCGGTCTGACGATATTAATTCCATCTTTTGCTTTTGATGTGCACTTTGTTTGTTTTTAATTCTACCTAGCATAGTTAAACTTTAGATACAAAACACACATCATCAACGAAATCTCGTCTAGTTACGTCAGTAGAAATGCTTCGATTCAGATAATTAAGACGTCACATCGAACTTATTCGATCAGATATAATATGTAACTTTAAGCTCCTACTTACGAAAACACACACGTCGTTCCCATTCAAAAGCGATTAGTCTAAATCATATTAGAAGTCACGGTAATACAAACAGACTGGCAGATAAATGGTAACGTGTATAACGTGTATTCAATTACGATTAAATTTCCATTACGTACACACAAAGCTGAAGCCTGGCTTTTGACAGATTACTAGAAAATGGGAGTGCGAAGCTTTGAAAGGGTTAACGTACAGAGTGCCCAGTTTATCATGACAGGTGATGAAATTGAGATCTAGAGTGCGCGCAAGATAAGTCTGCGCGCGGCTGAAATCGGAACTAATAAGTATACCGCCGCGCGCCGTCTTGGTGTTTATGTAAAGTCACATTACGTATAGAATTAATTAATATTAATAATTTTAAGATTAATTATAAATATAGATTTAATATTTTAAATATTACAGTATAGAATTAAGCACGCCAGCGCCATCAATCGCGCGCAGACTTTAACTTGCGCGCACTCTAAGGTACATACTTACCCAATTTGACACTATTTTCCACCTGTAAAATAGTTTGTGGCAATCAATTTTGTCTTTTCTTAAGTGAGACAAGATGAGACTTAACTCCGGATGCTGTTTTAAAATCTTGTTTTTATGATAGTCGACCTCTGACCTTTGAGACGGCGGCGTAAGAGTTTTATCTTTCTGTATTGAGTGGGACATTTGCGTCCGTATTTATATTTAGACAGTGTATTTAAGGAAGTCAAGCCGCCTCGCTGTCTAACAAGATATCTCATCTCTCATCAGATCTCTCATCTTCCTACAGAAAATTGTAGACATAAGTACCTCCTTATTTTGATGTAAGTGAAATGTTACGTTGGTATAAATTAAAAGTGCTTGAGCACGTGTGTTTTATAATCAAGCAACAAAAATGGCTGACACATGGCACCCGTAACGGGAGTGAGTAAAAATTCGGGTTTCGTTGACTCATCGTTGATGAATCAAAGCCGAATAGAATATTATTACGTCACTCATTGAGTTTTATAGGAAATTTTAAGCCGTGTTCCGTTCCATTAATAAAGTTTGTTCTTTACCTACAAAGTAATATTTATAACTTTGCTACCGATAGGTCTGGTAGGTCAAGCGCCCAGGCTTTCCGAATGTAATGTAATCTAGGTACCTGTATTATAAAAATGTATACAAAAAGATCTGTTCGATGTCATCTAGATTTTTACCAACCCTTATTCCTTGACTTTGAAACCTATACAGTGTTAAAATTTCTAACGCAACTGGGCGGACCAGACACCCTATCTAAACATGATAAAACAGAAAATAAATTAATGTGAAGACCTTTTTGTGGGGTGAGGTCATTGACCGCCGTTCGTTTATTTACTTGATATATAAGTTTAAAAATCTGTTTTTTTTTGTCTAAACTTCAGACGTTATTGGTATCGAAACTTAAACACGATAAAACAAAAGAAATCAGATATTCAAAACTCATAATTCAAGTAACAACACTACCAGCGGTCGTTGACCTCCAAAAAACTTCAAATATTTTATTTTATCGTGTTTAGATTTCGATACCCATCACGTCTGCAGAGTTTCGCTAGCTAATTTAATTTAACCCAGTATTTCTCAATTAAGGCCATAATTTACAGAGACGGCTCGAAAGACAAAAAAATATGGGAAGATCCCAATATTTTTGGTCCTTCGAGCCGGATGTAAACAAGTGATCTATGGACCACTATTTCCGAACCCGTCAATACAAACTTAGTAGATTCACGGTCCAAATTAACTTTACGTACAATCTTCCCCCATCGTTTGCTACCGCCTTCATAATATTTTACTCAACAGGCTATCAGGGCGTCATAAATCATCAAACATTGTACTTCGTACCGCAGGGATCTATTTATACCGAGTGACTAGGCGAAACTGTCCCTTGTATGGTAATGCTGACTTCTTTTGCCGCGAGTTTCACTTCGGTAATTACCGGTAAACATTTGCTGTAAGGCGGTAGTGTTGATTGAGTAACGTTGACTTTGCGAATTTAATGTTGACATAAATTAATGCTTTAAGGCTTCTGCAGATCGATGCGACGCGACGGTGCGACGCGATTTTGGTAGAATAATTTCCATGAAGTTTTCATAGAAATTGTTCTGCTGGGGTCTCGGTGTCGCGTCGCACCTGTTGGCGCAATCCCTAGTCGAGACAGCACGGTATCCAGAAAGCTTCTTCCAGGAAGCTTTCTTGTATCTAAACTAATATTATAAAGAGAAAAGATTAAATTTTTTGTATGTTTGTTTATGATGAATAAACTAAAAAACTAATGGACCGGTTTCAAAAAATCTTTTACCAGTAGAATGCTATATTATCACTGAGTAACATAGGCTATAATGTATAAAGAATGGCTAGAATCTAGTCGTGGTATAAAATTGTAGGACTATGATACTTCATATATTTTTTAAGATTTACTGAAGGGTAATATTTACAAGTGGGTCCATAACAACTTATGACTAAATAAAAATAGCAAAATTATATATTATATTCTAACTTAACTAAAACTATTCAAAAGATAAAGATGATAAAAGATAAAAAGATATTCTATTTTTTAAGATAAATTCGGTTATGAGCGAAAGAACGGTTCCCAAAATCTGGCATTAGAGCTTATTAAACCTTTAAAAAATTATGAATAATTTTTATTAATGAATTTATACCGAGTGCTACATACTCCTTCCTATTTATAGCTTTTGGGTAGCCTGATATTTATATCATATAAAATATTATGTTCTCATAAACTCTCCGTATCTACTTATCCGCGGAACCAAATGTTTACGGATAACATAAAGTAGAGTTGTGGGTGCAATAAAATGTTTCTTTAGGATTATTTTATGTTTTCAGCCGCTAGCGGTACTGTATTATTTTGTCAGGGTATTAGAATGGGGGTTCGTTATTTTGATAATAACTAAGATCGCAAATAAAAGTGCCAGTGCGTTTGTTCTTCTTTTCGTTTCGACGGTACAACCATGTTGCTTACTGTTTGGGTGGACACATTTATTGCGCGTCACACAGTGGATCGAAAAAAGGCTCTCGTAGACATAGGAGCTTAAATTCTAAAGTGTCGGTTGTTTTGCTTGAAATGGCTTAATAGCCAATATCATGCATAAATATATCATAGGATAAATTCTGTTAGGCAAATTGCCAATTTATATTTTTTTTGCAAGAAAAATAATAGAGCTAATGCTTATATCTCCGGAACGGAGAGAATAGCCATAATATCCTTGCACACGGTGATGTAACTATTTATTTAGGATATTTTGATATACTTGATTTTTTCAGATTAATTGCGGTTTATAAAAAAAACCGTACTAAATCTGAAAAAAACGAAAAATTGCCAATTTTCCTACCAGATCGTATCCTATGATATAATTAGGCATAATATTGACCATTAAAAGCCATTTCAAGCTAAAAACCGACACTTTAAAATTTAAGCACTTATGTCTTCGAGAGCCTTTTTTTGATTCACAGTGCGTCAAAGGCATTGTTCAGATCGTCAAGGATGCAGGTGAACGGACATTTGGGACACTCTAGCGCAGGGATCACCAATTAGTTTCATTAGGGGTCCGTTTTTTAAAATAATATGATTTTCGCGGTCCGTTTCGTAGACGATTCGTAGATCGTAGAGTCGAGATCGTAAAAAAAAAAGATCAAAATTTTCATTTTAATAATATATATTGTTTATTAAGTTCTGGTTATTTTTACTGTTTACTTAGTCTGCACAAAATAAGTCGGTGGTCCGGATCCGGACCGCGGTCCGCCATTTGGTGACTACTGTTCTAGCAGATGGGGCATAGTTTGTGTGTATAGTCGCTGGCACGTCACTTGTCAAAGTTTTGGTGTATTCGGAGTAAGTTTGCGCATGTAAGTACTTACACTTAGTGTAACAAAAAAAAAAAACTCTTTTATTGCATTCTATGGTTATTGCCATAATTTATTTTTAAACATATCTTTAAGATAAACAAGCGAAAACGAATTCTGCGTATCTACGATTCTTCCCAAATTACGTGCGCGACTGTAGGTAGGTTATGTATCAGATTTTTTGGTATCTGAATGTATTCTACCTACATTGTATAGCAATTTCGACACACAACATGATCCACAGCAGTAAAGTTATTAATTAGCTATTTTGGAATAATAAATTCTGGTATGAAATACCAATACTATACCTACCTACCTACTATTCAATGGTGAGTATTCGTTAGCCAGTTCTGAAAATCAATTTGATAAACAAAATATATGCGACCAACCGTCTGAACAATTAATTGTGTTGCGCCAGTCCTACTATTTATTTGTGGTTTGTTTGTTAGACTGGTTTCACTGAACAATATATTGCATGAATTTTATTTATTTGTCCCGACTGTGGTCAAAGAATCAGGTGTGAAAAACAATGAAATAGCAATGTTTTCGTAGCTAGAAAAACTTTCTGAGGTGATTGGAGTTACAAAAAACCGGCCAAGTGCGAGTCGGACTTGCACACGAAGGGTTCCTTACCACCCTACAATACTTAACACTACATTTATTTTAATACTTCAGTAAAATAAAACACGTTTCTTCTATGGGAACCCCTTATTTTTTTTACTTTATTTTATTTTATATAATTTTTTGAACTGTCTTCCTATTACAGTTCATAAGATACAGCCCGCTGACAGACAGAAAACGGTACACACCACTTTTTTAGGCGTTTTGACGACCTAGTATCTGGTATTCGGGTTGAGATGACTCGGGCCGAGCTGTCATTGCCCCGACAGACGGCGAAGGCTTAGTAGGTAATAGGGTTTCATTTGGCACTCTTCTGGTAAGGAACCCTAAAAAATTATGACTACGGAAAAAAAAAACCTGTTATAAAGTATAGTTTCAACTTTTACATTAGCTAGATTGCTGGATAAACGTGAGAAAATATAGGATTCTTAGACTGATGGTGATCAGTGCTCGTTACAGGAAGCCTTTATAATTATTATTATTATGAAAGTACCTTCGATGTAGTTGGCCTTGTGAGAGAGACCTATTACCGGCTCGAATTATTTTATATTATTATTGCTGACGATACTTCCTTAATTTTTAAGGTAGATAGACGTGCTACAAATTTTGACGACGTAAATAACGCCCTAATGCAGGTCCAAAGTTAGTTTACTGCTAATAATTTAGTATTAAATGGGAAAAGAACTAAGTGCATAAAATTTTCTTTATCAAATGTGAAGAGTAGTGATTGTGAGATAGTATTGAATCAAGAGAAACTAGAATTCGTCGATAAAACTGTTTTCCTAGGGATCACGCTCGACTCAAGGTTACAATGGGGTCCTCATTTAACATCTCTTGCAGGACGGCTAAGATCAGCAGCATATGCTGTCAGAAAAATCCGTCAATTTACTGATGTAAATACCGCGAGGCTGGTCTATTTTAGTTACTATCATAGTCATCATGTCTTACGGTATTTTACTGTGGGGACGGGCTGCAGACATCGAGTCTATTTTTATTCTGCAGAAAAGAGCGATCAGAGCCATATCTCGGCAGGCGTGACTCTCTAGGGAACTGTTTAAGGATATTAACATCATGACGGTACCTTGTCAATATATCTATGAAAACATCATGTACGTAAGAAAAAATGGACATCTTTTTAGTAAAAGAGGTGATAGACATAATTATAGTACAAGAAATAGGGACCTATTAGTTCAACCAGGTTTTAGACTGGCTAAAGTGGACTCATCTTTCATGGGATACTGTTTAAAATGTTACAACAAAATTCCTCCCCACATAATTCAACTGAATGAGACGAAATTCAAATCTTGTATAAAACGCACACTATGCAGGCAGGCATATTATAAGTTGGGGGATTACATCGCTGATAAAAATGCTTGGCTCAATGCTGGTCCTGCTACACAACCACAACTATTTGATTAACATTTGAAAATACAGTTTGAGCTGCCGAAGAGTTTAAGACCATCTTTGCATTGTATAAAATCAATTTCCTTTGTATTATATAATTTCAGAGCACAGGTGTGAGTACTATGTACTAAAGAGCTAACATTTACCGGGTAATACGTCTTTTATTGACTTGAATGTGCCCTGGCGGCTGTGAGTATGTCATGCTCACCCAGATGTTTCGCTGATGGTGGCGCGTGTGTTGGATCATTTAGCTCCCTTCAAAATGGTTGAGCTGAATGGTGCTAACCCATGCGTCATGTTCGTGAACGGGCGCCGTCAATTGGGACTGGTCAACTCTTAGCTGCCTTGGCTGATTAAAATTTTTGAATTGTTCTTTGTTTTATCTTTTTATTACGGACGCTTCTAACGTGCACGTCTTTCAACATTGTTCTCACATGTTTAATTTCAACATGAATGATGTTACCAATATTTTAGTAACAATTTATTTAAAAGAGTGTCCGTGGAGTTTCTTGCCCGTTCTTCTCCATAGGTACCTACTACGCTTTGGAATGGGCAACTAGCTTCATATTTCTGACTGACCGATTCCTTGATAATTCAAAAGTGCCTGTAAATGGTTTAATTGAAATAAATGCTATGAGTTTTTGAGTTTTTTTTCGAGTTTTATTAATAAACTGAAGCTAGAAGAGAGGAAGTGGTAAAGATTCGCTAATTAAATTAAATTTTCCACTTCCTTCCAAGTTTTATTTTACGCGTTCATAAATCTTCAGAACCTATCTTAAATTCGTCCCGTTTTTAACATTCAAGTGACGTTGATGTTTCTTGAGAAAAATTACAAAATTCCCGTCACGTTGTAATATCATTTACATATAAATCTTTCTTAAGAAATGGGTGTCTTTGGAGCCGCGGTGCCGTTTATTAGATTTTTCTCGCTTGAAACAAAAGCCGAATGGGGACTTTTGTATTTTGTTTGAAATAAAAGATAAGGTCCTTGGTCTGAGGGCCAACCACCACCTCTAATAGCAACGTTATTTAATATTACTTCAGTATGGGAAAGAGATGCAGATATATGTCCTGTATAGATCCATCTCTTTCTCAAACTGAAGTAAGTACCTAATATTAAAATTTATGCTTTAAGAGGTGGTGGTACAGTCACTGGTCATCAATGTCTTGTTGTAATGCTTTACATTTGACACATTTAAGTATTTATTCCTTTCCTTTCCTTTTGGTATGTGAGAGTTCTGTTAAAGTTTATCCCAACATGCTTTGGTCGAGAGTCGAGACCCTCTTTCCTTTTATTTGGCAGCCTTTGATAATTTAATGGCCTCCATTCTTTGGTGTTCAGTGTGTTTCACGGGTGATTTTTTATAATGCAATCTGGCTATCTCAGAGCTCATGGGCTAGAATCATGTTTTAAGGCTTCAAGAGGCTCAATTCTTAATTTACAACATTTTATTGAATGCAGTTATCCTTTCAATAGTTTCCTAGAGTACATACAAATATTGTATTATTTGTGAGTTTTGGATAATCATGTTGTATTTTAATTTCAACTTTTTATTAGTGCCTTTTGTGGACATGACAATTATTCAGATGTGTAACAGTTGTAATGGCAATCATGTCATTTCGTTATAAATAGGCTTTAAGTTTTATTAATTTATTCTTCTTTTATGATACTTAGATCCTTTTTTGGGAATGTGACAACGTTGTTGGCTTAGTGGACTGTAGATTTGTTGAACATTTCCTATTTTGTTAAATACCAGATACTTTTTGAAAGGCTTACACTGTCCTGCCTATAACTATTAACACTGTTATTTGAAAATAACAGTAACTATGTTAACTACGTAAGTAACACTAAAAATAAAATTAAAATAAACATAGTTAAAGCCAATTATTTTTAAAAGAGTAACCGTGGAGTTTCTTGCTGGCTCTTCACCACAGGAAACAAACAATTGGAACCTTGCACCTTGCTTCTGACGTTTCATAAGTGCCCATGTAGGTTTATGTGAAATAAAATATTTTTAATTTTGTTGTGTTATGATTTTTTTTTCTTATTTTTCGGAGCGTTTCTATTCTAAATTTAAAAAATATTTTTTAATATTTATGGCTAAGAACAATATAGTATCCTCAACAAAAACCTACATAGAGGTTCCATACCACTTTGAACAATAACCATGGCCTGGTGTATAATTTAAGCAAAGGGGTGGCAACAGTTAGCCTGCATTGTTCACGTGCTGGCCAGGCTATCTCGTTTATGCTAATACTTTCTTAACAGATTAAGGCTTTGTCGAGAGCTTGAACTGTTGGGTTTATATTAACTTTGTACTTGGACTGTTCGTTTATTATTTTTTGTGGACAAATAAAAAGAGTTTTAGGTTAGGTGTATTTCTTATTTAGTTTTAGAATCCGTTTAAACTGTTCGAAAACGGTTAGCGCTACAATACACTTCGTATTGTAGCGCTATATTTACGTGATTGTCTTAGTAAAATTCAATAATGCCTCATGTTTTCTGTGTTATATAGCTTATTAGATTACAAACCACGTGTAAAAATATTATTCAAATGATTTACATTTCAATTTATTCCATTTCAGTTCCCACATCTCACATAACTCCTTAATAAAACCTGAAAATTTTATTACATTCGAGTAACATTCTTGTACTACGGAACCAACCTCACCGATCGATGGAGGCGCCCTCTCGTGGCTTTATGTAGCGGAAACCGAGTCGCCCCACGACTTGGTTACATTGTTCCTCCATTGAAAAGTCAATGCAGAAGGTTTACCGCATAAACTTTTTAAAAATATCGACGTGGGCTCAAAAACATTTTTAGCAAAGATAACCTACCTTTTAACCTTCCAGCAGGCTTAGAATGAGCAACACCTCAAACTTATTCGATCAGCAGCAGGCCCAAAAAGTCTGACACTCGTTTTTGACGAACTGGGCCCGGGTGAGTTGAATTATGACAGAGACCCTAAAAACATTTATTTACTTTAATTAAAACGGTTAAAAAGAAATTACAATAATTACAGACACGAGATAATAGAACATTATAAAGTTCAGGATAATACATAAAAAAGTTAACAACAGACAAGACAGGTAACATCAACATCTGACGACCTTGTCGGATAACATCTAAAGAAATGCAATCATGACTTTTTCTTCTTTCGCGTCGGATCGAGCTATACGAGGATATCTCGTGCAATAGTAAAAAATTCATACTTTGACAAGATTGGTAGAGCAGTGAATTTTCCCAACTCCATGGCATGGTCACAAGATCCCGTAAAAACGACGTCCCAAGAAATTCTCCGTAAGACTATTAGGTATCGTGAGAGGTAAGTTTGTAGACGTGAGACTTCTGACATTATTAATAAGTGGTTTAACAAACGGAATACCTGCAGAGATATAGACAATGTTCTATTGTTAGAACATTGGTTATTTATAAAGAAAAAAAGCTTTTATACGAGTAAGCTTGATGATATTTTGTTTCCAGGAAAACTTGGGCCTACTTACTTAAAAGTAATTTGATTTTGTTTTCGTTTTGACTTGTGTTATGTATATTTTTCAAATTAAGAAAATCTGTATTATGTTAGATTCGCGATTGCTTGGCTTTTCGTGTTACCAAATTTCGTTTTTTTTTATGAGGTTAAACAGCAGCATGCCTTGTCCTACCTACTTTAAATCTGTGCCAAGTCTTCTTCGAGCCAAGCTTTGGAATATCGGTTAACTTAATTATTTAATTAATTACATTTCAACTGGTTCACAAATTTGGTGTTTCGCTTCTGCTCCATTGACGTGTTTTTGGGGTATTTGGAGGCTGGGGGAAAAGAACTGCTGTTATAATAATATAATGTAGGTAACACATAATAGATATTTCGTTTGATGTAAGAACCTAATTGAATGGTTTTACTCGATTGTGAAGAACATAAAATTTACTTCGATGAATACCAATAACAGTTTTTTTTTAAATTTATTTTCCCGTCTCTTGATATCGATGACATTTGACACTCCTCATTAATTTTAAAAGCCGACATCTACCCTACACACAAAAAAACCTTCAAAATCAGTACCTCAGCTATTTTTACAACCAAAGTAGATCGCAGAAAATACGTCTGAAATTGAATTTTCCAATTTCACGACTTCGACAAATTGGTTCGTAACATCCCCAGCTTGAGATGGCTCGATAGATAAGGTGTCACAATAAGCCACGAGCCACCCCTTTGGGACGATTGGGTCAATGTTGTCTCACTTTCTTATCTGAGCTTTCCGCGTGACCGGTGGAAATCGATTTAGTCTGCAGTTCACCAACACTACTGGTCTTTTGTTTCAATGATATATTTCGGTGATTCGTCTAGATTAGGTACTCGTCAGTAAATCGTTATTTTTCTTTTTTTTTTTGTGTCAATCATGTGCCCATTTAACTATTTAGGGATTTACCCTATATTTTAAAATGTTGCCTAAATTTAAGTAATTATTAGCGTCTGGTTATTTATAACCATAACTTTTTTGACGTTTAAACGTCTTTTAATTTTAAGCAACGTTTATAAATAAGGGGGATATATACTAAAATTTCAGCATTTATACAGTGTCTTAAGGTTAAACTACCCAGATATATACTTAAATTAAAAGCTTGCTGAGGCCAGGACCAAAGCACCGAAGGGCCAAAGGACCATTTTAATAATTTTATGCTGACTTGATGAAAATGATTGGGTGTGGTAGACAATTTACATATAAATAGTTTTAAAGTTATCAGAGGATTAAATTGGTATCGTATTCTCGGATAATAAATTCAGTTTTATTACTTTAGAATAATTACGGGGTACTCACTATTAAAATTTATTTATTCTCTACGCTTTGTCACGATCTATCTATACGAGAATAGCTCATGTCATGGTGAAAAACCCAGTAAAAAGAAAAGCCAGAAAACCAAGTTTAGAGTGAAACGTCGCTGAGTGCGCTATGGAACGGGCTGTGCTCATGATAAATGAAATTATCCGGAAAAGAATCGGATTTACCGACATAGCTTGCAGAGTAAGCAAACTGAAGTGGCAGTGGGCTGGCCATGTTTGTCGAAGGACCGATGGCCGGGAGAGCAGACGACTCCTGGAGTGGAGATAGCGTATCGCTGGCAAGCGTAGCGTGGGACGCTCCCCAACTAGATAGACCAACGATCTTCAAACAGTGGCTGGGACAGACTGGATGCGGAAGGCGGAGGACAGCGTGTTGTGGCACAGCCAGGGAGAGTCAGAGGCCCATGTCCAGCAGTGGACTGCGATAGGCTGAGTATATTGATTGTTTTCACATTGTTGTACCTATAAAATAGCACATATTGTAAAACAATATAAGTGACTAGATTTCAAATTATTTATTTTTTATAGGTACCTACGCTTTATTTCAACGATTAATTAAAAAAGGTGCCCATCTGAGCTATTCACCTGAACAAAGGAATGTAATTAAGAGCACAGGGATTCTCATAAGCGCTTCAAGATGCCATTAATGCCTTTGATACTAAATTCCTTCGTATAATGAGATAGAGTGGATGCTAAGATGTTTATCCGCATTGAAGTGTCTTCGGTCTACAGATTTTAATAATTGATTCGACTGTAATTATTTATTTGACTGACTTATTAGTGTTACTTGTTGGAATGTTAGGAGTATCGTATAATTTTACAATGTTTGTAAATATGTGAGCACCATGTATCTGTCACATATTTAATTTATCTGTAATTGCTTTATTTTTCATTCTTTTTTACCTATCGCGGTATAGTAATCTTATTCTAGATGCATCGTCTTCACATATAATTATATAATTAATGTATGCAAAATATTGTAAAAACATTTTAAAAGAGTAACGGTGGAGTTTCTTGCCCATTCTTCTCCATACGAAAACTACCTTTTGGAAGGGGCGACTAGAATCAATTCTATTTTTTGTAAACTTGACGTTCATAAGTGCCTTTTATGTGCCTAATTGAAATAAATTGTTTGACTTTGACTTTGACTTTGACTTATTACGAGTACTTGAGACATTGAGAAAACTATTCAATTCAATTTCTCGTTCCGTTACGATGGGATTTTGTTTGGAAATTAAATTAGTCCTTATGAGCTTAAAATTGTAAGACTTTTAATAAGGACCAAGCCGAAAGGCTCAAATTTATTTTTTTGCAATTTTGCAATCCTAAAAATATTACTTATTGAACACTCTAATATAATGATAGCGCCTGTTTTTGTGAACCTCTAATAATTCCTATTTGAAGGACCTAAAACTACTAAATAGCCAAGTAACTGCGGACAACTTGAATGTAGTGCGGTTGGTCACAGATCTAACCTAACCTAACACATTTGACCGGGTTGCCCTAGCCTAGTTACTGCGACCGATTCGGCTCGCGCGAGGTTGCTCACAGTTTCAAGCCTATACCACGTTTGATCGGGGTACTCTAGCTAGGGAGAAGGCAAAATATTTAAAAAGAGGCTCAATTTGTTAAAAAAGGATGCATTATTAGAAGCGCAAATAGTTTTTAGACGTTCAATCATTTAAAAAAGCTTTCATCATCGGAGGATTGGTCAAACAATTTCCGGAGTAAAATATGGGAGGCCATGTGAAGGAATTTGATGAGAACGATACGAGACGTATGATTTCATATTCAATGGGTCGGAATCTATGCCTTGGAATATTTTGTCGAAAGGGGCGCCTTTCAATATATAACATGTCTTGACTCATATCTACGTAGGATTATCTTTACTTTTGTATCATAAAAAAAGTTTGAATACGGTAGCAATATATATATACATATAAATATATATATATATGTATATATATATATATATATATATATATATGTATATATATATATATATATATATATATATATGTTTATAGTATTTACAGTAGCAACCCGGAGGTTTGAGTCTACTACATGGGACTTGAACGTTACTGCATGGCGAAATGTGGGTGAACAATATGCACAGCACTGCCTAACCTTTGGGAAACAAGGCGTGATGTGTCATAGCAATTACAAGACGAGTGCTGTAAAAAGTAAACCACATTTACAAATTCATTTTAACATACAATAGACGATGTATATTTAGTAACCTAATCCGCTTAACTGTACTTAAAGGGTCATAAAGAACCCTGTAAGAAATCGACACGTGTTTCTCCTCTCAACGAGGCATCCTCAGGATGGCGATTGAATTGTTGCGAACTCGGACACGACGTGTTGCTACGTCAAGCGCCGAACGTAGTATAACTCTTAAAGTAATTACGGATTAAGATCATCGTTTTTTTTTTGGGATTTTTGCGGATTAGGTTACTAAATATACATCGTCTTTTGTATTTTAAAATGTGGATACCTATAACTCTGCCTAGGAACATGTCGACTGTCTTACTCTAGTACTTATTACATTTTGTAATTTAAAGATTAGTATCTGGTCGACCGAGGTCTGCTCGGGTGAAAATAGATACACATATCGTCCAGGTATACCAACGTTGTATCACATTCCCGAGGCTGTTGAAATAGAGAAAACAATTTTTTCCAGATATGAGACTTAGCTAGATCAATTTTTCACCCCCGTAAACCCTTATAATGCAACTTTCATCGAAATCGTTAGAGCCGTTTTAGAGAACGTGATAGGAAATCACATTTAATAATCATATATATTTATAGATATATACAAATATTGCTCATTTAATAGTATAGAATTTTTCAGAACCCGTTAATAGAAGTCTTAGCTAACAAAAGTTCATATTTTTTATAATTTAATTACACATAGGTGGGTGTTTTTTGCTCAAACATAAATCCCGGGGCAGACGGATGAAAGGTCCGGTAGAAAGGACATGACAAATTATACGTGAGGATTTGTTTTAATACCGAAACCAAAAAAAAATAAGTCACACGCTGAAATAACACAGAAACAGTATAGGGCAGATTTTTTGCGTTTTTTGTTCAGACTTGTAATATGTCAGCACTCACTGGTAGGATTTGCAAAAGGAATGGTTAATCTCTTACATGAGGCTGTACGCTTTTAGAGATATGAGGAACAGGGTGTAAAAGTTCACTTATCCTCTATAGAAAAAGGAGGATCCTCCGACCAGACGGGTGCCGTGTCTGGTGGGCAACTGCCCAATGATTGATGTCAGATAGTCTTATATATTTCGTTTGCTCGGTAAACTCTCATTGCGCGATGCAGGATTTGTGTGACGTCATGTCTTTCATGCGTAGTTCGCATGTGGCGATGTAGATGCCGCCACACGTTCATGCAAGTAAAAGTATAATAAAAGTAGCATGTACTTAGCTAAAGAAAGATGGGAAATAATTATAATATAAAAAATAAACATACCATTATGAAAAATATTCAATCAATCAATCAATCTTTATTTGTGAACACAGGTATTACAACAAAGGTCTTATGTATACATTTTAGTCGGGCTCCATGTCCTACCAATGAAATTGGTGTACAAATATTAGTTTTTTTAGTAATAAGTCTGAATCTATACAATACAAAGTCACGTTCGAGTAAATAATGTCAATTAAATGTATTATTATTCAATAATTAATCAATTAAGTATAATTTAATTTTTACATGCATGTCAATGGTAAATTATATCAAAGGGCTAGTAATGTCATATTGTAAATAATGTCAATTAAAAACTCGTTTGGTGGTTATTACAAATGAAGGTATTTTGGGAGTTGATAAAGAGATAATGGACTTAATCATACAATAAAGGACCTACAAATAACCCAAAAATTCGGCGAATTTAAATGGTAAATTTCGGGCAAAGGACCTACCTATCTAAAATTTGAAGGGTCGCAGAGACTTCCGTATAATTAACGCCTCGTACTTTATAAAAGCAGAGGTTTTTCCTCTCATTTTCCACACTTATCTACGTACTACACTAGTGGCTGCGTAACAGTGCTTGAATATTTTTAATCCGCGTTGGAGAGCGCAGATATTTTTGATACGTTAGTTGAGTGAAAATTATCAAGTGGTTTTTATGTTGATTTTATTTTATCTCGCTTCGTAGGGTTGTTACAAGTGTGTGAACTTTAAAAGGGGTATACATTTTTTATAAACTACCTAACATAACATCACACCTTGTTTCCTCAAAGGGTTGGGCAGAGGTGTACCTATAATAGTACACCCACATTTCGCCAGTTATGTTGAAGTTTCATGTAATATGGTGCGAGCCTATTACCATCATCCGGACACAAATACTGACTCCGAGTTGCTACGAAGAAATTCCATATAGAAAAACCCAATAACACTAAGCCCAACCTGGGAATCGAACCCAGGACCTCATGCTCAGCAGTAGTGCTTGCGACTACTAGACCAAAGAGGCAGTTAAAAATCACACACTTATGTAAACTTATAATAAACTATTATGACTGCTTAGTTACTACAAGTACCTACAAGTGTTTTTTGTTTCCTATTACATATTACCAACACACTACCAAAATCTTGCCAGCAATTGAATATGGTACCTTTAACATAATTATAAAATAAAAATATCATCTTCACTAATAAACAAAACAACTCATTACTTCTATTACACTGAGTGCAACCTTTCAGATACAAATGAAGCTGCAGTGGACACTTTATGAAACGTTCAGAAACGATTTAATGAACCATTATGTCCGCCATTCGTTTTTATTTCATTGACAGCTTTCAACGAGAGCCGGCTAAGGGCTGGCTAATCTAAACAAACAATTAGTACGACGTTACATGGCTGTGTGTTGACACTTTACAATCTGTGAGAAACAGAGGGGTGTGAACTCGTAAACGGCGTTTTGCTTTTAAAAGCTGATAACGGACAAGACAGAATATTTGTATACGTATAGAACATAGAATATGAGCAGCAAAATCACTTCTACTATTTACCTTTTCGAGAAATACAGGCGTATATATAAATAAATAAATACCTGCACTTAACATCACCATAATAGAAACGGGTTTTGTCGACGAAAGAATAGACAAAATGACAGATAAATGATCACAATCTGTCATTTTGTCTATTCTTCCGTCGATAAAACCCGTGTCTATGGCTGTCATGCAAAGTGTGCTGCTGTGTTACACAAAATAATGTTTCATACATTTCAGGAGTATGAAAGATGCCTATGGCAAAACATGAAACAATATATTGCATTTTCAGATTAAAGATTCGTGTATTAAACTACAGAATATCAAATTGATAATATTAATGTAGATAAGATACCAGAATGATAATAAAAGTATAAATAAATCCGAACTCGCACTTAAAACACTCTTTACTCTGTGTTCATAGTCTGAACCAATTGAAAAGTCGTAAACGTTTATGTGGTCAGTTAGGATCTCGAAAACTAACGCTGTTAGTGGTCTAAAGTGTTGCTGGCGCAATCAATGTCACTTCACATTAGACCCGATAGCACTCGGTTCTCGATACGTTTGCGCCTCGATACAGTATTCTGAAGTTAATTGGAATAGACTTAATCGGTATCGGGGTTGTGAATATGGATAGATTTTACAATATCGCAGCTGAGTTATGGGGTTTTATGACTATTTTACAATTTATTTCAGTTAATTCTGTCATGTTTTAAGGTAAAGACTTCTGTGTTTTATTTATTTAATAAGTAAAAGCGAAAGTTTGTCTTTTAGCTAAGGTTAATTTATATACCTTTTCAAACATTTATACATAGCAAAGTGAAGTACACAAAGTTGACAAAAGGGGATTAATGTCAAAGTTCGTTCTGTTATCATTGAAATCTTGCAAACTTTACGTTTGAAATCTTCTCTACCTTTTAGAGAAGATTTCAAACGTCAAGTTTGGGGCTTTATTTAAAAACTCATCGCACTTTCGTTATAAATTGAAAATGATAAGTACCAGAATTTAATTAAAGATACGATCCAAACTTATTCTAAGTTTGTCTTCGCAAAAATGGAGCAGGCGATGCGGAACGGATGCAAAAAACGACACTTTCTTTAATTTCCACGTTTTATCTCTATAAGATTTCGTTGATTGATTTTCAAACTCTTTGTCTTCTAAATCTTTGTTAGTCAGGTGCTTTTTATTTCTAGTGTCCACTTATCTTGGTCCTTTTATTATCGAGTCTGTAACCATTACCTAATTGTCATTTGGACAAAGGTACACCCAGATGTCTTAGCCGTCCCTGAGAACCTGATTAATTGTCCGCACATGTGTTTGACAGACCTTCTGTGAGAAAATAGGGAATACCGTGTGAGGGAGATAATACTCGTATCGCAGGACCAGATTCGAAGCTTGTCTATTTTGGTCCTTGTGATATATTAGCGCCTGTAAAAATAAATCAAGTGAAATACGAGCTACAAATGTAAGGGTTCTTCCTCCATTTGTTGTTGTGAAAACCACTTTAGAACCAATATGTTGGAATAATGTATCGCTTGAAAGGTTTCTTAAGTTACACGGTTTAAATTAATAACGTAAACAGTTTCCCATCAACTATGTTTGTTTAATTTTGATATGTGTTCTATATCAAGTGTGATTTATGTGATAGGGCTGTGATTTTCTGTATCGATCGGTTCATGCGTTTATAAGGCACAAACACTGCAAGTAGAAGGAAATATTTGTATGTGTCTGGCTCTTGAGACGTTTGCCATCTTCATGGCAAGCTTTAAAATATTGTGAGCATAAAGACCGCTCAGAACAATGAAGAAAATTATTAAAAACTCATTAACATCTTCACCGTAAGCACACGTCACGTCCCACTCCCAACATAATGACGGAACAAAATATAAAATTAAATAATTCCGAAAGATCAGACACACGCTGGTCTAATTAGCGCTAGCTACTCATAATTAGCTCGGTCGTCATTAGTACAATATATGGAGGTGCAGAGAGTCTGGGTGTCGGGCAGCCATTGTATGCTGGAGGGCCCTGGAGACATCTCGAGCGCGGCGTGTGTGCTACGCCTTATTGAGTTGTACGGTTGTAGTTTTGTAGCGCGTTGTAAGTGAGACGTCTGCCCCACGCTTCGGGCATAAATTGCGGATTATGACCCAACACTAGTGTAGATTAGAGCTTTGAAAGGGATGTGGTTTGGTCAAAATTGATAGTTTATGAAACATGGACTTGGATTAATAAAACTCCAAAGTTTGGCTCTTGTATTTCTGTATTACTGTTCTTTTCAGATAGTTAGGCCACCTCTTTTTCTCCTGTCTGTAGAACTTGTGTCCTACAAATTAAATACTACAGAATTCACTTAGGTTTAGGATGTATATGTATAGTTACTAGCTTCTGGGTTGCTTGAACTGGATAAAATATTATGTAAACCTCCACTTATATCGTAACGAATACATCCGTCCGCTCCTAAACGATGCGATTTATGTGAACCTTGCAAAATTATCCTTTAACGGACCCGTAGAATATTATCAACCTTGTTGTTCAAGAAGTAGGGACCAAAATACCTTTGTGAGTGTGTAAGGATTAGGAGTTCGAAGCAAATCGGTTGTGTCGCCCTTTGAGGAATGGCTCAAAGTGATAAATACAGCGTAACACCTTCACAAAATTCAATATCGAATGTTTTTCTTTGTGTATTTATCGATATACGAGTATAAGTATTAGTGACAGATAAACTGAACTTTTGGGATTCCTTTTGATGTGAATATAAAGCGAGGAAGATCGTAAAGGTGATGTGATATTTGCTGGAATGACAAATTTTACCAGTTTTCTCATAAATAAACTGGGCAAAAGGGCTTAAAAATATCCGTATTGAAAATATGTCCTAAGTATCATTTTATCTGATCATCTTTCTATTACCTCGTGTTACAAGTTCACTGTTGAATAGTGTCAAGCTTGCCTGGATGCCCATTACAATTAACGGTCCCGTTAATTGCCAGAATCACACCTGGCAAATACATTGGTGCTCAACGGTGTTCTGACATACGGAAGGTACAGCTCCAACTCGCATACTATTTGCTAAGACCAATCCAGATCTATATTTAAACGTAGGCAAACTAAACAGCACCATCCTCTTACATTGTATATTTCCTTGCTCACGGCAGTTACCGCCGCGTCGTCGCCTCCTCCGAACAGGATGCACAAGCTCTATAAAACATATATTGACATGATGGAGCACCTATTCTGGACCTGCGGTACGATAATATCGCGAGAGAAGATTAGCGATTTGAAAACAGAATTGAATCCCGGGTCTTGAAACCCTTTTTTTTTGGGTGGTGGGAAATCATCAAATGACTTCTCCCGCTCTGGGCAGAGCGAGAGGGTGTGTCAGACTTTTACTGACTAAAACCCACCCGTGTTCCTTCCGTTGCCTGTGTGCCGGGGCCGCAATATCCCTTTCGGGCAAACCCGCAACCCCAGCAGGCATTGGTTTTTCGACCCCGTCGGTTGGTGCTGACATCTCTTTGAGGCGCGCGTGGAACACAACGCGCCGTCGACACGGGCCTGGTCTTTTACGGCGAGCTGCCCATTGCTCACCGTCCACAAGCCCGCGCCTATGGTGGCCGGAAGTCGGCTCTCGATTCCCGACGCCCGGGGCGTCTCCAGCGGCGACAGCTTGCATCTCCCTCGCGCGCTCCGCCTCCTCCGTCGCGAACATAACTGCTTCGCAGAAAGAGGTGACGGCCTCCCATGCACTCTCGCTCCGAACCATGGCCTGAACCAGGGCCGGACGCGAGAGATCGCCGCCGCCGATCGCCTCCGTGAGAACACGGTGGTGCTCCGCCCAAGCTGGGCAGACCTCCACCGTATGCTCCACCGTGTCCTCCGGGCGATCTACACAGTGGTGACACCCGGGCGTTTCCTCCCGCCTTATTCGGAACAGGAACCTCCCGAAACAACCGTTTCCGGTGAGGACCTGCGTCAGGTGGAAGGTGAGGACGCCATGGCGCCTCTCAAGCCACTCCTCAAAGAGGGGACTTATCGCCGCAATTGTGGCGTGCCCAGTGTCTTGAAACCCTAAGCTAAGGTCACACGATCTTTTGGCGCTCGAATCATGTTCACAAGGGTGAAGGGGGCGCTGTTAGAAAATATTTGTGCATGAAAGGGCCTTATCACCCTGGCGATTTGCGAGCGAGTTATCAGCGAGGCGGTTGTTCAAAGTGCTCGCCACGTGTGCGCAACGTGTTCGCCACGTTTGCGTATCGAGATTGATTGACGTGAGTGTACAAGAGAGAGCGAGACAAGCGAGTGTACAATATGCTGGAAACGCGGAGAACACGTCGCGTAGTCGCGGTTAGCTCGCTTCGCAAGTTCGCACCAGCCGTGCGGGCGTTTGAGGAAACAGACAAAGGGTTCGCAGCCTGTCATACTGAAAATAGTGTAGAACTTCCTGACCAGACCACTAACCATATCTCTGTCATTGGCAAAACTTAAGTTCCGAGTACGAAGTTCCGTGCCTTTTTACTTTACATTTTTTTTAATAAAATGTTTGCATGCTTGGACTGTCAATGACATTAAAGAAAACCACGGTAAAATGCCAATTATACCGGTAAAAGAAAAACAAACACCACACATAATAAACTCACAAGGACCAATACTTAACTATTTCAAGCTATTCCAGAATACCCCTCAACTGTTCGCCACAGTCGTAATTAAGACGCGCATCTGCGACTAGTCCTGTCGTTATAAATAAGATTTGTAGCGCAACCAACTTATCTCCCTTCACGATATGAAAACAAATATATCTTTACAGGAAATTGTGATGTTCTTGGAACTTGAGGTTATGAATGAATTTGTACAAAATGGGACTTATGAGCTATATAATCCTTTTCTCGTTTCTAATTTCACTTAATAAAGTTTCTATGTCCTTGATTGAATGAATGAAAGCAGGTGAATTTAAGTTGTTTCTGAAAACTGATAAGCCGATGAATAATGTCGTGGAAATTGCTTCTTGTAACAAACAAGAAGCAATTTCGTGACAAAAGGAAACTAAATTGCGATGAACGGATGCTGAATCAAAGATCAACGGGGCATGCAAGAACTGTCAATCAGTTCAAAGATTCCAATGCAATGCAAAACAAAAAAGCAATAGTGACTTTCAATTCAAATGTACTTTCCAAGATTATCTCTGATATCGGTGAAGGAAAAAATCGTGAGAAAATCTGGATATATCCTACTGTCCTACTAATATTATAAATGTGAAAGTTTGTATGTTTCTGTGTTTGGATGTTTTTTACTCAATCACGCAAAAACGACTGAACGGATTTATATGAAATTTGGCACACAGGTAGTTTATAACCTGGATAGGATATTTGATATCCCGATATTACATTCCCGTGGAATAATTTCCGACCTCCACGCGGGTGAAGCCGCGGGCGAAAGCTAGTAATTTAATATAGGTAAGTCTAGAATCGCTAATCCGCCTTGAACAAGCGTGGTGATCAATGCTCCGTGCTTTCTCCTAATAACAACAGGTCTTTGCCCTGCAGTGGGACAGTAACAGGCTGAATGAGGCTAAAATAATAACATCTCTATTTTATGAACCCACACAACTTCCGAACCCTGAACTGCATGCTGTGCGCATGGCCGCACAGATTGCGTTGTCTCCGGCGCATTGAAATCGACAATATCCTCCGAGCACTTCCCTCTAGCCGCCCCTCGGCCCCACCGGCCTTCGATCGAGTCGCGTGATGCGACATGTGACATTCGACCACATTCGACTATCTGGCAACATTTCCGTGACGTCGTGTGCGAATGGGCGTGAATTTTGACACTATTCGGACGTATGCGCGATGTGGTTTTGTCGGATTTGTTTTCGGTCATTAAAATATTTTGATCTATTTTGGATGACTTTGTGATTAGACGTGTTAATAAGTTGAGTAATGACCAAGCTAGTGTTTTGAGGATTAAGACTATTGAATTAAAAAAAAATTACTATATTGTCATTATTAAGTGTCGCTTACCTTCCAAAGAATTTTACTACTTTAATAATCCTCCTACAACCTCCTGAAAATTCCTTTCCGCACGCTAATTCTCAGAATAACATTTACCTGCACTACCGAGGATTTATTGGAATACTTGTGAAGTCTATACCTATTTTAGTTGTCAAAGGAACATGACACGTCCTATATCAACGAATAATTTTAATTTAAATGCAAAATACGATCCCAAAATATATTTAAGTTTCCCCATTTACGTAGGTAGGTACTGATTTGCTAACTTTACATATCCCTGTGGTATCTACTTTAATTAAATATGTCGCGGCTACTGTGTCACTACTTGAATTACCTTCACTATGCGATACATTTTTTGTCAATTCTATATCGTTAGCTAAGATTAGAAAATGTGCTGACTCTACAGTCCGGCCGTTGAGAAAATGCGTTCCTGACACCTGTCAGATGGACATTTCTAGTAATAATAAGGATCAAATTCGCAAAACACATATTCGTTCGTATGAAACTGATAGCTGTCAAGAACGCATTGTCTAGGGTAAGACTGGTCTCATTATTGTTCTGATGGCATTGCATTAGACAGCGTTTTCATCCACCGAAAATGGTTTACGCGACTACGCGAGTTTTTGTCCCACATCAACAAATTATTTGTATTTTAGCTCCACTGTCCTCTTTCTCCCACAGTAGCTTCTGCCCGCGACTTTGTCCGCGTGAAATTTCATGTTTTAATATAAAATATATTCTATGATTCTCGCCAATAGCTTCCCGTTAGTGAAATACCTTTCAGAATCGGATCAGTAATTCAGAAGATTACTCCCTACATACAAACTTACAAATTTTACCTTGTATATTCGTATAGTATAGATGACAACTCACTAAACGACAGTTGGCTCCACTGGAGGTATTTTATGGACCGCGTGTGAAAAGGCAATTTTTTTATGCGTGTAGATGTCTTCATGTAGGAAGCTTTTGCTAAACGTCACTGCTATGTAAAAAATAATATATTTACCTTATAAAATTCTTACTTTTTAATTTCACTTTGACCTTCGGGACGTTTGACATTGACCTTGACCTCAAAGCTCGTAACAAGGTAAAATTCCAAGATTTGAGCATATTTTGGTTTGAGCTTGATGTTTGAGGTGTTCGACTTTGACTTGGGGTGATGACCTTGACCTTGAAAATGTCGTTGACCTCATTATTGCTTGACAATTTAGACCCGCAACGTGAACTTCCCCACCCTTAATACTCCCCTATCCCACCAATCCCAAAGAAAAGTTACGCAATTGTTTTCTCGGCACCTGTTTTGCTAGTTTTGGGGCTATCAAAACTACACAAAAAATTGACTATTCTACCAAAAAAAAAATTGCTTTTGAAGATAATCGCCTGTATATAAAGTACAGTGCTTCCCGACAGTTTACAGAAGTACTTACATTTCGCAGTTTCATCTCTCATACCAACAACCCGTCAGTTTAAGTTTACAAATTGATACGATATTAGCAGAACGCCGCGGGCACTATCCAATTGGCCCCATCAAGTGTCTATTTACTCATTTCGCCGGAGAGCCGGTGTCCTGCCCTCATGCCTGCAATAATAGCAGCATGAAATTGCAGCAATCCAGCCGTGAGCCGAGTATCATCGTGTTAGATCAGTTAATCCCCTGGGGACGACGGCGGTTAATTCAGTCTGCACTGCGCTTGCGACGAATTTGCGTGTACTTTTCATATATTTCTCGTTCTATCTGTGATTCTTTCTAACTTTCACTTTGATAATTTTTATAGAAATGTCGTATCAAATAGTTTATTTAGAATTAATTATAATTTGTAATAATGCTTAGGTTTTGGAGTGATTTGATTGGATGAAAATAGTTACAATGAAGATTACGGAGAATGGTGTTGTTAGCTGCACCGAAGCGGTGGTCGTTACAGTTCCACCTGAAAGGTTAGTAAGGAGGTTAAGATAAGACGAGCATGCAACCTTTTCTTGGGTATATTGGAGTTAACTGTTGTTAACTGACATTCAAGGGAGATAACAAGATTTTAAACATTTCCTTATACGAAAACATTTCGTAGACTATCTAAACAATATACTTACCTACTTACTACTTTAAAGATAGTCTGCTTCTTCAAACCTAAGAGAATGAGAATAAGAATCATTTATTTGCAGAAAATACAGGTGTTACCAGTTGTAAAAGTTGATGGTTTAATGTACAGTCCATATTTTGCCTGTTTAGGGCATGCAAATTAATTTTACATTAATACCTGCAAATTTTAATAAGTTAGACAGAATACACAGAAACATACATTATGTTCTAATAGAATTTTTAAATTAAGATAAATTTTAAGTTACAATAAATATAAGTACAGACAACAAAACTTAGGCTTAAAATAACATAACAACAATTCTTTAAATTTATACTAAATAAACAGACGCCACAAAACAATAGGAAACTTGAAATATTTAACTAATAATTTTTCTTTATGTTGTAGAAATTCTTCTAAATTATAAAAAAACAATTTTCTATCAACCATCTACGCAGTTTAATTTTAAAATTGTAACTATTTTATCATTCAACATTATATACCGTCCAGTTTCACTATCCTTGCTATATGTTCGCCCGTTTTGCACATTCACGAATGCGAGAGATCTAATCTCGCACCGCTTTCAAAGTGAATCTGACTTGCAATGATAGATTGGTTGCATCCCTTTCCGCACTGAAATTGTATTCAATATTTCGTATCGTTATTAAGTTTTGATGCAATGCAATTCGTACAAATTCTACGTATTGTAGGCAACACGACAGTTCGTCGCATCGATCGGCTATTCAGTGTGGCTTAAGTTTGCATTATTAATTAGCGAATAAACTGTTCTACAAACAATCGATTTCCACCGTCGTCCGTGGGCTGGTACAAAGGGAATGAAATATTTATGCATTTCGAAAAAGAAGTGGTATATAATATACTTAACGGAAACATTTTGATTAAAAAGAGTAGAGGCATAGTTTTTCGTAAAAGGAAAAGTTTTAATCAACCTCCAAAAGAGGTTACCGGGTATGCAACTAATCACGATCTACGAAATTAAGTTTAAACGTACAAAATCTGACATTTCGTTGACAGTTGCCTTAGCAAGCAGTGCCGCGGTGAACTGCAAAGATATATTGGTTGTTCTGTACATAGTTCGTACTGTCAAGTAAAGCCAGCAGAGAGCAGCGTTATGTTTGCGTTCCCAGAAAAATAAAATATTTGAAAATGGAACCTGGTTTCCGACACCCAAAAAGTATACATGTGTATTTTGTGAGCACCATTCCCTAAGGGTCCGTTCCACCGCCCGTTGGCTGTTTAACGAGTTTCAACCTAATTTTGTAGTTATTACTGAAATATTTTCCTGTACGGTAGCCTTTCGGTTGATAAACGGGAGTAATACGGAAATTCTACGTACTTTTGGTAGGCGTTAGTTTACACTTGCTGTTTGCTTTGGCTATGTTTTCAATACTAAGTTACGTTGGTGGGGAAATGGCGGCGTATTTGTTGCGGTTGACAAAACTTTATGTTTATATTTGTTTAAATAGGTTTCGAAGTTATGCACATGGTGCAAGCTGCGTTAGCCGGATTTAGAATAGGTACCTCTTTATTTCATATCGGGTGCCATAATCAAAAGTGATCCGAATTTTTACGATGATAGTGCTCTTAATATCAAATTAAACTTATTTAGGTCATGTCGTACTCCCCCATAATGCCCTACAAAACATCCCGCGCCTACGCCATCCATGTAAACTGCTTGTCACCTAGTTGATTCACTTACAAACAACCGCGGTAATCTGCACTCAACCTTTAGCTTCCGACACGCAATCATTAAAACGTCACTTTACTTACTACCCCATTATAAAGCTGACATCCCACGAGTGCACACAACAGAGAGATACATACGTGTTGTAATTCAAAAACAGTTGAATGGAGGATTAAGACCGCGTCTCACTGCCCCTCGCCCTACTTCCTGCTATTCCTTTAACTTTATAAACATTGTTCGTTCTAAATAGGCGGGGTCGTTGACCTTTCGTGGGCTGTTGACAGGGGTGGCTACGATTAATTTTAAAATGCAATGGTATGTGAGTGTTGCACGCTATGTGGACGTGTGATAGTGATCATTTATTTAGAATGTATTACATGCGAATTTGGAGGGCCTAGATCATTACATGTTTTATGCTAACTCGTGTAAGGTTAATTAAACAAAGTTGAAGGCAAAAAAAAAATCAGGGTGGAGGCCCAAGTCTTAACTTTGGAAACAATGGGCTGATAATAACCGAAAAACATAGAGAAAACATAAAATAAACAGAATAGGGATGTTGACTGGAGAAAAAAAAAACTATTCAATCCGTCAGTCAGATAATAAAAAAATATTAGACACGTATTTTTTTGCTTTATCATATTAATAAAATATGGTTTAGATAAAACGCATTAAAGTTGGGGAGTGGGGCTTGCTACGTCACAAGTCAGTATAAAATCTACCGGGGAGTGACGTCATGCTACATTTTAACGTATTGTCTACTCAATGAATTGCCGTAATCTTTTGATTACGTAAAAAAAGAAAAAATTGGCGTCCAATTTTTTTTAATAACGTACCTGAAGGACAAAAAAAAAATTGTCAACATCCCTATAATGTACAAAGGTTTAAATGAATAACAAAAGTGTCAGAAATGTCCTTTGTGTCTAAGCACCAACACGAATCGAAACTCCCAAAAGGCAACAAATCCAAGCCTTGTTGGCGGGATTTCGTGAAAGTAGACACGAAGTCAACAACCCAAAGGATAAGAGACAAGGCTGAGCCAAGTTAAGGAAACTTTGTCGCAAAACGGACCCACCCAGGTCGCCAGTCGGGATAACTTCGTTAAAAAAAAAAAAACTATTAAAGATAAAGTTACCAAAGAGTGTCGAGTTCGCAGTGAAGCTGTATGTGTCGGTTCTCTATACTTTTTTCGTAAATTAAATATTCTTTCACTGAAAAAGCTGCAGTGCCAGCAATATTTGAATTAATTTGTTATGTAAGTACCCAATAGTAGTTTTGTATAATGACGCTTCATTTCTAATTTCTGAAAGGAGGTAGCACGACCAATTTGGATAAACGATTGACAATCTGATATACTTACTTACTTACTTAGCAAACTTAGCATGTAAAGTACTTTGTACAGACTGCAGCATCATATTTGGCCAAGAAGAAAATGTTGATGATCCCTGAAAAAGAGCAGACGTCGTCAACACGCAGGTTTGTTATATCTTCGTCAGCGAGTTTCCATTTTGTACTATAAGCCAAAAATTTCCCCTTTTGCAGGCGCTTCCTTAATAAGCGTTTTATATTTAATTGGGTTCTTTAAGATCTTAAGTAGGATGCTCCAAGATTCTGAGAGTTTTCACCGGATCCAGGAAGACCCTTTCGAATATTTTAATATTCATAAAGCAGGAAGGTCTTACCTGATATTAAAAAGAACTTTAGACTTCATCTTTATACATTTTCTTTGAAACTTTCTTGTTTTCTTTAAGCAGAAGAAGTTTGTAACTAAGTTTAAATACGTACAATAGAGCGCCTCTCGTAGTTTCAACAACATTGCCGAAGTATTATGTGATGTATAATAATATTAATAATAAACAAACATGTAAGCACGTTAAGCACGCTACACATGAAACATAAACAATAAACAAGACTAATGTTTTGTTTGCATGTTTAACGGATAGTGCATGAATTTAGAAGCTATTAGCTGATAAGCTTAGTTGAAGTGACGGTTACGTAAACAAATATACGTGGAGAAACGAGCAAGGATTGTCTTCAAGTTCAAAGTAGTTGTGTGCATTGATTGCCCAAGAGTGCTTTATTCGAATACAATGGAACTATCAAAGGAGACTTAACTAACGAGTCCATAAATGGGCGCTAGACATGACTTTTAAATAAAGGTAAGCAAAACTCTTAAAGGGTTTTTGTAGATGACACTTTCTTGTTTCAAAATACGATAAAACCAAATTAAATTTATTTTAGACTTTTACAATACCTCTTTTATTATTGTATGTTAAACTTTATCATTTATTCTTAAACTACTCTTCGTCAATGTAACTGCTTGAGCACAATATTTAGTTAGATTTATAATAATAATGATATAATATTTTGTAATCTGTCTATTGTAAAGAGCCCAAACTCTAAACGTCAACGATTTATAATGTTGCTAAATTGAAGAGTACAACTGTGACGTACCATGACTACTGAAGTGACAGATATTAAGTTTAGTCGGTTACTTGACAGCCTTCACGTGGTTTTTTTGTTAACCTTTTATTTATCTATCTAAACCTATGGAGTATAGGGTCTCGATCTTGATGTCTTAGGCCACGTGGAGACTCAAAATAGCGAAATAATCAATTTCTTCCATAAAAAGCGTAAAAAAACTACACTATACTACCAATCATACACTAAGATATCCCGTGTTTTTCACCACAAAGCTTATCTTGTACCTCCTTCAGTAAAAACACAGTTCTTTGTACTGTCTTCGAAATAAACAAGACAGCCTTGCGTTGCAGATAGAAAAACGTCGAGAGAAATGTGTGAAATGCTTTCTCTTCGCTTGGCACGTTGGTTAGTGTTTTTTTCCGTCTATTTTGTGCATATGAACAGACGTCCTCGTGCTAACAATTTATTCAGGATTATACGAATATTTTTTATATTTATTTCGAACGGGGTCTGTGAATTTTATTGTGGGATTTGTCGAGCTTGAGTGTTTGGATTTTTACTTGATGTTGGTGTTTTGGGTGTGTTATTTAACCTGGGCTGGACAGTGCTATCAGTTGATGTCTTACGAGGTTTAGGTATAGCTAAATCTATTTGTGAATGTAATTTAGACGAAACATTTAATATCCATTTGAAAGGTCTAAAGTATTTTAAACTTTATCAACAAACTCCGTCAAACGTGATCAAGCATAGGCAACATTCCTGTTAAGCATTCATACCACCTTCCACTTTGATTTTCTAAACAAACTATAGTTAACTCTCAAACCTTAATTAGATATTGTTTAAAATTCCTTCTAAAAACGTGTTATATTCTGACTTATCAAAGAGTTCCATAAACAATCCATGTGATGAACCTGGCCGGCTTACGTTAACCTTTAAAAAGTAAAAAGCGTTCCAAATTCAAACTACGCTCAGCGTGAAAGTAGTCTGGTTGTACAGACGTTCATTGATCAGCGGCGGCCCGGCAGCTTGCCAACGAAAGGGAACGTATACTACGTAATATTACTAACAACTTCACAGATCGTTAACACTACAAGATGCCAGTCAAAATTAAATCAAACCCTTATCAAGATACGGTGCAGATTTCAATGTTTCAGCAGTGGTTGATACAGCAGCTTAATACTAGAAAGTGTTAGTATACAGTGTGTACAAACTTCTAGCATCTAATAGTATTTGTAGCGGCGCTAAAAGTTGGGCGAGATTTTCGATAGCATTGTTCAGTTTCATTTATGGTTAGGACTTAGTCAGTTGTGATAAGTTATTAATCTTTGTTATTGTTGTAGTTTATATTGTGGATTAATGGCCCAATAGACACAATAAAGTCCGCAGACACGTTATATAAATTACTGAAACAATTTATAACTTTTCTAATTACATGAACATGCGAACAGCTGCAATACTTTATGTTTATGATTCGATGGTTTTCTGGGTAGCAAAATGAAATACAAAAAGGAACTTGTGAAAGCTCGTTGTGGTTAAGGGTTGGAATAATATAACAACACTTACAGGGCATCTACGAGTTTATCGGAAACTTCAACAGAAGCCTAACAAAAGCACCCAACTGAGGCGTCGAGAACTAATCGTTTTCAACTGAAATATTAGTAAAACTTTTTTTTATTAAATCCAGTATTATTTTATTTGAAATGAAATGAAATGATTGATTCTGTAAATAGGATATCGGAATTACATTTACCCGTCATATTAAAAAAGTAAGCTAGATGGAGTCGACATTCTGACTAGATATGACGAAATAAACTCAGGGGTCAAAGTGTCTTTTAAAGTCCAGACGTAATCTTGGCCAGATCGTGTGAGGACCATGTAGATTAATGTCTGAAATGGTCTTTTGAGGAAAGAACCACACAGATTTGAGTGGGCCTGTCTAGTCAGTGCAAGCATTTGTCTTCAATCGTGTAGCTCAACTTAGAACTACTACGAACTATTTAAATCTTTTCTTTGCTATCAAAGGTTGCATTATTGCCTATATAGTATCTACGTTCTATCTGTACTTCGAGATGGTAAGCGTAGAAAATTTAACGACAGCGAAAATTTAGAGCAGCCTGTTGCAAATTTAGAGCAGCCTGTTTCAAATTTAGAGCGGCCTGTTTCAAATTTAGAGCAGCCTGTTTCAAATGCCTGGCCTGCTAACAGTAGCGAATTTTATCCTAAACTTGTTTTAGATACCGGTGGTTTGTTTAAAAATTTTAGGAAAGTTTCTCTTAACTTTAAATCGTGCCTGTAGTTCTGTCTTAAATTATTTGTTTGCATTGTTTTAAATGTTCTGGATCATGACAGAGGTGTTGTGCAGACCAAGGTTTAAAGAAAATGGTTTTTAAAACTATGTTCTAACTTTTAGTTTTAATTAATTTTATTGTGAGTACTTAGGCAGTATGTATCCGTGATACATACTGCCTAATGACAAGTCAGAATAACGATAGAAATATCGTCATGACTTCAGCTTCAAAACCAGCATTACACTAAACTTCGAACCCGATAGCAAATTCAGCAAAATGCCGAACACAAGGTCTGAAAGCCACGACTCCAGTTCCTAAGCATGTAATAAAACCTCTTCGATTTTGTTGTAAGCGAAATCGAAATCGCCTAGAGAATAGAATTCGAGTTTCTGAGACACCAGACGACATAATAGTGCTAGAGATTTGGAAGTTAGTTTCTCCTCGTTCCTAGTTTCCTGGTAGTTACTGTCGTCTCTCATTAGTATTCCCGTGTTAAATAGGATCGATTCGTGGTTATCTCGTCCGGTTTCATTATGAACTTGGTCGAGAACATGGACGTTAGCTGGTAATTCAAACTGAGCTTGTAGCTACTTTCCCACGTCCTCCTAATTATTTATTTTTTAATCATACTTTTCCAATTTAACGACACTAAGATCTATCCTCAGCCACTCTAATCTATTTAGTTACATGTAAGTTAATAACTACAAAAAATACCTGGAAAAGCCTGATCTCTCCCCGGTCGTGTCGGATTGCTGTCCCATCGGAGTGTTATGCTGCGTTTCCACCAGAGATGAGCGAGGATGCGTTGCGTGCGAGGGATGTGTGTGAAACTAACCAATTACATCGTTTCACTGTCATAGCTTGAGCTAAGCTGGCGTTATTTAGTTTTACACACATCCCTCGCTACGTATCCTCCCTCATCTCTGGTGGAAACGCAGAATAGAGAGAACACCTGTGTTTGCGCACACATTTGTGCACTATAATACCTCCTGCGTTCCTGGCTAATCTCTGTTGCGATTCCGTTAGAAGGATATTATTATAAAAATAAATAAATAGATTTATTATATAACTAGCTTCTGCCCGCGACTTCTTCCGTGAGCCTATAACCTTCCTCAAAAATTGGGCTATCCAATGCAAAAAAAAAAAAAAAAAATCCGACTTGTCCGTACGGAGATAACCACCTACGTACAAACTTACAAACAAACAAACTTTGGTGACGGATACGCTTTCATACACTCTTGGGCCGATGTAAAAAGATGAAATAGAATTTTTCACATTTGGAGATAGAAAAATCTTTGAGAAAAATGTATCCCTTTTTGAAAAGGGATACCTCAACTTATTACAATCGGGCCCAGAAATCCCCGTCTCCTTTTACCTCTTTATAATAATAAATAATAATATAGCAAATAGACTAACAAACCATCTTGCGAATAACATCACTCCGCCATACCTGACGGTATCCTGTGATAGTTATCCCAGGAATCATCAGCTGTGTGTGTGATACATAGTACTCAGTGACTTTTTAGTTTTCCATCTGACGCGGACGATAATATTCATATTTCGACCTGTAATTCAGCTACATGCAAAACAAAGTCCCTGTCAAAAGGGTAAAGGTATAAATCAACTCGCCACGAAACAAGCGATACAAGGTTACGAAGCATTTCTCATATCCCATAATAAAAAATCTCTAAGCTTTTCTTAACCCTCCCTCGCCGCCTCGAGCTAAGAAAAACAGATTTAATCATGTCTACAACATTGATATTAATATTGAAGACGATGTAACAGGAATATTATGGATGACAGGTAACGTGAGAAGAATTTGTTCCTCGGTTCGTGTGATTGATGAGGTGGATCTGTACTAAATACTATATGGATAGGATAGCTTTATTGTCGTATTTTCTTAATTGTCTTGGTGCATTATTTTTTCTTAGTATACGGTACAAATAAAAGGATTGTACTCTACTATATCTACATATTGAGAGGTTCCGGAATCGATCTCAGCAAATGACGTGTCGTTGGAATCGAGTTCAACCAGAACTTGTCTTTGGCCATTTTAGATGATGAGACCATTAACGTCAAAGGTCTATATATAAAATTCCGGAACTCATATAAAACGTTGTATTTTATCGTTCGTTCCATTTTTGAATCAGGGTGCATTTAACTTGGAAAAACCACTCTCACATTAAATGGTTGTAAAAGTTGTAAATTGAAACTATTCAAACAAACTAAAAAATTACTTTGATATAACTAAGTAATTTTTTTTAAGTTAAATGCGGATTGATTCAGAAATATAACGTACGATAAAACACAACGCTTTTTATGAGTTCCGGAATTTTATTCATAGATCTTTGATTTACGGTAGAAGAATTGCCAAAAAACACAATTTCAGCTTTTATTTCGAAATTTTTGTTAATAAACTGTACCAATTCAAACAAAACAACTGAAACACGGAGCTTTTATTCGAGCTTACAACAAAAGAATCGACAACATCCCTCTGAAATATCGTTACCCGTGGCATTCGCGCAAAAAGTCAGATGGTCGCATATATTTGATACCCAAGCAATTTATTTTGATTTACATACATCGAGCTCGTATTTGAAGCGATCCAGATGGACGCAGGTTTAATCCCGTGGTCCGCGCAAGAGGCGAACATTGGTTTGATTAAAATAAACGCTGTATGTAATCCGAGGTAAACCGTTTACGCGGGAGACGGGGCCGGAAATCGAAAGCGGCCATATTGGATGCGGAAATGTGCGACTGGCGCCCATCTCCAGCCAGCGACCGACGCTGATTCGATTTGTGGCACTTTCGGTGCACACGAGCGAAAATTTCTTGGAATTATTTAATCCGATTACGTATTCGTTGTCCTTTCTAGTGTCGATTGTTACGTTTGAGTTATATTTCCTGATGCCATTGTTCTGTGATTTCTGATTCATGGATGTCACAAAAAAATCGAGAATAAAAAAGAATGCTTATGTATAGGTCGCTTTTCATTGATACTGAAGCACAGTATTTAGTTAGAATACTGTAAAAATCCTAATCCTAACTAATGTTATAAACGCGAAAGTGAATTTATTTGTTTGTTACACTTTTACGCTAAAACATCTGAACGGATTTGGCGCATGGGTAGACCATGACCTGGGCTTAGGACATAGGATACTTTTTATATCGATATTCCCACGGGATCGACACTTAAGGGGGTGAAACCGCGGGGCGCAGCTAGTTAGATACAAATGTAGAAATTTTACAAAGGGTGACAATGGGCGGTAGATTCAATTAGATTGTAAATAAACATATATAGATTCTAGGCGGTTTTAATTAGCGGATAATAATACTAAGGTATCTTTTATTACCTATTCTATCTAATAACGTAACGGTCGTCCTTACTACTTATCTAGTGAAACTATCCAATGTTTACAGTTAGCCGATCTCAGAATTACCGAATATCGTGGTCCCCATTAAACGAAAAGAGTTTTTAGTAAGAACCTATACGTATATACGTGCGACAATCTAAGAAGCTCGATTTGACACCTATCAAAATATTTTGTGTAGTGACGGGAAAAAATAATCGGTTGCTTTAATAACCGATTCATGAGACATATCGATAATATCATACTTAGAGTTTGTAATCAACAATTTATCTACATTGCTTAAAATTGATTCTCGATGCATATCTTTTTATTACACGTCATCATCATGATCATGACGTATAAATAAATAAATTCACTTTTGTAACATTTTTATTCACTTTCGTCACTGGATTATCCAAAAAATGATCATCAGTTGAACTGTCTTCGTCGGTTACCCTTTTAATAAATTCATATTCAATCATATTGTCAAAATGTACGTCTCATCTAAAGTCTTCCGTTAAAATTTTCTTTATCCTTTCTACTACATTGATCCAATCATCTTTTGTGACGTGTGTGAAAAAAATACAGCATTCGGCAAGAGTGCGCACGTAGGTCAAGAGTGCGCATCACTCACAAATGCCACAATTTAAGCTTCCATGGCCTACTTTAAATTGCACAGCATTGTGCATTTTTCGTGGAAGCTGTTTTTGTAAGAAATACACTCGATCTATAATTATCCGTAATTCGTTCTCTATACACTTCTGAGCAATCTGGACATGCCCAATTTTTCTTCTTTGGTACAATTGCTGGGTAGTCTTAGGTTTATCAGTCTTACTCTTCATAGGTAAACGTTTTTCATTTTATTTTTAAAGTCTTCATTGAGTATGGTTTTGTGTATTTTGCAAACCCCTACCCTAAAGCTAAAAATATATGTATATGTGGTTTTAGATGTTTAAACATTTAATAATACAGTAATTATACATTTCTCTCTTTTCTAAATGTAATGTTTGTAAAAGTATCGATTTTTCAGAACATCGATTTTATTCGGGCCAATAGCGGCTTCAAACGGTCACAACACTACGGCAACGAACCCAAAGACATTGTAATATCGTCCTGCCTGAATATTAATCAACAATTAATTTGTGTCTTTGGGTGTATTTTTCCAATATAAAGTGAAAGTTGGTGCTTTCAAATGATATTCATTGTTTTAGTGTACGTATACCATAGTAAATAATTAGGATTATGATTTTGATTTTTCGTTTTCTTACGTAGACGTTCATACAAAGTTATCGCGGCATGTATAATGAGAAACGTCAAATCGGGCTTCTTAGATTGTCGCACAAGTAGCAGGTACTTTGGTCTTTGGCCCTGACAAACTGCTACTGCTTGAATACGAGGCTTCTGGCTTCTTTGCATGGGTATATTTTATGTCATTTTGTTGTAATGTGCGTTTTGTTTGTGCAGAATAAACAATTTCCCTTTCTTTCTTTACCTTACACATAAAAAAAATACATAAGAAAATACAGAGGTTTAATTAACTAAGGTAGTCATTCTTAATTACAAAGTGTTAAAAGTATTTCTCATATTTTTAACGTTTCTCTCATTATCACGTTCAGTGCCGGGAGCCCTCCTGGAGGGTTCATTTTAAATGTAGGTTTTTCTTAGCGAAACAGGCATCATAAACGGTGACAATAAAATCTTATGAATATGTTAACAAGATTTATTAGTACCTACATGCACTAAGTACATGCGTTGGTTTTAAAATACAAGCAATTAATTTGTTTTTAGTTCAAAACAATTTAAAGGTTGGAAACTACGTATAGCGACAAGACCCCCAGAAAATTTTACCTCGTTTTACAGTATTTTATAACACGGTTTTAACCTTATGCCGTTGACATTAGCGCAGACGTAATGCCGGCAACCCTCCCGGAGGCATGGCGTATGAGTTCTATGAAAACTGGGTGGAACCAAAAGTGTTAAATAGAGTCCGCGCCACCACTCAAGTCCGATAGACGCGGCGCTAGTGTCTATTTCATTGCATCAAATTGCATTTAAAATAATGTAGTTTCACAATTTTCCGCCGGACTTCAGTGGTAGCGCGGACTGTACCTACGCAGACTACGCAATTTTTTTTTTATCTCTACTCAGTTACTTATCTTGAATTACCATAAAGACCTTAATTCAATCCAACTACACGTTTAATATATTCATATGCCAAGAAAGTGACTTCACAATTTCACAATAGGAAGTCTGAAGAAATTGAGATTCCGTACAAGTGCCATCGAAGTTCATAAACTATGAAGTTGTGCCGTTGTGCCGTAGTTGCGCCCGGTATCGGATTCTCGGCACGTTGGGGCAGGGCATTCATTTGTGAATACGTATATTATGTACGATTATTGCATATTATGTTTTAATATAAGTACAGTTGCAATGGGAAATATTTCCGATTGTACTTTTCATACAAAATATACGGGCTGTTGTGAATGTTGAAATTATAAATTATTATAGTCCTAAAGACAAAAATGCATAGGAGTTGTAAAATTAGATAGTTTGTTATCGTGTATTTACGTTGTCTCTGTAATCTGGGCCCCCGTCACGGGGCAACAGAACATTAGTAGTGAAAAGAAATAAAAACCGGTGAAGTGCGAGTTGGACTCGTACACAAAGGTTTCCGTACCACCATACAATATTTAGCAAAAAATGCCAAATAAAACACGTTTCTTGTATGGGGTACAAGTAGCTTGTAGGGAAAAAATAGGCGTATTTTTTATTTACTTGTTGAAGCGGCAATAGAAATATACAATCTGTAAAAATTTCAACCGTCTACTTAATACGGTTCATGAGATACTCTGACCGACAGACGGACGGACGGACGGACAGCGACGACTTAGTAATAATAGGATTCTGTTCGGCACCTTTCGGGTACGGAGCTCTGAAAACTGTAATTAAACATTTGGCTATGTAACTATCTATCGCGCTGTATACAAAGAAAGAAAGGAAGAATGAAAGAATAAATTATTAACGACAAACGATATTAATAATTTTTATGAATATACTTATTTTTATTAATGTAGGTAGTCATGTATGAATTTTTTATTTATTCATTGTTATATTTTTTTACGATTTTTTAAAATGCAATACTTATCAGTTTTACTAATGTTATAATGTCGAAGAATGACAATTTTACCTTTACCAATTTTATAATAAAACAACACATTTTGGGGATTAGGAATCTTTACACGAACATTTTACCTACCTGAACTTCGTCTTAATGTCTAGACCTCGATAAAAGTTAATTTCGAAAGTTTCAGAAGAAAAATGTCTGCAATACCAATCAGATTCCAGCACAAGTTACACCTTGACACCAAAGGCAATTTTGCAATGTTGAAATTTTATTTAAAAAAAAGTTGGTACAAAATGTCGCCAGACGAAGGCGGAAAACTGCACTCAAAAGTTCATTGAACCCACGTATTTCGTCCAGAGAGAACCGAAGGTATCTCAAATGTTTTCCGTGTAATAACTCACTTAGGGAGGAATCCTCGTGTAGGTCTACTCCTTGTAAAAGTTATCCTCCCAAATGCCATAGTCAGCATGATTCCTTGTGAAATTGGAGCGGTGAGGGCTTTAAATTTTTGCCTCATTTTCCCGTACCCATATTTGAGAGTACGTAAAGCGTCGACGAGCCGTAATGGTGATGAATTTGGAGGATTATGTCTCCATTTACGCTGACGTATATAGGTAAGCGTCACTGCGCGAAATGGAGATGCTCTAAAATTTATGTACTTCTAATAGGTGTTTACTTTACATATTCATTTAAATAGTACCTCTGCTCAGATAGGTATTAATAATTATTATGTTTTAACGCGAAAATATTGTAAACTATTGTACGCCCGCGGCCCGCGTGGAGTTCAGAAAATTTTCCATGGGAACGAACTACTGGGATAAAAAGTATCCTATGTCCTAACCCAACTCATGGTCTACCTGTGTGCCAAATTCTATCGCAATCTGTTCAGCCGTTAAGACTGAAAGCGAAACAAACGATGAAGTTTGGATTGTTGTACAAAGTTATTGATATTTTGTACCTTGGTACTTTCGTACTTTAGTACATAGGTACTTATTACTATATAACCAAACTCTTTTTAATCGACTTCTAAACGTAGGATGCAATTCGAATGTATATATTTTTTTAATTATTTATGTTTGGTCATAACTCCGTCATATATAGACGGATTTGTAAAATATTTTTTTGTTTGAAAGGGTTTACTTCCGAGGTGGTCCCATTGTAATCAAGTCAGGTTCTGATGATGGGATCCTGGAGATCTCGAGGGAACTCTTCAAATATTATAAGCACAGCTATACCGTTTTGGGTATTTTTTATAGTAACTCGTACAGTTGCTCTCGGGAAGCACCATTTGGTGAAGTGGAACCAATAATGAAGACCACAGATGGCCACCGGAACTACTCAATAAGAAATATTTCACGGGCTCCGATTCGATTACTTAAATATTGTTGCCAAGCGATTTATTGTCGTCACAATGCAAATGAAGAAGTGGAGCTGATGGTGAAGTACCAGGAGAACTCCTCCACGATTAACAACCCTGCATCGGGAAAAGCATTATTTTGTAAAAGGCAGCAAGCAGTTGACATTAGGCTATTGTAACTTAGATAAATTACAAACTGACCCACTAAAAAGCGAGAAATTAAAAAAATAGTGAAAAATAACTTAATTTTCGGAAGTCGGTGGCAAATAACGAAAATAAAAAACCAAAGGCTCCGACTTCCGAAATTTAAGTTTTTTTCACTTTGTAGTGTTTGTTTGGACGTCGGTTGTTTTTTTTTGTAAAAAAAATGTAATTCCTAAGTATATAAACTAACTTTATCTCTAGCGTGTTTCTTTACCAGAATTTATTAAATGCTAATAATTGCACTCAATCTTGCTTAAACTAACAAACGAATCATACTAAAAGTTCCCGACACTTTTCTATATTTATCGAAAGTAGGGGCTTCGTTCATAGTTGCACGAAAAGTTAGATTTTAATTAAAGGGTACAGGTGTTCTTTAATTAAAACCAAGTACTTGAGGAAGAGAGTAAAGTTTAGAATGGCTTCCACATACTTTGTATTGTTTAGTGACGCTGCGTTAACACAAGGTTTTCTTATCATTTGTCTTTGTCTTTTATAACAACGAAGCTTGTTTTATGGTCACGAGAATTTTCTTTATTAACACTTTCGCCTCCACTCATTTTCATAGAACTCAAAGAAGTGAACCCTCCGGGAGGTTGCCGGCATTACGTTTGCGCTCAAGTTAACCATCGCGGACGGTCAATGGTTTTAGGTTTAAAACCGTGTTATAAAACACTGTAAAACGAAGTAAAATAAGTATTTTCAGGGGGTCTTGTCACTACAAGACCCCCTGAAAATACTATTTTACTTTAAATAGTGACATTTTAAATTTTTTGTAAATATTTGTGACCGTGAAGAAAAAAAAATGCTTGGATTTTAAAACCAACGCATATACTAATTAATAAATCAAACAAGAGACAATCTCTACGTCAGATTTTATTTTCACGGTTTATTCGCTAAGAAAAACCTACATTTCTAATGAGCCCTCCGGGAGGGCTCCCGGCATCCCATATGCGACTAGGTGAACCCTCCAGGAGGGGAAATTTCTTTATTACGTATTATGTATAATATTATGTACTTATTCATAAAAACCTATCGGAATAAATTCTCTAAATGAAGATGAAATCCACATAAAAATACCTTGCGCAGTTAAGACGGCGATATAATGCCAGTGGCATATATCGGCTATATTGTACTGAGCTCACGCAACGATATAATGCCAGTGGCATATATCGGCTATATTGTACTGAGCTCACGCAACGTGTCGTACGTCCGTCCAGCCAGTAATAGAACTCACCCATCAAGGAGCGCTGTCACAAATTTGAAGCATTATTATTGTATATACATAAAACAAAACAAAAGGTATTATAATAAAACATGTATACTAAAAGATCAATCATTAAATTATCTTTAAAATGTTTAAGGTTTCAGAAAAATACGCTTGATAATTTTTGCGTGATTCTCAGCTTTTTATCGGCGTTAGACATAAGTTTACAAATTAATTACACTATGTAATATATACATATATACGTAAGTACTAAATATTGAAAGATTAAGTTTAACATATAGTTTTTCGAAATCATTCTCACTACTCGTTTAGACGACCGTGATCTTCAGTATAATATCATTAAAAAGTCAGTTATAACGCGGTCGTACAGACAGATACGAAAAATCTAATATATAAAATTCTCGTGTCACAGTTTTCGTTGCCATACTCCTCCGAAACGGCTTGACCGATTTTGATGAAATTTTGTGAGCATATTGAGTAGGTCTGAGAATCGGCCAACATCTATTTTTCATACCCCTAAGGTAGGTAGGTAGGTAGGTAGGGTAGGTAGGTAGGTAGGGTAGGTAGGTAGGTAGGGTAGGTAGGTAGGTAGGGTAGGTAGGTAGGTAGGGTAGGTAGGTAGGTAGGGTAGGTAGGTAGGTAGGGTAGGTAGGTAGGGTAGGTAGGTAGGGTAGGTAGGTAGGGTAGGTAGGTAGGGCAGGTAGGTAGGGCAGGTAGGTAGGGTAGGTAGGTAGGGTAGGTAGGTAGGTAGGTAGGGTAGGTAGGTAGGGTAGGTAGGTAGGTAGGGTAGGTAGGTAGGGTAGGTAGGGTAGGTAGGGTAGGTAGGGTAGGTAGGGTAGGTAGGGTAGGTAGGGTAGGTAGGGTAGGTAGGGTTGGTAGGGTGGGTAGGGTAGGTAGGGTAGGTAGGGTAGGTAGGGTAGGTAGGGTAGGTAGGGTAGGTAGGGTAGGTAGGGTAGGTAGGGTAGGTAGGGTAGGTAGGGTAGGTAGGGTAGGTAGGGTAGGTAGGGTAGGTAGGGTAGGTAGGGTAGGTAGGGTAGGTAGGGTAGGTAGGGTAGGTAGGGTAGGTAGGGTAGGTAGGGTAGGTAGGGTAGGTAGGGTAGGTAGGGTAGGTAGGGTAGGTAGGGTAGGTAGGGTTTATATATTTTGATTGATTGCGAAACAATTTACCCATTTTACAACAAACTTCCCATTGACATTCGAAACTTACCCATTAAACGATTTAAAATTTGTATTAAAACCAAACTTTGTAAAAAAGGGTACTATAAAATTTCAGATTATTTAGAAGATAAAAAAGCTTGGGATTGAGCTGCTCGCTCTGCTAAACCTTGTGATAAAACCATAAAACTTGACATTAGAATTATTTAGTAAAATCATTAAAATATACCAGTTTTATTTAAACATTAAAACAAAATGACATGATTACTTTGTAAAGTATAATATTATTTTAATTACCTATTGTGAATGTGAGGACTATGTGGATATTTTTTTAATTTAATTTTTTTTTTCTCATTACTCCTTTTTTATCCTCTCTCAGTTAGTTTTAATGATGGTCTGGCAGTTTGAGTAGTTTATGCGGCCTACCCAAATGTCCTTTCTTTGGTATTGTTCGTCGAGTTGAGCTCCTTTTGTTCTGAGTTGAGCTCCACGATTACTGACAAATGCTTGCACTGACTGGACAGGTCCACTCAAATCTGTGTGGTTCTTTTCTCAAAAGACCATTTCAGACATGAATCTACATGGTCCTCATATGGCTTGACCAAGATTATGTCTGGACTTTAAAAGAGACTGTGACCTCTGAGTTTGTTTCGGCCTTTCTTCTCAGAGTAGTCGGATAGGAAACGCCGAACTCATCTAGCAAAATTTAATATATTTTTAATATGACGTGTAAAAGTGATTCCTATATCCTATTTACAGAATAAACAATTTCATTTCATTTCATTTCAAACAAAGTTCGCCGGGTCAGCTAGTTACTTTATAATATGACTAGTGCTAAGCAAGGGCAGTCCCTTGCTTTGCACGGGTGCAATCTACTAATGTGGCGACATGTCAAAACATCAATATTTCTGTATACAGGCAGGTCATCTCATCTCTTTTCTATATAAAACTACATGCAGGGTGGCAGGGACATCGACGCGAAAACTGTTACAGTATTCAGTACATTATCCTGAACCGAGTAGCGTTGAAATTTTACGTCGGTTATTTAAAAAAAAAAACTGCTGTTCCATACATTTTGACCGCGTAGGTATTGCACTTTTCTATGAAATAGTTGTTTTTTTTTTTTCAAATCTTTTCTTTTTATAATATTGTTGAATTATTTTCAGTAGTTGAGTCCTAATCTAATAGTGTCTAAAACATCAGACTCAATAAAGTTGAAACCTTTTAGAAAAAAAATAATAGAACCCCAGATGTCTAGGTCTGGGGTTCTATTTTTTTTTTCTTCTGAGGAGACAAAGAAGTCTAACGTTTAGTGCATTAGCACTGCTAATGGCTAGGCTTCGTGGTCTGAAGAAAACGATTACATGCATTACAGAACGTTACTGTAAATATCAATCTCTGAATATAGCTTCGTGCAGACTAGCGCGACGTGATGCCGGTTATTGTTATGCCGTGAAGTTTTCTTAGAAATTGTATTGTTCGAGTCATTTCGCGCTAGTCTGCACGAGGCTTAAGGCGTCCTTCTACTTGTTCAAATAACGTTATTTTCAAAGACTAAATTAGTATGATGACAATTAAAAAAAACTGAATTTAAACAAAATTAAATACTAGGAAAATAAAGTACACAACAAAATCAAAATATTTAATTTCACATAAACCTACACGGGCACTTATGAAACGCCGGGAAGAAACTCCACGATAACTCTTTTAAAAATAATTGGCTTTTACAATATTTTTAAATAATATCCTAAAAGTTGGTAACGTCGCAAATATGTGTCAAAAACTTACACATAGCCACATTTCTTATTTCCATACAGTAATATTGCCAAATTAATCAAAACAGCGAAATATTTGACATCTATTTGCGACGTTCAGAATAAACGCTCGTATATGCCAGGACATGCCTCATAGCTTCCTTGTCATCAACATTTACAACGCTTGACATTGTTACATACAATATTTAAGTATGTAGTTTTCAATATAACAATTATAATTACGGAGATTGACAGGATCGTTGTTTCGATTAAAATTGTCTCAGGCCTACGACGTGCAGCTCGCCGTCCGATAAGGACCAGGCCCGTGTCGACGGCGCGTTGTGTTCCACGCGCGCCTCAAAGAGATGTCAGCACCAACCGACGGGGTCGAAAGACCAATGCCTGTTGGGGTTGCGGGTTTGTCCGCACACAAACACTAGCTTCCGCCAGCGGCGTCGCCCGCGAGATATATGTATTTATATAATTATGTTACTCTGTGATCATATAGCATTCTACGTGTGAAAGATTTTTTATAATCGGTCCAGTCGTTTTAGTAAGAAAGAAAAATGCGTTTATTGGCATTACAAAGAATACACCTTAAAATTATAAAAAACAGAAAACAAAATATTATAATGTCAAAAGGGCCTCAGCTCAGCATAACGTCAGATGACAACACAAAGTGTACCACCTGACGCTGATTTTCATCTGTAACTCACGAGTGCCATACGCTAGAATAATAAAGATAGGGAAGTGTCTGTCCGTTATAATAAATAAATTAAAGGTAGTATAAAAAAATCCAAATAAACTCATAAAAAATAAAATAAAATTTTGTGACATACATGTGAGTTCATTCATTACTAACAAAAATACAATTCTTATATCTTTATAATATTATTCTTTGTGTAGCTGTTTGACGTTTGAAAATGACAACGACATAAAAATAGTTTCAAATACAAAGCACCTGGGAGCTGGGGAGAGCACTCCCGGCCGCAAACAACGCCACCTGGTGCTCATTACTAATTAAGCGGTCTTGTTGTTGCAAGCGCAGCTTTCAGACACTGTGGCAAGAGTATCATTAACAAACTGAGCGACCTGTTAGGAGACAACATGCACGTGGTGATCATAGCTTTAGAATAAAATCGAGATAGGTCACCACTTTTGAGGTTAACACGGTCTGTGTCAACATCGTCGAATATTAAGAGAACTTATCCTAAAAGTTGGCTACGTCGCAAAGATGTCAAATATTTCGCTGTTATGAATAATTTGGCAATATCACTGTATGGAAATACGAAATGTGACTAACTAGTGAACTAAAATATTGATTATGAAATGCAATAATTAATATCGTAACACCGAATATTTAATTTTTAGAAAAAAAGTATTTGGAAATGCACTTGCTTTCCAAATACTGCTTTTGCTTGATTTCTTTATTTACACCTAAAACGGATACAACATCAAATTCAGGGTTATGACTGTAATTCATTATTAATAAACGCTCATCTCTAAAGATTTCCTCAATGATCGGTTAACTGTTCTCATTCAAAGACAACCCGTTGTGACTTTTGCCAAGCTGCTTGTCCATCTGGTGTAAGACTGTCAACACTTCTACTACTTGTTTGTGAAGTCGTCATTCCAGAACCTGTCAATCGCAACTACTGTAGTTCTCTTTACAACTAAAAGTTATGCTTTTTGTTGCAGTTGCTACTCAATCCCGGCGAACAACATGTCGGGTGGGTCCCACGTCTCCCGCGCCACGTTTGGGGGCGCAGACTCCGAGATATCAGGCGGTAGCGCTCCGCCCTTGCCGAGCCCGGCATCCGCGGGGGCTGCGCTGGTTTCTCCGGAGACCCTGAGCCGGCACAGTAGTCCTCCGCCCCTACCACCGCATCCGTCGTCGCATCACCATCCGGCACCGTCATGTTCTTCGCATCGAGTGCATCTGGAGTCACCTTTGAGGTACTTGTTTCATTTGTTTTTGACTTTTCTCAATTTTTTCTCAGGCATTCAGCTATGGTTTTGGAGTACAAAGACATCTAGATTATTATTAGATTTTATTTTAGGATATTATTAATATTAACTACCATTTTTTTTATATTTAGCAGTTGGTCTTTCTATGGAAAGCTTGAGCAAAAGTCTCATACTTTAGCAAAGTAAGCAAGTAGCGAAAACTATATATGCGAATACATTAATGACCCTTTATTGGGAAAATCACGTAAGCAGGTTCCTTGGACGCAGATGGAGCTGTGATATAAGTTATTAAATTAATTAATTTTGTGCCGAGTAATTTCATAAACGTTTCATGTTCCTAATTTATTTTTACGTCCTACAGACTATAAATAGTGCAAGAAATTTTACTGCTTTTTAAATTAAATTATACAGGTATGTTATCTACCTGCTTCACATAACATTCTTTGATCTATTTCCTTTCTTCGTGTTTCCAGGAAAACGTTTAAAAGCGAGTTCATAAATAGGATATCCTTTCCTGGTTTATTTGTTAACAGTAAACTGTATTCGTTTTATGTAGTTCCTACAAATAGATATAGCGTTCCAGCGTGAGTTTTGTAGGAAGTTAACACAGCAACTGGGTTTGCGTTAAATCTATTCGTGACACACTATTGAATACAAACCCAAACGCAGAAGTTATGTCAGACAAAACTTCAACTACAGATAGCGTAGACCGTTTATCTCAGAAATGTTGAAGAGAACTTGTTTGGAACTACATATAACTAAGAGAAAACTATTACCTTTAACAATTACGACGTTAGTTTCTGAAACGCCGAAAGTTTTCAAGGAAATACTGGTTCAGAGTTTGAAAATTGAGCTATAAATACATCTGCAATAGAGAAGAAATCTCACTGTCTTAATTAAAATTCAATGCAAATGATGGTAATGAACGCCACGATACTAAAAATAGCACAAAAGAAAATCCCGATTGCACATTTATAAGCGTTCCTGATATAATAAAGGCTGGTCATGCAACAAAGGGAAAAATAATTATGCATGTACATTGTACAAACCGTGTTCGTAATGAACATTGAACAGGCCCGCGGGGAATCGAAAAACTCTATACCATGGATTTGCGATCTACCCACAAATAAGGTAATACAAAACCACGTGTTCCATGCGTCGGTACGATAAATGCTTTAATTTTAAACAAGGATACAGGAGACACGAGGCTTTTGGGGTTTGTTTTTAGTTATTGATGTTTTCGACAAAGTTATTATGTTGTTTTGGTCAAATGGTTACAAGAGTGGTGCAAGAGTTGCACAGCGCACCCAAAATCGTTTTGTTCACATTTTCCAATGGAAAACTAACCCAAAGTTTCTGAAAACCTGATCAAGATTTGTTAGGTTGACAGAAGTGACAGAATCCAAACATTGTAAATGATTGGATAAACCTGAAAAAACCGAAGGCAAACAAAACCAGACGTTCTAAAACATTTCAAATTATTGTTAAAAATATTTTCAGGGGAAGCCAATTAAAGCTTACGTCGATGTTATTATCGTAGGAATTAACAAGAACCGAGACTTTTTAAATCCGAATCGCCATGGCAACTAAATCCACGTTTTAACAAATTCGAGGAAAATCGGAAAATTGGCCCACAGAGTTTGCTCATTTAATAACCGTGGAGAGAGAATGAGGGTGGAAACGTACCAAAATGTGCCTTCATTTGGTCAGTGGAAGTATATTATTTGGTTAGTTAGACGAGTTTATTTGGCAAGTCACTGCGTTATTTGGATAGAGAAAAGGGGCTTCCAAATAGGGTTAACGCACTTCCGTGGTAGGTCTCATTTCGAAGTAACCTTCTTTTGTTTTTCGAAAATATTTGCCTACAGGTACCAGATGAGGGTTTTCATGAGTATTCACGCCACCAGTTGGCGCTACTTTCACAAAAGGTCTTCGATTTCGACAATGAATATAAAATATATGATGACGTTTATCATTTGTTTCATAAATTCGTTCATCATTCAGTCAGGAATAAAGAAACTTTGACACTTCTGACAGGTGTCCGTACCTGACGTCTCAGTGCTGCCACCTACTGAACGTCATTTCAAAAAACCCTCATTGGTTTCGAACGAAAAAGGTGAATAAACAATGAGAATTGACTGGTCGACATTTTCCGTATAAACGTTCAAAGGTATGTGAAACGGTCTAGGAATATCGATCGCTGTTACCACTGAAGTTAAATAACTAAAGTGTTGTTTCCTAGTCCTACTTTATTAACTGGGTTGGTTCGTCGTAGGTATTTTGTTGACATAACGCTAATGTAAAGTTCAGTAAACCATACTCATGAAGTTAAATTAGGATATTAAAATAATAATGAGATAATAATTTATTTTTAAACAAGATAATATTTACATAATATAAACGCTAACAGACTTAAAACAATAATATATACAGCTATATAAAAAAGGAGGGGAAAGAAAAGTAGAGCATCTAAAAATTTGTCTGCATCGCTGTCAACAGGAAAAGTGCCCAAAAGGCTGGCAGCATTGCCACCGACGGGGTCGAAAGACCAATGCCTGCTGGGGTTGCGGGTTTGTCTGAAAGGGATATCGCGGCCCCGGCACACAGGCAACGGAAGGAACACGGGTGGGTTTTAGTCAGTAAAAGTCTGACACACCCTCTCGCTCTGCCCAGAGCGGGAGAAGTCATTTGATGATTTCCCATCCTGAAAAAAAAAAAAAAAAAAAAAAAAGCATTGCCACGTTGTTGGGCGATGCTGACTCTTTGGCCAAAAAATGTTGTGATTAATTACAAAAACGTGTTCAGTCACTGACTTAATTCGAAAAGCCCTCAATAAAAATAGCTTTCTTTCGCTCCGTTCAGAACTACATATTCTATTATTAATAAATTCTTCATGCACAAGCGGACTTAATACTCTAGAAAGACTGTGTTACGATTTTCTTTTTCATTCATGCATTTTATAAGCTCTGCATACCAAACGCAGCGACTTAGTAATGCTTTATTAAAATAAAATACAAATACAATTTATCAGCAGAGCGTTCCGGAATAACTTTAGTACGGATGTAATAAGTAATCCGCGGATCTGTCAGAGATTTACTGGGTTGTAGTATTTCGCTGTCGGATTTAGGGAGTAAGCTACGTAAAGTTAATTGTGTAGTTTCTTTACATGCCTCTTTGTGCTCTCCGTTGGCGGTCCCTAAGTAGTATTACTAGTACGGTTTTCTTTTATTGCCTTTATTGCCTAGCTATAATAATAGCTTCTGGATGTTAGGGAGTTTTTGCCAATCTCAAACTCAAACTCAAAGCATTTATTGCAATTAAACCATTTACGGACACTTTTGAATTGTCAAGGGAGTTGGTCATTCAAAAAGATGGAGCTAGTTGCCCATTCCAAAGCTTTGTGGTTCTTATGGAGAAGAACGGGAAAGAAACTCCATGGACACTCTTTTAAATTATACGTATATTGTTACAAAATATTAGTTACATCATTGCTGAATAATTAATAAATAATTAATAGTATATGTGAGAACGATGTAAGTAAATAATATTTGGGTATGGTTGCAACACCTTACTAAGTAGCCATGCTTACTAATATTATAAATTTTATATAATATTATAAATGCGAAAGCGAGTTTGTTTGTTATTTCACGCTTAAATGACGAATGGATTTGGATGAAATTTGGCACATGGATAGACCATGAACAACACGATCAATCATAATCTAAATCATTTTGAAGAATATTGCTAATCAATTGCTTCGTATGTTCGAAAAATATGTCTGCTCAACAACGTAAAAAACGCATTGAATGTTTTTAAACTGTCAAAATGAAACAGATTGTGATTGATCGTGTATTACGCAATAAAGGTGCTGGGTCAGGACATAAGATACTTTTATCCCGGTAAACGCAAACGAAACCAAACTATATCAGAACACTATCATATTTTTTACCAATCCGGCTAACCCATTTCTCGAGGAATCCAGTTCTACAAATCTCAATCCGGCGACGTTCCAGTACATTTAACACGAGACTGGTGATGATTACGAACAGTCTTCGAACTCTGTTCTACCCGGTAAAATTAGGGAAAACAATAACTAAGCAAATTGACTACCAACTTAATTTGACCGTATATTCAAATCACTTGACAGTTGTATGAAATAGCTATATCACTGCAAATTGACGTAGGCTGTCAATTTGCTGATAGTTACAGTTTCTAAGTATTTTATAGATGTTTTCTATCTCTCTGCACAGATTATCGAGTCCTCCATCGATGTCTCTGGGCGGGTCGCTGTCACTCCAGCCAGTGTTGTACGGACCAGGAGGAACAGCGCACGCGCCGCTGCCGCCATCAAGACGACTGTCACGACCATCCGCGGCGATACAGACTATGCATGTTATAAGCGCGTAAGTAATTTTTATTTTATAAAGCAGGTCTTTAAGGTTACACTAGTCGATTTTTTTTACGTACAAATTTCGGGGGTATTACTCCACTGTTTGACATTGTACTTAAATACAAAGTTAAACATGATAATCATTTTGTCTCATAATTAATTTTGTCTAAACGGAAACAGAATAGTAAAATAAAAAGCCATTAAAAGTTAGGAGCCAACAAAAATTCCTTTTTTCTTGCTAATTTTGACGCAACTTTGCGTGTAGGTACATAAGTATTAAAAGAAGTGTAAAATCTCCAAAACAAAGTCGGCACCGACAAAGCTCAATTATCGAGGAGTTCAATAAACTTTATTTGTACTTTATTGATTTATGCAGTGGGTTTTTCATAAAACTCCATTTTCCAAAGAACTTTTCGTATTTTTTTACGGGCTCGTTTTACTAACATAGTTCGGAACGGTGTTTTTGTGCGGGCGAACTAGACGTTGTGCATGTAGACCAGCGTGTAACTGCTCGTCACTGATACTATCTCTGTCAGACACGATGCCAGGTGAGAAAGAGTGCTTTTTGGCTACGCCCACCAGTTAGTTCGAGCCTGCGACTAGTTCAACCTTATGGAATCCAGAAGGTTCATCCTAACATAATAAGATGATAGTCTTGGGCTGTCAGTCCTGCTACAAACCTTGCTGGATGTTTCACCATTTCTTTTACCATGGCCTAAGGTGTGCTCGTGAAGCTCGTGCCGTGAAAGTAACAAATAACAGCAGTATTAACAGAAAATATTCCAAACTGCCTCGTTGGTCTGGTGGTCTCAAGCGCGACTGCTGAGCATGTGGTCCTGGGTTCGATTCCCGGGTTGGGCAAAGTGTTATTGGGTTAAAATACAATAGACGGCGTATATTTATTAACCTAATCCGCTAAACTGTTCATAAAGAGTCATAAAAAACCGTGTAACAAATCGACACGTGTTTCACCTATCAGAGTAAGAGTCAATTAACTATGTTATTGGGTTATTCCATCTGGAATTTCTCAGTAGCAGCCCGGTGTCTGGAACTTAACTGGCGAAATGTGGCGAGATATGAACTTCTTCGATAGTACCTGTAGTACGGTACTATCGAAGAAGTTCATATCTAACCACCGTAAGGACCTTTCTTGCTTGCAGCGCTTGGCGACTATACAACCGGGCCGGTAACAGATGTTGTCATCATGTTTACAGGATTTTGTTTTGAAACTGGTTAGATATGAACATTTCGCTTTTTCCTCATGTGAGTAGGCAGAAACAACAGAACGACCCCTGTTGCTGCTTCGGAATTTTCGTTTTCATCAAAAATCTCTGTCCAAAAAATATTATGGCTGAACGCCGCATACCGTTGTCATAAAGCTTAACTGGCTCAGTTAAGTTTTATGACAGTGGTATGCGTATGCGAGGACACATCACAGCTAAATATAGAAAAGAAAAAATGTTTAGTCTTAACAAACAAACCGAAGATAAAAAAAAAAACTTAAAATACACACAGAGTAGCCAAAAGCCTCATAATCAAGCAATATAAATTTGACAATTTTGTCTATTGCGTTGCGTTCCACGTGCGCCTCTTAGAGATGTCAGCACAACTGAAGGGGTCTGCTAGGACCGATGCCTGCCAGGGACGCGGGAAAGTCCGAAAGGAATACCATGGGCCCTGGCAACGTACAGGCAACACTGAAGGAACACGGGTGGGTTTTAGTCAGTAAGAGTCTGACACGCCCTCCCTCTCCGCTTAGAGCGGGAGAAGTTATTTGATCATTGCTCACCCAAAAAAAAAGGGATCATTGACAATTTACATTGCGTAATTATCGACGATTATTTATTTAAACTTTTCGCACTCAAAAAGGTACAAAGGCGGACTTAATGCCTTAGGCATTCTATACCCTGCTGGGGTTGCGGGTTTGTCCGAAAGGGATAACGCGGCCCCGGCACACAGGCAACGGAAGGAACACGGGTGGGTTTCAGTCAGTAAAAGTCTGACACACCCTCTCGCTCTGCCCAGAGCGGGAGAAGTCATTTGATGATTTCCCATCCTCAAAAAAAAAAAAAAAGGCATTCTATACCAGTCAACCAAGAATCTATGAATAGAAGTATCAGTGGTATAATGTCTCTAGGCATTTCAGACTTTTACTAATCTACTCCTCGTTATATTATAGTACTCTTTGTATTCTACCCAAGGTAGTCATTCCGCAAGTGCACCCATTTCTCAAAACTGACTTACAAAACAAGCACAGTTCAAACTTACAATTCCTGCAATAAATCAGGCGTGTTCAAGATGACAGATTTGCATTAATTTAATTATGTTCATTGAAAGCAACTAGAGTTAATAGGTACCTACCTACCTACCTACCTACCTACCTACCTACCTACTTTTGGAAACCCATTTTTAGATAAGTACTACGTAGATACTAGAATAGACAATGAGGGTGGTTAATCTGATGTTATTAGCTATTTGGCAAAAGAAAATTAAAAAATCATTTTCCTTACCTTCTGCTAGTTATTTTTCTTCAACTTTGCAGTTTTTCACAGAAATATAAACATTATTTTTCTCCGACCAGGAAGCTAAATCATTCTCGGATAAGCAAAGTGAAATAAATGGAGTTTTAAGCTGGTGATCGATACGATTTTGATTAGCTGTGTGAAACATAAATCACTCTTTTTATTGGATTGGAAAAAGTAGCGGGTAAAGGTGAGGTGGAGTGTTACTTTATAAAAAAACCATTCGGCTTGTCATAACTTTTCCGGTCAGGCTGAGCAATGTAATGGTGAACTTTTCATGCATGTACAAATTGAGGAGTTTCTCTTCAGTTTTTCACACCTTTCTCCAACAATTTTTTTTAAATTATTCACATTATTCTAATAATACATTAACAAGATTTTCTATTTGCATCTCATTCATTACTCCGCGTAGAAACTAATGAGGAATTCAATAACGTAAGAGTCCCTTCAACTATCATAGGAAGCGACGAAAGCTGAAATGATATTATGACGCCAATTTGCTGCGTTCGTTTTATGCGCATGAAATAAACCTCCACCATTTTATAACTTAATTTTTCCTTTTAATATTTTACAATTGCCTCTCCGTGCTAGCACTTTCTATGTTGTATCCTCGTTGTGATACCAAAAGAGATTTTTATACTGATTATTCAAGCGCGTGATTCATGTCCTTCCTTTTCTTTCTTTATTTGTGATTGTATCTTTTCTTTTCTTTTCGATGGTCACGTCCACGTCTCTTAATAAAGTAATAATACTCACTGTATCAAAGTTATTAATAATTATCACCACGTGCTCTACTTTAATTTAATTAGTCCAAGGAAATAAGTATTTTTAAAGAACATTAACAAACGCGGAAGGTGCTAAATTCAATCAACCACATTCATTTTCTAAAAAGGCTTCCAGAATTTTCCACACGATTTCACACCATTCATTTCCCATGTGCTGCATTTGAGTTAATAAATGACCACTGAATTTGAGAGCTGGTGGAAAAAATGTGCTCGAGCCAATCATTGGTGGGGCGTTGAAATTACCACAATGAAAAATGCTGGAGTGAGCGCGGCGTAATAAATTACAAGAATGCGTAAAAGCTTGCAACGGAGCGCGCGCGGTGTTGCGGTGTCCCCTCGGCAACTTAAGTGCAGACAATTTTTTTGCACAGGTAATATCGGTGTTTCTGGTAGGGAGATGTGTACTTTGTAAAGTACCTCCAAAATTTGTTAGGGAAGTGAACACTTTGGGAGATGGGGGACCGATGTGCGGTCAAAAGTTGTATGTTTTGGGGGGATGGTGTACTTATGTTGATATTATGATTAGTTATGCAACAAAAACGTTGAATAAGAAAAAAATATGTAATACACTTGGAATATGATTTTCTCAGTGAATCGTGCATAAAATAATATTATATCGACAAATTATTTCAAGTTTCCCTTCACTAGAATCACAATTCGCGCAAGGGAAATTGCATTTTCCCTCTGAATGTGCACTCTAATGAAAAGCACTCAGAGCGGTGACACAATGTAGTCTAGTGCTTGGAAATTAACAGGGGTACACATTTACATAGAGCTACCATCTTGAGTGGCTGTGCTTATTTACGGGCACTGTGTTTCGGGAAAGGGAGCTGGAATACATTTTCGAGTTCCGTGTCGCTCGAAATACAAAGTACCGCAACGTTTTGTTAATTCTCGCCGAGTTTATTCAAACAGTGAGTTTGTTTGGCTCAAAAGGCTGTCGGGAATTTTGTTGGGCGTTAATTTTAACAAAATTTCGCATTGGTTAAAATAATGTGTTGTGTTCACTTATCGATGTTGGTAATGTAAGTTTTCTGAAAGTATTGAATTGATTTTTTTATAAATAGTACATTACTGTCGCGGCCCTATACAGTACTTGTCTTAAGCAATGCGTGGAAATTCAAACTAAGTAAATTAATTATCAAGTCAAGAATCAATGAAGGACGATTATAATTTTTCACGCGCCATTATGTTCATTTGTTTCTTCTTTACTATAAACAGCTCTATTTGCAAACCAAATCGAAAAAATAAAAATCTTTGATAAGTTACCTCCGTGGTTGCCATGTGTTGAAATAAAAAGTTCGTTCCATTTTTAAATAACACGACAGGCAATGATTTTTCATAGTTATTTGGCCGTTAAACACGACAGATATGGATTTACTCATAAACATTGCCGGGCGGGCGCTTGCATGTTTTCGGCCAGTACAGCAATTTCGATTTATCTCGAAGAAGGTTGTCAAAATAATGCTTGAATTTTCTAGCATGTTTGAGAAAACAATATTAGTACATTAAATATCCCACTTTATCCCCATATTGAACTAAACAATTACCTTCTATTAATTAATATCTACCTATTATAAATCTCAATAGGCCTACTCTAAGACAGTCTTAACCAGAAACCATCTTCATGATAGGGAACAGTAAAGAACAATGAACGTAACCGACAATGAGAATGTCTAAAACCGAAGGGGTTCCACTAGTTGACCTAATTTGCAAATTGACTACGTTTGGCGTAATGGAATGAAACTCTTTTGTTTTTCAAGATAAAACGAGCCTATTAATTCGTTAATTTGTCTTGACAGCAAATATTCTTACTGGGGTGCCGAATTCACAAAGGTTAATGAACTGGTGAAATTAAATAACAATTGCAGGGAATAATTATATTTCTGATTCGTCCATTTTGGGTTTGAGCCTTTGAGGTCATAACAGAATATAATAGAATGATCTTTATTATGTAGAGAGCTATATAAACTACGGTGAAGAAATCAATCCTATACTATTAAATGAGCTATATTTGTATATTTTCGAAAACCGCTTTAATGATATCGATGACAGTTGCTACGAGTATATAGGGGTTTACGGGGGCGAAAAGCGTTAGGTTTCATATGTGGAAAAATTCATTTTCTCTATTTTCACAGCCTCGGGAATGTGATACAACCTTGGTATACCTGGACGATATCTTTATCTATTTTCACCCTAACAAAGCTCGGTCGACCAACTAATTATAATGATCAGTAATCGTATGATGATTTCATGGGTTTATGCAGTTAGTCAACAGGGATGTTTTTAAATATCACCTGCGAATGACGTGTTTGTTATATTACCTACTTACTTCAGGGATTAAAATAAAAGTTTATTACATGGATAGTTTTCAAGCTAGTATTTACAGAATAGTCAAAATGATAACTTTAGGCTCACACAAATATAAGTATTTATGTGCGAGAATATATATCCTCTATTGGATAAAGTTAGAAAAAGTCTAGATAAATATGGATTGATTTATTGGAGATCTACGTATATTTAGACGCGACTTTATTTAACTATATTTAGACGCGTTTAGTAACAACAGCCACACGGGTCGTTCGATCAGGTTAAGCTACGCTTGTCGCGGTTGGTCCGTGGATGGGTGACCATCTTTACATACCGAGACTCCTCCGTACCTCGGAAAGCACGTTAAGTCACGTTGATCCCGGCTGTCATTCATGGATCTTTGACAGTTCGGGTCGTCAGAAGCCCTGAAGCCTGACAACCAGTCTTACCAAGGGGTATTGTGTTACCCAGTAACTGGGTAGTGGAGATCAGATAGGCAGTCGCTCCATGTAAAATACTGGTATTCAGCTGCATCCGGTTAGAACGGAAGCCGACTGCAATATAGTTGGGAAAAGACTAGACAGATTTCATTATTTCATCAATAGCTAACCCATTGGAAATTTATCTGATGATATCAGAAACCGGGCAATATTAATTACCTACATGACACACAGAGCGGCCAAATGGTGCCGTCATACAAAAAAAAAATCGGAACATTTATGGGGTATTTTCGGATGCCCCTGTGCATAGAGAATCTTTTTTGTGTTTTATAACTTCACTATTTGGACCATTCTGTATAAACGGTGAAGGATATTAACGATTTAGCATAAGTATAACATAATTAGCCTATAATGTTCCCACTGTTGGGACTCAGGCCTCCTCTCGGTGAGAGGGAGTGGGCTGTAATCTACCACGCGGGCCCAGTGCGGGTTGGTAGATGTCACATATCTTCGAATTTTTGGTTCTAGATCTAGGAAATGCCGGTTTCCTCACGATGTTTTCCTTCACCGTTTTGAGAGCAGTGGTGATGAAATATTTGACACAAAGTCAAGCGCCTGTCTGGGTTCGAACCTACGAGCTACAACTCGTAAGTCGCGTCCGTAGCCACTGGGCCACCACGGCTCCTAAAAGTTCCGATTAATTAATTGATAATTTTGATGTACACCAATGTAGACAAATATATGGCGCCAAACTTGGTGTGACCGCAGAATCTCCTATAGTTTGGTAGGTAGGGGTTAAAAGTTCAGTAATTATCCTTCGTGTCTCTGGCTTTGTGAAAGTCATACAAGACTTTACACATTATTCAGAAAATTTTAGGAGGTAATGAATATTTGTCTTTTTAAAATATGCGGGAGACTTTCCGCTAAGGGTTAAAAGCTTCTGTTTTTGTTTAAGAACGTGGTTTTCATTACCCAAATAATTCAACTGCCTGTATCTTCATGCTTATGTTTCACACAAGGGTTTCAAATTTTTCTCTTTATGGAAAGAGTTGATAGCCAAACTAATCTTCTAAAGTACATCTTTCCGTAAAAGTGAAGAGCATCACATACGCAGTAATTCCCCCATTGCCATAGCATTTCCGCCTAACCCATGACGTCATAATTTTAGCAAGTCTATAACAGTAGGCATATCATTGTCGGGAGCGAAACGTTACAACAGTAAGAAGGCACTGACGATCGCTGGGGGAGCCAATAACACGCCGTTACCATGGCAACCGTGCGTGCCCGAGAGGGGCCCCTTCCCCCGAGGACCGAGCGCTTACGGAAACCAGAATACCGTGACATCTCCTTTTAAGAGCAAACCTGACAAAATCTTCTAAAAGTTAATTTCAACTCAAGAGCATGATAGGTCTACGTTTTCTGGGCATCTATTATTTAGTACTATTCGGTACCTCGGCGTGTTCTAAGATATATTGCTATCACGATTATCATTTGTCAGCGATGGATTAGATTGAACTCAAACTAAGTTTAATGTTTTGACTTTGATTGGCCAGGATTGTTGGATTGAGAATTCAATTTATGTTCGGATTTGAATTTGTGATTGCGTTTCATATCTATCGGTTTTTCGAGAGCCGTCATCTCGTCGGCGTATTGCCTTGTTTATTAAACTGTATCGTAATAAAATCTACTTCCACTGCCATCTATTGCTGATATTTCAATAATAACCACAGATGAGTGACATCATCATTCATTAACTTGAGTAGCTTTGAATAATTAATTCAATTTCCATTTTCCGTATAGAATCCCATAGAAATGGAAGTATAAGCAACTAGCTGCGCCCCACGGTTTCACCCGCATAAGTCTCAATCCCATAGGAATATCGGGATAAAAGGTATCCTATGTCCTTCTCCAGGTCATGGTCTACTCATGTGCTAAATTTCATCCAAATCCGTTAAGCCGTTTTAGCGTAAAAGCGTACAAACAAACAAATAAACTTTCGCAATTATAATATTACTAGCTACCCGCCCCGGCTTAACTACGGCGCACCTACCTATCTACCTACCCTACCCTACCTACCCTACCTACCTACCTATCTACCTATCTACCTACATACCTACCTAGATACCTACCTACACCTACACCTACCTACCTACTTACCTACCTACCTACATACCTACCTACCCTAACTTCACCTACCTATCCTAAGAACCTTCTCCTGAGAATAATGAACACAACAAAAAAAGAATTATCCAATTTGGTACAGCCGTTCACGTGTGAAGCCGTGACCAAGGGAAATAGGGATTCATTTTTATATTATATAGATAGATAGTTGTATGTTATCCACGAAACGATTGTCGGAAAATCTTTTAACTTCCCCAATGCAAATGAGAGTGGAAAACATGGAATTATGAACGTGATTTCACGTCACCTTCACTCAAGTCAAATAAATATACTTCCCGTGATAATAATGTGGTGAAAAAACGGCGAAATGGATTTTACGTTTGAGTTGGGAACGGTTGGAGCCATCTTAGAATTGACACAATACATGACATTATTTTCTTTAGAAAGTAGGCAGGAATTTTAATTTCAAAATTGTTTGAATTTCGAACGGCAATAACAAGGTTATAAAGATTCTTCGCCCGTAAAAGGAAACTTTTTGCTGAATTTTGGAGCAATACCCAAATTTTTCTTGCGGTACCAATCAGGGCTATTGTGAGTCTAAATTACACGAATTCAGATATTAATAAAGGAAAAATGAAGGTGGATATTTTTGGATAATCCACTCCATCAATTTAATACATACGACCACGCTGAAGGAATCTTAAGGGTGGGCAAGAAGAGTCCAAGATAAAGAATATTTTAAAGCTAAGGTTGTAATCGTCGTGATGATAACTAACAAAAAAACAGTTATTTTTCATTAAAATGCATTAAACTAGTTTGCAAGTTACATTTTATGACCGGAAGTGGATCGGGTACTTATATAGCTAGATCCAATAAAAATAAACTGTTATCAATAGTCAACTTTGCCAAATGCAAATTCGCAATCAAATACTGGAGTCAGGCCAAGTTGTGCTAGCACCCAGTTTTCGAATGCAGCCAGTTCACGCTAGATTTTATTAACATACACATACATACATCGAGATCTGGCTACTGACACAGGACTACAACGCAACTGAAAACTTACTGCAATCAACCTAAATATAATATAAAAGCACAAATCATTGGTATTCAAACACACACACACACTCCCCAACACACGCATACACACATACAAACATACGCATACCAGTACCTTACCTACCTATCTTTTTAATTAAATTTTGTTTAATCCTGTTTTTTTTTTTAAATTGTAAATTGTGTAATTGTAATTTGTTTTAATTTAACTAATATCTCGATGTTTAAACTCATTGTGTTTTACTCTAATTTTGTTTTGATTTAATGAGAGTATTTTATTTGCTTTAATTCTAATAAGATTTTCTTATATAATTTTTTAAAGTAAGATAATTTTATCACTTACTGTTCCTTAAACTTGCTTATTTGTAACCTAAATGGAAGAAGTCACTGGCTCTTGAAATACAGGTATTCTAACCTAGCTCCGGAGGAAGAGACATTTTTCTGTAATTTATTATACATAAACTTACACCTTGTTCCTGTTCCTTGGTGGACAGAAACTACAGAACGCCACCTATCTACTACGATCCTTACAAATTCAAAAGGAGTATCTAAGGACCGTACTATCGTAGCAGGTGGCTTGGTGGCTTGCTGGTCTCTGGACCTTTCTGAAGAACATCACCAATAAGGTCACTTTGTCCTTCTAACAACATAACAAGAACAACGCAACTGAACATAGCTACAAATATTCTACGTAAATATTCGAGTAAGTCTAGCTAGCTGTTAGACCCATTAAAATTAAACGCGAAAAATGGCCGACGCTGTTAATGAAAGCTCAAATTTAAGCGAATGCTAAAATTACGTTGCAAATATGAAGTAATTAGTGTGGCGCGCCTGATTTAAACGTGCCTCGACTGAATACGGCTATATATAGTTTAATTGAAATGGTTTGGCTTGAAATACTGCGGTATACTTGAGACCCACACTTAGAATAGAATATTCACCAGTATCTACGGCCTGGAGTTCAGGAAATCCTTTTCGAAAATCAATTTTTGTAGATTAGTAAAAAAAAAAAATTGTTTTCATCTGTCATGCTTTATTGATTTAAAATGATTGTGTGAACAAATTTATTAGTAGCCACGTTAGTTCATGACTTTACCAGAAATGTTATCATGTTACTACAGGGTGCAGAAAACGCTGGTTTAGCAAATACATAACAATATACCAAAATACATGTAGTTACTAGATTGGTAGCGCTCGTAACATGTGTAGTCAGTAATATAAGCGGTCATTGTCATGACACGACAATATCCATTGCCTGGCTGGGTGGATAGATTGTCTGTCCGTACCTAATAGATTCACACACAGCTGGGATGATAACGCTTAGATAAGGTCATGCCCTCTTTGTATAATTTATCTAATATATAATATATATCGATTGTTTTTAGAGGAGCCAGAATGGTCAATTTTGAGCACGAGTAAAATATCATACCTATTATTTAGTGAGATAATTGTGCTCTACGGACAGACAGTGAAACACTATTAATGATTATTAAATCATAATGACATAAATGCAAATACGTACACTTGTCTATATGTAAGATAAATCGTTATCAAAAAGGAAGAGGCGGATAAAATCGATTTGACTGTTCCATTTGCACTGAAAGATGTAGAATTCTAAAACGTCATGGCCATATAAAATGGGATATATAGGGAAAATAAAACGTCGAAGATGAGCAACATCCGCGTAAAAGTTACGATGTTCATCGGCAATTTACTTATTTGTGACTGAATTCTGTCGCTGCGGTGCGTAATAAAAACAAATGACTCTCTCAGCGTCTATTGGACATTACGACGATGTTATTTTTCTCGTCGGCAGCTTCGTAAATGTTAGCATTTGGGGTAACAAATAGGCTAGATTAGTTTCTATCGTCCAATCCTATCCACTACATACCTAGGTCTTAGTGCCAAGTTCTCATTGAGATTACTGGATTTGCTTTTGCTCCTCGGAATTGAGTGATAACATTTTGGAATGGGGTGGTTTCATTGGTGCATAGTTCACTAGAATTCGATCGGTCGAATAGTTGTTAAATTAATAGGTAAAGTTTCTATGCTAGCGTGCTGGTGATTAACGATGTTCGATGGCCGAATTTATCAGGGAAATTTGTTCACTCTGCAGTTTTGCACTTCAGGATTTAGTAACATTATGAAAATTATAGTTTTGAAAATAACGGGCGATGCTTCTGCTTTACGTCCTCAGTTTTATCGTAATCCTTTCAACCAAACAAGAAATAGCTGTAGAATTTTCTCTCTTTGTGTTGCCATCAACAGCTAAGTTTATAAAGTTGTTCACCAACAAAGAGCTTGTCGCAGCTATATCCCAGATTACCGGATCTCCCACTGACACCGTCATGGCGTCATCCATATTTATACGCCGTCCCAGTTAATCGGATTCAGCGGCTCTATGCCCCGGACCCGCTAAGTACTAGTACTTTACTGGATCTGGGTAAGCTCTTCAATGAAGGTGTTATGTCACAGTTATGTTGATTGTCGTCGCTTACTATGGTAATTACTTGTTGTGTGTTTTTGGCGGATATTGAAATTTATCGCTTAATTTTTAGCGTAATGTTTCGCGTATCAAATGGTTGATCATAAGGTAATACCGGCTTAAGTTTCGTAATGAGGATTTCATGTTTCGTTTTATTATTCCCGTCATTATCTGAAGTCTGAGTTTGCATAGTTCAGAGTTTACCTTTTTTTGAACATGCTACATGCTTCGCCTTTACTGTGCCAATAGAATCTACAAGACTTCCGTAATTTTCTTCATTTTTAAAAACGCTACGATTATTTAAATGCGGTATACTTTTGACTGTCGACTAATTTATTGCAAGCTCGTATAATACTTATAGGTACATAGGTGTAAAACTCCATTTTCATATTACTTTTAGTGCAGCATCCCACAAATAATCCAAGATAAATAGGTCCTCAGCTCCATTAATTCTAGTCTACGATACTTGTGGGACATAGTGCGGTCTTCAAGCAGTGAAACGGGCTCCCGAAGGTCCTCGCTCGTAAAACAAATAGCGAATGTGTGCTTGCCTCCACATTGTATTGTGGTGTCCGGAATTCGATAAACTATCTCGTGTTATGTCGGTACTGTATTTGTGTTTCGAGTTTGGCTATTGTTTGTCGTTGTTTCGGGAGAGAAATGGTTTCTAAGATAATAGTTTCTCGTCTGTACCTACTTGCTAAACGTTAGATGTTAAATGGTTGTGATATAACAAGTTGCCAAAGTCACAGAACTGAGCGATGGAAAGGTCAAAACCCACATCAAACGTAACGTGTGCTTATCAAAAAAGCATATTATAAGATTGAAGACAATAATGCCTTTTGCACATGTGGTTTCCCTGGTACCTCGTTAACTACCAAATTATTTTATTTTACCTTTTTTTCACATACTTCCTTGACATAATCTTTTCATTATTTGACATTATATACCTACAATATTCTATATTTTTTATTAAATTTTATTTGTTACAGCTGTAGTGGCAATCGTGTCATTTGGTTTAAATAGGTCTTTATTTTTATTATTTTATTAACTTTCATATACATTTTTTTCGTTTAAATCGTGTGAATGTGACAACGTTGTAGGCTTAACAGACTGTAAATCTGTGGACCATTTTACGAGTATATTTTGCAAAGTACCTGGTACTTGTTGAAAAAGGTATGAGAGGACAGTGTAGGCTTAACACTGTAACTTGAAAACATTGTAAAAACCATTTACTTTTGAAAGAGTAACAGTGGAGTTTCTTGCCGGATCTTCTCCATAGGAAACGACCAATTGGAACCGTGCTTCTGACGTTTTATAAGTGCCCATGCAGGTGTATGCGAAATTTTTTTTTTTTTTTTTTTTTTTTTTTAACCTGAAGAAAATTCTCAAACACATTTTTTTAGAACTGGTTGTGAAAGTCTAGTTTAACCTATTGACCGTTTGGTTTTATAGCAATTGCCGTGCCCCTAGCGCCCTTTTTATATATCGACAAATAATAAATACCTATGACGAATAGGATCGTGGGAACACATAAAAAAAACGAATAAAGGTTCTCAGTCGTAGAAATACGACTGTGGCGGCACGGGCACGAAAAAAACCATTTGTCGTATTAATCCGACATGGGCGGTCAATAGGTTAATATTTTAACTCATTTATTTTGTATTTTATTTCACCTGGGCTATCCTTGTGAGCAAAATTTTCGCAACCCCATAAGATTCCGTGGTTTGAGGTAGGGTGGTCTATACCATGCCGGAAGCTCACTGCAGAATTAGCAATCTGTTACTAATTGTATTATTATAGAACTAGCTTTTGCCCGCGGCTTCGCCCGCGTGGAGTTCGACAATTATCCCACGGAAACGTAGTACTGTAACGCGCACGGTAGTAAAGCTCCCAGTCGGCATGATTTTTTCCGACATCTTGCACAATCGTCGTCATATTTCAGCGAATTTACACACTTAATGAACACTAAACCTTCCCTCATGACTCAGTACGTTTAGTGGTGAAAACCGTATGAAAATCCGGTCAGTAGTTTTTGAGTTTATCGCGTTCCGAGAGACAGACGCGGCGGGGGGGAGGGACTTTGTTTTATAATATGTAGTGATTATAACGTTGTTATAACAACGAATAAAATTAACTGGGCAAGTTCGCCTCCGATATTTGCTATTCTGTTTGCTTCGTAAGCAAGTAAGTTTAAATAAGCATAAGTATATATACAATTTGTGCTTATTTGAAACTCATTTGCATCCTTGGGCAACTTCTTATAATTGGTGAACTAATGTTTTGTCTCTGTTTGCCTTATCAGTAGTATTACGATTGTGATGCTTTTCGAGCATTATTAGCTAAAAAAAAGTTAAACATCGTAAATGTGGTATACTAAGTATGGTGAAATCATTACTGCCTTGGTTAGTAGCAGGGTTGAATGCCCAGGGTATGCTGCACTTTGGTAATTTCTACATTTATCAGTATCGTCACTTGTTTTTACGCTGAATTGTTTTACCTATTTCTTTCTATTCAAACAGGGGAGACGCCTTAGCAACAACTCTGTCGGCCCTCTACGGCAAGCTGCTCGTCGTGATGGGGATTGCCTTCCCCATGGCTGAGGTCATCTCCACATACATTCCACCCTCATTCTACGAGGTAAGTTATGGCGTATATAATTTAGAGTTCCTTTCTATTGTCGTTTTATGTGTTTTAAGAAGTTGAATTGTCGATGACGTCAGTTTGTCTGCCTGGATCATTTATTGTTCTAGTTATTTGGCGGAGTTTTCATATAAAATAGGCTTTTAATATTGAAAAATAACGATAATAAATTACATTTTAGGACTTTCATTTGTTTGACTTTGACTTTGACTTACTTAAAGCATGCGTAGTATGACAACCATAGAAACGGGTTTTCTACGGGTTTTGTCGACGGAAGAATAAACAAAATGATAGATTGTGATTGTTTATCTGTAATTTTGTCTATTCTTCCGTCGACAAAACCCGTTTCTATTGTGGTCATGCTAAGCGTGCAGACTGATGAATACGCAACATCAGTAGGTGACTACTTAACCTGGTATGTCTTGTCTTGATTATAATAACAACACAAAAGCTTCCTTTCCTGAAATAATCTTCCCAGCAAAGCCTCACTGCGCTTTCAAGACCTGTTCTTCCAAAGAAACAGCGTAATGCTTCAAGGAACTCTGCATCGTATACCTAATTAATCGATTATTTTAATTAATTACTGCGCCATTTTCCTACATCCATTTATTATAAGCAGGTCATAATGAGGGGTGCGAAACGTTGAGGGCTCCTGTCCAATGCGTATGAAAATAACTTATTCATAAAGGAGGTTAAACGCTCAAATAAATTATGATAAAGGTAACACTGAAGATGCTGCAAAAATACAATGTTACCATGCGCAGTTTGAAAAATTTATGAGAGATCTGTCATATTTCATTCTTGAAATAAATGTAAATAACATTTACAAGTTAAAAAAGCGACCATATTTTCTAAGTATAGTTCTTCATAGCTTTCAAAATTTCAGTTTTATACATCATTTTATATAATATCAGTTCTTTTAAGAACAAGTTTTTAAATAATTAAAACATTTTAGAACCTTTGGAGTCGTAATGGCGAGTTAAGTGAAAAAGTAATTTAACTTCTAAACTTCGAGTATCGACTTCACAAATTATAAGTTTTAATTATTGCTGTAGGTGCCTATAGGTAACAGTCATGAATAACCACTTACTTTAAATTAATTGGGTGGGTGGGTCAGTGAACTTTATAGAAGGTATACAGTAAATTTTAGTGTTTAAAAATTCGGTCAATAATTGGAAAAATTGTTGTCCCTGTCTATTTCTCTGAAATGAAGGGCAGTGTGTAAATGAGTTTTTTTTTCTACCAGGGCTTCTACTTATACCTGTACATTGGCAGTATGGTGTTTCTTCTCTACATGTATGCAGCACTCGCAAGGGACAGGAGGAAGTCAGAAGCAGCGGATACTACCGTTGTTGCAAGTGAGTACATGTAGATGTGCATTTAGGAGAAGATACATAGACTAAGCTTTATTATACAACAAAATGTAACAAAGCTCAATTCAGGAGCAATTTTTTTAAAGAAATCCGTTTAAAAATACAACGTGCAGAGCTATTCTGTAAGATCTATCGAGCTCAATTATGTATGCACTGTAGAAACAGCAATTTATCGCCAAATTCCAGTACATCAGTCAAAATGCAATACAATATTATTCTGTAAAATCTATCGAGCTTGTACACGCAGTACAAATATGGTTTGACGCGAATGTAAAGTGAGTGCCCTAGTGAGTTGTTACAAAAAAGCCAGACTGTACCTTGGTATAAAAAACCAATACAAATATAAATTGTAGCCAATCAAAAAATGAATGAATCTGTTTACCTGAATAACATAGCACAGACACAAACATATCGAGTTCCAATATGAATTCTCCTTTGTCATTATACTTGTTCACAAATCGCTTGATTAGAACCTCGTGAGCCTTCGTTGCTCGTCGGCCGTCAGGTCCAAATTGCATCATTACCAACACGGAGATGCTCTAATAGGCGAAGCGACTTCACAAAATGCCCCGAGCAATTCACCCCCTCAAAGAACATTCATTTTTTCATTTTTTTTTTAAATTGCCAAGTGTGTTGCGTCTGGAGGTGTGGCGCTGAAGTATCTATAAGTTTTCTTGCGAAAACGAGCGAGTTTGGTCTGTGTAGGTACTTGAGTGTCTGTGTTGTATGGTATTCTTATTAAGAAAACAATGAGGACATAAGGATATGACAATCGAAAGAAAAATACCTCGTTACAACAAATTGAAACCGTATTTTGCTCTACAGGGAAAGAGTAAAAACGTCTACAAATGCTTTACAAGTGAAAAACTCTTTGATACATTCATCCGAAAATAAAATATGCACAAAAACACGCCTTATCCTGAAAATAGAACAACCGAGTCTAAAGCGGATTCGTAAAAGCCGAAATCGGGTAATACGAGCTCGGGGTATGTGACGTGAACGCACTCAACTTTTTCAAACTTTTCCTTGTTTTTCTCTTGTGTCCCGTCTTTATTTTTACTCCTTCACGATCGTCGTCGTGGAAACGGACGGTGATTTTACTTTTTTCTCTCGCGGTTCCACATTTTGTTATTTAAATGACGCGGAAAGCCCAGTGGAGGGCCGATAAACATGCCAGATAATGCGCTAGAGTGGTGCCTGTTTCACGGATATTTTATGCCGCTATATTTTTTTTTCTGTTATGATATATTTTTGTGTACTCCAGTGCTATCAAGCCCTACCCTTTTTGTTAATTTCTGATGAGAATTTACATTTCTGTTGACGGAGGTTCGTCAAAATATTTCCTAGTAAGAACGGACACTGACTCCACTTCAGACAAACGTTTGTGAAAATTAAAAATCTGGTTGTTTATTTTATTTTCCACGAATAAACTTTACGCCAGCATCATTCTGAGTTCTAATCACACTGACAAAACCTCCACGGGTTTTTCCCATTTATCGCGAACGCGGACCTAAATATTGTGTTCATCTTGCTAGGTGTAAGTAGGACAGAATCATTAAAACCTTTGTCTACGATTAAAACTAAAAATGTCAATTCTCGAAATATCGTTTTTTTTATTGATCTTCTTTTCAGCCATTTATTGTATTATTCTTCTTTTAGAATCAGACTCAAGCTCATCCCCATCAGAATCGGACTCCTGTTCATCTCGAACTGAGCGCAGCACTGCCATAGAGGCGCACATACCGCCACACCTCGCCGCCAAGCGACTGTCGCTCGGCTTCGCACTAGCGTCTCGCACGCATCACTACGGCAGCTTCTACCTGAGGATGGGGGCAGTCGGTAAGCTTTATTACACGAGCATCTTTGGCAATGGAATCATTTTTCCAACAATAACACGTGACGTTGCCGTATCCCCTCTAGCGAAACAACGTTCTCCATTCGAATGCCGTAGTTTCAGCGGTTATATTCCTTCGTTCCTGGACCTGGTTGACGCAAACTATTACTTATAGATTGCGTGACATCAGGTAGAAATGACCATGTCATATCTTTTTTGCTTTGATGCATTTATGCGTCGTCAATGATAATGTGGCGGCATCTACATCGCTTCATGCGAACTACGCATCAATGACCTGACGTCACACAAATCCTGCATCGCGCAATTAGAGTTTACCGCGCGAATGACATAATATAAGACTATCTGACATCGATCGTTGGGCAGTTGTCCGCTAGACACGGCTCCCTTTTCTATAGAGGGTGAGAGAACTTTACACCCTGTTCTTCATGCTTAACAAGGAGATACAAAGCATACTTGTATTTGCAACACATCAAACCGAAGTGATAAAGAGATATCACACGAAAAATATAATAGATACCTAGGTAAATAATGGTATGTTAAGAGAAACCCTCTAGACGTTTAAATAAGTAGTTATTAATCCCTGAGAAGTCGACAACTGCACAAAACTATCGATCATCCTATATTGTTACTGAACCTAAATAATATCCTCAGGAGCATCTATCTACTTCCTCTCACAATAATTCAGACTATCGTATCTTAATCTCACGGTAACTGGCTTGTTTAATTGTTTTGTCAAATCAATTTGGCGTGTCGAAGTAAACAGCGCCGTTTAGCGAGCCTTTTGTCGGAGTCATGGATTAGTTTGCTAACAAAGTTTCTGTGTGAAAGGCAAACTTGGAAGTCGGGCCTTTGGCGCAGAAAGTCCGGATTCGCAACTAGGCCGGATAATCTTGTTTATAGCCGTAGGTATACGGAATATGGATTGTCGAGATTATCTACGACGGTTTTGTTGTTTTTCGTGCCTTGAATATGCGGCTAGATTTTCAATGCCACTAAAGTAATCACAGATTTTATGCCCTGGCGATCGTTAGGGCTTATTTAGTTAGTGAGGGATGATTGTTCATGTTCTCCTATTTAGATACGTCTTATTCAGTCTGATAATATATGGACGACTGTTTAAAAATGTCTGTGGTGAAAGTTTTACTTTAGTTTGATCAAATATCCTCATACATGTTTAAAACACTTTCAGTTGGCCAACTACCAGCCCTTTCGTCTATTTAAGCTTCATACGCCATCGTATCTGTGACGTCAATATACAAGCCCGTATTGTCTAACGTCATTATGTTCGTCATTGGGTTACGCCGCGCGACGTCATGAAATGTCAAGTCATACTATATTAAGATCTAAGATGCAGACCTATCTTCTGTCTGGAGGTCAGTGTGCTACAGAAGACGTTGTTTGTGATAATTATATTAAACATTTATCTGAAATTAACCCCAAGATAATATTGTAGCGAAAATTCAATGAATTTTTGTCATAAATAAATATGCAATTACTGTAAGGCAAAGATTTCAATCGTAGATTCGCCCTGCCGCGTTAAAAGATGGTCGCGTTTTTGTTTCGTTTTGACACCTCTGACACACAATATCACAGACACTTGACTTGATTGTCATGGAACGCCATTATTATTGTGCGAGTTCACTCTTCTGTGTGGACACTTTTTCGGGCGACGTAGTACGGTGAGGGCACATCTACGATTTAAATCTTTACTGCAAGGGTTGCAATGCAAGGAATTTGTTATAAATGGAAAAACCCGAAGGGGCCACCATAGAAGGACAATGCATAAACTTATCTTATTGGGATATCCTTCAAAAAGGTCGGATGTGTCGTAGATACTCACCAAAGGCGCGCGTGTATGACCAGTTATATGAATGTGGAGGGAACCAAAGCAGTAGGTATGTCAGGATCGTGGGAGGTGGAGTTTTGTAGTTTTAGCTTATCCTCATGGAAAAAAAGGCGAAAGTTTCTGTGTATATCGAATACCCGGTTTTTGAAAGCCTATTAAATCTGTTGTCAAATCTTATTTGGTTTTGGCTGTTGTTATTTCGGTTAGCCAGTCATAGCAGTACACGTAGCATGATCACCATAGAAACGGGTTTTGTCGACGGAAGAATAGACAGACTATTCTTCCGTCGATAAAACGCGTATCTATTGTGGCCATGCTACGCATGCAGTTAGCTTGAGTTTGTCAGTCTGTTAGCTTTTTGGAAACCAGCGGGGTAATTGCGTAACACACGTTCAACGTTTCAAAACTATCAATGATTTAGGGATTTCCTTGAAATCCCTCCGATTGTGATTGAAAATGTGTTACGCAATTAGTTTGCAGGTTATCAAAGCATTTTTTTCCTTACAGCATTTGGCATCGGCTCCATGATCTACTCTGGCCTGGAGTTTGGGCAATATTGGGAGTTGGAACGGAACACCAACTGCCACAATGTTCTGCTGGCGCTGACTCCTGCGACCAGGATGGCCTTCATCTTCATACAGATGTACTTCATCTTTCTTAACAATGAGGTACGTTGTGTGTTTTGTTATTTTTATGCCCCTATTACATTGGATGCTGAATTGATATGCTGGCAGGCACTTACACTGCTACAAGGCTTTTTTGGTATTGAAAAAACAAGATCTCAATTGAATATGGTAGCCTATGATGTTCCCACTGCTTGGTACTGGACCTCCCTAAGGAGGTAAAAAGAAATACAGTAGGCTATTAACACAGAAAAAGAATCAATTATTAAAATGTAATTAATTAACGGCACTTTTATGCTTCCCAAAGTTCCGAACACTATGTAGAGTAGAGTTCGCGGTGAACCCGCGGCCGTGATCGTTGTGAAATAAGTTTTATTCCGGAATGTTATTAAAACTTTGTTTTTTGGCTTCAGCAGTTCTGTACGTATGAAAGTTAACGTTTTCCACACTTGAAAGCACATTAACAAACTTGAAACAAAAATGTAAATTATACCTATAACCTATTCCTTAATTAATTGTCAAACAATTGACTACTACCAACTTTATTTGATGGTTTAGGTATTCAAATTTCATATTACAACTGTCATTCTTTGACAGATGTATGAAATCGCTTTAACCTCGGTCACACACAGCAAATACTCGCTGCGAGTGAATTCGCTGCGAATTATACTCGCAACGAGTATTCGCTGCCTGCCTGTCAGCGAGTAGTCGCCGCGTGTGGCCGAGGCTTTATACACGGCAAATTGACGTAGGGTGTCACTGACTGTACTTTAATTAAAAAAATCCGTTTCAGTTGATATTATAAATTAGTTTAATTCCTAATAAAAAGTAATCTATTTACAATAAAGTTACACAAAAAACACGAATGGAAATCCACAATTTTTCTGGTCTGAATAAAATTCAGATATTTTTCAAAGTGTTTACCGACCTAAGGTAAATACGTATTAACAGAATTAGATTCATCCAATCGAGTTGTTTCTATAGACTTTGCTAAATCGATTATAACTCCAAATAAATTGAGGACGTTGTATTTGTTGCCGAATTACTATTCAGTTGCGTAAGCAGCTCGATAACTTAAAAGCTTTCGATGAAATTTAAAAGGCATGCCGAATTAAAAATAAGGATATTGAAAGATTGATGAACTGAAAACTATGGTTGTGTTTCATTGATTCACGAAAAATAAGAGCTACATGTATTATTAGTACCTTAGCTTATGACAAGTATAATTTAAGTATAAACATATTTATTTACTTAAAATAACAACAATATACATTAAATAATGCAAGTCAAAACATATTGGAAAACAAAAGAAATAGACAGAAAATTGTAAGAGAATTTCTCATTTTTATTTCGAAAAAATATGACCAATGGCACTTTACTATCATCGATCATTTTGTACCAACATTCCCATAAAATAAAATAGTGCGTAATCCATCAATTAAAATCACGGTCCGACCAACAACACCCATTGTGTACAATACCATTCATCACCATCGCTCAATTTTCAGATGAAAGTGTACAAGCACAAGATAGTGGCCCGGTTTGGTCTGATGCATATGGTTGGGACCAACCTGAGTGTGTGGCTGAATGTTCTCGTGCAGGAGACGAAGCACGAGATCCTGACGTTCTACGACCCTGAGAACAAGACCATTGGACTGTCGCATAGACTTGGTAAGTTGAATTTTATTTTTGTTTTATTAATTTCAGGATCGGAACAATAATTATGGTTGCAGTTAAACTTTTCGTTCGCAAGATAGTTTTTCTTAAATAATTAATTTCAAATTTTAACATTGGCGGAAAGTTCACTTTAGAAATTGTTTGTACTAAAATTTTCGCTATTAGAATAATATCAAACAAAAAGGTATACTTAGTCAGTTATTAATTTTTGTTAATTCTTAGTTATTAATTTAATCCATTACCGGTTATGTCCAGACTTCATTTGAGATGCACATCATAATTCAAATTATCAAGTGAATAAAAACTAATAAAAGGTTTTATTATTTTTCTATGCATTACTGGCTGATTATCTAAAAACTTTTGCAGATGCCATTAGTTTGTTTTTTTCTTTTTTTTTCTTTTGGATATATGGCCGTTTTAATTTTTTTTGGGCATAACCAGCCAGTTCTTTGTTTTTATATTTTGCAAGGAGCTTTATGGTTATGTTACCTACATACTTTTTTTATTTCGTGTAGAGCGAACTTCTCAATTGTTTTATAATAATTTGGGATTAAATGCGTATTGGTCCGAATATAAAAACTGGCATTATAAACGTTATTTTAGTCAGCAAAATAATTAACCGTCATTAGTACCCATAATATAACGCAGGTGTTTTTAAGATATCACGACGGCAGGTGGCTTAATTCTTGTACTTATGTTTAGTCAAAAAAAAAAACTGGTTTGCTTGCAATATAAAAAAAAGAAATATTAGCGTAAACTGGTACCTATCATATTTTAATAAATTAATAATAGTTTATTAGGTATTGTGTTTGATATGTGAATTTACTTAAATACTTAAGTACTATCCTTTTATACTGTATGTCGAAAATTAAACTTTTTTATTTTTTATTATTTTTTTATTAAACAATTAATTATTTATTAATAAATTTAAAATAAAGAAACCCAAAAAATTATAGAGAATCTATTTACACTTACATAGGTTCGATTGAAATACCTAAATGCGTCCCCCATACTTGCTAAACTAACTTTTCATACAATACAATAAAAACATCAATATAAACTACGTAATATAGTAATAAAAGTACGCCTGTCATATATTTTACTGCCGGTTGGGTGGACATTTTGAATGACCTGTCGTGTGCCACATGCCTATACAACTTCCTTTGTTGGCCGTCAATCGATAAATGTGTACTCGCTTTATTTTTACATATAATAAAATGACAACTTTGTGTTGTTGCTTTTAAAACATTAATTGTTGGAGAAAAGGCGTGGTTGAATGTGTTTTACAGAAATAAAAAAAAAGGATAAAATGTGATAGAGTGTACTTAACACAACTTTCCGTGTAATGACGACTGATATGCCTCATAATAGGGTTGATGCCTGGGTTAAAAAAAAAAAAATCTAATTAGTCCGTCAGTCAGATAATAAAAAAATATTAGACACGTATATTTTGTTTTATCATATTAGTAAAAAAAAATACTTAGATAAAACGCATTTTAAGTTCGGGAGTGGGGGTCGTTACGTCACAAGTAAGTATAAAATCTACATACTCGTGACGTCATGGCACATTTTAACTCAATATATCGCCGTAATCTTTAGATTACGTAAAAAAAGAAAAAATACGTGTCCAATATTTTTTAATAATCTCCAAGACGGATTAAAAAATAAAATTAGTCATCATCCCTATTGCTGAAAAGAACATGAATGTGCCGATAAATTCGATTAACATAATATTTCTAGGTTTTTAGAGCATCTTTATATCAATTCGATTAGGTATTATGATTTTCTTTTTAAAATGATCGTGGGAAACCAATTGTTTTCTTAAATCCAAAATGAATAGTTGATATCTAATTGGTGACCTAGCTTTTTCCACAGATTTATTCATTTCTGGCCTTTCAATTTAATTATTTCAGCTCATTCATCTATTGCGTGTAGAAAAAAGTTTTCATTAAATGCCTGATATATTAAGGAAATCCACCTACATTGCTCTACTAAATAATTTCAAAATTCAGAAGTCATTTATTCAAACTAGGCTGAGAATCCGCACTTTAGAACGTCAAAATTACATAAGATAGTCCCCCAAAACGCCCACCCTTCATGTTAAAGAAAGACAATCAACACCATAGATAAAAGAAATATTACTATGGTCAATACTATCAAACCATAAAACCTATAGATAAGGCAGGCCTAAACTAATAAAATAGCCCATTTGCCCAAACACAGGACACACCTAGGTTACCACATAAAACATAACATTACGCCTGTAATTCCTGAAGGGTTAGGCAGATGCGTACCTGTCACCTATTTTGTTTTGCAGTTTTGACACGTTCAGTGCCGGGAGCCCGCCTGGAGGGTTCAGCTAGTCGCGCATGGGATGACAAGAGCCCTCGCGGAGGGCTCATTTTAAATGTAGGGTTTTCTTAGCGAATACAGTATTATAAACCGTGAAAATAAAATGTGATGTATATTTTAACAAGCTTTATTAGTATAAAATTATGCGTTGATTTTAAAATCTAAGTTTTTTTTTTTGTTTGCGGCTACAAATATGTATTTATTTATGTAGTTTCGAACCTTTAATGTTTTTAGGGAATAAAAACATTAAAGGTTCGAAACTACATTATGGCGACAAAAAACCCTGAAAACACAATTTTACTTCGTTTAACAGTGTTTTATAACACGGTTTTAACCTAATGCCGTTGACCGTCCGCGATGGTTAACTTTAGCGCAAACGTAATGACGGCAACCCTCCCGGAGGGTTCACTTCCAATATGGAAGTATGGCGGCATGGCGTATGAGTTCTATGAAAAGCGGGGGGGGGGTCGAAAGTGTTAACCTGTAACAAAACATTGTTCTCTGTTTTCCAATAATTTCCTTTGTGCCGGTATAATTGGATTAATCAATGTCGCTGAACTCTCGCTTCAGTGGGATATTGTCACGAAGCTACCCCTGATTTGATTCCAGTGTTAGTACTTACTAGTGTTCTAGTCAATTGAGTGATTGTTTATTTTAGTGTTATTCCAGAGCTAGCCATGTGCTTTTGGGAAAATAAAATAAAAATCCACTCAATGTTTTAAATGTTTTTAACTGGCAGGTTATGAAATCCATAGGTAACATTAAGTTGCATAATAGCAATGTTCCCACTGCTGGGATGTGTCCCAGCCGTGGGACACATCCTAGCTGCAGTGGGTTGTGTGTGTGGCCTCTTCTATTTGAGAGGGAGTGGGCTGTAATATATCACGCGGGACCAGTGTGGTTTGGTAGATGTCACATGTCTTTGAATTTTTGGTTCTAGGACATGCCGGTTTCCTCACAATGTTTTCCATCACCGTTTTGAGAGCATGGGGGATAAAAATGTTTACACAAAGTAAAGCGCCTGCCTGGGTCTGAACTCATGACCTACAACTAATAAGTCGGTGCCGTTACCACTGAGCCACCACTGCTCTCGATGCGCCTCTGTTCTAAATTAAGTCTTTCTATGAAAATCAGGAGTCTAAGATAAGTCTTTCTACGAATAGCCGCGTAAAAGTTACCACAAAATATTTGTAATCATTTAAGTCAGTCATTAACTGTTCTGCCAAGCAAAATGTCAAACCGAAACAATGAAAATAGAAAGACTCGCGTCATCAAACACTTTTTTTTTTTTGAGTTCGGGAAATTATCAAATAACTGCTCCCGCTCAGGGCGGAGCGGGAGGGTGTGTCAGACTTTTACCGACTAAAACCCACCCGTGTTCCTTCCGTTGCCTATGTGCCGGGGCCGCGATATCCCTTTCGGACAAACCCGCAACCCCAGGGGCGTCATCAAACAATTAGTAAACGATTCAAGTAAACGTTTTCGTTCTGCAAACTAAATTAAAAACTAGCGCCCTGAATGTCTGTGAAAAAGCAATTGTGTCGACGAGTCACACGTCCTTTTTTTTTGCGGCTATGAAACGGTTTGGTGGGAAGCTAACGATTGCATTTGTTTTCTTTTTCTTTTGAAAGGGTCATACGATTGCTGACAAATGTGTGCACTGAATGGAAAGTACCCTAATTGCGTAATACACGATCAATCAGAATTTGAATCGTTTTGAAAAAGATTTCTAATCCATTGCTTCATAAGTTCGAAAATAAAATCTGCTCAACAACGTAAATAACGCAATTAATGTTTTTGAACTGTCAAAATGAAACAGATTAGTCGTAATCGTTTACGAAAATATGTCACGTAGATAGCAGGTCCACTCAAATCTGTGTGGTTCTTTCCTCAAGAGATCCTCATATCTGCATGGCCCTCATTATGGTTTGACCAAGATATGTCCGGACTTTATAAGAGACCTCTAAGTTTCGATGTATCTTCTCAAGGTAGTCGGATAGGAAATTACTTACGAAAAAAAAATAATCTTATGGTTTAAAACTAGATGAGTTCCGTTCACATTTAGATTGAAACATTATTTATTTTTGACGTGTAAAAATATTTGGAACCAATTTGCGGACCTTTATCGTTTACGATTATTTTTGGAACCCAAGTTTTTAACAGGTTGTTGACCATATGATAATAAACAGCTGTTGATTGTAGCTTCCCATTATTAAAAGTAGACTTTTCGAATTCCGATCCCAAAACATTGCAAATTCTATTACCTATGTATTAAAGTACGAATTTAATAAAAATATACCTAATCCTACTAATGAACAAAATTATGGACGCATAATTTTCAAAGAGCCTAAGGTAATTCCTGCTACCCCCGAGACCGCGGGGCGCATGGTTTGTTTCCTAACCATCCCTTTGTTCCAATTTTACAATGTATCCACTTTAGACCCCTTCTGAAAGTTTTAAACACATTTTATGGATATTTTATTACGTTCCTTTATGTATCGGTAGCCTGTTTTCCTGCGTATAATTAAAAGGAAGTAACACAATATCTGCATTGAAAGTAAATTATATCCAACTCTTAACATCATTATCAATTTCCATTGCATTCAGCTAAGTATCTAAATACGCAACACATTTTCGTAAACTATTACGACTAATCTGTTTCATTTTGACAGTTCAACAACATTCATTTCTATAATTTACGTTGTTGAGCTGATTTTTTTTCGAACTTATAATGCAATGGATTAGCAATCTGTTTCAAAACGATTCACATTCTGATTGATCGTGTATTACGCAATTAGGGTACAAGTGTAAGTAGGGGGCGTTTTAATTGCAAACTATTATACTTCGAGTTAAGTAACTGTATTAGTGAAACATTGGATCAAATTATAAACACGAAAAGATTTTGCTTCAATCCAAACATAATCTAGCCTTTGGGTATTTAATTAAAATGGCCACGGCTACATGTCAATAGCTAACTCCTTTATTGAAAGAAAATGTAATCATACCCATGTCTGATATGAGGCTACAAGATTCGAAAGCTTATAAACAAAATATGGAAGTAGGTAGCTGCAGATTTCCAATTAGAATTTCCCTCATCATCGACAAAATGTCACAGAGGCATGTCGATTGCGTTCCGCTGCGACCCACCCGGAAGGCATGCTGACCCACATTCCTGGCTGTCAAGCTGATCGACGATAATACGTATTGGATCATTTTGGCTATGTACACCTAATACCGTTTGCTCCACTTAAGCTGGTGTTTGTTGGCGCACGATCCAATTTGGGGAATCTTATTTATTGTGAATATGTTGGTCTAATGTTTGGACAGATGCCTTCGGATTTTCTAGCAATTTTGGTGGGGTAATATACGTTGACGCCTTGAATAATGATGATGCTAAGTCGTCTTCATGGTGATGCCAAGATTTTATCATGGTCTAATGGTGAGGTTTGTGTGCACCTAACACCGCCCATGTGTGCGAAGTGTGCAACGCACATAGGCGGCTGGGCACTAGGGGCGCCGGAGGGTATTCTGAGACTTAATTTTTACCCTATTTCATTCATTAATCATCATAGTCGAGTATCAATAAGTGAGTACCTACAAATCTCCAAGACAATACGTCTGTGGTTCGTGGAATATTTAGGTCTCGGGTTTTAGTTATCATTAATTATGAGCTCTGCGTTATAATCAAAAGAACCGCTATGTTGCTTAAGGCTGCGGTCTGTCTGCTATGATAGCTTTTTTTGCATTATAATAATGTAGTAGCTTCAGGAATCCGCCGGATGCGGTAAGCACAGAATCGTTCGAAGTGGCGGTGCTTGGGGGCCTATGTTCAGCAGTGGACGTCTTGTGGCTGAAATGATGATGATTGACACCCATAGCAAAAATCTCTCTTTTTTTTCTCTCTTCCTTTTTCTCTATCTCAATTTCTTTCTCTCTCTCTTTGTCCCTCTCTCTCTCAATTTATTTCTCTCTCTCTTTCTGCCTCTCTCTCTTGTTGTGTCTCTCTCTCTTTCTCCCTCTCTCTCTTTTTGTTTCACTTTCTTTCCTTCTCTCTCTCTATCTCCCTCTCCCTTATTCTCTCTGTCTCTCTTTCTCTCTCTGTCTCTCTTTCTCTCTCTCTCTCGCTTTGTCTCTCTCTCTTTCTCTCTTTACGAATAAGCGGAAGCGAACCGATTTTTTTATATTATTTATGTATTTAAAATGTCAATAAATGAAAAAAAAAAGGGGTGAAGCACGACGACCAAAAAAAAGAGGCCCTTTATTGCTTTCGCGCACAAGCGCTGCCGAGCGTCGGCGCGGCCCTGCACCTAAAGATATAATAAGCTGGCTTTATGCTATTTTTAACTACCCCTCTTAAACCTAAACCTAGAACTGTCCCTTACGTTTGAGAGTTATAACTTATTAGTCTTTTTTTTATTACAGCATTTCAAAAGGCGTTCGCATCATTTTCGACCGATGTGCCACCGTCTCACCCTGCTGCCGCTCACCTCCGCGTGCCACGAGGTCTCAAAGGCCCTCACCATATCTTCGAGTGTCGCCGAACCAACATCATGGGCTCCCTTGTCCAAGATGCTTCTCCTTTCCTCTTCCCTTGCACCATCGAATACTCTCTCATCTGTGCTGCCATCCTCTACGTCATGTGGAAGAATATCTCCAAATACCCATCAAAGGATGTCGCTGCAGCAATTGTCAAAGCTCGAATACTGGAAGGCCTGGCCTACAAGAAATCGCCGCATTTGTACAGCGTTGACTGCGCAAGAGCACATAAAGGCTTGTTCTTCGGAATACTCGTTTTGGTACTAACTATAATATCATTAATATTGTTCTTCGTTCTGGTGTCAAAGAAGGATTATGCGACCCTAGCGGTTGTTGAGGTTAATGTTTGTGAATTAGCACTGTATGCGATGACAACATTTGCTAGTTTAGCTGGAATGTTTTGCGTTAGAAAACTGAAATACGACGGTAACCGAAATCTTGAACTGGACAATATCCTCCTCGTAGGAGCTCAAACCGGAATGTTCATCTATGGCACTTTCACTATTATCGGAGGACACTTTACGATAGAGAAGAATACCATTCTAATACTGATCACAGCTCTATCCTCACTAATCGAAACTACTTGTCAAACCATGTTCATTCTCGATGCAAGCCGAAGATCAGCGAAAACGGCTGAACAATTACGGAAAAAGCCTGGAAGAGAGATAGTAACGTTCCTATTGGTGACCAACTTGGCTATGTGGGCGATAAATACACTTGAAAAGTCGAGAGCGGAATCTCATCCAGTACAGCTGCACTTCTATGGACTGTGGGCTTGGACGATCATAACCCACGTGTCGATGCCCCTGGCGATCTTCTACAGGTTCCATTCGACAGTGTGCTTGTGCGAGATATGGAAACGAGCGTACAAAATGAAGCCCGCTTACATGTAGCGACCGGCTCGGAGGTACTGGAGCACAGCACTGTCTCTCAGACTGTGAACTGTGGTACTTTCGGAATCATACAATAGACAAGTGGTAGTTCGATGTTAGTGCCATAGTCTCAGCTAATCTCAGTGGACACCGGAGCAAATACAATAATTCGATATGGATCATAAAGCATAATATGTCCTACAAACTCATTAGATGTAGTTCAGGATTTCATATCCGGTGTTCACTATTTAACCGCATCGTTTGAAAGTTGACTGCTGTAATGTTAAGTTATTGTATTAAAATATTTTAATGTGTTATTTATTTGTAGCTTTATTATACGCTTTAACTATCATAGCGGAACTGATACGTTGAGTCGCAGTATTTCTCAATTAAACGGGTTGGATTTTATTGATTTTAGCGCTTTATATTTTAGATGTTAATTTTACTCCAAGTTTTAGTGTTAAATGTATTGTTATTAATATTAAATGTGAACCTATTAATGATAAGTTATGTGTTCATATTTCATCTTGTTTAATTAGATGTATGTAGTATCAGTTAAGGACTAGTTAGTAAGTATTAGTAGAGTCTGTATCCCACATTCCACGTTAGTAATCTCTCAATCGCCGAGGTATATTGATTATATTCACGCACTTTGATTCAAAATGAAAGTCTTCCATTAGGTTACATTGTTTTATACGATTTTTTTTACAATATATTCTTTTTCTGCTACGTTTAAATAGCATGTATTATTCCATAGTACAGAGGGAACAATAAATTCTATCGACCTAATGATATTTTTTTGAGGAATTTTGACATAAAATCAAATACATTGGTTACGATAATAAAGTACTTTTTACTATGAAACGCGTAATAGTCTGAGCAGATATTAGAGAGTTTTGTAGCGGATATTTTTGCGACGAAAATGTAGTAGTGTCAGTAATTTTGGATAAATTTTTAACTAGTAGCGATACCGTGGACCCAGTAGTTAGGCAAAATGTAACACCAAAGTCGTAAGAATAAGAATTTTTTGGAGCTTATTACGTGAGTAGTCCAGTAAATATTCGTAGTACATTAATGGTCGCCAAATGAATGGTAATATAGATGAGCTACATGACGTTTTGATTGTCTATAGATATAGACTTAGAGATTTCGTCCACTTCTTATGAATATTTCAATACGTTTTCAAAGACATATACGATGATTTTGTAATAACATTTTAAATTATTTAGTAGAAAGTTTAAAAGCAGATGACATGGATTGATCAAAGACTACATTTTAAAGATTTTTATAATAGATTTTATTGTAAACTGATTAAACTTGGAAAACGATAGATAATCTTATGATCTTAGCACGCCTGACTCAGCTGCTAAGTATTTTACATATTTTAGACATAGATACTAAAATTAAACAAACTAACTTTGTAGATCAGTCAGTTCTTTAATTGCTCAAGTATTGTATGTGATTTTCATATTTATTATTTAAACTGTAGGGTACCAGATAAAATTATATATCCGAATATATGCTTGTTGGTTCGGTTAGCCTCATCTATTATCAATGTACACTTCTTGATGATTCTATTAGTATATATCTAAGCGGAATTATATGGAGTATTTTCTATGTTTTTTTTTATAAAATATGGTGCAATACTTTTCCTGTTTTTTGGAGAAACAAAATCGATCTGGCTTAACAATGACATGAACATTTTGTATAATTTATATAAATTAAAAAAAACTACCTTTACCTACTGTTTTATACTATAGGAGTTTTCTCAATGTTGTATCTATGACATTTTTATTGTTTTAGAATAGAGATATTGCTTTGCATAATACATCGCAGTTTCTGAAAGGGGTTTCAGAAAACGAAATAATTTTGAACGTTTTGTATATTAGTGATAGAGTCCTTTATACTTTTTATATTATATAATATATGTACCTAGTGTAAAGTACGTCCTAGGTATATATTGTAAGTACATTGAATACTCAATATGAAATATTAGCTTTAATTCATGTGACATACCAAATTTATACCTACCTACTTATAAATTATTGTAGAATATGAGTGAATGTGCGATACGATGTACCTACTTTGATTGAAAATTAAACAATGTTTTGGTTGAAAATGGTGTAAGTATGCCTGCGTTTTAGATGTATTTGAACATAAGGGCTTTTGCATACACTACTATACTATGTAGTTTTATTTATGTAAATGTCAGCAAATTATTAAAATTCAGTCATTGGAATTTTGTATCATTTATAGAGATTTTTTTAATAATAAACAGGTTAAATATTACATGCATAATACATAGTATGCCTAGTGATAGTTATAAGATTTATTATGTGTTGTGGCTATAATTAATTTTAGACGAAAGCCATCTTGTGACTCAAAATAATAAATTTCAACGGAATTGCGTTCTTCTTGCACAATTTTTCTAGAATACTATTTGATTTATTTTAGCACTAGGTACGAGTAGGTATGTTCCCAATATGATGCAAATTTTTCAAAATAGTTTGGACAGTTTTTAATGTTACAATATCCAATGTTCCTTGTATTTTTACCGATTTTATTCCCGTGACTAAAGTGTAGGTATGTAAAAAGTAATATCACTATATAGATTAAGGTATTTAATTGTTTTAATTTATACTTAGGATAGCTATTTTACCTTTGTACCCATTATACCAAATATTCGTTGAATTATCCTTTATTTAAACTCGATCACCGGCATTTGTTTTTGTTCTTATAAATTATGATGTAGCTTGAATCCTATTTGTACTTAGATCTTGAAAAGAAAAGAGTCTTATCTTGATCAAGATTAACTTTTACCTATATATATATATTTTTAAGCCATTTAAATACCTACAGTAGAAAACATTTTACGCATCGGCAACAGCTCATTGAACAACAAAAGTGAAGAGCAAGGAGCTATAAAATAATGTATGGAAGTACTTATGTCTATGAAGGTACTTCATTTCCAAATTCCTGCACCACAATTATGTAAAACACTATCTATCAAAATCCGATTCGGATTTTGAAGGAAATTCTTAAACCATTGCTTCATAAAGTTATTTGTATAAAAATTTGTCTGCTCGACAACGTAAATAACGCAAAAAATGGCACTGTCATTGTGTGTTCCGCAATTACCCCGCTGGGTTCTTATAAAATAATGTATGGAAGTGCCTATGTCTATGAAGGTACTTCCTTTCCAAGTTCCTGCACCACAATTCAGTAGGTAACACACTTTCTATCAAAATCCGAAGGATTTTGAAGGAAATTTTTAAACCATTGCTTCCTAAAGGTATTTGAATAATAATTCGTCTGCTCGACAACGTAAATAACGCAAGAAATGGCACTGTCATTGTGTGTTCCGCAATTACCCCGCTGGGTTCCTATGTATGGAAAATTTACTCAAATAAGATTCAACTGACTTCATAATTTGCAAGAACAGTTAATTCAAAATGCCTTTTTTTGTATAAATAAATAGTGATACTAGAGTATTGTTTTAATTATATATTTGTGAGCTATTTATTTGTTAGGAGAGATTGTGAATAGATCGGGATAGCGGTAAGTTTGTCTCCTTGGATGTTTAACGTTTACAAACAAATAAAAACTTTCTCGAAATTATGCTGAATAATGTTGTTTTATTGCAATAAACCCCTTTAGACATGTTTATTTTATAATAGGTAATATGCGTTTTAATTTAGCAGAATAAACGTTGTTTTTTTCTTTATATTGTTTCTATTGGCCTGAGGAGCTCATGGCTAAGTAATAACAGCCGCACAGTTCGATCCATCAGGTTAAGCTACGCTTGCCGGGGTTGGTCTGTGGATGGGTGACCATCTTAACACACCGATACTCCTACGTGCCTCGGAAAGCACGTTAAGCCGTTGGTCCCGGCTGCCATTCGTGGATCTTTGATAGTCGTTACGGGTCGTTAGAACCCGAAAGTCTGACAACCAGTCTTACCAAGGGGTATTATATTACTCAGGTACTGGGTTGTGGAGGTCAGATAGGCAGTCGCTCTATGTAAAATACTGATGTTCAGCTGCATCCGGTTAGACTGGAAGCCGAACCCAATATGTAGTTGGGAAAAGGCTAGGCAGATTGATTGATTCTTTCTATTTGCCTGCCGTCTGTTCGATTCTCAGCTCGGAAGTTTAAATGGAAATTCGCTGTAAAACCGAATGGTAGGTACCGAGTGGCCTAGGTATTTTTGACCGCCGTGCCGTGCCCTCGGATCAGGTACCTACTCCCTAAGTGAAATTCGTAGTTTCGGCCGTCGTTAAAGGCGCTTTGCTCTCCATCTTACTTACAGACATACCGTAAGTCAGATGGAGAGCGAAGCGCCCGGAGCCCACCTGTCACTGCCGGCTGTCTTCGTTCGATGGTCGGGAGCGCCGAGTCGTGGGATGTGGTGATCTCCTTCTGTGAACCGTCATTTCGTAGAAGGAGGCTGCAGAAAGGGAGAAGGAGATTAAGACCACTCTCCTGATCCATAGCAGGCGTCGGAGGGCGGACAACGCCCTCTTCCAGCCCCCGTAAACAGGTCCGGAGGGATGGCGGAATCCAGCAGGACCCGAAGTGGTGGCGCGTGGTATTCCACGCGCGCTCCTAATTGACGTCGCAGGGGGATTCTCACAACTCAATCCGAGGGCATGAGGTGGCCGGCACCAATCGGGGGTCATGGAAGGCGCACAGGGTCTCATGAGCCCCGGTTCAAGTGTAGGAAGGGAACACCGTGGTGGGTTTAGTCAGTAGGAGTCTGACGGACTGCATGAGGGTTGTCCAACCAGGAATAAAAAAAGGTGTTTTTGACCAGGCTATCCATCTGAGTTGGAGTCTCATTTCATACGAAATGTATGGAAAAAGATTTTTGACTTTTCTAGTACTCAAACCTCAGTTGGTGCAATAGAGTTTTTTGATCCTTTTAAGAAACACGATCGATTGGCATCAAAAAAAGTTTTTGTGAAACCTGCCTATTTTCTTGCCGACTGTACATTTTTTGAACTGCCCCATCTCAAAAATCCATCCTGTATATTTGTGTTAAATACCCTGTTCTTTTAATGTTTCCCAGATCTTCGTATTATATGAGTCAAATGCTTTGCTATAATCAAATAATGCTATACACGCTGAAATGTTATTGGTTGTTTCCCGCAGCGGAATGATTTTGTCTTGGTAATACAATCGTCTTCTTTTAAAGGATTTAATAATGGCAGATTTACAATTTGTGAAAAATCAAACTCGAAAGCAACCTTGAACCAATAGTACCTAACACAACGCGAACGGCCGACTGCGCGGGGCTGGAACCAGGAGCGCGCGGTCGTTGACCCTCGCGCTGCAGCTGATAACTACCTATTCCTGAGCAAAGGAAACACAAAGTTATTCCAAATTTCCCTTCATACTTTTACGGGCTTAGGACCGTCATAAATACTTTTTTACCTACAAATTACTCAACACAAACTAAAAAAAATTGTTTATCGTACACTTTTTTTTTCTGGATTAGATAATAAAGTATTTAAGGCGTATTTAAAAAAATTGGAATCAATTTGTTTACAATGATTTGAATGAACTAACCTACTTTTAAATGTTCGCATTTACAGAGGTACGAGTAGGTACTTCTTAGTATTACTCTATTTTTATAGCCTAGGTTCTTGGCTTACTTACACTTCTTCTAAATCCTGAAAATCGCATGTAAATCCGTCCAGTAGAATTCATGTTAAGCGGATAGATAGGCAGTACGGTAAGGAAGATGTTGCATTTTATGAATGTAAGTAGGATTTAGGAAAGATAGGTAATACAATGCTAGATTGTCAAAGAACGCATTAACATTTTTTCATGTATTAGTGACTTGTCACACTGAATGCGTTCTGCGTCCTGCGGTCCGGTCAACTCGAACATTTACGAGTATGTCCATACCGCAGGACGCAGAACGCATCCAGTGTGACAAGTCCCTTAGTCCTACACTAATCAATTAAGTTATATTAGTTAATATTAACAAAATATGTTTACGTACTGGTGGATCTGCAGTTGCAGCCCGCGATTTTTTTTTTAACGTTTTTTGCAATTTACAGGTCAGTTTCAGGTTGTATATTGATCAAAATATGGTTCGCGACAATAACAGATATGTAAGTACAGAATTATAATGATTAGAATCATTAATACAGCTCTCTATGGTAATTTGTTCCCTAAGAACAGATCTCTTTCGGCAAACTTCTTACGAAATAAATCTAACTTAAAGATATGTAGGTATAAATGATTATTTATAATTCTCTAAATACATGTCTGTTACAGTCGCCAATCATATTTTGATCAAGATACAACCTGAACCTGACCTGCACATTGCAAAAAACCTAAGAAAATTTGTATTTCGCGGGTTGCAACAGCGAATCCAAATTAAAGAAAACTATCTAATCGGAAATTTAGAATTTTATTTGTCTTACGACGTGGATTTGGTCTAGCACTGAGTAGTAGTCTTTACGGAAGCCTGCCTGTTCTATTCGCTGTTGGTCGACCAGTTTTCATTATATTCTTTTGAGTAGTATCTTTGCAAATATTTTATATAGGTTGGACATATTATGATTGATGTGCCGATACGTTTCGTTTCTTTTTTTACGACTTTTTGAACAAAGCGTTTGTTACCTTGTGTTGGTGTTAGTGGCAAAAATTCAAAAACAGTTGCTCTCTTTGGTTTTTTCTTTCCGAAACCGTAGCTGCCCATTGTCAGATGTTCGCCAGGTTCTTGTTTACCTATATTCGCTTTCATATTACCCATAGGAAATATAATAGATTTTGTAGATCAGCTGAGTCCAAGCCTGAATAGAATTGTTTGCCTGCAGTAACAAGCAGATTTTATCTTGAACCTTCACTTGTAGAGTAAAGACTCTTTCCGATATAGGGATAAAATCTTGCACTTCAATGTTTTTTTTACCAGAAACTCACCCCCCACACCCCATGGCCCTTTTGTTTGTCCATAGTAGTACAGTAGATAGCTACCTCGTGTCGTCTATTAAGAATTCTTCTTTTCCCACTTCGGAGATGCCATGTTATCCCATTTTAAAATGTGCGTGTGTCTTTTATTGTAATGTGCGTTTAGTTTGTGCAGGTTAACCAATTTTCCTGTCTTCTTTTCTTTTCTATATCCCAGCTCAATATTTTTTGACTAGCTCGCTAATGATCTAATGTTGCAGTTAGCTATGTAGTACTCTGAGGTTCCTGTAGGCTGGTAGTATATTATGTTCCGAGTTGGCTTTGGGAGGTTTTGGTTTTCTGATAGACTAGTTTATTTGTAAAAAGTAAAGACGGTCTATAAAATTGCTATTAGAATATAAGATGTGGTAAGTGTGTAGGGGGCCTCGAGTTTTCATGCTTCTTCAGTTTTTAGGACACAAAGTATTTCTTGTTAGTTTGAGTAGATGGCCTTTGTTGGGGTTGTTGAGAAGACACTTGCGGTGGTACCTACTATGGAAAGTTGCTTTTTATTGGTAATAATAAAATCTCTTTTTTTTCTAAATATTTACAGGGATTCCTCAATGATGTAAATTTTTGTACCATCCAAGTTCTTTTTCTTCTTTAAAATATTGTTTTTTTTTCCCTAATGTAGTAAATACTACTGATATAAGCCTTGGTCAGCCCTTCTTTTTACCAATTTTTCTCACTGGCTGTATTTCAAATACCTGCATTCTTTTGTTTTATTTATATGTTTATGACTTCCATAATTATATTTTCTAAGTCAAAGTACGACTTTTCGCTCTCATTTTCTTCTACTCCGAAAAACATTAATTTATTTGAACGCTATTATTTTCTAGCGTGTAGTAATTTTTCCTGGTCTTCTCATTTGAATTTTCCTCTGACCTCTCTTTTTACTTTATTTATTTTGCCACACTTAGCATGTAGATGTTATTTTTGTAATTTTATCTTATTTATTTATTTAAACATTTATGTACACACACATATATAAACAGACAAAAAGAAAAGAACAAAAACATAAGAAGAAAAATACGTATCTTTTAGCTGACTAACATTTGAGTCACTCTCTCTCTCTCTCTCTCAAATCTCTGTGAAAACTCACTTTGAATTACCAAAATTAGGTTTTTCAAATCCACCATAGTTAGTAAGATTCTCTAAGTTATCTTACAAGTAGCGTTCTCTATCTGTGAGCTGTCTTATTATTATTTTTTGTTTCTCCTTTTATCCGCCATCGGCTTTCTAGCCATAATCAGATGGGGTCTTCGTTTGAGATTGTTTTTGTGATGGTCCATTGAACATTTACATTATGTGGTTCAGTACTAAATGAAATTTAAATTTTCACTGTCTCTGGTCCAAGTTCAAGATTTGCCATCTCTTGAGGCGTATTACATCCGCTTGTCTGTTTAGGAGGTACTTGGCTAAGAAATGGCTGTGCTTGCTCAGTCTCTGTTTGTAGGTTTTGCATTTTCCGCATAGTTCTTCTTTCACTGTTGATATCTTTAGGTGCTCGTGTATTTCGTGCATTTTTAGAAAGACGATAATTTTACTGGGTAGATACTTAAGTATTTCACCTGTGATGAGATCGTAACCAGGAAATTTGTTGTTCTCCAGATTCCTTACTGTTCGTGTCAGTTCTCTCGGCGTGACCAGTTTGAGTGAAGGTGATAGCTGATGATTGCTATTAAGATACTTGTCGACTTCCTCTTCAAAATCAGTCATCAACGACTCATTTGGAGTGAAAACCGTGGAAAAGTGTTGTGCAAAAAGCTCCGCCTTATCGCTTGCTTTTCTGGTCCAAGATCCAGTAGGTTGCCTAAGCCGGTATAAAATTTTGTGGTTTTTTGAAATTTTTGGTTATCTTCCACAATGAATAGTTATCCTGTTTTCGAGCTGACAATGTTAAGAGTTTTTGTTGAAATATGGTATCTTGGTTATCATGAATGAGCTCCTTCAGTTCTCTTGCAGCACGCGTAGCATGACGCTTTCTATTTCTACGAAGAATAGACATAGCTTTCTATACAAACTGACATTTTGTTTCTCCATTTTTGACATCGCACCGTAGAAATCTTTCTACCTGTCATTTTGTCTTACGTTTCTAACAATCTTTGTCTAGGTCCTTCTACATGTAGACTATTTCAGAAGAAAGTTTTCTATGCCAAACTGTCAAAATCACACTGACAACTGACTGTTGTCTAAGGTAGTAAAGACAATTTGATTTTGTAATCGCCATGCTAAAGACAGTAGAAAACTTTCTACTCGACGGCCACAAAGTATATACGGTTATCTACAAAATCATGATTTTACAGAAGAACGTTTTGAATGCAAAATTGTGATAATTAATAGAAGAACAAAGCTATCTTCTATTTTACATCATTTAGTTAAGGGCATTACCAAGGAAATGGTTAAGGCCAATATTACTGTAATATTTTTTGTTCCAAAACACAGTACTTCGTCATTTTAAGAATAAATGTTGTGTGTGTGTTCAAACAGAAAAAAAGTCCTATGACAAAACAAAGAATTCTGAGTCGAATTATGTCAGAGTGAATTTCGTAAAAATTGCAGTTGACCCTTTACACTTTGCTGCCATCGTACTGTCTACACGGAACGTCATTTTTGTCTACTCTTCCGTCGACAAAACGGTGCTCATGCTACGCGTGCAGCTTTATTAAAATCTCTTCTGACCTCTTCCGATCTACTCAAATGTAGGTGCCTTCGCAATCTTCGTTTAGCCTCCAGTTTATGCCTTATCTCTAGGGGTATATTATTTTTAGAGACTGAAGTGTTCAGCGTTGGGGCAGCGCACCATGCTGCTATTTGTATATGATTAGTTATATAGAATGTGGCCGAATCTATGTCTTCTTCAGTTTTACTTTAATTTGTATTTATTTTTAGTGTATTTGTATTTCTATTGTATAATTATCACTTGCTTCAAAAACGGTGAAGGAAAACATCGTGAGGAAACCGGCATGCCTGAGAGATATTTTACTGAAGAAGTTTTACTTTTAGAATAACTTCTTCTTCTAGGTAGTCCGCAAATGAGTCCCAGTCAGTTGAATAACGACTCCACACTAAAGTTGATATCTGACAGTCCCTTGACAATAAAGACCATGAGGTCAGGTGTTCTATTTGTATCAGTTGGCCAGTAAGTTGGTTCGCCAGTCGACAGCAGGCTTTGCCTGTGGGTTTCAATACGATTTTTCACGCTCACGTCCTCTGGTAGTAATGAGTCTAGAACACCAATAGGTATGTTTGCAATTCCAGTCTCTGTAACTGATATACCTGTGGCCCAACGTGTTGAAATATCTGTCAAACATATCATTCCTCCTTCTGGTTCCTTACCAGTTACCTACCTACAGTTACGTTACCTTCTGGTTTGGTGGACAGTATACCGCACTTATGTTGAGGGGACCAATTCTCTCATCTATGGTAATTATATTCGCTTGTAGTTAATTTTCTTTGAACGTGGTGTTTTATGTTATTTTTTTATAATAACAGCAGCTCCACCATGAGAGGTGTTGTCTGGGTGGTTGGTGCAGTATACACAATAGTCATTCATCTTAAATAGTTTGCGATCATTGAGATGCGTTTCCGATATTAACCTTTCGTGTGTTTAATGGCTCCTTTGTCCCTTTGGCACGTGCTATCATTGTTTCGTCTTTAACTTTATTGCCAGTTTCTTCTACCGCTTGTACTATGGCATCTTTGGGAGTGCTGAAGTGAAGGTGTTTGATGACAATTCTCATGCCCTTTTCATCCTTTTGGGTGAACGTGTGCCCTATGAGTCCTTTTGCTCTAATGTGTTCTATTAGTTGTATATATGTTACAACAGAGGTCGTGGATATAATTAACTGGTTTTTGGTAACCACTTTATATGTGAAGTCGGTTTTTTTAACTACTTCTTCGAGAAACTCAGTAAATTTCTCCAGGTCATCAATGCCATACAGCATTACGGGCGGAGGTTTGGAAGGTTTTCTGATTTCATTGGATACGGTTGGTAACTGAGCCGGTTCATCAACGTTTAACAACGAGAAACTGTTGCTTGTGTTTAAATCGGTCACTGCAGATGTTCCTCGGTATTTATTCAGTTCTTGCTCTCTTGACTGTATTCTTTTAGCATAGATTTTATTTGTTTCTGTCTCATCTGGTGATCGATTTCTCTTTTGTTTTTGTAAGGGGACTCTTTGCCATGGCACCAATAGGTTACATGGCGTACTTGCTATCTCTTTTTGCTTGTACTAGGTAGACAAGCAGTCGCGGTGGTAGGGGTTTGGTTTTCATTAGCTGGTTCGGATTCATCGACAGGATTGCAAGTATTAGTCTTTTGGTTGTCATTGCTAATTTCAGTAAACTAGTCTATTGAATAAACGAGGGTGGAATATTTGTTATGTGATATTTGAACTCCTTATGGTGCAGATTTAAATTGCTACTGTGGGGCACTTTTCCAAATGTCCAATGACATTTTCACATTAAAATAACTTAACGAAAACCAAACTAAAAGTTTTGAGGGTGGATTGAAAAAAACGTTGAAAAGTAAAATGACACTTTCGTATTAAGTTCACTGATTATTTGTTTGAATCACTAATTAATTTAGTCCACAAACAGTTTTACACAGTTTTCACACTATTTAATTCACTTTTACTATGGGGCAATATACTAGTAGTTTAATTCAGAAATCACTAAATATCCGACAGCGTATCTACGCTTGTTGACAGATGACAGTCGACCCTTAGCTGTCTTATTGTGAAAAGTTAGTTCAGTATCGATCCGCTGTTGATCGATATTGTCTCAAATGCTGCTATTAAATTTCGTCTTGTCATCACAGATGGTGCCTGCAGCTACGCGATAGTGAGTTGCAGTTTTGATGATTTTTTCGTGGGTTTATAGGTGTTTCATAGTCATATTGTTTATGTGTTACTCCACACTAAAAATATTGTTTGTTTTTATTTGAATGCACTGCACAATCAATCGTTTAATTTACGGCATTGTTCAATTTACATGACTAATTGTTGGAATTCACCTTTGTTTTCAACAGTTTGTCCCATTGAAACACACTTCATGTTGTTATGTTAAAAATATACATTATGCTTTTTATCTATGAGGTAGCACTATTTATGTTTTAAATTTCACTTTCATTACAGAACCGATGTAAAAAGGGCACTGTGGCACCCAGAAGTACATGCAGAAAGGTCAGATGACTAGTACATGCAACCAGAGTGCGTTTATGCCCAGATGTATGAATGTAAACGAATCAAGAGGAGTATGTAAGGATTATAGCAGGAAGCGTTCTATAGTTTCTGCCTACCCCAATTGGAAGAAGGCATGAGTTTATGTGATGTGTGTTTAATTAATATTATACACAAATGAAATACATTTTAACAATTCCTCAAAGGGGTCTAGACGATTAATGGCTACTCGACGTCTCCATGAAAACTCTGTCAACCAGTCAGCAAAATTATCTTTATTATTCTCCTTGTGGAAGGCCCTCTTTATAACTAGCCAGGGACTCTCTATCCGCTTAGTGTGTGTTCCGCCTGGTGCCACTAATCTATTTTCTTTTTTATGTGTAAACCCATGTTCAGAAAGGCAGTCATAAGCTCTCCAAAAGTCTGTGTTTATAATAGAGCCCTCCTGAACATGTTTCTTTATATGTGGCAATACATCACCTGATCCTTCATTATCAGGACACAATTCCACACGCAGATCATCACAGCCTTCTTCAACCATTCCTAATAGCCACTGGCCTTCCAGTTGATGACCTCTGTTAAATTTCCTTGCCCCAAATTTGGATTCATCAATATGTGCAATTTTTCCAGGTCCTCCAATTAGTCGCCTTTCACTTTGGTTTTCTAGTTCGTTAACTACTACTGTTTCACGACAATAGTTGTACCACTCAGATATTGTTTTATGGGACAAAACTGTTGATCTTATATCATCTTTTGTGTCTCTTTGCACTGTTTCATATGAGTTATTGTGGCTAAATGCATACATCAGTTCAAAAACAATTGGTAATGGTAAACGGACATTTTCAAACCATGTTCCCACAGCTCTGCTTTGGCCTTTTGTTCTGCAGTTGCTTTTACGACAGCGGAACATGCCCAGTTGTCCAGAAATGGATCTAATTGTCATGGGACGACGGTGTTGAGCACACATCTTCATTGTGGGTATCATGCCTCTCTGCTCGGCAAACTCTATGCAAGATTCATGGGTGCCTAATTTTGAATATAACCTTTTGTGGTTCCATAGAGCACGAATCTCCTCATTATTCATCCGCCTGTTCGTGGATCCAGTGGGTCCCGCCAGTGGATCCACAGCACTGGAACATCCGGGAACGGGAACCTGGGAGCACATAGGCAAAAGCGGCTCATCAGAGTCCAACACTTGCACAAAACAGGTTGCCTCATTCCTTGGTGCAGCGCGCACAAGCGGCTCACTAGAGTCCAACTCTTGTACGACACTTAACACTTCGGGAGATGAAGCAACGGCGGAACACGAAGCAACGTACGATGCCGGGGGCTCCAATGAAGTGCGCACAAGCGGCTCAAGAGAGTCCAACACTTGCACAACACTCGAAGACTCAACCCGTGGTGCAGCGCGCACAAGCGGCTCACTAGAGTCCAACACTTGCACGACACTTAAGACTTCGGGATCGGGAGATTTCGGGGACGCCATGGTGTCAATAGATAATACACTATATTACGGTGTCAATCAACGCATTGTTGCAAACAGGAGTACGATAGAACTTCTCGACTGTAAGTACACAAACAAACACCACGATGAGTGACAGGCAACTGACAACTGTCAAACGTCACCATGCATCACTTACATTCAGTGTGACCAGATTGAATATTATTGGAGCTGCTCGTTTTAAATTCTGCTAGTCTGCCAATTTTTTTTGTAATAAATACCAAAATTCTGCTAGCTGTGGTAATAAAATGTAAAGGAGATAATTCAATATTTTTGGGCTAAATTGTGAATGTCCGCGCACAAAACTGTTTTAATCGGTTAGAATTTTATTCTCATTACTTTTCACTACTGGGACCAAATCTGTAGGGTCCCAGAATTCCTTGCGTTATTTTACGACTAAAAAAATATTATGTTCTGGTTTTCAGTACCTATGTTTTAGTTTAGAGATTATCAGTAATGTCAGTAATTATAAATAATTAAAATAATGGGTTTAAAAACTGATAGCTCGTCATAGGTGGCAGCGCTGTTGTAAGTCTAGAAACCGCCATTGTTGTGTTTGTGTTTACTATGTGTTGATCCCAAATTAAGTGAAAACTAGATTTATATATATGCAACTTGCGGAGTGTAGCATAATAAAAGGTAAACTAAGGAAAAGGCAAGCGTTTACCACTGATAAAAAAGCAGCTATAATAGAAATATTAACCGCTAGAGGCCAGCCGCGCGGCACGTGCCAAACCTGTTGAGTACCGGACGACCACCCGCGGTGACAGATTTACGACCGCAATAAAATTAAATAAACAAAAAACTCGAGCTTTTTGCTTACGTCTCCGGTGTTATCGTTGACTGATTTGGGTTCGTGTTTAGACAAAGGATTCTTTGTATTGCTTCGAAATTACGTGTGCGTTTGTTTGAATTGATAAATAAAGATTTTTATCGACCGTTGCGCCGGTTAGTGATAAGACGTATTATGATAAAACTACTGTTCCAATTTACACGAGATTTTGCAGGGTGCTTTATGAATAGATAAGTTATCTAAGAAAAGGGTTTTTTACAGACAAACACAGAAAATAAAAACACAAAAAATTACGATATTTGAGTAGGTACTAACCGTTTGTTTACGTAAACATATATTCCGTCATAAATATTTTAAAACGGAATATTTTAGTTAGAATATCGTCTAAAACGATATTCTAACTATTTTCTAATTAGAATTTAAGTACTTACCAGCGATATAATACACAAATCACACACAACACTCAAAATAACACAATAATCACTTTTTCCACAGACACTTTTGCTCACATGTTTTTGGTTGGTTTAAAATAGGTTTAGTACGATGTTATATGGTGCAAATATTATCCACCACTATGTAAAAACTACTTAGTAATCAAAAACACCACTTCCCGTCGATTTACACAAGAAAACTATTTAAAATAATTAAATACATGCGGACCGCGCACTGTCGACTAGCTTTAGTGATGTGAACCGGTTTCATAAAAACCTAAAAAAAACCGGTTTTTCTTTAAACCGATAATTACCGGTTCACCTTAAAAAACCGATTACAATCATAAAACATGTATCCGAGACAATCCGAGTCTTAGATGTGTATCCGAACATAAGTTTCGTTCCGTTTAAAATGTTGTCTATGTTAGGGGAATCCCCGATACCTCGTTTTCGTACGCGACGAACCTCACTATACAAAAATATTTCAGTTTTGCTTGTGAATTCTTTGGAGGTGATAGATTTGTTTGCGAACAATGCCTAAAGTAAAAGGTAAATCAATTACCAGAAATTATTTTGAGAAAATTGACAACGATAGTGCAAAGTGTAAGCTATGCGCTAAAGTGATCAAAGTTGGAGGTGGAACCTCGAATATGTTGGCACATATTAAGAGGAATCATCCTCAGGCTACAGTGGAGGTGGATCGAGGTGAAGTGGGTGATCAGCCAGTTGATACACAGAGAACATCTACTAGCACAGCACAAGAAAAACCAACGGAGACACCGCGCCCCATTTTTCAGACTACTCTGAAAATGACCGCAGCAAGTAACAAAAAGAAAATTGATAAATATTTAACAATGATGATAGCTACGGACTATCAGCCGTACTCTATAGTTGAAGACAAGGGTTTTAGGAAGCTGGTTGAAGTTTTGAATCCAAGCTATAAACTTCCGACGAGACAAAAGATAAGGTATGAACTAATGCCAGAGCTTTACCAGTGCGCGAAGTCACAGCTTGCTAGAATGCTTGAAAATATAAAAAATGTTGCACTTACCGCTGATATGTGGTCGAATCAAAACATGGATTGTTTCCTTACTGTCACAATACATTTTTTTAACCAAAATATTTTAAAAAGCTACGTGTTAGCTACATGTGATGTTCCAACTTCGCACACAGGCGAAAATCTAGCTGAAATTATGACTAACTTACTAACGGAATGGAAAATATTAGGAAAAGTTTCTGCTATTGTCACTGATAATGGTGCTAACATGGTAAAGATGTGTGATTTGCTGGGAATAAGGCACATGCCGTGTTTTGCCCATACACTTAATTTAACTTTGGATGATTCCATGAAGCTTTCTCAGGTGGAGGACATAACTAACAAATGTAAAGCAATTGTAAAATTTTTCAAAAAGTCATCTGTAGGTTGGCGAGCGCTTAAATTAGCTCAGAAAGAAAGAAAACCCGATTCTACGCCTTTGAAGATGATACAAGAAGTTTCTACACGATGGAACAGTACATTCTACATGATGAAGAGAATACTGGAGTTAAGTGACGTTCTCGCATTGGTATGTAGGAAATTGGTTCAGGCGCCAGACTACTTAACTGCTTCCGAAGAAGAAGCAGCTAGGGAAGTTATCAACATTTTGGAAATATTCGAGGAAGCAACAAAACTCGTTAGCGGTGATCAGTATCCGACTAGTTCACTAGTCATCCCAATAATATGTGGACTGTATGAAAAATTGAATACTATTGAATATTCCCTCACAACCGATATAGGCAAGATGTTTCACTCATCAGTAAGGCGAAACATAAGTAGCAGACTCCTGGCATATGAGACAAGAACTATATCGCAAATATCTACATATTTACATCCAGCATTAAGAACAGGATTTCGTCACCCAGAAAACATGTTGAGAGCAAAAGAGTTGGTAAGAAAAGAACTATCCCATTACTTAAAAGATTCCGCCGATAGCTCTGCACCTTCGACTTCGGGACAACCAGATACTTCGGAGCAGCCAGGGACTTCGGAGCAGCCAGGACAGAAAAAAACTGGACTGCTGGACTTCTTAAAACAAAGAAGACCCAATACTGGCTCAACTGCTTCAGTAATTAATATTTTACGCATGTATATGGACACAGATCCACGAAACGAAGAAGCCGAGATCACAAAAGCAGCTAAAAGTGCGGGAGTTTTTTGGTCCAATAATAAACATTTGGCACCTTTAAATGCTATAGCACTTAAGTATTTGGCTATACCAGCTACGTCGGTCCCATCAGAGAGGATGTTCTCAAAATCTGGATATATATTGTCCTCTAGAAGAAGCAGGCTACAAGCAGATGCAGTGGATCAAAATTGCTTCATAAATCAAAACTGCGATTTGTTGGAAACCGAACTATAATATCTCCTACTGATTGATGACCAATTCCTTTTTTTGTATAATAATTGAATTTCCTGCTTATTTTTTTTTAATTGATGACCAATTCCTTTTTGTATTTTAATCGTGATTATGTAAAGAAAAATAAAAACTTTGCTATAAATTATGTTTCTTAAAAAAACCTAAAAAAAACCTTAAAAAACCGGTTTTTAAAAATAACTAATCGGTATATACCGGTGTTAAAAATTGTAATCGGTTCACATCACTAACTAGCTTAGTTTGACTCGCGTTTGACGTGCGCGAGCTGTCAGTTTCAACATTTTTTTGCAGTGTTGTCTATTAATATTTTTGTGTAAGAATGATTTAATCGACGAGACCGTCAAGCCATAGAGTGAAACAGTCCACAGACCAGATTCACCCTTTTCTGTAGTACAAATAGAGATGAAAACCGCGTGTACCTGCCGTAGCCTATAGGTTACGCTGGGGCTCTAAGGGGGTCGAGTTTGGAACAACGATAGGTCTTGTTCGTAGCCGACCGGTATGAACGTCCGGATCCAACTCAAGGAATGTGTACATAACAATAGGTACTTTATTCTGGTACTTAGGTAGGTACTAAGTAAATGAATATTATAAACTTTTCTCTTTAACTTTTTCTTTTTCTTCTTATAAGACTGGAATCTTCCTGCAAAAATAACCTGATCGGAATTGAATTTCTACCAGTTCTAGCACTGATCTTTGTTATAATACGAGTAATATACATAGATGATTTTATTATGATAAGTTAACACACCATAATAATGTATATACTTACTCCACTAGTGTCATGTAAACCTTAGGTCCATAAGCATGATTTTCTGGCAGATAGGATAGGAGAGGCACCCCGGGTGCCAAGCACCAAGGGGTGCCAACGTGGTGACAACACGCTGGACTAACTTTGCCAGGCAGAGAGCTATGTTAGAATATCTTGATATTTTACGAAGAGTTAGACCATCGTTACAAGGCAATGGATGACATTCTCTTATTATTGGTGTTGTTCAGCCTAAACCTCTGCTTAAATATGTGATGAATTTTCTGCAGAGGAGATTGGAGATTTTACGACTGGGCGCCATCTTCAAAATTTATTTCCTAGAAGAGGCTCAATGAACCTTAGAGCTACTGAAATTCATTGTAAAATGGGACTTTTTAAGTGCCAAAGTATACGTTTTTACAACAAACTCCCAAGCCATGTCAAAGAACTGAGCCTAAATAAATTTAAATCATTTATTAAACAGAAACTATGTCAAAAAGGTTTCTATAAAGTTAAAGATTACTTAGACGACAAAAATGCTTGGGACTAATTAAGCTACTCCAATGTACCCCAAGCAACAAACAATTGTTTTAGACTATTTTAGACTACATGATACTATATGAGCATATAATTGTTTGGATTATTTTATTTGACTGTAAGTCAATTTATTTTAATTTTATTTTCATTTATTGTTGACTTAATCTACTCATTAAAATATTTTTATTTTATGAGTTGTATTGCAATTTGTGGTAATGTAAATAATTTTAGCATAGGCACTATTATATAGAATCAAGTTTTTTTCAACTCAACAGACAGCTGTGCTGCTGGGGAGTTTGTTGCGCCACTTCTTCTTCCCAGCTTAAGCACTAGGAAGTGGTGAAGGGTGGGCGGGCGTTTTTGGGGGACTGTCTTATGTAATTTTGACGTTCGAAAAGTGCTGATTCTCAGCCTAGTTTGAATAAATGACTTTTGAATTTGAATTTGAATTGACTATACTGAGTCTGTTCCAAGTCTAGCGCAGTGTCTAAGATTTTTTACTGCTTGTGTTTCGGTGGATTCTTGTGAAAGAAGTTTCCCAAAATTAAAGTTGCTAAAATCTTACTTATGATCCACAATGAGTCAAGCACAACTTACCAATCTTTTCATATTTTCCACTGAAAAGGAAAAGAAAGTTTGATAATGTGATCGAATATTTTACCAAAATAAAGTCAACTAAGCACGTTTAGAATTTGTTGTCTTATTTTGGGGGTGCTCAATAGAAAACGGCCCCGGGTGTGAACCCATGCTACGCCGCGACTGCCCAGATAACTAGTTTCCTTGTGAAGAAAGACTTTCACACCGAATTCAAATCAATAATTACTATTCCTATAACTGAAGTAGGTATTTTTGCACCAACTACATATTCATGCCCTTTTTTTTTTTTTTCATTATGTGAAATCATCAAATGACTTCTCCCGCTCTGGGCAGAGCGAGAGGGTGTGTCAAACTTTTACTGACTAAAACCCACCCGTGTTCCTTCCGCGAAATATTTGACATCTATTTGCGACGTTGCCCCATTGAGATAGAAAATATAGTACTTTCTAATACAAAAAAGATATAAAAACAATAATTATACTTTTGTCCTGTATTTTTTATTGATTCGCTAAGAAATAATAAAAACTCAGAAGAACGTTTTACGTCCCTAGCTAGCCGTAGCTGTGAAACGAAACGTTTTGGTTATGTCAAAGTTAATTTGTGTACAAACAGCGGGAAGTAAAAAAAATTATGTGTGATTTCATTATAAGGGTTGATTTACTGTGAGCACAGAGTACTTTATAACATACTGAAAACTGTGAGTATTCGTTTCAAAATATTACTGATTACTGAATTATAATTAATTCATCAAATCAAATATTCCACCATTTAACATTATTGTTATTTTGTATCTAATGTTATGCGACAAAACTTTAAAGTAATTTTACGAATCACTGGACGGTTTCACTTGAATTAGCTAAAGCAAAATAATGCTTAAATTACGTGACCACTTGTTGTATGGTGTAGATTAGTGCATTCCATTTATTTACTGGCAAAAGATTTAGTCTCGCTGCTAGAGTTCTTCTATTAATAGGTACGTAATTTAAGGCCTAATGAAAGACACCAGACGAAAATCTACGTCAGTTCGACGACGGGTTCATAACATTAATAGAGGCTACTAATTTTACAGGGGGACGATGGTAGTCCCAAAGAAGGACGAGCCCTTGCAACACGCATGTGGGAATCAATGTGCGGATATTTTAAATTCAGAAAGCGTATCTAAAGATTGGTTGAAGGTAACTTTTCAATTAAAAAATTAAAAATACTAACATGGCTATAAAAATAGTCGACAGGTGTCGCTGAAAACCGGGTTGGATCAATATGCTTTTGTGGTATATTATGTATTAAATAACAGGCACAATTTAACAACGTTAAATAAAATAGAATAAAGTGTTGTGACGGTCAATATGTAACACTTTTTGGGTCTAGATATCATCTGCCAGGTGTGCAGAGTATAACGTGCGATGAGGAACTTTGTTCCAGTAACAATAATTTTCTATCCATTTAAAGACTTATTGTAAATGTAGGGTGCCGGCCAAACTAGCTGAGGTATACAGAGGCTATAGGAGTACTGGGGGTGGCAGGATACCACAGTTAAGCTCTCTAGAGGAAAGGACCACTTCCTGGAGTCCGTCAAGATCCAGAGATTGAAATTGAGGTGATTAGATATTTATCAATCATGTAATAATTAAAGGTACTTTTCTTTTTATCTATTCCAAAAATTTAATTCTGTTTCTTAATCATGTTTTTTTTTACATAATATAGTTTGTTAATACTGAAGAGATGGAATTGGAACAGGTTGTGACACTGCCAGCAGCTAAGTCACAACAAACTCCATTTTGTGAGTAAGTAATAAATAAGGCACTTATCTTTTTAATTAGTATTTTATTAGCCATTTATTAAATATTTATTAATTCTTTCTTTCAGAGATTTAGCTGTTATCCAAGAGAGTACCGGTGCACCTGGAAATAGGTCACCAGACACACAAAACATCAGCAGAACAGTAACTCTTGAATCTGAGCAGAGAGACCGTGCTCATGTGGAAGAAAATAATCAATCAGCTGATCAAGGAACTACATTACCACAAACAGGTTCTCATTATTTAATAACATAACTTTAGGTACTTATCATATAATTTTTATATTTTATGATCATTATTTTAAAATATGAATTAATAAAATGCAGTATTATGGACAAGTTTGAGACAAAAACGGGGGGGGGGGGGGGGGGGTACAAATGAATCATGTACGCAAACTTTGGAAATAAATGGCATTATTATTATAAACAGAGTTTTATGACTTGTATTTTTACTTTTTTTAAACTCATCCTGAAAAGGGGCATATTGCTGATTTACCTATTTTCTAAATAGGAAAATAGGTTCCAATGGTTTATTTTAAAAGAGCTAGAGAAATATATATTTGTACAGCTTGGCAGAAAGTCTGCATAACTACGTTTCTTCTTAACAGTCGTAATTGCTTACGAAAATATGTTACGTAATTAGATAGCTGTCTCACCACCCACAATTAAGTTCCTATTAACTTACTTGCTTTTTTTTTTATAAAACGTTGCCCCACATTAAGAATTTGTTCCTGTATCGTGGGTGCGTTTACAAACATACAAACTCACATGCACTAACACCCAGACCCGGAACAACTACTTGCAGATCATACAAATATTTGTTCCGTGCGGGGATCGAACCCGCGACACGTTGCGCAGCAGTTGATCGCTCAGCCACTGCGCCAACCGTGTCGTCAAATTCTGTTCCGTTTTTGAAATTATTCGGTAAGTAGTGGCTATTCGGACATCGTGAAATAGGCCCTGTTTTAAAGTTATATTTTTTTAGAATAGTGTGTGCTTAATTGAGTATGGTCATATCGTGACTTCGCAGTGGGTGTATCACCAGTTTTAGATGCTATAGTATATAAGTTTTGTATTTGAAACCTTACACATGCATCTATTTACACACCTATCGACTACCCATCATCCATGCGTAAATAATTCGACTCAAGGCTGCCTTGCAGAAATACTTGACCGCACATTGTGTTATATCCTAAGGTAGATATTCGAAATACTCAATATTTGTCTCGATATAATCTTTCTAAAACTGGTTCATTCCACTTGTGGTCGCAAGCGCGACTGCTCAGCATTAGGTTCTGTGTTTGATTCCTTGGTCGGCCATAGGGTAATTGGGCTCAGGACTTCCGCAGTAGTAGCCTGGAGCCTGGATTTTGGATTTGTGCCCGGTTCATTTTTGCGATTGCGTTCGGCTATAGGCTGTGGTGAAATGTGTATGTACTTGTACTTAACGCCACTGCCAAGCTCTTATGGGAATACAAGCGTTATGTTATGGTGGTTATGGTACCTATGTTCTATTCTATATATATATCCATCAATCGTCAAGGCGAATTGCCGTTCCTTCGGACTATGAAAGTGAGTGAGGGAAGAGATACCGCACCTGTGCCTGCGCACACACTTGTACACTATAATATCTCCCGCACCGAAGGCTGGTCTCCGATGAGATTGGTCGCCATGACCGAAATTCGGTCTTGAGGAATATTATCTATCAATTTTCACAAAATGTTGAACAAACCCCACTAGTCGACAAGTGAAAACTGTTTAGAGTGGCGACAATTTGTTGCCTCGCCTTATTTGTCGCAGATAAGTGGCTTGCCATACTTAGAGGGACTCTCACCGGTGCGTTCAGGTTTGAGCGTTCAACTCGATATCACACTAGTTTTTTTTTGTTTGCTTTTATAATCGCGAGATTTCACTGATGTACCTACTACCTGATTTGTGGTTTGTGTAGAAAGTGTAGTTGAAAACACGGGGGTAGGTGTGAAGGGACCTGGGAGTCTGACTCTTGACTATTTTAGGCTGTTATTCTTATTACTTACCACTATCAAATCATTCTTTGTCTAAGCCTTCGAAGACGTGCATTTTAGAATTGCCGGTTATCGATGTAGATATTCTACTACCTACGGACGATATCAAATTCACTTCATTTTAGTGCTCCGTACCCGAAGGGTGCTAAACGGTACCCTATTACTAAGCCTCTGCTGTCCGTCCGTCTGTCTGTCAGCGGGCTGTATCACATGAACCGTAATAGGTCGACTGTTGAAATTTTCACAGATAGTGTATTAAAAATAGAATTGAGTTAAAAATTAAAAGGACCAGCTATCTAATTACGCAACACATTTTCGATTTGCAATTGAGTCAAATTGGTTTCGTTTGACTAGAATTGCTTTCAAAAGTTGTAAATTGAAAGCAATTCTAGTCAAACAAAAACCAATTTGACTCAATTGCAAATCGAAAATGTGTTGCGTAATTAGATAGCCGGGTCCCCTTAAAAGAATCGTCTTTTTGAACTAAAATATGTAGTGTTAAATATTGTACGGTGGAACTTGTCGGTTTTTTTTACTAACTACTCGATGAGCATATTATAAATATTACGAATTTCAGTCATTGGGGCCAATCACAACTGAGATTAGCCAAGTATGCAGGAGATATTATAGTTTACATGTGTGTGCGCAAGCACAGGCGCACTCTCTGTTCCAATACTCTCATAGTCCGATGGATATTATTATTCTACCTCCAAATATCCAATATACAACAAGGTTATTTTGTACAATAATGAACTAATTGAATTAGCGTCCTCACAAAACAGATCATATAGCGGTGACATAGTAATTTGTTTATGACTACCATCCACTGTTATATGATAATAAAGTCACACAAACAGCGGATAATGTGAAAGATAATGAGGTGATAATTACGGCTTATGAATGGGTAATTATGTTTTATGAGTAATTACTATTGAAGGAAGGTGTTACTTTGTTACTTCTGTTTATATAATTGGATAAAAGGTTGAAGAGTAGGTCGAATTCTTCTGTCAAACTTCAACTACATGGATCCCGGGTGCAATGTGGATGGCAAAGTCCATTGATAGCCTTACGTTGTCCACTGCTGGCCATAAGGCACTCTCTACAATATATTTCAATACGTTCGTCATTACCAGCCTAAAATCCCATAGTATTCTCATTCTCATGGTTGTTGAGATCATTCAGGGGTGGTTTGGTGTCCTGCTGGGGTTGTGGGTTTGTCCGAAAGGGATATCGCGGCCGCGGCACACGGGCAACGGAAGGAACACGGGTGGGTTTTAGTCAGTAAAAGTCTGACGCCCTCTCGCTCCGCCCAGAGCGGGAGAAGTCATTTGATTTCCCATTCTCAAAAAAAAAAAGGGGTGGTTTCGTGTAATTATTTGTTATGAACCCCGACGGTTAACTCTCCAACTAGAGTCATCTGGGCCCCTGCTACTGGTAGATGGCGACGTATATGTCCTAATAGAACTACAGTTCAATGGTCTTCTTTAAGGAAGTTGAGCCGAACCTACATATGTGTGCACTTGGCATTCCTCAAGCATTGCAACTAAACTAAAAGATATTTACAATTTAGTATGTTTGGGAGGGTTGCATTATTTGTTATGAACCCTGACTGGTCAACTTTCAACTAGGGTCACCTGGGCCCCTGCATCTGTGTATCTGGTATCTGGTAGACGGCGACGTATATGTCCTAATAGAACTACAGTTCAATAGTCTTCTTTATGGAAGTTGAGCCGAACCTACATATGTGTGCACTTGGCATTCCTCAAGCATTGCAACTAAACGAAAAGATATTCACAATTTAGTATGTTTGGAAGGGTTGCTTGTGCTCGGGTTTCAGAGGAATATAAACGTGAAACGACTACAGTTTTTTTGGACACAAATGATACAGACATAAGTACTTAGTTCCACTACCTACTTTATCTCTGTTCAATTGGACCGGAGCGAAATAGGATAAATGAAATGCGTGTGCGCTTCCAAATGATGTCAGTGTCAAACAGATGTTCTTCACAATTTAGAATATGAATTGGTCATTATAGAATATGAAGCAATAGGAGTAATAATGCTCATATAACACGTTACACAAAAGGTATTTACTCGAAACTCTTGGCTCTTTGGAATGTATTTCTAACTAGATTTTCCCGCGGCTTCATCAGAGTGTAGGTCGGAAATAATCCCACGGGAACGTACTACCGGGATAAAAAATACCCTATATCCTATGATCCTATGTGCTAGCCCTAGTCATGGTTTATCCGTGTGCCAAATTTCATCCAAATCCGTTCAGCTGTTAGGACTTGAAAAGGTAAACGGCAAATTTATGTAATTTTTAATTATTACGTCTCACCGTATAAGTATTTCCTTTGTCTGGTCACCTGAACTTTGTCTGCTACTGTTTTTATAACTAAAAATACATCAGCCTTGGTTTTGAACCGTCTATCGAACCGTATCGAGTGATACAATAATTTTTAATTACCAACACATCTAGTACTTGCTATAAATTGAATCGCTTTTAGTGTGTCTGTTGATTTTCTAAACTATGCAACGAATTTTGCGATTTTACATAGTTTTGTGAATTTAAACCGGGAAGTTTTTATTCACATTAAACTTACATGAAAGTGAGTTTGTTTGCTTGTTTGTTACGCTTTCACGCTAAAACGGCTGAACGGATTTGTATGAAATTTGTTACTTGGGTAGACCATGACATGCTATCTAATTACGTAACATATTTTCGTAAACGATTACGACTAATCTGTTTCATTTCGACAGTTCAACGACTTTCATTGCGTTATTTACGTTGTAGAGCAAATTCTTTTTTCGAAATTATGAAGCAATGGATTAGCAATCTGTTTCAAAACGATTCATATTCTGATTGATCGCGTATTACGCAATTAGGGTACTGGTCATGTCATGTCAGGATCTGGTATCCCGATATTCCCACGCAGCGTCGGACTGGCCATATAGTCGAGGTGGCATTTGCCAGCCGGGCCCCCCACGGGCCTGGCTTGCGGCAACCGTAGGATAGGAGGCCCGCGCAGGCAAGGTCCCAGCTCTTGCGACCTAAGTGTAAAACTAGATCAGACAGTTCGTTCATACAATTATAGATAAATGAAATAGGATAATCGAGTTATATGAAACTCGCCTATTAAGAGAGGTCCTTTTATATTGGTAGTGGTTAACCTATTAATTGTAAATGTGGTAATTTATTACATCGTTGATAATTACATTTTATATTTTGTTTATCTCAATTTGTGTATCTCAGTATTTTCCGATAGTATCCAATCTACCATCATCTAGTCTCGGACCCGGGCCTGTGGTCAGCCACCCGGGCCCTTCCGGCCCAGTCCGACCCTGTTCCCACGGGATCAAGACTTAAGGCTTGTGCAGACCAGCGCGACTTGTCGGGCGATGCGACACGAAAAATACAATTTCTAAGAAAACTGTACGGTATAACAATAACCGGCGTCGCGTCGCGCGACAAGTGGCGCTGGTCTGCACAAGCCTTTATGCGGGTGAAACTGCGGGACGCAGCGAGTATAGGTAATAAAGTAAAATCAAAATAAAACATATTATAAAAATAGTAGAACTTTCTCCCAACTACACAATGGATTTTGATGCGATTTTCAACATCATTAGATAATTTATTCCGAAAAGATTTTGTGTATTAATACATTAAAAATTAAATTAGATAAAAACTGTGCGAATTAGGCACGGGTCACTAGTTACTATACAGGATGACAGGGACATCGACGCGAAAACTGTTACCATGGATTCAGTACATGATTCTGAACCCGCCTGCGTTGAGATATTTCGTAGGTTATTAATAAAAACATGCTGTTCCATACATTTTGACCGCATAGGTATTGCACTTTTTAGAGTTCTTATCTTATGGATTCGTCATGTCTGTCTGTCCGTCCGTATGTCACAGCCACTTTTTTTCGGAAACCATACTGTTGAAACTTGGTAAGTAGATGTATTCTGTGAACCGCATTAAGATTTTCACATAAAAATAGAAAAAAAACAATACATTTTGGGGGTTCCGCATACTTAGAACTGAAACAAAAAAAAAACATCAATCCCATGCGTGTAGGGTATCTATGGATAGGTCTTCAAAAATGATATTGAGGTTCCTAATATCATTTTTTTCTAAACTGAATAGTTTGCGCGAGAGAAACTTCCAGTGGTAAAATGTGTCCCCCCGTAACTTCTAAAATAAGAGAATGATAAAACTAAAAAAAAAATATGATGTACATTACTATGTAAACTTCCACCGAAAATTGGTTTGAACAAGATCTAGTAAGTAGTTTTTTTTAATACGTCATAAAAAAAAACATTTAATTTCAAAGTTACAAAGAACTACAAGAACTTTTATATTATGTTACTTGGTGCTACGGAACCCTTCATGGGCGAGTCCGACTCACACTTGGCCGCTTTTTATGAAACAGCAGATTTGTTTTTTTATCTACGAAAAATTTCAACGCGGCGGTTTCAGAATCATGTAACAGTTTGTACTGAATCCATGGTAACTGTTTTCGCGTCGATGTCCCTGCCACCCTGTATAAATAAAGGTTGTACTATGCCATTTTACACAATTTAATGCTGCTAAGCTTAGTAACGGCCAACGTAAACTATTTTGTGGTTGCAATTATGATTAGTTGCGGCTTTTTAGAGTATATTTACTGCGTTTAACAGTTAATTATTGCTGTCCGTCATTAGTTGTTTGTAGGTAAGTAATTATAATGTGTTTAACACAGATTCTTGTGAGATTATTTCTGATGTTCTTGCATTCTTTGGAATGCTCATTTATGAATGAAAATACGATGAAGTCATTGATTAGGTTAGGTAGGTACTATTATCTGTTCTATGTAACACTACACGGAAAAGATGATAGTAGGTAGGTACGTTGTACGTAGATCGCAGTAGATATATAATATGTCCGGTTTCGGACTGTACAAACTTAAAGGGGTGGTAGTTTGCTCTATTCTATAAATAAAATTAATCTACATGTAGGGTCGGAACCCATCCCCCCTGAATGGCAGTCATTTTTGTTTTTTGATCGCCTTTTATGGAGCGTGCATACTAAAAGTACAGTAACTTTAAAATTTTAACCCCAATTGTCATTAAAAAAAATACTTTAAGCAACGGAAAAGTATTAACAATGGGTTAAATAACTCAAATAATAACATTAAATGCTGCAAACCAACCTTAGTTTCTGCTGCAGAAACGCGAATATGCTCCAGCAGCTCTTCCCTGGAGTTGACTGGCTCAAAATAAACTTTTTGTTTCTTCCGACCCCAAAGATAAAAGTCTAGTGGCGTTAAGTTTGGTGTTGGTGGCTTTGGTGTTAACAAAAAAAAAAACGATGTTATTTATAACGTAAAATTGATCTTTTAGCATTTATTTCAATATGATGCAGCATTTAATGTTATTATTTGAGTTATTTAACCCATTGTTAATACTTTTCCGTTGCTTAAAGTATTTTTTGTATGACAATTGGGCTTTAAATTTTAAAGTTACTGTACTTTTAGTATGCACGCTCCATAAAAGGAGATCAAAACACAAAAATGGCGGCCATTCAGGGGGGGATGAATAATTTTATTGACAAAATAGAGCAAACTACCACCACTTTAAGTTTGTACAGTCCGAAATCGGACATATTGTATATTACTACACTATTGTATTGTGTTTTTCAGGTTTGAGATCTCTTTATTTCCCATAAGAAATTTCACTTACATGAGAAATATTTAACTAATTTAAAAACATAGTTGATTAACGTACAGTTTTGGCAAAAAAAAAAAATACAACACAAATATATTTCAAAAGTGTATCGCTAATAATTTAACACAGCTAAGATGTAAACATACACGGAACGCGACAACTAAGTGTGGTATGTAATGTACTAAGGTGTGCTCGCTTTATTTTGATTAAATATAAATGTAATTTTAAGTGTTTCTTAAATATTGACATTTTGAATGTTTTTTGGTGGTTTATTTTTCAGTGATATAACATCACATCACGCCCGTATTCCCTAAAGGGTTAGGCAGAGGTGGAGGTACGTCTATACGTTCACCTCTGCCTAACCCTTCCTATACACCGTAAGGACTATTTCTGCTTCCAGCGCTCGGCGGCTATAGAAGCGGGGTGGTAACAAATATAGGCATTGTGTTCACGGGATTTTGTTTTCAAACTGCTTAGATATGAAGTTCTTCGATAGTACCTACATCCACATTTCGCCAGTTATGTTTAAGTCGCATGTAATACGGGGGCGAGTCTATTATCAGTGATATAATATCACTGATAATACCTAGCCACCTCCTCGTCCTCCTCTGATAGTACCTACCTCGCACTTATACTACCTCGTCGGTATAGTGATCGCAAGCGCTACTGCTGAGCATGAGGTCCTGTGTGTTCGATTCCCAGGTCGGGCAGTGTTGTAGAGTTTTTCTATCTGGAATTTCTTAGTAGTCTGGATTTGGGCCCGATTGATGGCAATAGGCTCGCCTCCTGTTACATCGGACTTAAACATAACTGGCGAAATGTGTGTACTGTACTATAGGTACCCGTCTGTCCAACCCTTCCGGGTAATAAGGCGTGATGTTATGTTATGTTATGTTATAAATTTATAATATCATAAAAATTGCTGCTACTCTATCTAGCATGCATTCGTTGATGGTTTTGGTCATTCAATAGGGATGATGCCTGGGTAAAAAAAAAAAAAAAACTAATTAGTCCGTCAGGTAGATAATAATAAAATATTAGACACGTATCTTTTGCTTTATCATATTAATAAAAAATTAGTTAGATAAAACTCATTTTAAGTTGGGGAGTGGGGGTCGCTACGTCACTAGTACGTATAAAATCTACATACTCGTTATGTCACGGCACATTTTACCTCGATGTATCGCCGTAATCTTTAGATTACGTAAAAAAAGAAAAAAATACGTGTCCAATTTTTTTTTATAATCTCATAGACGGACTAAAAAAATATTTTTAGTCATCATCACTATTATTCCTACATTTTACTTTCACTACAAGCTTTTTTTTTTTCAGGATGGGCAATCATCAAATCAGAGCGAGAGGGTGTGTCAGACTTTTACTGACTAAAACCCACCCGTGTTCCTTCCGTTGCCTGTGTGCCGGGGCCGCGATATCCCTTTCGGACAAACCCGCAACCCCAGCAGGTTCACTACAAACCTTATATGTAGTTCCATTTTTAGGTGTTTGTGCTTAGGTGGTACATCCTAAAGTGATGCAACGTTTCACAAAAGGGAATGATCACTTTCAGCGATACGATCGCTCATTGCGTCGCCCTATGTAAAACTACATTTATATCTATAATTCATATGCTGTACATAATAAAAAGTACCTTCTATTCTTCTTATAAGTTAACGTGATATGTTACAAAATGTGACTAAAAAAACGGCATAATTTTAGGGTGCCGAAATCAGAACCGCAATTGTCTGTGGATATAATATCTAAATGGAAACGTATCCAGCTTGTGGTTGTCTGATCGACTACCACAACTGTTACCGACCTGCCCCATTCTTGTCTCCTTCATGCAATTCAATTGTCACAACCATTCAAGAACATAGTACCGTCTGCTCTGAAAAGAAAAGTTATGAAAAATGAGTTCCCAATTTGAGCTTTAAGATAAATTTATTCTCTTAATAATACAAATCACTTACATGAGAATATTAAACTGAAAACTTATGTCAATACTGTTGGGTGTTTTACAAAAACTAGACATTTATACAATAATTAATTAGTGGGTAGATTAAGAAAAAATAACTCAATGTTCGCTCGATTCACGGGCTCAAACATCAATTACAAAAGATTACAATTTAGAATCCTTTTACGGATTTAAAAGCCACTTACGTTTTGGCAACGTAATCCTTGACGCTAATTACATATTTCACCTGCTTATAATAAATAGTATTTAGTATTAACTTGGGCAGGTGGGAGAAGTTAACTCAAAGTACTTACAGGTGCTAAACCGGATTTTAAGTTGACGTTAATTCTTTTCAAGCCAGCTAAGTCGCATTGCAAGATGTAAGTAAAAAGGTAGTAGGTAAGCAACTACTACTTATTAGAGATGTGTCCCTCACTCATGAGGTGCCTCGTTTGAGGTACTCGTGATCGCAAATTGAAAGAGTCACTCGAATTTCAACATTGAACCAACTCACTCGTTCACTCGTCCTCACTTAAAAATTGACATTGACATTATTGACGCGAGTACTCGCGAGTGAGTATTGAGTGAGCTTAGTGAGTGAATGAACCGACTTTCATAATTGTACATACATCGACGTACGACTCCTCGCCTCAAATGAAGGGTACCTCTTGAGGACCTCGCAAGGTAAAATGAGGTACTCCCTCAACCTCATATAAAAATTATGAGTTACCCATCACTACTACTTATACCTAAGTATTTGCTTTTTAGCTAATCCGCCGTTGAAATGATTCCTTTTAAATAAGCTGGTGGGTCATTTTCTTTGTTAAGATTAACTAAGTAATAACTAGCTTCTATAAACTAGGAACTATTTGTGAAACCTCAGGGGACTCGGGATATTTGGATAGGTAGCTTAACTTAGCTAATCTAGAACCTTTATTCCAATTCCAATTGATTTTATTTCCACTTAAGCAAACATCAACTTCATACTTGTGTAAATAAAGTTGATTTTAGACTGACTGGTACTGTTGAAAAAGTCATAAAAAAATAAAGTTGTAGCGCAAACTGAACCTGCAGGATTAGATGAAAGTTGTTAGGCAACCATCTCGGTAATTTATGGAGAATGGAAAATAATGTGTATCAAACCTATTTAACTCTTCAATTAGCACAAAGTACTTCTGAAGAATCGCTTTTAAAACTTGAAAAATAAATGAAAATTCGAACGACGAGCCGCCCCAACCTTTAAAAAAGTCGAAACTACTTCATAAGTAAGCTTACATAATACTTTATTCAACGCCATATAACACCCCTATTTTGGATGCTAACCCTCATTTTGCTCCCCAGATCGATACGGCACGGGGTGCACGAAGGAAGTGCAACCGGGGCAGTTTGCACTTAGAGTTAGGAATTTTAGCGGAGCTACGAATAAAGGAAAGTAATTATCGATCAAAATAATGATATTGTTTTCTTACAAGTAAGCTTTTCGTGTGGTTAGTCACTAACCTGGTGTCAGAGTTTTAAAGCCGCCCGTGGGCCTCTGACTTTGCTTCATATGCAGTCGAGAAATATCTCTCAGGCATGCTGGTTTCTCACGATGTTTTCCTTCACTGTTTTTGAAGCAAGTGATAATCATTATACAATACGCACCTAAAACTGAAAAGTCAGTGGTGCGTGTCTTGGGTTCGAACTCGAGACCTATGAGTTGGCAGTCCACTGTTAGTCTGATAAGTAGGGTTTATCGCGTAGGATTAAGTATGATAATCAGATAGCAAGTGGAAAAAGGAGGAGAGCACCTAGACATGCATCATCAACTGCCGAGCCTTTTCCCAACTACAATGTTGGGGTCGGCTTCCAATTTAACCGGATGCAGCTGAATACCAGTATTTTATTCATAGAGCGACAGTCTAACCTGCATTATCCAGTAACTGGGTAACGGATACCTATTGGCGGTAGCGGATCCATGGGGGGCGGGCTAAGGGGCTCAAGCCCCCGAAAGCATCTGAGTTCTGCCGTGAATAATATTAAAGTGGACTTGATATTTATTCTATTTAAACTTTTTAGCAAGCATTACAATAGATAAGGTACAATTGTCATCAATATTTTACTTAACTTAGGTACAACTGACGGTTCCTTGCCGGACTACCGCCATGGGATCTGGAGGCGAAAGTCCTCGCGCACATGTGGGAGTTGCGCGAGGAGGCGAAACGCCGGGGTGTAACTCCGCTGCCGCGAGAAATCACGGCACAGCGGACAGAGCTCCGGCGGGATCTCATGGCGGCATGGAGTGTGCGATTGTCGCAACCCAGCGCTGGGCACGCCACAATTGCGGCGATAAGTCCCCTCTTTGAGGAGTGGCTTGAGAGGCGCCATGGCGTCCTCACCTTCCGCCTGACGCAGGTCCTCACCGGACACGGTTGTTTCGGGAGGTTCCTGTTCCGCGTAAGGCGGGAGGAAACGCCCGGGTGTCACCACTGTGTGGATCGCCCGGAGGACACGGTGGAGCATACGGTGGAGGTCTGCCCGGCTTGGGCGGAGCACCGCCGTGTCCTCACGGAGGCGATCGGCGGCGGCGATCTCTCGCGTCCGGCCCTGGTTCAGGCCATGGTTCGGAGCGAGAGTGCATGGGAGGCCGTCACCTCCTTCTGCGAAGCAGTTATGCTCGCGAAGGAGGAGGCGGAGCGCGCGAGGGAGATGCAAGCTGCACGCCCTCGCGGCCCTAGTCGCCGCAGGAGACGCCCCGGGCGTCGGGAGTCCAGAGCCGACTTCCGGCCACCGTAGGCGCGGGCTTGCGGACGGTGAGCAATGGGCAGCTCGCCGTCCGATAAGGACCAGGCCCGTGTCGACGGCGTGTTGTGTTCCACGCGCGCCTCAAAGAGATGTCAGCACCAACCGACGGGGTCGAAAGACCAATGCCTGCTGGGGTTGCGGGTTTGTCCGAAAGGGATAACGCGGCCCCGGCACACAGGCAACGGAAGGAACACGGGTGGGTTTTAGTCAGTAAAAGTCTGACACACCCTCTCGCTCTGCCCAGAGCGGGAGAAGTCATTTGATGATTTCCCACCCTCAAAAAAAAAAAAAAAAAAAAAAGGTACAACTGACGGTGTCCCCTAGGGCTGATGCGTGCCGGGGTCGCGGGAAAGTCCGAAAGGGATACCGTGGCCCCTGGCAACGAAAAGGCAACTGAAGGAACACGGGTGGGTTTTAGTCAGTAAGAGTCTGACACGCCCTATCACTCCGCCGCGAGCGGGTGAAGTTATTTATAAAAAAATAAATAAAGAATGGTACCTACGTCATCCTTAACGTAGATGTTTTCTATTGAGGAATTTGCGAAAAGTAATCCGAGGAGGCAATAAGCGAAATAAAATATTGTGTGCTTTTTAGTGTTAAGTTTGCTAAAACCGCAGCGCCACGCCAGCGGGGTCTAGCCCCGCCACTGCCCATTGGTAAGACTGGTTGTCAGACTTTCGGCCTTCTGTCTACCCACGACGACTGTCAAATATCTACAAACGACAGCCATGCTTCACGTGCTGTTCGACGCACGCCAGGGTTTCGGTTTGTAATAGACGGTGAGCCATCCCCGTACCGACCTCGGCAAGCGTGGCTTAACCTGCGATCGACCTGTGCAACAATTTTTATTTACCCATGTGCCCACAGATACTATACGTGGCCTAGACATTCAAAGTTACATATATTCAACAAAATGAGCAAAAAGTAATTTCAAAATCTAAAACCAGACTACTGAAAAATCCCGCTCTAAAAAGTATGAAACAAGAAAAAAATTCAGACAGAAATCAAGACATAGGTACAAAAATGTAGATACCTCATTTGTCAAATTCTGATCAGTAGTTTAGAAGTTATGAGGTAGCAGATTAACATACCGGTCAAAATCATAACCTTCCTTTTTGCTTCGCCGTAGTCGGGTAAAAAGTGACAAGAGCGGACCCATGGGAGCGGAAATAGTAAAGCTTCACCAATTTGCAGTACCTACTTAGTTCTCATGTTTGAAAATAGTTTTCTGGCCACAATGATTGTTATATCGAGACTGCACTGAATGCCAATCCGCTGAATACAAACAGACAATACAAATGGAATGTCACTTACTTTACTTCAAACAAACAAAATGCTTTGTAACTATATTTAAGGCAAAAAAAGAAAATGCATCTACATACTAAATTATATAGTTTCTCTTATTATCGAAGGTACCACGAGAAGGTAAAGTAAAAGCATGTTTGATAGTCAACAGAGTGTTTCATCTGAGATCTTTAATATTATAGTAATACTTGAAGGCCCCGCGGTTTCACCCGCATATCTAAGTCTCGATCCCGTGGGCATATCAGGACAAAAAGTAGTCCTAGTGTGTTAGTCCAGGTTATAAACTACCTGTTTGCCAAATTTCATCTAAATCTGTTCAGTAGTTTTTGCGTGAAAGAGGAACAATCATCCATCCAGCCATCCTTACAAACTTTCGGGTTTATATTATTAGTAGGATTTATAAGAAGTACAGTTTACTTCATGCCTTCAGAGCGCTTATCCTAAAAGTTGGCAACGTCGCAAATAGTTGTGAAATATTTACCTGTTTTGATTAATTTGACAATATTACTGTATGGAAATATGAAATGTGGCTAACTAGCGAACTTAAATATTGATTATGAAATGCAATAATTTATATCGTAACACCGAATATTTAGTTTTGGATGTAAAAAAAGGATTTGGAAACTTTCAAAATGCCTTTTTTACTCCTATACAACATCAAATTCAGTGTTATAGTTGCAATTCATTATTAATATTCTCGTTGGCTAATTAGCTACATTTCATATTTCCATACAGTAATATTGCCAAATTAATCAAAACAGCGAAATATTGGCATCTATTTGCGACGTTCCCCACTTTCAGAATAAACGCTCTTAACATTGTAAGTTTAAGGTTGGTAAGGTGCTACGTCTTAGGAATCCTGAAATTAAAATTTTTGGTATATAGGTAAATACCTACCAGAAAAAACAGTTACAATTAAAAATTTCCTCTATTTTAAATAGGCAATTTTAAGAAGTAACTGCTTTAATTCATACCTTCTTGTAACTTTTATAACTGCATGTAAGTATGTCTCGGGGTGCATTCTACCCCTCTGATCTCGCCCCTCAACGAGTACGGCCTGCAACTAATGACGATGTTCTATCAAAACAAAATACATCGACTGCAAGACTTTAGCTGCATTTCGCGATAAAACTTATCTTTATCTTTTTGCAGCAAAAGCATAAAGACCCATGGCATCAGAAGTTTTTGTTCAAAAAGATAAAGATTATTTTTATGACGGATTTATGTCTCCGATCTTGGGATTTATATCTTTTGGCGGCAAAGTATTTCTAGCTATTGTCTGTTCGAGAGTGAAGAGTTAATTTAACTCGTAGAGGACATAAAACAAAAAAAACAAAAAAACACATTTTCAAGCTAAAAAAAGTGTAGGGATCGTAGCAGGTAGGATTGCCAACCATACTATGTATGTAAATTAGTATCCTGCTATATTACAGGCCTAAATACTACATTTCTGAAGAAAAAATATATAGTAGTTTCGTACTATGTTTTTATTTCAATACAAAATGGCACCAGCACCAGTATTAATCTAATTAAAGCTGAATTAATGGTATTTTGTAACCTATTCATATTCATTTATTTGCGTTCCACAAGGTAAAACAAGATGTTAACAAAAGGCTTAGAGCTAAGAGCCGTTGTAGACCCTATCAGGGCAGCAAAAAATATTTTTAGATACATTACTTACAAGTTAAAAATCCAAGTCGTAGAAAGTTAAAAATAAACATAAAATAAAATTGTACATGAAAACTGAATAATTACATTCGTATAAAAGTCAACAACAATAACATAAATAATTCTATTATCAATAAGTAGGTAGCCATTTTTCTTAAAATACTATTATTACATTTGGATAAACAAATATAACCTAAGTAGTAATATTGCCTAAGTAAATATAGCTATTTACTTAGGCAATACCACCACAAACATTTAATGAGAGATCATATTTTATGGTTACAAAGTACTAACAAAGAGGTAAGTTTTACGTGTATCACAATTTGAGACAATTTATAGATTCAGTAGGAAAGCATTTTATAATTGAATCATTGTGTATTTAGTAGTAATTTTATGTTTAATTAAATAATCTTTTTGTAATATACATGTATTTATTTAAGAATGTATTCATTGTAATTATAGTCTTTCATTCAAGTATTCGTTCACATTATAATAGGTTTTGTTTAATAGAAATAATTAAATTTATTAATAAAGGTGTTGTATTTATTTATATTTCTTATTTCATCCGGTAACTTATTATATATTTTTATTGACATGACATAGGTACTTGAGGAGTGCATTTTTAAACAAGATGTAGGTATGTTTAATCTATTTTTATGTCTTAAAGTAATTTTAGTTTGAATGTCTTCCCTTTTTGTGTAGAATTTCGGGTATCTACGTACAAATTTACAGATCTCAAAGATGTAGAGGCACGGTAGGGTTAGAATTTTCTGTTCCTGGAAGTGGGGCTTACAGCTATCCGTTAGTTCGATATTGACTACAATTCTAATAAGTTTTTTTTGTAGGGTGAATAGTGTGGGTGAGTCTATACTATTACCCCATAATATGACACCGTATTTGAGCCTTGCATAGGCATATGCGTAATATGTTACCAACGCAGTATTTATGTCTGTAGTTTTTTTGATTTCCCGAAGGGCGTATGAAAATTTTGATAATTTTGCTTTCAATTTTCGGATATGCGACTTCCAATCTATGTGTGTGTCTATGTCTAGTCCTAATAGGGTGAATTTATTTACTATTTCTAACTTGTAATTTTTAAAACTGAAAATATGTATAGGTTTTTTTTTGTCGTGGGTGAAATGTCATTGTTTTTGTCTTATTATAGTTAATTTCTAGGTTATGTTCCATCATCCAATGAGTTGTAGCGTCAAATATTGAATTTAATTTATCATTAAGGTTGAGATTAGTTTCGCATGAGGCGAGAATGGATATATCATCCGCAAACAAAACACAAGGTTCACTGATGTGCTTCGGGAGATCGTTAATGTAAACTAAGAATAAAAAATAGCCTATAACACTACCCTGTGGGATTGAAGCGTTTATTGGTATGTTTTCGGATCGGAACATAGTTGGGAAAAGGCTAGTCAGATTGATTTTCGGATCGGAACAATTCTATTTCGTTAGTTTTTTGGTTAAAATATTCTATTTCCACTAATTGCTATCTATGCTGTAAATACGACGTGAACCATTCATGACATTTACCACGGATCCCTATACCATATAATTTGATTAATAAGATGGTGAATTGTACTTTATCGTAAGCTTTCGTCATATCATAACTTAATTTATAGTGTAAAAATAATCACGAGACATGGAAAAAAAAACCTGGTAAGTAATAAAGTTGAGTGAATAAAAATGTTTGTCTTGTCTACTATATTTTTAATATTTTTTCGCCATTTACTATGTTTTTACTTTTACAGGCAATGGCTTCGAAAAAGCTATTTAGGATAATAAAAAAATTGGCAGGTGACATTCTGTAGTTTCAGCCTACCCCCATGGGAAGGAGGCGTGAGTTTATGTATCTTCAAGCTCTCCAGCTAAATAATGGTGATCAATGACTGACATAACTCGACTTACCGACAAAGTTTTCAACGACGAATCGGTTTTCACGGTTCCCCTTTGACCTACGAGAGACCTACTCATGCATGACCTACGAGACGCGGCTATTCTGGTAGATTATACAATAATAGGGATGCCTAGGAAAAAAAAAAAGAAATTTTGATTAGTCCGTCAGTCAGATAATAAAAAAATAACAGACACGTATTTTTGGCTTTATCATATTAATAAAAAAATACTTAGATAAAACGCATTTTAAGCCGGGGAGTGGGGGTCGCTGCGTCACAAGTAAGTATAAAATCTACATGCTCGTGACGTCATGGCACATTTTAACTCAATGTATCGCCGTAGCAACTTTAGATTACGTAAAAAAAGAAAAAATAAGTGTCCAATATTTTTTAATAATCTCCAAGAGGGACTAAACATTTTTTTTTTCATTATCTCTATTCATAAAGTTTGACGACTATTTGGCGTACCTACTAATAATTATGCGCCACCCCTCCTGCAAATTGCAACTGCAAGGCTTTTTATGTACAATAAGCCTCTTATTTATTTTATTTACACTAACGATGTTAAAAAACCACCTACGAGTATGTAAATGCGATCGTGGAATGAATTTCAATGTTGACATCAATGAAGTTTCAATAAAATAGAATGTGACGTCAACGGACAATAATTTTTTAAACCGTAGGTACCTTAGTTAGGTACGGTATTTATTTATTTAGACTTTTTACACTTCAAAAAGTACAAAGGCGGACTTAATGCCTTAGGCATTCTCTACCAGTAGGCAGGTGCTTTATGTGAGAGGAACAAAGAAAAAAAAAAGCATTATAACTAAAATAGGTACAACAGTACATAAATAGGTTACAAACTACATACACATACCTACATACATAATTACTGTAATATATATCTATACTATATATATCTATGTTTTGAAAATTATTCTTTTGAAAACTTTCCTTTGTACCAAGACTAACGAAAATCATTTAGAACTAGCTGACCAGGGGGCGGCATTCTCGACATAGATAGCGATCGCTATACGACCAAATTCGGTCGCAAAGTCCTAATGGCGTCTCTTAGTCCCTTGACGGTCAAAATTGCTTGAAAAGCACGTGATTTTTTCGTGCTTGTCAAGCAATTCAAGCACGTCGCATTTGTCTAGGGACGCCATTAGGACTTTGCGACCGAATTCGGTCGTATAGCGATCGCTATCTATGTCGAGACTACCGCCCCAGACAGACATTGTTTTGTCTAAACGATATAAAAGAAAAAAAAAAAATCTTTCCGTGAAAACTTAATTCGGACTATTAAGAACAATTTTAAACAAAAAATAGCCAAATCGATCCAGACGTTCTCAAGTGATGCGCTTACCTACAACGAACAGCATTTCATTTTTATTTATTACCCGACTGCCAAGGAAGGGTTATGTTTTTCGCGCGTAACTTGTATGTATGTATGTATATTTGTAAATTTCTTTATTACCTCGTATTTTCCAAACGGTTGGATGGATTTCGACAGTTAAGGTATCGTTATATTCGTCTTAAAAACCCAAGTGTTCATATACAAATGTTAAAAAAAAAAAACTAAATGGCGGATTTTTGGCGCGAAATAGTAATACGTTATCTAAAAGAAAATTAACCAAACCTATCGAGTATCAAAATAAAGGAAATTAAAAGGGGATTACAAGAATATATATCAATTATATGTTTAAATTTAATTAGGAACTATTATTCCTAAATACATTTTAAAATTAGGAATTGGTTAAAAAAGTTTTTGATAGCGTAAAAATGGACCATGTTTTTGTTCATAAGAGTGTGCCAGGACACTAAAAAGTCTAAAATAAAATAAATAATTAAAAACGTGTCGGGTTTTTTTAAAAGTATTTATTTTATTTAGTTATTATCAATTTTCTTAAATATTCTCTCCTTGCTAAAATTTGTCATTCAAACTATCAGCATGATTGTGTGTAATACAATAAGACACGCAGTCGTTGCAACGGTTTCGTAAGTAGACAACCTACTGGTAAACCATACCAAGAACAAATCAACTCCTTCCTGGGATTGACTGTCAAAGTGTCCTAATAACACTTAAGTATGTGTATACACGAGGACAGTGGACGGCTATTGCATTATAAACTAATAATAACAAGCCAATGACATTAGCACTTTCGCCGGCCGGTTCTAGGCCATGATCTAATTAACTGATTATTTTAAAATTCGAATGCGTGCGAAATAAAAATTTAATGCTATTTTTATCGGAGACTAATTTGTATTCCGTTGAGAATGGATTAATTCGGAACAGAATATTTTTAAATTCAATTTGTAGCTAAACAGTAGTAGATATATAACGTTTTTATAACTGTAAAAGAATTGTAAGGTGTTTAGAAAGCCATTGGAATTCAGGTTCCCATGTAAATGATTGGAGTTTACTTGAAATATATCGAATATTGATTCTAAAAACACTGATCGCTGAATGTTAATTCGATTTATAATACTGTCCATACAGTATCGAAGTGTTAAGTAATTTATGTAAGACACCCACGGTTGACTTTCGAATAAAAACAGTCGAGCTAACAAAACGCCTACGTTGTCAGAATTTATTGCGACATAAAAATACTGCATTCTAAGTCAACATGAGTCTGTTTACAAACAATTTCTAGAGTTCGTTTAGTCAAGTTCACGAAATTCTAGTTCAATGTTCGCTCAAAGCGGGGGAGGCAAAGCTATTCGTATAGCTATGGGTTTTGCTCGAGACAGGAGGGTTCGCGTGTCTGCCAACCAAGGTACCCAAGCACAATAGACCCCGTGGTTCATAGCTATGGCTATACTGAATGCGGCGCGCCATTCGCGAGTCGCTTGCGAGCTTCGGACTTGATCGGCCGTTTGCATTTAAATTTTAAACGCGGTTTACTAGTTCTTTTTTTAAAAGAGGTACAATAAATCGAATTTTAAATTTCGCGCGCGTTTTTAGCTACTTGCTTACGTTGGTTGTTGACAAAAGAGTTTTCGGACAGTTTTTGTGAGGAGGCAGTGAGTGCACATCTTTACAATTGCTGAATGGACACAATGGGACTTCTCCACAAGTAATTTTCGTCACGGGAAAATGTAAGCGTAAGCATTGTGTTCTGTTGTTCTCTTCGGACGAAGAGCAGGAGTCCGTTTCTTACTGTGCTTAATATCTTTTTTGGTCATTAGCTTGGCGGCGTAATATGATGTTTTTTATTTATTTGTTATAACAGTCGTCATACTGCGAAGGCCGACTGACCAGATGATGGTGCAATTGCATAATTATTCCCACATATGTGCATTCATAATTTAATGTAAGGTCGCATCTTATATTTTATGAACCGCTCACACCACTGCGGAAATTATTTATATATATATATATATTTATTATTCAATATCTACCTACATTTCCGTTTTTCTCTTCTTTGAAGTACATATCGAAGTGTGTGTGTCTTACTTGTCTTGTTCTTCGGTCACTTACATTATTGAATGAAGTCGTTCAAGGCTCATATTGCGCGGTCAGTGAGTGCATAAGCCCTGCTCTATTTACCGCAAGACTTGTAAATGTAAGCCAACAGTCAACTGCAGTATTGTACAAAAAATTAAACACGTTCTCTACACATTTCTATTCACGACTCATTGTGACTGATTGACATAATATTTTGTAATAAACACAATTGCTTGAACGTTTTCGGACAACCAGTGTGGTAATTGAATGATAATAACTTTTAATACGTACCTAGGTAGTTTGTGGGCATGTATGTACACACGGCTTCTTCTCCTTCTTTTCGTGTGGTTAGTGAATAACCTGGTGTCAAAGTTTTAAAGCCGCCCATGGGCCATGGGCCTCGGACTTGGCTTCACATGCCGTCGAGAAATATCTCTCTTAGGTTTCCTCACGAGGTTTTCCTTCACCGTTTTTGAAGCAAGTGATAATTAAACATTATGCACATGATTCTGAAAAGTCAGTGGTGCGTGCCACGGGATCGAACTCGAGACCTATGACTGGCAGTCTGACGGTCATACTACTAGCACGGCTACAATCAAGCTGTACGTTTCCAGTAATAATAATAATAATCTTAATAATAATCTTTATTACATAAGAAGTGGATACAAATTGCGTGAAGTCCCTGACACTTGTGCTAGGTGGTTAACCTGTGTTACAAGAGCCAGTGCCCTCTCCCGGGAATACAAACTATTGAAAACTTATGCAATAAGACTATCAAAGGAGAAATAAAAATAAAAAGACTTAAATAATACCAAACAATAAAAATAAAAATAAATTAGAAATAGCCTGTATTGGTGATTGTGTGTTTGCGTGTAGTGTGAGTGTGTGTGTGTGCATGTGTATGTGTGTAATGTGTCTGTAAATTGAATTGAATGTCCAGGAAATATTGATTGGGATCTCGAGCAATGGTAACTTGAATGCCTCTCATAGTGTAGAATTGGTGTTACGAAAGAGTTATTAGAATATGCTCTGTTTCTTCGTAACTGAGCGAAAGTAGCCATGGCTTAAGACTCTCCTTGACCTTATGCAGGGTAAGTTTATAAATTGATAGGTCCTTGTTGATTTTATTATATATTTTGGAGCTTTGGGCACGATAGTGTCGTCGAGAAAGTGCAGAACGACACTGAACGGATTCACATATAGGAAAGCCAATCCGCCGATTGGATAGATTTTTATCTAGTGGCATCGTGGAGTGTCGACGCAAGACAGTGCGGAGGACATAGAGTTTTCTTACCGTGAGTACATGGGCTTCAGAGTAGAGCTGGGCTGTGGGGTAGTCCCTTTTACGGAAATGCATAACTTTGAGGACAGCCCGCTGAGCTCGTTCCACCTTAAGCATCACGGTTTTGAAAGTCCCCCCCCACACTGGGAAGCAGTAAGTAATAATCGACTCACACAGGGAACGATATACAAGCGAAGCCGTTTCAATGTCAGCCGAATGTCTGAGCTCCTTAAATAAATAAATTAATTTGCGAAGCCGGGAGCATAAAGTATCCGTATGAACACGCCAGTCTAGCCTCTCGTCGATATGAACACCCAAATATTTAATACATGAAACCATATCAAGGCAATTGCAATTGCATGGTGATGCATCATGACAAATATGCGCTGTTATTTTGGTTGAATCCGTTGGTGGTTTAGGTGAATTTGGTGGTAGAAACTGAATTACTTTAGTTTTCGAAACATTGAGCGTCAGGAGGTTAATGGAAAGCCAGTCCATAACAGTTCGCAAGGTCATTTCAGTTCTATGTTTTGCTTTGTCCCAGGTCTCATCATGTATCAAAAGTGCTGTGTCGTCTGCGTAGGTAAAAATGTCACAACGAATGAGGCGTAACTGACAAAGGTCGTTTATATATAATTTAAATAGTGTGGGTCCCAAGATACTTCCTTGTGGTATACCGTAGATGATAAACTCATCGTCACTGAAAACGGAGTCAATTTTAACACACTGGCTACGCCCACTAAGGTAATCTTTGAAAATATTTAGGGCCACACCACGTATTCCTATATGCTCCATTTTGGCCACAAGTCTGGGAACAGAAACTGTATCAAAGGCCTTCGTTAAATCTAAGAAGACACCATAGCATTTAAGGCGAGTGTCCAGTCTGTCAATCAGGGTGTTGGTGAAATCAGAGACAGCATCCTCTGTGGAGATACCCGAACGAAATCCGTACTGGTTATCAGCGATTAATTTATTTTTTGATAGGAATTTTGTTAAGTTAGTATTGAGAATTCGCTCAAGTATCTTAGACAAGGAGCTAAGCACTGAGATTGGCCGATAATTGGACACTTCGTCTTTAGCTTTGCCTTTGTACACTGGATGGATTATTGCACGTTTGAAAGCTTTCGGAAAAATTCCAGAACTGATGGCACAGTTGCATATATGAGCAATGAAAGGAGCCAGAATGGAGCTAGATTGCTTTATGATGATTGCTGGGATGTTATCCCATCCAATAGCACAATCGCTGCGTAAGCTTTGAATTGTACTTATTACAAGTGCTTCATCAACTAACGGAATTACTAAAGAGTTAATTGGAGACGGGGATGAAGATGAGTAAACAGATGGTCTGGTAGAGTTAAATTTAGATGCAAGGTTCGTACCAATGTTAACAAAGTATTTATTGACATTATTTACTGAAACAATAGGGTCGACGGAAGATTGTAGCAGAGCGTTAGGAGAGTGTCTTTGTTGGTTACTGTGTGTGATAGATTTAATAACTTTCCACGTAGCTCTCGGGTTGTTATTAGCTTTAAGAAGTTCTGCTTTCTCATAAGCTCGTCTTAGTTTTTTGAGTAGGGAATTACAGAAGTTGCGGTACCGCGTATAAGAAGTTTTCAATATAAGATTACTCGGAGACTTACTGACCTGTCGGTGCATTTTGTCGCGATTACGTAGACATCGAACCAAGCCAGCAGTCATCCAGGGTTTTATAACTTTTTTTCTATTGGGTGTGTGAATTTTTTTTGTATGTCTTGTTATTGCAATTTGTATGTCGGAAATTAATATGTTAGTTGCTAGGTTTGGGTCTGTTGTATTAAGAATAGGAGTGAAATCATGGTTACCTATAACATTTTTTATGGCCTCATAGTCATACCGGATCAAAGTATTATTTGATGGGGATCCAGCTGATTTATTTCTGTCCAGGAATATAGCAACGGGAAGATGATCAGTAATGTACGTGTCCAGCACGATAACCTTTGCGCGGGATTTAGTTTTCATCATGACATGGTCTAGACAGTTATTTATCCTTGTCGGGAGAGTGTGGGCCGGCAATAAACCATGTGTTGCTGTTAAAGTTAAATAATCGTCCGCATGACGATCAGTATTGCCGGACTTGATATCAATGTTAATATCACCTATAAGCATGATGTTATTTTGGGATTTAACAGATGTTATTATTTCACTCAAACTAGAGTAGAAGTTAGTAGGGTTTAAATAGGATGGGGAACGATATACTGAGATTATAGCTGTGTTATCAAAGCAAGTTACCAAGCAGTTGGCGTCCATGATCAAAGGTTCATGCGTTGAACAATTAATTGTCTTTTTGACGTAAATGACAACGCCGTCATTTTTTATTGGGTTGTTTTTTGTGGAGTGTGAAGTATAGCCCTCTAAGATGGGGATATGACCTGAAACCTGCAACCAACATTCTGTAAAAATAATAAAATCAAAATCAACTTTCGTTAATGTTAACATGGTTACAAATTGGTCCAGATTCTTTTTTATGCTTCTGATGTTAATATGAACAATACAGAAGCTACGATCACGTTGTCCTGCATAATTGTAGCATTGATCTGGAGTACTTAAATAAGACTCAGCAATAGAAACGTTATCTATTTCCTGAGATATTTGATCAATATTCATCATTTTTATTAACTATTAATATCTTTGCCACTGTTATTTGACTCAGGTGTTTATAATTTAGGGTTAAGACGACACTTATGACGCGAAATTCATTACATATTAAGTTATTAAGAGGTGTGCTTTTATGGGTAAAGTAGAGTTTTCCTGTGTTAAGATAAATATCTGATATGTATGTGCGTGTGATTGAATTTGTGTGTAGTTTAGGCTTACAAAATAACAAAGTTTTATAAAAAGATAAATATGTAGACATCAAGCTAGACATAATTAGTATTTTAGGTAGGCAACCAACCCCAGCCATTAGTCATTTACTAGGCCGGAGATTGTCGAGGTCTGCTTCGGTTTTTATAACGACATGTTGCTCGCCATCCGCTTTTCGCACTAGGACTTTCCCGTAAGAGGTCCAACAGTATTTATATTCATTATCAGCCGCAAATCGGCGGGCTAAATAATAAATTCGTTGAGTTTTGGGCGTAAGTTTTTCTGATATGTATATGGGTTTCCTGGGGCCGTCGAGTTTTAGATGAGATGTACTCAGCTTGTTTTGCTTATTAGCATTATTGAAGATGCGAGACTTTTTTATGAAACTGTCCTTGGTAATTGAACTTACAAAATCAACTGTAATTGTGGAAGTGTTGTTTTTGTTCTTTGTACGAAAGACATCCTTTATTTCGTTGCCATTTATCGGGGTGCCAAACACGTTAGCAGTTTCTTTTACAATGGCACGGAGGTTTTCCTTACTTTCTTCCCTTTTCTGGGGCACATTCCTTATTTCAATCTTAGTGGAGTATAGTTGTCGCTCTATAATGTCCACTTTTTCTTCCAGCTCATGTATATAGCGGCGGTCGGTTTCACGTTCAGACTCCAAGTTTGCCAGTTTTATTTTCAAGTCGTCGTAATCCTTAGATATAAATTCCATTGAATTAAGTATCCCAGCGTTCTGAGCACTAATTTCAGAGATAGAAGCCTGTAATGCCGCGAACTTCTGTTCAGACTTGGCAGTAGACGCTGATAGTAAATTTCGAATTTCATCCAGACGAGGCATGCAATCACAGTCGTTTCGCTTACGCTTCAGGCGGTTAGTTATGTTACTTTCTTGTCCTAAGGTCGTCAGATCAGGAGAAGAGCCGGACTGAGTAAACAATCGGGAGCAAGAAGTACTAGTTGTAGATTGGCCAGTAGCTTCTTCTACTAAAGGGGTATTCGGTGGTGTACGTTTTAGCGGCATAATTGCAGTAATAAGATGATCTCGCATTGTATACGATTTCCGTGCAATGAGAGGTCAGCTTATGTATAGCTTGATATGCCGGTAGCCGCGTGTATATCTACATTTTGTAAGTATACAAAACATATAAAAAAACTTTTACTGCTCGCAATTTAGCGATAATTATATTTAATTGAAATTAATGTCGGACGTAATTGGAGGTAATTTCTGTATCCAGACTTGCATAATACCTACGTATTTTAAGTAATAAATACCTTTCGTAATATTTTTACATTCTTTGCTTATTGAATAAATTCAATTAGTTTTAACTACGTTACCTAGGTATAGGGTTTCTATACGCAGTGACAAGACAACGAGTTTTCTATTTTTGTATTTTGTAGGACCTATCTCATCTCTTATCTACATAAAACTACATATTATATGTATAAAATACGAAGAAGTTTTGTCCGTTTGTCTGTTTGTCTGGATGTATGTCCGGGATTGGCGTAAAAACGGCTGAACGGATTTGGATGAAATTTGTCACACAGATAGTTTATAACCTGGATTAACACAAAGGGTACTTTTAATCCCATTAGTACGTTCTCGTGAGATATTTTCCGACATACACGCGGGCGAATTCGCGGGTAAACACTATTGATCCGTTTCGCTTTGCCAACAATAGGTACCTACACCTAGGTATAAAACTTGTGTTAAGTAAGAAATTCAACAATTAAAATGTTACAATGGATTAATTTCATACAACAATTAGCGGACCGTGTAATTTGTTCATAAAACGCGCATATTTTGTCAAATTTGGCTACACTCGTTATTACCTTTGTGGGTAGCCACAATCAGCCTCAAAAAGATGCGTTCATCGTTATTTTTGATTGTCTACCATTTTATAAAGGCGCGATGCGACTCTAGTGGAACAATTTCTATGAAAATTTCAGGGAAATTATTCTACCGGTGTCGCGTCGCGCCTGTCTGCTGTTTCAATGTGTAGCTGAGCTACAATTAGGTAGCTATGTCCCCAACGTGTAATATATTTTGTGGCAAATTCTTGTCGATGTACACGTCCATCATTTTTGAGGCTGACTGTACCTACCTACCCACTTTTCTGAGCTGTTGAGCAGAAACTAAAAGAGCTGTAATTTTTAATTATTTACTTGAGTTTTATTGAAAAATTCTCTGCCAACTTGTACTGGGTGTTTCAATATTTTTCTTTTCTAAGATACTTCTGGACGTGATCTCGGTACAATTTTAACGCCTAACATAATTAATTCTTTAGAAATCGAAAACACTCCTGTATTCTTAATTTCTACACATAAGTAGGTACATAGGTAATTTCTCACGTTTTTCCTCATAACACCAAAAAATTCCATTTCTTTTGTCACCAGTACTCCAGTAGATACACAAGGCTACACATCAATCTATACATTTCCAGTTTATGCTGATCTCGCATTGTATAGGATTTCCTTACAATGCGAGGTCAACTTATACTGGAAATGTATAGCTTGATGTGTAGCCGTGTGTACCTACTTACCCATTTTTTTTGTGCACACTATTAGGCAACGGTCAATTCTTATTTAGTCGGACAAGGCAACTCCATCAATATTGTCCGTTCCTCGGTTTGTCCATGTCTCGTAATGACGGACAAGACAAATCGCTTCTCGTTACACTAATGTTTATAACGCGTATGAAAGATTGCCCCGTATCCTTTATCGTCGGATTTAACACGGTACTCGAGTATTTAACCAGTTATATTAATACCGGTAGCGATTACAGATATCTGTGTTGAATTGATCGCCTAGTAGACGAGAGAGTGATCATGTTTAATGAGATTTCTTAAAATGAAAGTAAATTGAGAATAGGTAAATAAGTAGGTATTAGTGTAAGTCAATACTTTTACCACAGGTTTATTTTACATACCTACTTGACTTTTTATTTATTTAATAAATTGTGGTAGAAAGATGCCAACTATAAACTGAAGTACCTATGGAATTGGCGTCTCCGAATAAAATAACACAATAACTCAATTCATTTATTAATAGAGTGAATATAGGGTAAAATTATACAGATGTTTTACAAATAAATGTCTGTCCATTCTACGTCCCACCAGAAGGCATACAACATTTTTTAGGTAGATAATTAAATGTCACATTAAGAAAATGAAAATAAAAATATAAAGTCAAGGTAATCATGTCACATGTCACAATTTAATGCTAAACACTAATAGTTAATAGTAATAATAAAATATTAATAAATGAAGACGGTACATAAACATATAGGTATTTAGTCACAATCTCGTAAGTTTAAATAATAATAAATTTAATAAAGATGAAATTATCATGACGAATAATTATCGGAAATACATTGTCAAGGACGGTACGGTTGACATCTGTCGGGCATGCCACGGTCCCGGTGAATCAATCCGACATATTGTTTCCGGTTGTTCTCGTCTTGCTAACGGCGAGAACTTGCATAGACATAATCTAGTGGCTAGGCAACGGAAGGAACACGGGTGGGTTTTAGTCAGTAAAAGTCTGACACACCCTCTCGCTCTGCCCAGAGCGGGAGAAGTCATTTGATGATTTCCCATCCAAAAAAAAAAAAAAAAGGATTATCCACCAGCAACTTGCCTTGCAATACAACCTTGTGGAATCAGAAGTACCACGATACTGGTACCCGGTTTTCGAGAATGGTCACGCCACATTTTATTGGGATCGATCTATCATCACTGACAGGGCTATTGTAGCCAATAAGGCTGATATTGTGGTGATAGATCGACAAGACGCCATGCAATGATTGTTGATATCGCTGTCCCTAATGAGAATCTCGTGAAAGCTGAGAAAGATAAAAAAATCAAGTATCTTGACTTAGCACACGAAGTTGTCGACGTGTGGTACGTGGACTCTGCAATCATTGTACCTAACTCGACCAACACCTCAGGAAGCTCTCATTGCGCGGCTGGGTCAAGGGCTTGATTCAGAAAGCAGTACTCCTAGACACGGCACGCATAGTGAGGAGGTTCCTCTCTCTAGAGCCCTGACCACCAGGTGTTCAGAAGGCAGCTTGAACCCTCCTGATGCCGATGGGCCACTATTTATTATATTTTTAAATGATTTTGTATGGTATTTATAAAATATTTAAAAAGTAATCAAAATGAAATAAAGGGAAATTTAATAAAAAAATAAACTAAAAAAACTGTCGATAAAGAATAATTATCATTATCGGGGGAACTGACCCAAACACAAATATTGCCAACAATTAGGAAAAACGAAAATTTGATCAGCCTAGGGTAATTCAGGTACAGTCGCATGTGAAATGTGGCCTGACGAAATGTGGGTGTAGAGAGAGAGAAAGAGTAGAGCTACACCCACATTCGTAACGAATAAAATATATATTAAAAAAAAACAATAAACGTATTGCAAATTCTTCAACTATTATACAACCCCATACAAAAGTCTTCAAAAAGAGTTACGACGCAAAAGAAATACAGTGGCGACCAAAATTACTTGCCGTAACGAGATTGACTCCCAGACATGGCCATATATTTACGTAAAATACGTCCCAAAATGGTGCATTGTGCTTTAGAATGCGCCCGCGTCTGTCGATCACGGCGGTCACCATTCAAGGCCTGCACGATTCACACGGGAGCAATAAAACGGCAATTTAACTTCGTATTGTGTACCGAAAATGACAATATGTAAGTACTTATTGAAAGACGTAATAAGTTGTTATAGAGGCATTTAAGTTTTTGATCGTTTCTTGGTATGAAGTGAAACGTTTATGAGAATAATCTTTCAGCTGTGGCCTTTTAAGTGTTAGTTTGAAGATGATGACGTGGCCGTGTGTCCTGGCCAGGAGGAAATAAAAGTAGATTGTTTTTTTACTGCGCCGCTTTTCTCAATAGGTTAGTTAAAAAGGTATTAATTAGTAATTATTCAGTGAACCTAGGATGGATACAATAGGGATATTGTCTGGGGAACAAAAAAACTATTTAATCCATCAGTCAGATAACAAAATTTTTTGCCTCACGTATCATATTATTAATAAAAAATGATTTAGATAAAACGCATTAAAGTTGGGGAGTGGGGACTCGCTACGTCACAAGTCGTTATAAAATCTACCCGAGAGTGACGTAATGCTAAATTTTAACTCAATGTATTGCCGTAATCTTTTGATTAAAAAAAGAAAAAAAATCGTAAAAAAAGAAAAAGTACATGTCCAATATTTTTTCATAATCTACCTGATCTACACATATTTTTACGATATACTAAGGGCTTTCTATCATTATTTAATTGACTCAAAATCGAAATTATGAAACTTGTAGTCGACATCGTTTCCTTTCGTCTGGCACAAAAAACTTCACCAGTGACCACCAAACTAATCGACAGTCCATTCTGTAAATCATAAACATTTTGCATACTTTATTCTGATACAAGCAATGTCATGCACCGTCATGATATCTAAATCTGATTTTGAAATGGACAGACAAAAACTGTGCAGTAGCGCTATACATAATGTGAAATGAGCGCAGTAATCATACTAAAACACATCAATTTAAACTTTAAAGAGGCTAAATAAAGTTTATTTTTCGGTAGAATCCTCAGCCTTTCATATACTGTTAGTGGCCTGTACAATGATTGTTAATGCCGATGATTGTCAACATGAATGTTCCCACAATTAACAATGTAGGTACGATTTAATACCGTTAATTATACCGGCTTCTCGTTAAACGAGATTTGGTACCGCGGGAGATCGGGGCTTTGTTTAATATTTATTATTGAGCTGTTTGCAGCATTAATACCTCACGTATCTACTACTTATCGTTCCTATGTTTAGATAAAGTCGTTTTGGTAGGTAAAATCCTCTGTTTTTGGTGCTTTGACAATTTCTCTGTTAAACTGATTTATCGCATTATTGTGAAGAATGCTGTAGGTTTGCATCTTAAGTCAGAAAAGTGCTACTTAAATAAACTTTATTGCACTGAAAAAAAACTTGTTGCTAGTTATAGAAATTGCAAGTTTTCAAAATCTAAACTTGGCACAAAGTAATCATACAAACGGTAAACAACGAAGCAAATATCTTCACTTTTAAATTCAAAGGTGTTAACAATTTTGCAAAGCTAGATCTTCGTGAAGCCTTTCATCAGCTTACCTTTAACTCAAGACTTAGTTCAAGGCTCGGCTCGGTAGATGACATAATTGTTGTAGTAAACGTTCCGACAACGACGACGTTGTCATTATCATTACGTTACGATATTGACATTAAAATGACATCGCGGTCAATGCAATGTCTTGACTATTTCAACGTAATTATTTCTTAAATAGAATTTGTTCTGAAAAGCCGTTATTTATTTGGAAAATTGTTTTGTGGGATCTAATAAAGATGTGTTTTCCTTTATTTAGCGTATTTGAGAGTTCATTAGCGTTTAGTTGGAACAGAGTTTCTTTTGGGAGGTTAGATACACCTACCTATAGTTACAAGTGTAAAGTAGTTCCTTAAATAGAGTAATAAGTTTACAACAACGTAGATATTATGTCCTACTTTAGACAAAAACAATCAAGTGCAACCTCAAAACCAATCTCAACTTGGAAAACAGTCATTACAAAGCGTGAAATTAACGAATAAATTAAACAAAACTCACTCTTCCCTATAAAGTCCTAATTAATCACAAAAAAATACCTTCAAACGAAGTATGCATATAACTACATCTTTATAAATAGCTGTAAAGTCCCCTTCCCATGAACACAAGTGCGGGCGCACAGCATGACGATCGGCTATCTCTAATTAATCTGGCTTATTGGACGTACCGAGGGTGAACCATGGTGTGTGGCTCGTTCACTGGAGAACCGTGCTTGACGGCGTTTATTTTTGAAGATGATATATTTCAATGACGAGATTTGTTTCTTCAAACACGTGTTGGAACTTAGAAATGGTGATTTAGGTTCTTTGTGTGACGTAAGTTTTTTTTTGAAAAATTAAAGTGCGATTGGTTGACATTGGATGCTTGTTGAACTGATAAAATTACTGCTTATCATATATGATAAGATCAAGTAGAATTTTCCAGGACTGCATTTATGAATAAGGAATGCAAAGGAAAACAAAGACGGACAATTTTTTTATCCGTTTTCAGTGTTTTTTGAGCAATCGTAGGTAAATCATGTCTTAGTCAGAAAATCATATAAACGCTCCATATGATTTTCTGATAGACAATTCTAAACCAGACATTAAAATAGAAGGAAATTGACTATAAGCAATAAAGTGGCATTATTAAATCTGCCGATCTGCCACGTCTGCCTCTTGCATCGGCGTCGTGTTCGGCTTCGGTTTAAATGCAATTTGGAACCGGAGTCCCGTTTGATTCCGGATCAAATTGTGCCGTAACCGGAGTTAAAGGCGTCTTCCTGTAGTCCTTTAATATCGAATATATTGAAATTCGATGTCCTTGAACGAAGTTCATGTAAAACCCACAAATTACAACGTAAGTAATAAAACAAAAAACACAATAAGTTCTGCATTATAATTTCTATTGTTTTCAGTAACCAAGATTATTCTCTTGATAATAAGTGTCTGGGCGACCGAGCTCTGCTCTAGTGAAAATAGAGAATGCTCATTTAATAGTATAGGAAAGTTCATACTAATTCCATGCTGCCATGATAGTACATATCAATTCCATGCTGCCCTGATAGTAGGTAGGTACTTACTAATTCCATGCTGCCATGTCATTGTTCTAAGGTGTCATTATTGTTGTTTTAAACTTTGGGCGACCGAGCTCTGCTCGGGTGAAAATACTGAGAATACGAATTTTCCCAGATATTAGACCTAGCTAGATCGATTTTTCGCCCCCGTAAACCCCTATATAGCAACTTTCATCGAAATCGTTAGAGCCGTTTTCGAGAACTTGATTACAAATACATATATATATATACAAATTTTGCTCGTTTAATAGTATAGGATAAGAGTAACGCAATGATTTTCATTTGTTTCGTACAAAGTTTCAGCAGAAGCACAGACTTTCGCAGAAGGCAAACAATAGGGCTATAAAGTAAGAGAAGCCTTGTGTTTGAACATCGAGTAGTTTTATGGATGACGTTTTTATCTTCGGATGGGTCAAGGTTATCTACTTGCGGTGTTCATGTGTGTTGTCTTGAACTCTTGATGCTCATTTATTTTGTAACAATGGAGACAAGTCTATGAGTTGTCACTTTATTTGTGTCAAAAGTTCATTTAAAAATATTGTTTGGAAGAATTGAAGACAAAGTTATCGTTCATGGGTGGAATGTGATTTCGATCATACGCCCTTAGTTGTATGTTAGTAATAAATGTGAAAAAAAAAAGAAATGCAACAAGAACTTTCCTTGGATTTCCGAGTCTTAGGTACCCTTAATTTAGAATGGTTTCATCCATAGATGTATTTCACCATCGAGTTAATAAAATTGGATATAATAATATGAACTCTTAATACTACCCTCTTGGTTACCTACCTAGCAAATCATTGATTCCTGAACATTGTAGATTCTCATTTAAAGAGATTCAGGAACAGACAGCGTAAGGAACCCTGTTATTTCTTTATTTTCAGGAGCTTTTTCTGGCAATCAAAACCATTGTTCTTTCACCCCCATCATTCAAACAATAAAAGTAGCAATAATGACGATATTGATCGCAATAAGCCAGTGGTGGCTACAGGTGGTGTGGTCGTGGTCTTTGTTTTGGTGCGGTCATCGACCCCGGCTCCCGGGGGGCGGCAGGCTGTCTGTCGCACCCTCAGTGCATGCGCCTTGATGCTGACGTGCACGCATATTAAATAGGGTGGTCGTATCGTTCGTGTAATGGTAGCTTTAAAATGACGGTGTTGTGACGCCATTTTTGTTTGATAGTGACACGGTCTTTTGAGATTCGATTTGGAAGGCTAAGAAAATATGTTTGATATATTTGTTAAGTTTGTTGATAATTATAAAAGTACATACTTTTTTCGTATCTCAAAACCAAATTAAGTAATAAAAATGCTAATAATAGAGTCTGCTTGCTATAACTATCTACCTATAGCAAAGACACGAGGATTCCGTCTAGATTTGGTGTAATATTGATATCTGATGCCAAAAACATCAATGTCTACAATGCTCCATGTCTTAGCATGATTTGATAATTCTAATTTTCGCAAAAACCCTACGGTTATTGCGAAAACACGGATAATTAGAAAATGGTGAAAACATTTCTGCGAGCAACTTGGTTGAAATAGGTTAGGTAAAATTAGAACAGTGACCAACCGCTACTTCCAGGGTTTTCGAATTATCAAATCATCCTACAACATAGAAGCCTATCCTATATCATAAAAGCTTAATTGGCTTACGTTAGCAGTAGGTACTGTGCAATAAATTAATAAAACAATGAAAATATCAATTTACAAAGTTACCTTGCATAATTACGTCCACACGAAAGCGTCAACTGACAAAGGAATATTAAAATCTCCCACATAATCGATTAGTCCACGAGACTGCTCAGTCGTGGGTGTAGTACACACTGGCTGGCAATATCCGGACCCTTGGCTGCATTAATGTTGCATAATGAGCCTTGAGTCTACCCTATACTTTTTTTTTTTTTTTTGTGTTATGTCGCGTTAGTCCTCAGGGTAAACAAAGAGACTTTTAATTTGTTCTATAGTCATAGTTATGAAGTAGTTTCTAGGAATACCGGTGTGATGTTATCTTGTTCAGTTACATTTTCTCTTCTACTTCAATATGGTAAACCATTTCGGGTTTTTAAGCTTATCCAACTTAATTCTTAATGCTCGGTTTTTTTTTACTGAAAACTTTACATGAGGAATTTGAATCACTTACGCCAAAAGCTAGACACGTCTTATTTTTATACCTAATGTAGTTATTACCTATGGCAAATCTTTTCTTAGTTGCCAAGATCGAGTAGCATTCTCTATATGTCCCGTGGGTGTCGTTAACTCATAAGAGACGACTAATCATACTGTGGCCGTTAATGGCTCTGGCTTCAACAATTATAGCTATATCCCCTAGGACTGTTGTAGAGGTTTATTCGATTTGGATACCTGAGTTTATAAAAGGCATTCTTTTGCCAATATGATTATTCAGCAGGTTGTTTCTATTGCTGTACTTTGTGTTTTTGTACAGGATAGATTCGTTGTACCAACATTATTGTTATTAAATAAATTATTATTTTTATTATCTACTTGTATTTATTTTTTCGTAAGCCAGAAATTAATTAGGTATGTCTGTGTTTATTTCGTAACCCCCAGCTTCTTTGGTGGTCAGTTGGACACACCTGCAAGTATATATTTAGCAATAAATTTTAAGTAATAAGTAATTCTGATTGCAAGATCAATATTTTCAAAGTTACTTTATAAAAATATTTGAAGTAATCATAGTTGTGTTCATTAACGTCAATAGGTAATCAAAGTATTTCTACATGGATATTTTTTTTTGGTTTATTCAATATTATTAAGAGAAAATATTTTAATTTTTGTTTGGTTTTAATAAACTCAAAAACAACTGGACCGATTTAAAAAAACCCCGTAGAATGCTACATTATTACCGGCGTTACTTCTGGTGGAAGCTAATTGTTCATAATTTTGTTACATGAATGCTCTACCTACGTAGGATATTTAATAAGGGAAAACTCCATTATTCATGCATAAAATTATCAGGAGCGGACTGTATGTACGCCTTGAATAGTGATTACATAAAACGGACAATGAACCCCCTTTTCCGGCCGGATCTAAAGTTCTCCGTACCTACGTGGTTATTTGAGAAACTAGCAACTAAAATAAACGAAGATTTTGTTTGCGATTAGGTATTCAGTACACGATATTGTTAATTTTTATACAGAAAACGTATCAATGGATGCTTGTATTGTCTACTATTGCATTTGAGCAACTTACAATGTTAAGTTTCAAATGAAGAAATGATTGGTTTGTATTATACACAATCTAATTAAATTATGTCTCAATTTCTGTTCAAATTGAATTCAAAATGACTCAGAAATTCAACGCCATTTAATGTCATTTCTTCTCATAATGAAGCACGTATAATTTCTAATACCATCAAGGTTTAGCTAATTTAAATTAATATCTCACTATCAGAAGAAATGACAGCTACACTAACGATTAAATGCGCCTATCTCATAACAGAAAATGACTGGACAATTTATTTAAATTAAAGAAACGGCTTATCGAATTAGAGGCCGGATAAACCTCGTAAATCGACTAATTGAAATAATAATGTTACAACAGAATGTGCATGTCACATCACTACGAGTTCCGGTTTTCTCGTGCAGTTGAATGACATTTTTATTCTTGTTTACAGGAAATGACGTATGGTGGTACTTATGTAAATGTATGCATGTGTAAGAAACCCGTTATTCTTTATCATTTGTAAGTAGGTCACGACAGCGGAGGCGCTTTGGTTGTGTTTTTTTTTAAATTGAGTGGAACGGTTTTTTGAAGAGGAGTGATTATGGGTTTGGAAGAAAAGGAAAGCATTACGTATTTTGGAATGTGGTTAACATTATTTGTTTATTCATAATTTCTTTATTTTATTGTTTAACTAATGGCCAAACCGGTATTTCGTTTCTACTAGACCTCGTGGTCAGAAATACATATATGTTTGAATTGATGACTACAAAAAGGCTTGGGAATAATTCTACTCCAATATACCCACCCCCCAAGCAACAAACAAGTGTTCTACTGATTTACATCTGTCACATCACACTCTCAGGTCCAGTAGAAAACCAGCGTCAGGCACTTATAGTTGTCTGGCATTTTTGCTGAACTGGGCCTTTTTGGCGCAGCCCTGAGGCACACTCCCCATCAAATTTCTGCTTACATCGCACTTTACACTTTTTATTTGATTTTAATTTAAAAAAAAACTTTTTTTATGTGCTTTGTATTATGTTGTGTGTTTTAGTCTGTGCTAAATAAATGTATTTTCTTTCTTTTTTCTTTTCTTCCCAGAATCAACGACTACTTATACGCTAAGAATAGTTAGTTGATCGCTGTGATTAACTCAAGACAATGTAATGTTCTTGCTCCAGAATGACCTAGCTTACCGACAGGTTATTTGAGTCATATAATTGTTTAGTTTATTTTATTTGACTGTATAAGTCAATTTATTTTCATTTATTATTGACATAATCTACTAATTACAGTGTTTTTTTAATGAGTTGTATTGCAATATGTGGTTAGCTAGCGACCTCGAAAATTGATCATATTATTCTTGCCTGAGCAACCGGCAGCAAGTTCGTCATGCTCTCTTTTATAAAATTTGTAATATTACGTGACGGTGCTTTAGGTTAAACTACGTGAACAATAATAAATAACACCCCAACTAGATTATTACAAGACATAAATAATATCTAAAGACTATCGTAAACTTTTATAAGCAATCATATTACTTAACGGCAGGCAACTTGACCTCAAGGCAGAGTGTCTATTCAGCCATGACTGTTCAATACTGTCTGTTGACATTTAATCAGCACTCAATTATTATGCGAGACTCTTGAGTTTATTTGCTTATACTTAGTGAAAAATTGATTGATTCATGGCTGTGAACAAGAACTTATAGGTTAGCAATCTTTGCAAATATTGTATTTGTCTGGTGAATTAACATATACATCTTAAATCGGTACCGGAATCGGTTGTGGTAAGGTTAGGATGACCTAAGACTGCAACGAAAATAGTTTACCTCAAGAGTCGTAAAATTCTGCAATGCAGAACTTTAAAGTTATCTACCAAAAACCTGTCAGTTTTGATTTACAATCACTGTAAATAATATCTATGAATATGTATCTACATACCTACCTGCATCTCTTGTTTGATAATAAAATGTTTGGGTTACTAAACACTTGGTAGGTGCATACCATTTTTGAACTGCTCCGTTGGTCTCGTGGTCGTAAGCGCGACTGCTGAGCGTGGGGTCCTTTTTTTTATGGTGGGAAATCATCAAATGACTTCCTCCGCTCTGGGCACAGCGAGAGGGTGTGTCAGACTTTTACTGACCAAAACCCACCCATGTCCCTTCCGTTGTCTGTGTGCTGGGGCCGCGATATCCCTTTCGGACAAACCCGTAACCCCAGCAGGCATTGGTCCTTCGACCCCGTCAGTTGGTGCTGACATCTCTTTGAGGCGCGCGTGGAACACAACGCTCCGTCGACACGGGCCTGGTCCTTATCGGACCGCGAGCTGCCCATTGCTCACCGTCCGCAAGCCCGCGCCTACGGTGGCCGGAAGTCGGCTCTCGACTCCCGACGCCCGGGGCGTCTCTACGGCGACTAGGGCCGCGAGGGCGTGCAGCTTGCATCTCCCTCGCGCGCTCCGCCTCCTCCTTCGCGAACATAACTGCTTCGCAGAAGGAGGTGACGGCCTCCCATGCACTCTCGCTCTGAACCATGGCCTGAAACAGGGCCGGACGCGAGAGATCGCCGCCGCCGATCGCCTCCGTGAGGACACGGCGGTGCTCAGCCCAAGCCGGGCAGACCTCCACCGTATGCTCCACCGTGTCCTCCGGGCGATCCACACAGTGGTGACATCCGGGCGTTTCCTCCCGCCTTATGCGGAACAGGAACCTCCCGAAACAGCCGTGTCCGGTGAGGACCTGCGTCAGGTGGAAGGTGAGGACGCCGTGGCGCCTCTCAAGCCACTCCTCAAAGAGGGGACTTATCGCCACAATTGTGGCGTGCCCTGAGCGTGGGGTCCTGGGTTCGATTCCCGGGTCGGGCAAAGTGTTATTGGGTTTTTTCATTAGGATTTTTTTGTAACAGCCCGGAGTTTGGAAATTGGCAGTGTGATACCCCCGTGCCTCAGAAAGCACGTTCAGCTGTTGGCCCTACAGCTGATCTCTCTCCGCTGGTGTCGGATTGCCGTCCCATCAGACTATGAGAGTGAGAGAAGAGAGAGAGTGCACCTGTGTCTGTGCATACACTTGTGCACTATAATATCTCCCGCGCCGAAGGTTGGTCTCCGCTGAGATTGGTCGCCATGACCGAAATTCGATCTGGAGGACTATTGACTATGAATGTTATTTTTTACCGATAGTAGCAATCATTGTAGATAGGTACTTATTCCTTAAAATTCTAAAGTCCTTTTTCCAAAGCTTTTAACAGATAAAAGTTTACATTATGCTAAGCTGGTAACGTAAGCCTCAATATTGGAGAAGATAATATTAGTGTTTGGTAGTAAGAACTAAGAAACATTAACGGTCGAATTGGACATAAATTGCTTCAATTAAACCACAGACAGTAAATGGATGAAACTAGATCTTAAAATACTTTCTAATAAAGTTCAATTTAGACAAATCCACTTACGCAAATGTGAAACTGTGATTGATTTCAATCAATACGCGTTATATTTTATTGTTGATTTAAATCGATTCGCTTTAGATCGACTTAAGTGAATCGAATCAAGTTCTGATGAATCATCCAGGTAATTTCACTGAAATGATTGCTAATGGCTAACTAAACTATTGTTTTATTGAGCCTACACTTTATATCTGATCACCTGCACTAAATCCATAAACTGCACAGTATTTAACTTTTTTTTTTTACTTGGTTAAGTTGAATAAACTTCCCATGTTGCCCAAAAGACGTCTATTCATCTATAGCTTGATATCCTGGCTCTGGCTTCCTCAAACGATTGGTGTGACGACCGCCCTGGGCTGTTGGCATCCAAGGGATTCCCGCAATTTTTTCCAGGTCGTCGGCGTCAGTCCGCTTTGCTCATCCCGTTACAACAAATATAGGGGTAGTCTCTTGGGGTATTCCTCGAAGCGCACCAACTTTGAAATGTACCAAATGAAGAGCACCAGAAGTATTCCTCGAAACGCACCATTCAGATGCGCTTACAAAATCAAATTTAAAATATGTATTATAATTTTATTTCTGTATTTTTATCATAATTGAGCAAAGTAGTAAGTCGCTAAAGCACCTAGTTCCAGTTCATTTCTGCTTTCCTGGTAGTTTTAATAAATAAACAATTCGGACAGTTGAATTTTAAAACGTCTATTGATATCATTTACTACGAATCCTTCATGCTCTTCTCTATGTTTCATCGTTGGTGTGTTTCGAGGAATAAAATTATAATATTATTAATTTAATTTTGTTAGCGCACCTGACCTGGTGCGTTTCGAGGAATACGTTTGGTGCGGTTCATTTGGTGCGTTTCAAAGTTGGTGTGCTTCGAGGAATACCCCAGTCTCTTACGAGTAACATAGGGCTACATGAGCAGATCGAAAATGCCATTCAACAGTTTCTACTCGGCCCTGCTGCATCTAACTTTTAAAAAAGTTACTCTGGTTTAATGTAACATACAAAAACAAATATAAAATCAAGAGATGAAATCTGTTAGCAAGTAACACGGCTACCGTATGATGTTATGACAGCTGGTGGTCACGTAAACAGTTAAACAGCTAAAACGTGCGCACGCGCCGATGATAACGTCTGTTTGCGCTCACCGCCTGCCGGTCAATGGTACTGTGATTATGATCAAAGTATGAATTAGGTAGAAGCAGGTGTGGTAGGTTTACGGAGGAAAGAGAAAATATGTGGGTTGACCTCAAATAAGAGCAGGCTGCTGATGATGCGTCATTGGCTTGTAGTAAGTAGCTTATTAGGTAGATGTACCTTCTCTGTATCAATTGTATTTTGTTATCCTATTTGAGAAGCTTTTACTAGGAAAAATGCTTATACAAATGAAGATGCTCATCTTGATTTGTTTAAGGTTTCATGATTTTATAATTTAGGGCTCTGTTCAGCCTGAAACCAATCAAAGTCAAATCATTAATTTCAAATAGGCCCTTAAAAGGCACTTTTGAACGTCAAAATGTATAAAAAATAATTAAATATAATTAATTCTAATCGCCCCTTCCAAAAGGTAATTTTCGTATGGAGAAGAATGGGTAAGAAACTCCACCGTTACTCTTTTAAAATGTTTTACAAAAAAATGAAGCAACAACAGATAAATTAATTATGTGATATGGTGCTCACATATTTACAAACAGTAAAAAAATACGATTTTCCTAAAATTTTATCACAGAATGTAAAATCAATGGCATAATGTTGGGCATTTCCAAAAAAACTGTGAACATTCTAAGTTTTAAAAACCTTTTTTCTGGGATTTAACCCTAATCAAACTCTGAACTATTTCCTCCACTACCTTGGTTCGTCTACAAGTTGGTTTTCCAGGCAATCTACTTTTATAGTAGGACCTAATCTCAGATCTCGATTCAAGATTCTTGCTCGCCGCAAGTACAATCTGCTGAGTGCAGCAATTTGTTCAGAGGAGCACTATGTTACGAAGATAGAACTCCTAGAAGTTTTCTTTAGCTAAAGAAAACATCGAATAGCTTACTGTTGGATGATTGAATATTAGGTAACTTTTGCCTTTCATATACAATGTCGCCCATGGGCATGTGCTCGCACGTATTTTTCTGAATATTCATGACAAATTATCGAAAATTAACCTAAAAAAGGCCCCCCAATTTAAAGCTTATTTTCGATAATTTTTCATAAATATTCAGAAAAATACGGTGGGCACATGCCCATGGGCGACATTGTATATGTCTAGGGACAAGTCCTAGATCTCTATGACTAGGATTTAGTACACGTACTATCCTTGACTAATACTTTAATGAACCATAAACTCACCTTACCCTTTAAATGATCTTTATTTTTTGTTCTCTTGCGATGTTCTTATAAAAGGTATCTTTTCTCGTACAAGGTACCCATATTTGGCTGCCCTTTGAAAGTCTTCTTCAAGCAGATAGTGTGGCTAATTTCTTCGTCAGTAAAACACTATCGGTTTATTGGAACGGGCCATTAAAGTTATCTTTCATGTTCTCAACTGCATCGATAAAAATAGACTTAAAAAAACATAGAACATTGCGTCGATCGTTTATGTTGTAATAAGCAATATAATCTATGGTATTTTTCCAGAAATCAGTTCCCTACCAAGTAGTATCCTTCCTCTATATTTACCGAATAAGACTGATGTTATGTTAGCAATCAAAATGAGTCGAAATAATTAGGAAACATGTGTTTTATAATGTGGAAAAAAATTCGGGCCAGAGTAACATGATCAAAGAAATCATTAATTCAAAACAAACAGGCACATGAAACTCGTTACTTTATAAGATTTGTTGGTTGTGTAGATAAGTTCCTGTTAAATTATCTTCTGGTAGCTAACTTTATACAAAGTCTGTTCCACTTTTAATGTATCTAGTTGATATTGCCTATTCGGAAACCCTTAAGCTCAACGACATTCTTGTCCAGAAATTCCGGATTTAAAAAGCTTCACATAAATCAGAGCTTTTATAAGTTTTGTAATAAAGCAGATCCGGAATTCCTGACATGGTTCCGGATGCCGGACATGTGCGGTCCACTTTATACAGGAATGAGGTAGAAAGGGACAGTATACAATGATTGATGTGCTGTGATAGACATGAACGGTCGTTTGTTAGTGTTGCTTACAAGGCAAGGCAAATATCCTAAAGTAATGTACCTAGTCCATATTTCTAGGAAATAAGTAGTGAAAGTTTGTGAAAGAAGAGAAGATTATTGGTTTATTTTATTTAATACGGATTTTATACCGTTTGATCATTAAGCCAGGAAAGTAAAAATTATAAAAAAATTGTGTTAATTTACGATTTTCTGAACAATAACGAAGTACCTTCTTATCTATTTTAAGTGTTTGTTAAATTAAGGACGCTTACGTAAGCGTCTTTCTCTTCAAGCTAATTTTAGCTGTAATATGTAATGAAGCACTTATTTATTCTTAGTTTTTTTTTAATAAGGGACGCTTACGTAAGCATCTTTCTCACCATGATAATTTTAGCCGTATGACTCTCGTTTCTTTTAATCTTGCTCGTACTATTTCATCATGAATGAACCTATTTCTATTCGAATGGTGTGAAATGCGGTGTGAGACAATACGATTCCCGCATCACCCACCCCCATATGCTCACCATAGACTATAGAAGTCCACTATTAAATGTCTCACGGATGTAAGAATTATGTGGACCTTACAACAGATCCATACACAATAGGTTTTTAAATCGATGACCACATGTCAATTTAAGATGATGTCATTCTTTTTTATTTCAGGACAAATTAGAGGCCATTAATACAGCTGGATGTCATTGTTTTATTTTTTGCTTGCAGCGGAATATTCCGGCTATGCAGTAGTTTTTGTGACAATGAAGTAACTGCTTATTTTAAGACCAAACTGCAGTGCATTTGTGATTCTTGTGTGAGCAGTTGTGTATAAACAATGTGAGTGATTTTTTTTTACAATTTTTTAAAACCTAAGTCGTGGTGTTCATAAAAGTCGTTGGCTTATTTTAAAAGTTTCGACAGGCCCTTTATAAGTAAACAAATAGCTGTTGGTCACGCATCTCCCTGTTAAAAGTCACTAGGGTAGCACTTTATACGTTTGTATACAATATAGGTATTACCCTATGGGGGTGGTGTTGAAATATGGCGTAATGGGGATTAATACAACCCTCTATTTGGAAAATGCCTTTATGATATGTGGCGTAATATTGGTTACCGAAATGTGTCTTTATTAAAATGTTTTCAATATTAATAATCATTTATGTCGTTCTTTATGAGAAAACCGCTCAGAATTATTGTTATTAACATACATGGCAAGCTTTAATTTGCTTCATGTAAAGTCTCTGTTGTTAAAGTTGAAAAAAGTACCTAGGTACATCATACCTCTATTACTATTTTTATTCGAATGTATTTTTGAATCGCAAACCGTAATTTTTTTGTGTTATATTTTTTAAAACCTACTTGTTGGTCGTTAAACTCATAAAATTTAAGATTATAGAGCCAGACGGGTTGTTTAATCTCAAGACGTGATTATGCACGTGCTTCTGCATAACCATGACATAACATCCTGTATTATATATACAAAATACCCTCACATAAAGAACAACATAAAAGTACAAAAGAAACGTGCACATCCATACTACGCTGCCGCCCGGCCCGAAGTCAACAGGCGAACGCGACGGAAAAAGCCGACGTTGGCCGAATGTTTATGGTGCTTTTTTTGCTCCGTCTCTCTCTTTCACTATAACAAAAACACCGTAGTTCAAAGCTCAAAGCTTGAATCTTGCTTACTAGTTCGCCGCGTCCAACGAACGTGCTCCCAATAGCTCATGTTTATGTTTTAAAATGTTATTGAATCTTAACAACACTGTTGTGTTATAACAAACCAGTGTTTATAGAATAAATTATTTAGTTTCTCCAGTGTTCTGTGGTTATTAATAATTGTGTGAAAATAACTTCGTAACGGGACTACGAGAGTTTGTTAAAATGTAAGTAGTATGATAAATCAGAGTAATTTAATAGTGTTATGGTTTATGATGTATAATGAGGTGGAATTAGGCGCCACGTCGGTTTTTAGTTTCTCCTAGATTACAAGGCGTACCTACGATTTATTTACGTATTCAGAACAGATGTTTTAGTTATTCGGAATGACTTCCTGTTACATTTTAAAAGTAGGTACCTAGCTATTAATAAGCACCTTTTATTATTCCGTTTTATTGCATACTCATGGATAGGCACTTAGGCACTGGTGGTAATAGTGAACTTCATTGAAAAATTTTTTTTTTTGCATTATTTTTGTTTATCATGTACCTATTGCGTTTACGGTTAAAAATCCAATCTCATTTGTAAAGTTCACGGATTTATTAAATATATTAAATGGAAATTACTGGTTAATGCATATGAACATTAAAATTTAATCGTCTGATTCAATTAACTTCTCGCATTCACTTTTAAATTTAAACTTAACACTAATCGCAAAACTTAATTGAATATTTTTTCATTTAGACTTGATAATAATAACTGTAGAATTATTCAACGAAGTAGGAAATTAAAACTAATACTTCTTCAAGTTTGAATAATAAAGTCGTATTGTTAAAAGAAATATTCAATTAGTGCGGAACCGATTGATGAAAGAGCGTGGCGACCTCTGTTGGGTTTAAATGGGAATAGGTCATAATTCTTTATGCAGTGTTGGCTAAGTGTTGGTGTTACTATGCCTAGAGTAGGTATGCAGTGTTGGTGTTACTATGTCTAGAGAATGCAGTGTTGGTGTTACTTCGCCTAGAGTATGCAGTGTTGCTGTTACTTCGCCTAGAGTATGCAGGGTTGGTGTTACTATGCCTAGAGTATGCAGTGTTAGTGTTACTATGCCTATAGTATGTAGTGTTGGTGTTACTATGCCTAGAGTATGCTGTGTTGGTGTTACTATGCCAAGAGTATGCAGTGTTGGTGTTACTTCGCCTAGAGTATGCAGTGTTGGTGTTACTATGCCTAAAGTATAGCTAGCCGTTGGTCTTACGGTCGCTAGCTAGCACGACTACTAGCTTGGAATCTTGGGTACGATCCCCGGGGAGATTAGTTAGTAGGCGTTGTAATAGGATTTATTATGCAGTAGGTTAGGTAGCAGCCCAAAGTCTGGACACGTACCCGGTTTATGGTTTCCTGTTAGCTTCAGCCCGCTTCGTCTGCGATTTTTTTTAATAAAACAGATCCTATGGCCCTTTTTACAGTAATTATTTTTTTGTAATCGGATAGTAGTTCCGAAGATTCATCATTTCAGCCGAAAGACGTCCACTGCTGAACATAGGCCTCATGGATTTCCGAAGATAACTTCGGAAATCCATGAGGAGGCAGCAGCAAGTATATTATTTATAATAAATAATGAGGTAACATTTGTAAGTATTTATGTAAGGGAATAATCCCTACATAAATACTAACAAATGTTACCTATAAACCTGTGTGTGTGTGTGTGTGTGTGTGTATGTTAACTGTTAAATGTTGCCTGCGGATTGGCCCCCGTGAACCGTAATTCTTTTTCTAATATAAAAGCAGTCTAACTTACTGCAGCATATAACATCAGCTATCTGCTAGTGACAGTCCCGTCAAAATCGGTCTAGCCTTTACGGAGATTAGCCGCAACAAACGGACAAAAAAAAAGTTTTTTTGTTATTATAAGTAAAATTGTATAGTAAAGCTTTTTATGCATTTAGTAAAATAGTTTTATTTTGACATTAAAAACAGACACTCCTATTTTATTTATTTAAGTATATAGATTTTAGTAATAGAGTAAAAGTAATAGATAACATGGGGCTATTAAAGTTTTAACATAATTTAAAAGTTAAACCTATGCTACTTGAGAAATGTGATTGTTCTTTGCATCTCTGCCTTCCCCTTCTGAGAAATAAAGGCATGATGTTGAATTTGAGTTTGTGATCACATTAAACTGATGTTCATCAACGAATATAGCCTTTAATTCACGCCATTACACCTAAAAGGTTTGGCAGAGCTCCAAGCTGTTAACAGAGCTATATAAAAAGCGGTAGATGTTTGATGTTGTTTTGTTTCGAAGTGGTTATGTAAGTGGCAGGAGCTTAATAACTAATTTTCTCTTGACTGGCTTTTATAATAGAGCGGCGACCGGGTGGCAACCACCCGGCAAGCAGTTGGTACAATGTTGATATTTCATTAACATGAAGACATCATAGACAATGACATTCCTTTTCCTGTTAATGGGAGAAGTATAATTGGATGACTTTTTCCAGGTCTCTCTCCATTTTCTGGGTATTTTTATGATGGTATTTTTTCAGAATTCGCTTTGTTGCCGGAAGGCAAAGGAGTTTATTTTCCCAGCTCTTCTCTCCGCCACAGAGAGGATTGTTGTCATTTTACTTTACTAAGGGCTGATATTTCAATAGTCAGATAACTTTTATCTGAGGAATAAAAATAGTGGTTTGACATGTTTACTATAGTTAGGCTGTCAAACCGCCATTTTTATTCCTCAGATAAAAGTTATCTGACTATTGAAAAATCAGCCCTTAGTATTATTTTTTTCGTGTGGTTAGTGACTAACCTGGTGACAGAGTTTTAAAGCCGCCCATGGGCCTCTGACTTCACTTCACAAGCCGTCGAGAAATACCTCTCAGGCATGCGGAGTTTCCTCACGAAGTCTTCACGGTTTCTTCATCGTTTTTGAAGCAAGTGATAATTATACAATACGCACCTGAATCCGAAAAGTCAGAGGTTCGAACTCGACTTGGTAGTCCGACGGTCACACCACTAGGTTATCACTGCTGGTGGCTGCAGGTTGGCAAACACAGCCTACATAAATTCGCGTGCATGAGCAAGTTTAGCTAACTAGCCTGTCATTTGAATTATTTTTTCAACCAAGAGATGTCTCAGAAAGCGGCTGTTAATTTTCTGACCAAGAATTTCTTTTCACGATTGATGTAGATTTAAGATTGCATACGGCATTCCTTATAGAAACCTGTTCAACGGGTGTTTAGCATATTAGTGCCGACTCAGACAAACAATAAACAATTTTTTGACACTAATAGCCATTTCATAGATTATTAACTTAATGATACCTACTCGTTTATTGTAAGTAGTCCCATATTTTTTTGATTTGTAGACAACTTAATCATGCCGTTTAAAAGTAGCTAAATACATTTGGAATTTTTTCAATTATGTAACTGTCACTATTGAATCAATAATTTAACTGTAATTATAAAAAAAATGGTCTTATAAACCCATGGCACGCCATTAGCAGTTGAATCCAAGGCCATAATATACAGAAAACTGATGGTACCATGGATTCAGTACATCATTCTGAACCGTTGAAATTTTTCGCCGGTTATTAAACAAATAATTCTGTTCCATAGAAAAGTGCAAGACCTAACAGCAGATTTTTTTTTAAATAACCTACATTTTTTTTCTTCAAAATCATGTACTGATTCCATGGCACAAGGTATGGGGCCATGATCGATAGGTATCTACAAAAAAGTGGAGCCCCAGCACCTTTTTTGCGTAACACACCTAAACTTTATTTTTCCGATCGTCAACAGCAGTGTTGACGACAAGGAGTTACTGATCGGGAATATTCCCGAATATTCCCAATCAGTAACTCCTTGTCGTCTTGTAGTGTTTTGAAGGAAATTCCTAACCCATTGCTTCATAGGTTTGCAAAATTCGTGCGCTCAACAACATAAATAACGTAATGAACATGGCTGGACTGACACAATTGAAGGCAATGTCATCGATTGCCATGGTATGTGTTTAAGGCAATTAACCCGCTGGACACTGCATAAGCTTTTTCCTTAAAGACCTAACCTCTGGTAGCATGAAGTATGAACCTACCTACTAGACTACGTACTACGTATTTCTACATATTTATTTATTAACATAAAAACGGCCCTTGGCCAATTACATTAGTTAAAGATATAAAAAATTTACAATAAAAAAAAAAAAAAATACTATAATAAAGAACAGACGTATAGGTAACATAAATTACTAACAATAAATTAAATACTATTATTTTCACAAAAATGCAGGCACATTACCATTAAGTCAACAAACTACTTTATATTCGGTTAGGTAGCAGTGATAGCCTAGGGGCGTGAACGTCAGACTGCCAAGTCATTATTCTCGAGTTCGAACCAAAGGCGCGTGCCTTTTATCTCTGACTTTTAGGATTCATGTGCTTGTGTCACTTGCTTCAAAAACGGTGAAGGAATACATCGTTGGGAAACCGGAATGCCTGACAGACATTTCTCGACGGCATGTGAAGCCAAGTCAGAGGCCCAAGGGCAGTATTAAAACTCTGATACCAGGTTGGTCACTAACCACACGAAAATGAAAGAAATAATATTCGGTTTACCAAAAAAAATACCCACATGCAAATATTCTGAACGAACAACATTTAGAACGACGGGTTTATTTAGAACGTTTCCAATTGCTTCATGACACACATAATAGATATCTGAGGTCATCGGAAAACTTGAGACTAGAGATGCCGATGCATTTCACCAGCTTTCATGACAAATCTTTTACAGTTCAAGCAGAACGGTTATGGAATGCCTTGCCCGTGTCGATAAGGCGTGCTCAATCTTTGTCCACTTTTAAAATTCTGGTGAAAAAACACTTCTTCTTTCCTTAAACATCATCATTACATATAGTTCCTTATTCTTGTTTCATGTTTATTATTTTATATATATCTATGTATATATATGTATATATTTATGTGGTTAAGTTTATGCTTTATGTATTTATTGTGTATGTAAATGGTACACCACTGACTACCTGCAGTATTGTCTCTCCTTCTCCCTTTAATCCATCCAAAGGTTGTCTGTAAAAGATCGCTTTTAGCGATAAGACCGCCCATTGTGTCACCTTATGTAAAATTTCTAAATTTATTTCTGATTTGTATGGTGTGCATAATAAAGAATATTCTATCTATCTATTCTATGAGTGGTTATTACCAATTTAAATAAACAAACGAAAATATTAACCTATATATAAACAATCTGCCTAGCCTTTGGTCAACTATGTTGGGGGCTTCCAGTCTAACCGGATGCAGCTGAGTACCAGTATTTTACATGGAGCGACTGACCTCCACAACCCAGTTACTGGGTAACACAATACCCCTTGGTAAGACTGTCAGACTTTCGGGCTTCTGACGACCCGGAACGACTGTCAAAGATCCACGAATGACAGCCGGGACCAACGGCATAACGTGCTTTCCGAGACATGGAGGGGTCTCGGTATGTGAAGATGGTCACCCATCCACGGACCAACCCCGGCAAGTGTAGCTTAACCTGATGGATCGACCCGTGCGGCTGTTATTACTTAGCCACGAGCTATAAACCGTAAACATAAAGCAATAAATCTGGATAAAGATTGATAGATTCCATTAAATGGGACACCATATTGAATCTTATTTCGTGCGTATCATACCAAAAGAAAACGAAATCAATTTGTTGCGCTCTTCCGACACAAATTATATTTTGTGTTCCGGTTTCAGCAAATACTGTTACAATTACTAGTAATAAGGTCGATGCTGTGGGTTGATGTCATAGTAATATGGACACTGAGTAAATCTTTTTTAGTGCTGTTTACATTGCAGTGTTTACTTGACTATGATTAACCGAGTTTTTGCAGTTAGGAGGTTAGTTCATACGCGCAAAATATTATCATTTTCTTCCCTCTGCTCTGTCTTGAACCTAAGTCAATATTTTTTTGTTTTAACTTCTTCATAAAATACGTAAACTATTTATAAAAAAAAAATATTTTTGAGCTCAAAAAAGTTCTGATTTTGAATTGTGTATTGCATCAGCAACATGGTTGAAATTAACCGTTGTTAATGGAAAAAAAAGTAAACAATAATTTCCTCTCTAAATGGCATTAGGTACTAATTTTATCAGCAACCTACTTCAGTAGTATTTTCTGAATGATCTCACAAAGACAAACAACTGAGTAATTCATGTCCTGGGCACTCCAAGAACATAAAATTTTATGTTCTATGCTCTATATCTCTTACCCAATGCACTGCATAAGTGTGTGAAAGTCATACAAAGAACGCTTCAGTAGTCGAACTATTATAGCCGTTTTTAATAACCGACATTTCAGCTGTAACTGCACTGCTGAGCATAAAATCATTCCTACTATACCTATTGGTTTTATAAGTGTGTGTGAATGAATACCCATAGAATGCTTCAGATTTTTTTTGTTTTGTACTAAGATGGTTGCCGTTTTTAATACTCTATCTTTCTTTCAGTGCTATTTCCGTTGTTGAACATGAAAGAGTCCGTATCGCCCCTCTATAACAATAAAATAAAAATAACTGGCGAAATGTGGGTGTAATAGGTACACCTCTGCCTAACCCTTCGAGGAAAACAAGTGTATTCGTTTCTGATTATTATGACCCATTCATTCATTAATTTATTTTCATGCATGCATTCGTTCTATTTAATTCATTCATTTTCATTAATTAATTTTCATTAATTAATTTTCATTAATTAATTTTCATTAATTAATTTTCATTCATTCATTCATTTTCATTCCTTGTTTTATTTACATTCATTCATTGTATTGTCCAAATAACAGCTTTTTATTAAATGCATAATGAAATTAAATACCTACAGTACTTAAAACAGATAACAATTTTTAAATTTTTTGTCTGTCTGTATGTCTGTCTGTTTGTTCCGGCTAATCTCCGAAATAGCTGGGCCGATTGTGACGGGACTTTCACTGGCAGATAGCTTGTGTTATAAGGAGTAACTTAGGCTACTTTTATTTTAGAAAAAGAATTAGGCAGCTAGTTTTACAATAAGTATAATTATGGTAATTCAGCAGTGGTCTGCCGAACTTGAATAAAAAAGGAATTGCCATAATCTCTGGCCGGTTTAATCGAACAGCTCGATCTCGGATTGCAAGCAGACGAGAATCCCCGTTAATTCTGAAACCCTAGGGCCCTGCTGTAATCCAAGCCTTTCAATGCCCTATTTATTGCGTGAAGTTTACACTGTGTAATGATTCGAGTATTTGGACTCAAGACTACAGATTGAAGAATTTCTGAAGGTGAATTTGATTAATCCGGAGTGATACAGTAGACAAAGTTATACAAAAAAAAAAATCTGTTTCAGTTTTCAGTGGTCAGTTCCAGCGCTGGGGCTCTGTCTCGATAGGGTCGCAGCATTATACTGAGCGATGGCCGTTTTGCGTGGATGTAACATGATTGCATATTTTCCCCCAAATTGTTATTTTCGTGTTTTGTTCTTTCCTTGCGTCATTTTTACCGAAATTAAACATAAGTATATTTTTTACTATCTACAAGACGGCTAACAATGGCAATGTGCAGCAATAATGGTATCAATTAACATCCCCCTGTCAATGGACCTCTCATGATTTAATCAAATCACTAGTGTAGGTCCTACTGGTGTAAATTAAAAGTCAATATCATCTGCGGAGCCTTTTCCCCAACTAATATTCCGGCTTCCAGTTTAATTAATTATTAAAGTATTGCACGTTTAACAAAAATACCCATTTACGTGCATACTTTTAATTAGTTTTAACATCGGTAGGACTGAACGTGTCTCGAAGTTCTTAACATACCTACTTACTTCAAAATACTTCACAATATCATGAATCATAACTTCATAACAATTTCACCCCTCATTATGTTCTTGACTCAAACGTCCAAAACAAATGAAAATCATTTCGCTCCCAATAACAACTTGGTTGACAGCCAACCACGTACACAATGGCCATAAGTTCGACACAGTTTGGCGACACATCAGATCCAATTATTGTATGCTTGTACCGTTACCACACATTTATTTTACATATATACGGGCCATGGTTGTTTCCCGAAAGTAATTCCATTTAAACCGTTGTTCACCAGAAGAAAAGTAGAGCAAGAATCCTAGTAAAGTTTCTGCTTATTCTGCAAACTTGATTAAATTATAGTTTTGTTCCTTTTGAATTCTCGGAGTTGCTCATGATTTATTCACTATAACATTTTATAAGAACCATCTAGAAAATTCACGACAAGGCTAAAACCTGAAAGCGCTTGAATAATGTAAAGGCATTGTAAAGGCCTTCTTCACGTTTTTTCGGGGCAACTTAAAACGGGTAGGTATTCCAAGTCTAGGCATCAATTATGACAGTGTGTCAATACGTTGTCAGCACGTATTTATGTGTGTATGTATGTGTGTCATGTAAGTAAACCCATTAGCGTGCATCGGGGCCATGCATCGACCACTACTGGGAACGCGATTGTTTGTACCATAGAGTTACCGATCGTTGTTCGTGACGATTCGTTGCTTACGTGTTGAATGTTTACACAACGATTGTCACTTGTACCCTTTGCATTCTCCAAATAACTCCTGCCTCCTTATTTCCGTTAGGTCACGTCATTCGGAACTTTGTTGCGAGGCTTTTGAGATACGTGTTGCGTCTCTTGACGGCGAAATAACCGAGAAACCGATTCCCACGAAATGTTAATGAAAGAAAAAGTTGAGTTAGGTAAAAAATTGTTTCATTGTCGCGTCTAGAATACCTAGCAGTAGGTTCTACTTAGCATTTGTGATAAGACTTGACGTGCCGTTAATAATTCACTTTGTAAAATAGAACAATTGTAACTACTCGAGTAGAAATTTTCAACGGTTTTTTCTATTCTCTGTTGATCATTAAAATAGCTAACTGCTAGTTGTTAAATCTTTTGATAGAAAGTCACAAAAAATATAATAATAACAACAACTCGTACAATCGTAACAGCTAAGATCGAGTACCTTCCAACAAATAAAAATGAATAGGTAATCTTTCAGTATACGGTGGTTATAAAGCCTGCAGGTAACACCTGCCTAAAGTTTTATGAAAATAACGTCGATTTCGATAGAAAACGCCTCGCTCGACTGCACTATACAACAAAACCATCCCACAACGAGCAACGAGCGAGGCTAAACAGATTTTTTTTAGTGGGCGCAAGTGAAGCGAAGTTGTCCGCGGAGCGCGTACAGTCCGCACGGCGCGGTTGAAAGGCGCCCATCTCGGTTGAATAGCGGCCCAGCCCTCGCTCGCTATTTGCAGAACAATGCAGGCTTGATGTGCGCACGCCGCTACCGGGAAAGCGCGGAGGGAAAACGCGCGAAGTCGCCAGTCTCGGCCCGCAAGTGCGACCGGCCGCGCGCCGAAGCACGCACGACGCAAGCGCCCTGGCGCTCGACGCCACGCGCCGCGCTCGCCGCGGCGTTACGTTTTCCGAATCGACCGCAGACGACAACACTGCCACCGTGACTGAATTTCAGTGTCAAAAGGTTGGTGACCCCACTCTAGTGCAACCAAAATACCACCCAAACCCAAGGGTGCACGGCCTGGTTTCCTTCCACCCGCCCGTCTGACATCTGCTACTATGTGCAGTAGTAATTTCCTCGTGCGCCGCAAATGTCAAACGCTCTCGATTGAGTAGGAAATGCTGTTGGGGAGTGATTTATTTCCCTATTACTGAGGTTTCAAAACTACTGATTGGCTATTTCAGTATTGATTGATTTGACAAATGCTCTGTATAATAAAAGGTAGAATTATAACTCTTTACTACCAATAATTTAATTAAATGGAAATAACATAATACATAATTATATAAAACTGGTTCTTAGCTTTTTGATGGAATCACTGGAACTTTGGTAAATACATACGTTATATTGCAACAAACACAGAACCCTAAAAGGATATGCGCAAATTCAGGTGGACCAATGTCCTTGACTCACTTAGAAAGGGAATGTCACCGAACACAAGAAAATTTTGTAAAGCGTGTTTTAATTTCGAGAACGATTTCTTTTTACACCATTTTTTTGCATTGAGTAAACAAATCAAAGGTATCACCGCTCAACTACCTTTCGATAATAGCTTAATCTGTGAACCATCGATGACAGCCGTGACGCATCAGTTTACTCAACAAACTCTCACCCTACTTTACGAAGATCATGACTCTGCTACTTTGGAAACTTTTACCAACATCTTAACGGTGTAAAAGGGCTCACTGCGATCCAATTTTAACCATAATTGACTAACACAACTCCGATAGCTCCCGAGAACATCGAGAATCGATGGTACATCGTAATATTTCAACTCCAGTGTTTCTCAAGCTCGTAAAAAGAAATGGAGTACTGCGACCTATATATCGAGTCTTAAACTGAAATTAGATTGCGTTAATGCGTTCAGTAGGAATATAAACTGCGTACCAAAACACGCCAAGGGAATATGTCATGCCCCAGAAATAATAGCTCGACTAGCCACGTACCAAACTTCGGATCGATGAGATCATCGCATGCAATGACATAAGACATCATATTTAAATGCACATAATTGTGGAATAAGAAGTAACACGCAATTTGCCTGAGAATTAAACTAATGCTTGGCTTTGTAGGCGCCATTGAGGCGTAATTATTAGGCCCAAGGGTACAACAAAGTATGTCTGATTGTCTCTTCAGTGCTGTCAATTATGTAACACAATATTTACTCCTAAATAGGGATAGTCACACAATAATATTAGCTAAGAATTGAAAGGATTAGAAGGTCGACCAATGCTGTTACAGAGTTCAGCAGCATTATACAATGCTATCATTGAGAGGGCAAAGCATTTTAAATAATTAGATGTTTAATGAACTTTTTCGTTTATGAATGAAATACACTTTTAGTTTTATTTATAAAAATTAATAGAATTTTCTCTAGTTTCCAACAGGATCGTTAGATTCGTTTTTCGTTTGTTGATATAGTTTTTTTTTACAAAACATTTTTATTTATACCTTGCATGTACATATATTGTATAGAACAAGTTTGCGAAGTAGGTTTCCATACAAAGTTTATTAATAGCACATCATCATGTGTTGTGCCAAAACATTTCAATCACCTTCTAATCAAATTATTATTTCAGTTTGTCAATTAGTAAATTAATAATACGGTGTGGTATGAAATTAATAACACCCTGTACCTAACTAATAGCTGTATGAGAACATGATTGATTGGATGATGATGCTTTTATTATAATTTCCATGATCAGAGAAATTAATACTTATCTTTCTTTTATGCTCTTTTGTTCCCTCCTGAACTTACTTTCCGATTACAATTCAGCACTTCGATTGTGGATTTTGGAGAAAATTCATAATCCAGTGCTTTTTTTTATTTTTATTGTCTACTCGACAACGTAATTAACGCAATGAATATTGTTGAGTTATCAAAATGAAAGGCATTGCAATCTTCTTCTTTTCGTGTGGTTAGTGACTAACCTGGTGTCAGAGTTGCTATTGAGTGTGTTACTGCCATAATTTCTTCTTTCCTGAAAGACTTAGTTTTATTCTGAAAGGTAAACTGGTATTCTAATCACAAAACGTGCATGCTTCATACATACCGTATTCATAGTATTCATACTGCATTGCTGAGCTATGTTGGAAAAACTAGAAGCTTAGTATGCGCTTTAAGACTTTTTTTTTCGTGGGAAACAGCGTAGAGCTTACCTGAAAATTTTCTTCAGAAAAGCTTGTACTTATATCATATCAGTTTGATTTTACATCAAACTGATGTGATATAAGTACAACCTTTAGTTTAGCTTTAGTTTGATGTAAAATTGTTCAAGTTATTTGGAAAGAATAAAAAATTGTAGCTTCCCAGTATTTCCCCCATTGCGTGACCAAAAGGAATATTAAAGAGACTTGTTGTGTAGATATGGGTTAGTTAAAATAAAAAGTCGAGTTCCAATTACGTAAAGTACCTACACACAATTAATCTTACTACTGAGTACTCGCGATGTATTAACACCATATAACTTGAAAAATAATTGTTTTCATATGAAAATTGCGAAGGTATTGGTATAGTAGAACTTGATATAATTTTCTTTTCATTTATAGGTCATCTAAAGGAAGCTTTAAACAAATTTATATGTAGACAGAAATGGAGCGAGGTTATTGTTTCCGTTGATGTTTCAAAGATAATCGAATAGTAATCAAAAGTAATGAACTTGCAATTTTATCTCCCAATCAAACATGAGTTCATCACCGGCAAACAGCTCTTCTGACATTTCTACAGATATTATCTCAATCTCTGATACCTATCATAGTTTTTATGATACAAAAAATAATATCTTTCATTCCGAGAGTCATATGAAAACATTTCAAAAATACATAAAAACAGTTCGCGTAGGATTCGCGTTCCGACGAAATTTTTGTAAATAAGGCCTATTCAAGTTCCATTATTAAAGCTTTTGCGTGGGCTGGCCAGTGATTATAACGGTTCTGCCATACAATTATGAACCGTGAAACTTTTTCCTACAGTTCGTTATTCCTTGGAGGGTTTAACTAAAGGGATGATCAACAGGCAGGTGAATAAACGCTTTGAAAATCCTGGCTCCGCTTTTCAACGCGTTGCAAGTTTTATAAAGGTCTGGATTAAAAAAATATAGGCACAGTCCGTGTCTGTTATTGCACTAACTTATTTACTATGAATCGTACGCCTGGGAGTTTTCAGCGAAGAATTCATTTTATCTTTTGCTTGCATTTTATGCTCGGATGGATAAGCTATTTTTCTGCCTTTTAAAGGCAGCTTTCAAAAGTATTTGTAGTTTAATTTAATGACTTTGTTAGCTACAAATTCAATGCAAATTCTGTTGAAATATAACGTGTATTTGTATAACTATATCCGCGTATCTTGTCTGCATGAACTGGTAGCAGGATGGGCCTTGTAAATAAATGTTTAACCTTCAAATTCAGTTGTCTATTTACAATCTGTTCCATTTCAATCAATACTTTCGACCACCAAAATATTTATAACACAACTGAAAAAGCCATCTCAACCTCCGTTATATTTCTGTCATGTCTACTTTCCCGGGTCCGTCACCCGTCCGTTACATACGTGGGTAGCTTTAAAGGTACCAGACTTATTTATGTCGCACAACACAGCCCTTTGAAGTATCACAGTACCCAGACAGACGATACCTACCCATAGTAACAGTATACCACTTTCATGGCTTTTATTTTTAATTCTTCGGTGCCGTAAAATTAGCCTTTGATACTCTTTCATCAAAAACTTTAAGAGACTAAAGGACAAGAAGTTTTTGTCGTGTAAATGAAGATTTGGCCGTTAATATATGGGATGTTTGTTCAGGAAATAAACGTAAATATTCATGTTTATAATGATAAATGCAGCGGGGAACTTAATAACAGAAAAGTATAGTTCTATTTCCGATGAGCTTTGGTGATTATGTGACACGGCTATAGATAGAATAGTTGTGGTTATAAAATGTCTTATTTAATATGCGCTAGAGGATCATATTATTTCTGAAAATAACTGTATTATGAAAACTAAAATAAAGATAGATCTATTTGATATAGGAAGTGATGGTAAATTTCCTCTGAGAATAGGCTTGGAGACGTTTCAATATGACTCGGTGGATGAGCAAGTAAATTAATTGACTGGAGTGTAAGCCTTTATCGGTGAATGGACTCCAATCGAAGTAAACACTAGACCCAAGTTTAATGTTTTGAAAGACAATATTGAAGATCTAGGTACCGAACGGACAGTTTCATTTCGCAAAGAAAATAATGTCGAAAAGGTTGATGAGGAAAAGACTCAGTAACAAGTTAGCTAGGTAAATAATAGAGTAACAGAAACATTATATGAAATGGCCAGAAATAAATATCGAAACAACCCTTTTAAAGCTTCATACGATACGAAACATTCTTATGTTAAGCTGCTTAAGGATGGAAATTCTGTTGATATCACAAAATATACTTATACTCCAAAATACACTTATATTGAAGAAAATCTTGCCATAAAATCAAAACATACACTAAGACTGGAAAGAGTAAGCCGTAAGGCATGAATTTCAATAAATTATTTATAGTCCAGTAACGACGTATACCATTAGGTGTTAATACTATTAATAGTCAGGAAGTTTAGAATGGGTTTGATCATAAACAAACACTATCTGATGGACGTGAAACACAGGGCTGGCACAGATTTGCCTTTCTTAGAAATTCAGTTCAACGATAATTAGATCGACCTACCTATCAAAGTTGTTAAGACTTCCGACATTTGGCATATCTGGGTTATTAAACATCCATTCAAAGACGAAATGGAAGAAAAATATAGTCTGTTATTCGGTTACCTTCCTACGCAGCAGGCATTAGTTAATGGAAATAGGTGGCCATGGTGTGTAGGCGATAGGTGGGCAACCTGTCTATACATAATACTATATAGAAGCTCAACAAGTTTGAGACAACTAATCAATTTTAAGACATATTGAAGCAATCACTTTACAAAGAATGGGGCCAGAATTTCGATACTAGATTAAAATCAACATTCGATTTTAATGGAAATAATAAATACAATTCTATATGTGTCTAAAATATAAAATGTGATACAGATGTGACAAAGAAAAAGCCGATCTAGAGCCATCTTGCAGAGTCTGGCACAGTGTGCTAACTATTAAAATATTGTAGGAAAACTAATAAAACTGTACAGATTTAGCGTAGCAGATGATAGTTTGACATTCGACCTATTTTGAAGCGAGTTGCTCTGTTATTGTGTCAACATTTTATTCAGATTTTATTGAACGAAAGAAAAATAAATTTCATTGGAACCGTATCTTGTGTTTCTCATTTAATGAGGAAAGCTGTATAAAAAAACTGACTTTTCTATAGCATGTTTACTGTCCAAATATTTCTCGGCTTGTCCAAATACTGAACAGGTATAATACCGTTTTCTTGACTTTTAAAATTTTCATGTTTTAATAGAATCACTACAGTTCAAGCATATGTAAAGATAAACGATATTCCAAGCTGTATATGTATTTTGTCCTCGTTTTATTATTTTGCTCTAGCTTTCCTAATTAAATCTACAGCAACTAGTTATGAGATCATTCAATTACCTACTTGTTTTCTCTCTGGTTTCCTCTACCCTGTAAGTATAAGTCGGCAATGCTTTTCTGTTTTTGTTATCTTCAATGTTAGTTATTTCTACCATCCTGTGACTTCGTATTTCAATATTCGGTATGCGAAATATGTTTTGCATTTCACTCTCCAATACGTTTTGTTTAGTTTTTAGTTTGTTCACGTTCGCTTTGGTAGCATCCGTATATTGATTTTCATTTGCAATTTGGCTGAATGTTTTGGTGTAAACTATTCTGGATTTACTTTATTTGCGTACCTAAATATTGGAATTTCATGGTACTCGAATTTCCAGTTTATGCTTCATACAATCACTAACCTATTCACTCCAAATTATTCCCTTCTTGATAAACAAATTCAAAAATTAAACGTAGAAAACCATTCAAATTAGAATGAGGGCATTACCTTCGTGAAGGCGCACACAAATTATGGCATCTTCGATCTGGTTGTTATGCAAATTCCCCAGGCTATCCAGCAAACACAGTAAATTACATTATCGGTGACTGGTGGCAGTGCCAATACAGGCTCGACGGTTTGTTGCCAAGCTGTATGGTTATCGGTTCCGACTTGAATTGTTTACAAGCTGATGTGCTGTGGGGTATTTTGTGCTGTAACATTATAGTGATGTGTAGATACATTGAATGTTGATCCATTCATGGTGTGTACAAGTTAATTTTAGGTTGCTATATTAACTTAAGCTGCTTTGCCATTAATTTGATATGAAGGTTTAGAAAACGGCTACTATTTAACTATTGGAACTGCAATTTAATTTCACTACCTATTACCATAAAAATTAGTTAAGAATTCAAAACATATTTCCAAAAAATTAACTCGTTTTTCTTTCTATGCAAAAAGTCGACGCGAAAATCCTTTCGCGTACCTTTGATCTTATCACACATCAGTGTCCAGGCTTTTTGCTGGCTACCGCGATCGTTATCAGTGGCGGCCATTTAGCCTGTCCTTTGTTGATAGCGAGCCAAAAGGCCGAGCATTCTCGTAATACTACAACCCACCTGGCTTCAACTGAGTTCTGTTTCGCCGAATTCTTTTATTTTTGTTGGAACAGTCAGCACAATACATTTTTTAATTGAGTTACAGCTCGTAATAAAAGTGGAGCTTTTTTAGGTACAAGTTTTTAAACTCACATTTGTTTTGAATGTTTAATTCTACTACTCATGTACTACGAAGTACTTATTTTAACGTTGCTCAAATTTTCGCTTCCAAGAAAGCCACACTCGCCTCTGCCCTTTCATCTACCAACGAATTCTTACACAACAACAAAAGATACTGGATCCCATCTCAGTTGTCTGTTGCCAGCCTCACTTGTAATCCGAACACTGCACCAATTAGAGCAACATGATTAACAGAATTGGGAGCAGTTCCTTCGTTTCTGGAGCAACGGGTAAAGAACATTAATTTCCTTTCTTCAGTGACGTGTCATGCAGTGGAAACCAACCTAATTCGGTTTCCGGTTTACTGGTTGCCTGTTTGTGCACAGATATTCCTATATCCAAGACCTATTTGTTATATGTGAAACTGTAGGTTTGTTAAGTGTAATTGGTTCAATAGGTCTTCCGATCTATTAGATCTCCTATTTCTTCTTATTAGATCTTCTATTTACATCTCCGCTTTTTGATATATTTTACTTGGTTGTTCGACAGGTGCTGTAGACAAATTATCATTTTTGTTTATACTTTTATTTTTATTATTAGTTTGTGCCATTTTTACTTAGGCAGCAATTGAGATTTCTTTAAAAAGTTTATTCTACCTAGCAATATTTCAATGAATATTTTGTCCAATCTGAAGTAGCAGTAAAGGATCCAAATAAGTAAATATAATCTATTATCTTTGAACCCGTTACTTACAAAGTTTGCCCGACGTTTCAGTGGGTACATAGCCACTAAAACGTCGTATCCTTGAAACAATTGAAGGGCGTGCAAATATTTGTCTCTCGTTCTGCAAGTACGGAGTTAGGGAGTGCCTCCACTAAAGTTCCAAGTGATTTATGCGCTTGACGTTGGTCAGCCTAATGCCATTGTCTTTTACTACTCTTTTCTTTGTCAACAAACTTTCTTCTTTTATAGGCTACTATCAAGCCGCCCCGGCTTTGTACGGGTATAATTTACATGTGAATTGGTTTATTTGGTTCACGACACGTTGTAACTTAGCAAAAAGTACTAGGCTTGCATAAATGAAAGATAGTATTTCATTAGTATTATTAAGTACTTCTTTTTGTATACATTGTCCATCTGGAATAGTGTACCTTTCAAAAGGCGAAATAATTTTTCAAAAAGGAGCTGTGGTTCCGGAAATTTGGAGCGAATTTTGTGAGTTTGTGTATATGTGGACGCACTTAAACACAAACTCACAAAATTCGTTCTCTCTCTCTTTATTATGTATATAATAGACTAGTGTACGATAGCCTCTCATATACCAGCTTTATAGTGTGATTTTATACCTTTTCAAATGCAGATTTCGATCATAAACATTGTTTTATGTCGTATAATGTTGTGTGTGTGATATTGTGTTTACGCTTTCTATTGTGGGAACCTCTCTTTGTATTATTCTACCAAACGCCACGTTCAAAACTTAGGAAAGACTGGGGGAACCACTCAAAATTGTAATAACAGGTGGCAGAATGATATTTCCTCATATTATTTTTAGCACATAGCTGTCACGTATCGATATCTCACTCTGTCACCCGAACTCATTGCTTTTAGGCACTTTCGCTAAGTAATTGATTTTACCTGTTGATTTATTCTATTAGGGGACTATACGTGCTTTCATTATCTATATTTTTATTACGTTTTTGATATAAAGTTAAAGTTCAACCTGTTGCCGAAACAAAAGTTCAATCATTGATCATATTACTCATTATTATCAACCGTACCTACTTTTGGCTTATTTTTATTTCGTTGATTTATTTGATAATGTTAAAGTTCAACCTATCCTCTTCGGCATAAAAAATATAGTTCTGTATTCAATACGAATTCTTCATCTTATCATGATCACATACTTGTTGCGTACCGTTTGCTATTGATCTGCTTGTATCGCCTCCATCAGTTGTGTATATTCAAATTTCTTGGCAAACTGCTGATGGCCATACAGCAGGCTGATCTAAACCTATCCTAAATATTTATACTGTGGTTACCGTACCGTAATATTGTTCCTTCACGTATGACCCAGTTTTTAACCCAAGTATCGCCTATTTTAGAGAGGTATGGGCGTCGTAAAATTTAAAATTGTTTTACTACACGTTCATGGCTACGGTGGATCATAAAATTGAAATAAAGCGCATGAATCACTAAACTTGTTTTGTCGAAACTGTTGTGTGTTTTGAGGTAATTAAGAATACGATTCTAGGACTCTAGTAACCTGAGGTTAATTTTACAAAAGAGAAATTTTAATTTTGGTTACTTAGGCCGATACCACCGAGGTCTCTAAACGTTACATAGCTCGTGCTTTCACATGTTCCCGTCTTTATCTTGCGCTTGTAGTTTGACAGTTGTGCGACTGTTTCGGACGAGAGGGGCACGACCAGCACCCGCAGTCGTCCTGGGACAATCTCCCAACGTTTTTGACGTATGTTCCCTACTGCCTGAGTCTAGTGACTCTGCTGGCGACACACGTCACCACGCACTCCTGTATGCGTATTGTTCACTAGGTACAACCCACAGGGACCTCGGCGAGGGACTGGCGGCTTAGAGGGATTCCTTGGAATGAAACAGGAATGTTCAGTCTTGACTTGTTTCTTGTAATACTGCTGGATTCGGAATACCTGACCATAGAAAATTGCCCCTTTTTTACAGAAAGCTCTAGCCAATCAGAGCATTTCAATTTTGCACACGGCACTAATCCCTTTTCTCTCAACCAATCAGAGCACTTCAAGATTGTACATGGTACAAATGTGACTTTGTATGGGAAACTTACTTTGGCAATTTTCTATGATAAAACACCCCTTACAATGTTTATCTTATTTTGCTAACATAGAAATGGATTTATTCTAACTATATACTAAAAACTGTATCAATAAACCTTAATTTAGACATTAAAAATAGCAAAAATCTATAACGGTTCTCGTTACGGTAAGGTTTCTCATTAGTTAAGCTTAGGCTGTTTTATGGTACAAGTGGCGTCGCCTAGTGTTAGGAATGCGCAATAAATTCGACGTCTTTATTACTACACTATTAATTTCTTAAAATTAAATAATGATTATCTAATAAAAACAATGACAATATAAAAATAACTAACTGAATGTTGTTGCTAACAATAATACCCAATATAATTACAAACATCAAAAGTTCGTAGAACATAAACTAAAAAATTGTAGGTCGATACATTTTCTTACACAAATTTGCTTATAATTCCTAAACGCGTTGTCCTATTAACTTGAATCCAACTGGAATATTGGTTTTATGCAAGATTCTATCATACAAAACAAAAATTATCAAAATATCACCATAAACAAAAAATCTCATTTTCAAGTTACGTAATTATACTACAGTCCTAACAATTATTAAAAAATTCTTTGCAAATTGGTTTGTTTCAGTCTTATTAGATCAAATATGAAAACTAATGACAATTTTAAGTTAGGCAAACTAATTAGAGCAAGATAAACGTTATATTAACAAGTTCTAATAAGATATTATGAAATTCTTTCTAACTTACGACTCGATTCATTGATTATTGAGAACGCATTCGTCGCAATCCCGCTGCTACTTGTGCCCTAGTGCGTAGATAGGGTCCCGTTGCCGACATTCTCCCCCTCGTGCGTTGCACCATCTTCTTGACTCGGCAACACTCCCGGCACCAACAGCACCACTCTCGAACTGGGTCTTCGCAGCACTCCTCCTCTGGTCTCGACATCGACGATCCTGGTCCGCCCATCTGGTCCCGGATACACTTGCTGGATTCTGCCGCGTGGCCAGGTGCATCTTGGTAGGGTGTGGTCGACGATCAACACGATGTCTCCAACTCGCAGGTCGGTTGCGCTGATTCTGCCCGCTGTCTTCCTCGGTAGTAGAGTGGGCAGGTATTCTCGCAGCCAACGTTGCCAAAAGTGGTCGGCAAGTCGCTGCGTGGCCTTCCAGGTGTGCTTGCCCACAAGCTCGTTGTCTTCAAAGCCGCCGATTCTCGTCGCGCCGCACGACCGCCCGATGAGGAAGTGGTTTGGAGTGAGTGCTTCCTCCTCGGGGTTCTCGGAGAGGTGAGTGAGGGGCCGAGAGTTGACTATATGCTCGGCCTCTAGGAGGAGGGTGTGGAGTACCTCCTCTCGTGGATGTCTTTCGTTGAGTGTAGCGTCTAGTGCGGTTTTTATGGATCGCACCAAACGCTCCCATGCGCCGCCCATGTTTGGCGCACCAGGAGGTATGAATTTCCACTGCACGCCGATCTTCCCTGCTTCTGAAATGAAGTCTTCTTGCTTCATGGAGTCTTGTGCTTCTTTCAGTTCTTTGTTCGCGCCGACGAAGTTGGTCCCGTTGTCAGTGTAGATAGTCTTCGGCATTCCTCTTCTGGCAGCGAATCGTCGCAGCGCCATGATCATGCTGTCGGTGGAGAGTGAAGGTGTGAGTTCTATGTGTACAGCTCTTGTCGTCAAGCATGTAAATAAAGCTCCCCATCTTTTTTCATGACGCCTTGCTACGGTGATTGTTATCGGGCCGAAGTAATCTATGCCGGTGCACGTAAAAGGAGGGTTACTGTGCATCAGCCTTTCAGTAGGTAAGTTGCCCGTCGGTAGTTCTTGCGGTCTTGCTTTTCTTGTCTTGCACCACTGACATTGATGCTGAACTGCCTTGATTGCTGACCTCAGTCCCAATATCCAGAAGCGCTGTCTTACTTCATTCATAACTGTTGCGTGATTCCCATGATTGAAACGGCAGTGGAAATCCTCAATGATGAGTCGTGTCGTCGTGTCCTTACTGTCGAGCACGATGGGTCGCTTGTAGTCTCTGGTTACTCCCTGTATTGCGTCGATTCTTCCTTTTAGCCGCAGGAGTCCTTTTTCTAGTACCACGTCAAGTTTTTTCAACTTGCTGCCACCTTCTAATTGCTTCCCTAGCTGTAGACACCTGATATCTTCTCTGAAGCTTCTTTCCTGACCTCCTTTTAGTAGCAGAGTTTCAGCTTGCTCTAGTAAGTCTGTGTCCAATGGTATGTAGTTCCTTCCTTTTATTTTTGAAGGTTGGTGTCGCTTCACTACTGTCTTCTCCTTTTTTCCTTTCGTTATTCTCCAGGTGGGATCTTCTTTGCTGACGTTGACCTTCACCTTTGTCTTGCAGAGTTGTATGAACTGCAGTACTCTTGCTGTGGCTCGCCATAGTCTCTTCCATGATGAAAACTTCTCAGGATTTGGTGATGGATGAGTGGTGCTCGTTACTGCTACGACGTCTGTTGTTTTTTCTTCGCCGGTGGTTTCTTTCTTGAAGGTTCTCGCTGCTGGCCAGTGAACTTCTTCCTTTCTCAGAAAGTCCGGTCCTGTGTACCATCGGTGATCGCAGTCGAAGTGCTCTGGTACGTCGCGCGTCGCGTCATCTGCAGGGTTCTGCGCCGTGGGTACCCATCTCCAATCTTGAGGTTTAGTGAGATCTTCTATTTCTGCTAAGCGATGAGCCACGAATGTCTTGAAGGTTCTTGGGTCTGTCTTGATCCAAGAAAGTACGATGCTGGAGTCTGTCCAGAACGTTTTCTTCTCTACTTTCAGGTCCATTTCTTCTTCTACTGAATGTGCCAGCCTGCTTCCTAGGAGAGCTGCCTGTAGCTCGAGTCGCGGTATTGATACCGGTTTCAGTGGAGTGACTCTTACTTTCGCTGCCACTAGGTTGACGTGGTAAGTTCCATCTTGATCTTTTGCTCTCCAATAGACTGTTGCTGCATACGCCGTCTCACTTGCGTCCGTAAACGTGTGCAGCTCCCCCTCGGTACGATGTGGCGCCAGGCATCTTGGGATCTGAAGGTCTTGGAGAAGCTTCATCTTTTCTAGGTAAGTTTTCCAGGCTTCGTACTCCCTTTCTTCTATTTCTTCATCCCAGCCGATACCGCTTCGCCATATGTTCTGAAGCAGCTTCTTACCCTGCATGAGAACGGGTGAAGCCAATCCCAGTGGATCGAAGGTCGACATTACAGCGCTGGTGACTTCCCTTTTCGTAGGCACCTTAAATCCCTTGGCTATTTCCTCTGGTGTATTCCGGAGATTTGCCCTGAAGCCAATGGAGTCCCTTTCAGTGAACCAGCGTAGTCCCAATGTCTTTTCTTCTTTCTCACCTAGGTCCACTTCTGTTTTTTCTGTTGTCTCGGTGTTCACGTCTTGCAGCAGCTTAGGATGGTTTGATGCCCATCCTCTTAACTCGAAGCCCGCCTTCTTGTGTATGAAATCCACCTGTGCTATCACTTTTTTGAAGTCTTTTTCCTGGTGGAAGCTGTGCAGGTAATCATCCATGTAATGGTTCAGTTCAATTGCTCTTGCAGCCTCTGGATACTGCTCTTTGAAGTCTGCTGCGTTTCGGTTTTTCACGTAGATCGCTGTGCTCGGAGATGATGTCGCGCCGAAAATGACTGATGTCATCCTATACTTTTTTGGCGACACGTCGCGACGATCCCCGCGCCACAGGAACCTCAGGCTGTCTCTATCTTCTGGTCTGATGCGTACTTGGAGAAACATTTCCTTAATGTCGGCCGCCACTGCTAAAGGTCCTTGCCGGAACCGCAGTAACACTCCGAAGAGGGATTGTAGTAGGTCTGGTCCTGACAGCAGAGCGTTGTTGAGGCTTCTTCCTTTTGACATGGCTGCGGCATCGAAGACGATCCGTATCTTCTTCTTTAATGGATGTACCACAGAGAAATGAGGGAGGTACCACGTTTTCTTAGGGCATTCTGCTTCATCAGATGCTTCTTCTGCATACTTGTTATCGATTAGATGCTGGATCTGCTTGCTGTATTCCGCCTTCAACTGAGGATCCTTGCCTATCTTCTTTTCGATGTTGATCAATCGGTTCTTGGCAGACGTGTAGCTTTCTGGCATCTGTTCTTCTTCATTCTTCCACAGAAGTCCAGCTTCAAATCGACCATCTTCAAGTCTTTTGCAGGTCTTCTCTAGGATGGTGAGTGCTCTTCCTTCTGAATCTGTAGTGGGTCTCCTTGGTGTCACGCCGAGTGCTTCGATTGCGAAATGATCCTTAATGGCTTGATGCATCTCTTCTTCTGGAGCGCTGACATGTAGACAGGCATTCAGGAAGTGTACTGGTTTTGCGCCTCTAGTGTCTGACCCGTGGAGCACCCAACCAAGTCCTGTTCTTGAAGCAACTGGTTCTCCTGGTTTTCCTCTTCTCACTTCTTGAGTCACAATCAGCTCCCAATTATCTTGACCGATGAGTACCTGAGGTGACTCCCTTGCGTAATATAGAGAGTCGGCGATCTTCTTTAAGTGTTGACAATCTTGAATCCTCTTCTTGTCTAGGAACTGCGGTGCAAGCTTCAACTCGTCGACGGTCCGAACTCGTTTCAGGGTCTTCTTGTTTTCCTGATAAACCCCTTTTACCGTAAGGTCCAGTATCTGAGAATCCTTCTTTCTGATCAGCCTGCCTCCTACTGTCTCGATGACCAGTTCCTCCTTGCTTCCTTGAACGCCAATCTCTTCTGCCACTTTTTCATCCAGAAGTGACACCGTTGACCCTTCATCCATGAGAGCCAATATCTTCTTTGACCCTTTGGACCCGAAGATTTCCACTGGAACTATCTTCAGGTATGCCCTTGTGTTGCTGACTGCATTTACTGATACTGTGACGCTCGCCACTTCTTGTGGTGTTTCCTTTTTCTTGTCCTCCGTCTTTTCTTCTGACTCGACGTGGAGTAGATGATGGTGCCACCTCTTGCATTCCTTGCACGGTGGTTTTCTGCAGCTCTCCTTTCGGTGTCTCCCTTGAAGACATTTGAAGCAGACATGACTCTTCTTCGCTGTTGCCCACCGATCCTGAACCGACGCCTTCTGGAACTTCTGACATTCGACGAGGAAGTGTTCACCCTCACACATAGGGCAAGCCTTTTCCGTTTGTCTTGAATCCTTTTCTTTGAAGTTCCTTTCCTTTGTTGAATGCGTCGCTTGTCGATGGGTCCGTTTGAAGCCGCTCTTTTCTTCTGAAGTTGCGAAGGCTCCACACTTGTCCGCCTCTATGTTTAGGAACTTGGATACCAGCTTCAGGTTGGAGAACTCGCCTTCATCTGACGCTGCAGTGAAGTCGTACCATCGGAACTTGAGAACTGTCGGAATCTTCTCTATAATTTGTTTCACCATCTCAGGTGAATGCAGGTACTGTGGTTTCTTCAGTCCTTTTATTGCTGCTACGCTGTTGTTGATCTGGCTCGCGAAGATGCATATGTCCCTTGGATTTTCTGAAATCTTCGGTAATGCCTTGACCTTATCCAATTCTGCCAGCACCAGCGCATCAGGTCTCCCATATCTTCTTCTGAGGGCCTGCATCACGTCCAGCGGAGAGGCTTCAGAGTACAGCAGGCTCTTGATAGCTTCTCTTGCGTTGCCCTTCAGAGCTCTTCTTAGTCGAGCCATATTCTGAACGTCGTTGAACATCGGTGCTGTATCTTCGTAGACAACCTTGAAGGCCAACCACTCGCTGCTGTTGCCGTCGAAGTAGGGTAACTCGTGGATGTACTTCGGCTGCGCTGCGGGTCCTCCTCTTGTGGTAAAGGCTTCTTTCAGTGCTGTTGCCAAAGCTTGAATCTCGATTGTAGCCCCTTTCACTGAGGAGTTTTCTTCAGGCTTCACCTTAGGTAGTTCTTCTGAAGGGTGTTGATCCCGATGCTCTGGTTGCTCCATGTCTTTGTCTTCCAACACTGACGTCTGAATCCAGTTCTGCACCTGCGCTGTTTTGTCTTCCTGGTCTTCATCCACGGAGTCTTCATCCTCACATTGGGCCAGCTCCAATCTGACACGGGCTAGCTTCGCCGCAGCCTGGGCTTGATTCAATTCCAGGCGTGCTAATTCTTCTCTGGCTTCCAGCTCGCGTCTTCTGGCCGAGGAACTCGTAGTCTTCGTAGACCTGGCGCGACGACTGACCCCCTTCGGTTGTAGGGTCGTGGCGGAGCCATAAACACCCTTTTCCGGGACATCTTCTGGGGTCTTCTTAGTCGTCTCCTTCTGTGCGGCATCTTCTTTTTTCTGTCCGTTCTTCCCGGACGCCGCTGTTGTCGCAGTCGTAGTCGTAGCCTCTGTAGCCGTGGTCCCCTCCGTGGCCGTTGTACCCGAAGAAGTGTTCGTGTCCGATGTCGCTGCGGTTCCCGATGACCCTGACGCTGACGTGACCCCTTCTGACCCTGATGCTTCTGCAGTCGCGTCCCTTACGGTAGGACGAGACGGCGGGTGCAAGGGGGCATCCTTCTGCGACCTGGTTACCGGCATCTTGCAGTTTTTGAATCTTCTGGACTTCTTGCTTCTTCTTCTTCTGGCAGGAGATCCGGCTCGAAGGACCAACTGTTTCGGACGAGAGGGGCACGACCAGCACCCGCAGTCGTCCTGGGACAATCTCCCAACGTTTTTGACGTATGTTCCCTACTGCCTGAGTCTAGTGACTCTGCTGGCGACACACGTCACCACGCACTCCTGTATGCGTATTGTTCACTAGGTACAACCCACAGGGACCTCGGCGAGGGACTGGCGGCTTAGAGGGATTCCTTGGAATGAAACAGGAATGTTCAGTCTTGACTTGTTTCTTGTAATACTGCTGGATTCGGAATACCTGACCATAGAAAATTGCCCCTTTTTTACAGAAAGCTCTAGCCAATCAGAGCATTTCAATTTTGCACACGGCACTAATCCCTTTTCTCTCAACCAATCAGAGCACTTCAAGATTGTACATGGTACAAATGTGACTTTGTATGGGAAACTTACTTTGGCAATTTTCTATGATAAAACACCCCTTACAATGTTTATCTTATTTTGCTAACATAGAAATGGATTTATTCTAACTATATACTAAAAACTGTATCAATAAACCTTAATTTAGACATTAAAAATAGCAAAAATCTATAACGGTTCTCGTTACGGTAAGGTTTCTCATTAGTTAAGCTTAGGCTGTTTTATGGTACAAGTGGCGTCGCCTAGTGTTAGGAATGCGCAATAAATTCGACGTCTTTATTACTACACTATTAATTTCTTAAAATTAAATAATGATTATCTAATAAAAACAATGACAATATAAAAATAACTAACTGAATGTTGTTGCTAACAATAATACCCAATATAATTACAAACATCAAAAGTTCGTAGAACATAAACTAAAAAATTGTAGGTCGATACATTTTCTTACACAAATTTGCTTATAATTCCTAAACGCGTTGTCCTATTAACTTGAATCCAACTGGAATATTGGTTTTATGCAAGATTCTATCATACAAAACAAAAATTATCAAAATATCACCATAAACAAAAAATCTCATTTTCAAGTTACGTAATTATACTACAGTCCTAACAATTATTAAAAAATTCTTTGCAAATTGGTTTGTTTCAGTCTTATTAGATCAAATATGAAAACTAATGACAATTTTAAGTTAGGCAAACTAATTAGAGCAAGATAAACGTTATATTAACAAGTTCTAATAAGATATTATGAAATTCTTTCTAACTTACGACTCGATTCATTGATTATTGAGAACGCATTCGTCGCAATCCCGCTGCTACTTGTGCCCTAGTGCGTAGATAGGGTCCCGTTGCCGACAGCGACAGTGACAGGAATAATGGACAAAGTACGTACTAAGTAACGGTTATAGATCTCGGCTTTAGTGTTATTATTTCATTATCGTACATAGATATACATTTGAGAGTTTAATAGTATACTAAACAAAACGCAGACGAAAGGAAAGCGAGACGATACAAAGAGGAATGCTAACGGTCTATAACAATCATCGGCTGCATACAAAAATGCCAAATACACGGCCATTACGCTTACATAAAGGAAATCAATTAACAACAGAACACAACCATTTAGAAAGCAAGCATAGCTACAATTAGTGACTATTCAGACATTTCTGACTATTTTCTCACAACTGTAGGATGAAGAAATACAAATAAAATGAACCGCAAATTGTTCCAACGTTCGCACACTTAAAACTGAAGAAAACATCCGTAACAAAGAGGTTTCTTCTTAAGTACTGTGATGCAAGTGTGGACCTCGAGAGTATGAATGCAGGTTACATAGCGCTTAGTTCTCGTATCTTTTGCAAAACGGAAGCTAGTTTCTACGTACGGCCGTACTTGTACAGGGTTTTATAAAAGACCTTCTGACCTTTGAACAATTTTTGTACTATCCATATTCAAGCAAATAAATGATTTGATTGGACCTTCTTAAAGGACTAAACCAATAACTTTATAGTTTGCCATGTCCTACCTTTCAAAACTCTGACGACTAAATTGGCTTCCCCACACGAAATAGATGATTGCTTTATGATTTCGTAAATTAGATTTTTCTATGTAAAAGCAGAAGGATACAATAAAAACACAGGGCAACGATTAGGTAAACAAATCTGGTTATCGATTTCAAACAGTTTACAATGGATTATATAGAACTAACGGTAAACTATTAATAAAAAATTCATGAGCACATTTGTTAATGTATTGTGTTAGCTGTATTTTTCGTTACCATTCTCAAACTCAAATCATTTATTTCCATTAAACCATTTACAGGCACTTTTGAATTGTCAAGGAGTCGGTCAGTCCGAAAGACGTATCTAGTTGCCCATTACAACGCGTTAAAGGTTCTTATGAAGAAGAATGGGCATGAAACTCTATGAACACTTTTTTAAACAATCAAAATATGTACTGTTCGTGGCTAAGTAATAACAGTCGCACGGGTCGATCCACCAGGTTCAGCTACGGTTGCCGGGATAGGTCCGTGGATAGGTCACCATCTTTACATACCGAAACTCCTCCGTGCCTCGGAAAGCACGTTAAGCCGTTGGTCGTTCATTCATGGATCATTCGTGGATCTTTGACAGTCGTTACGAGTCGTCAGAAGCCCGAAAGTCTGACTACAGTCTCACCAAGGGGTATATAACCCAGTTACTGGGTTGTGGGGGCCTGATAGGTAGTCGCTCCATGTAAACTACTGGTATTCAGTTGCATCCGGTTAGACTGGAAGACGACCCCAACATAGTTGGGAAAAGGCTAGGAAGATTGATTGATGTACTGTTACAAAAAACATTTATTTTGCTTGTTTTATAGCTTGTCTTATTCTTACTTCGTTGTCTTATTCTAGTGTTTAAGTTCACGAGTCTTGCCAAAGACTTTTAGCACGGCTTTTACTGTGCAAAAGAGATAACAAAAAACGTTTTCCTTAAAATGTAAATTGGAACAATTAAGTGCTTCGTCATTTACATAAATAGACAATTACTATGTAACTAGTATGTTGAGGCTGTGAACTTAGGTATCTAGACGAGTATTATTTTGTCACTCGCAAGGCTCTAATGAAGATAGCAGGAGCTTCCCACTACATTATCTTTTTGAGAGAGTTTTCGTTGAAATTTGTTCCTGAAACCTGAAACATAAATATAATCTCTTTGACTGTGGAACTTCCTTTGAAATCTTTTCCTAGAATTTTCTTTCAGGTTAATTGAAGTCGTTAGCATAAAAGCATTTTTAAAATAATTTATATGCGTAAAGGAACATGGCAGTACTTAATTACTTTGGTTCAAGGGACTGTTTTTTTTGTTGTGTTTTTTGTTATATTTACTCTCCTTTCACATAATATATTATGAATTTGTTATGGAAGTATCAAGCATAGGTTGTGTTAAGTCGGTTAAATTAAAAGGTAGGATCATAGGATCCTACCTTTTAATTTAACCGACTTCCAAAAAGGAGGAGGTTCTATGTTCGTAGCGTGCATATGTATGTTTTTTTCTTTTTATGTATGTCCGCCGATTTCTCCGTCAATTGTGAACCGATTTTGAAAATTATTTTTTTGTATGAAAGGGTATGCTCTGAAATTGGTCCCATACAAATTTTATCAACTTTGCTTGAATAGTTTTTGAGTTAGTTTTAAAAATACGTATTTTTCCCACTTCGTATAATTATGTGGATGATATGATGATAGCTTACTGTCACTGTTATTGATATAGCAGGTAGTGGAATTTGAATTTGTGTGGGGTAGGTACCAAAACTAAAAAGTGAAAAATAAAAACATTTTACAAAAAAAAAAACAACCGACTTCAAAAAAAAAAACAGTACAAAGTGAAAAATAACTTTAATTTCGGAAGTCGGTGGCCAAAAAACGAAAATTCAAAGCCAAAGACACCGACAAAATTAAAGTAATTTTTCACTTTGTAGTGTTTTTTTTTCTAACGAACACTTATAGAAGTGAAGTTATTAGTGCAGAGCCTAAAGATAACGACCTGCACGCGTAGCATGACAACTATAGAAACGAGTTTTGTCGACGGAAGAATAGATACTTAATGTGGTTAAAAAAACATGCGGGGCAGTCTTTGGGGACTGCCGATAGAAGTGAAAACTAACTAACTTGTGAATTGTATATCTATGTACATATATACACAGTATACATATAGTTCATGAAACGATGACTCGAGTTCCATGATTTTTGTTCACCCAATAAGTGCACAACGCGCCTAAAGAAGTTTTCACTTCAAAAACCCGTCGGTAGGTTTTCTCTTAATCGGTAGAAGCTATTAAACAGTAGAATGCAATGCAATCAGAACATGAAATGAATGATAATTGAAGAATTAATGCCATAAATCAAAAACTTATCTTGACTGCAACTGAAGAAAGTGCAGGCATGCAAGATGTCGATTAAGATAAGAAACGACCTAATTCTCCTTTTAACGTGTGAATAGGCTATTTAGAAAAACAATACTAATAACAAATAAATAATAACATAACCTAACGCCTGTATTCCCTTAAGGGTTGGGTAGAGGTGCACCTCCAGTACACCCACATTTTGCCAGTTATGTTTAAGTCCCATGTTAGTAAAAGGGGGCGAGCCTATTACCATCAACCGGGCACAAATCCAGACTCCGGGCTGTTACTGAGAAATTCCAGATGGAAAAGACTATAATACTGCCCGACCCGGGTATCAAACCCATGCAGGACCTCATGCTCATGCAGTAGTAGTGCTTGCGACCACTAGATCAACGAGGCAGTCCGGAGCCAGGACTAAAAAAATAATAATTGAAAAATCCAAAAGTTCAATTTTACCCATATTAATGGGTAAAATTTCTCACCTCGCAATCTCTACGTACTGTTAAAGACTATTCAGGTTTCCTTTGTTGGTTGCTGGGCAACGGAAGAGGGCCGAAGTGTATAGGAATATAATAAAGATATTAAATTAGTTAGCTTTGTTATTAATTATAATTAAACTACCTGGGGTTCTTCTTATGGTTGAAACGAATGTACTTATTAAAAAAAAAATACTCAGTTAATTCGTTTTTTTCGCAAGCTAAATTGTTTTCAGATTTCATATTTGATAGACGGGAAAAAAAAAAGCTGTTTTGATATTTTTTTCGTTTCTGCTGCATTAAATTAATTTTTGAAAAGTACAGAACTAATCTCCATTAAATTATCTATACAATAGTATATTAATTAAGTAGGTTCTGTGTACTAGCAGGAGTGTAACAGTAAAAACAGTTGCAGAAAGGAGGCAAAACCAATTTTTCGATCGCAAAGCACTCTCTAATGCTTCGCATTATGAGTCGTGCAAAATTATACCAGTTTTAAATATCACACTGGATTCACTAATCAAATTATGGCAATCTACTTCATATCATAAAACTATTATTATTCATAACGACTCGTATCCAGTTACATCACTAAACAACTGTTAATGAATGTTTACAATTTTAACATTGAGACAAATTAGGCCAACTCTTAAGAGCAATATGATTGGATCAAATTCCTCAGCCTTGACGTATGCCAGATCGATTTGGATCATAAACTGTCAGTGCGAACGATACGGTGTCAAGTTTCCTGTAGTGACTCTAGGGCCTTGCCCTGGATCCTCTTTAGTATCAAGAATTTATTAGGTAGGTATTATGTGATTGATTGTTACTAACTCACAAATTCTTATCCCCGTTCACAAACACTTAAGCGTCAGGTAACTTTTTCTTTGAAGAGTAACATTATTGCGTAATGTATTTTATTTGTTTATTGTTTTGTTTTTTTTGTTTATTCTCTTCGGGTATTTCACGTTTAAAGTGCCACGCTGTCTGTACCTACCGTTTTGTCAATTTAATACATAAGTTTATATAAGTGGAAACTTGTAATTGGCTTTTTTCTACATATTACTACTGACTACTCGAATGTATTAGCAAATAGAATAAAATAAATAAAATACCTACCTAAATATGAATACCTAAAATAAAAGCTGCGTTTAGATTTTCAACTTTCGGCGCTGAGCTGAGCGAGCCAAGCGAAAACTGACATTTGTGTGCTTTTTGGTTAAAAGGCATGTAAAAGAAAGGACATATTTAAAGCTGTGTAGTAGGTATTCATGTAAATGAACAACTCTTACTATGAGACCAACACTGAAATATAAAATAAAAAAAACAGCTGTTCCAAACATTTTAATCGTGTTATTGCACTTTTATATGAAACAGCAATTACTCAGTAGTACCAGTACCCTTAAAGTATGTCCCTTCTTTGACCGGCCAAGCTGTAGGTATAGCAGTAATTTAATTTAGAATGAATTACCTGCCATAGACCTGTGACTAGATTAATTGCTGGATAGTTAATGTTGTTTTTACTCCCCTATTATAATCTGGAACTCAACTCATTCATTCACCGGCAGGATTATCATTCAGCTCGTGTCTTTCAAAAATATTGTATTTAAGTAAGTAAGTAGTTAATCCTATACTTACCTACTTTCTCGTAACACCCGTAACAGCTCTATTGACAGGTTGACCACATATTGAAAACAACGGTAGACTAAACATACAGACATTAACTTAATTTTACGCTATGTGGATAGATCGCGAAGTCCATTGACCTGGTGGCCTAATTTTAATAGATCGATTGTTGATATACTGCGTTCTTATGCAGTTCGCTATGTATGTAGGGCTCAATGCTCGGTCATAATCATAACCATTACTACTATTTTGTACTACAGACCACCTCCACTAAAGTCCCTTTGGCACGGCGCTAGTGTCTATGTCATTGCTTCAAATTGCATTTAAAAATGTAGTTCCAAAATTTTCCGCCGGACTTCAGTGGTGGCGCGGTCTCTACTTTTGTTTTAGGTTGATATCGGTACCCTAATTGCGTAATATATGATCAATCGGAATCTGAATCGTTTTGAAACAAATTGCTAATCCATTGCTTTATAAGTTCGAAAACATTTTCTGTTCAACAACGTATGAATGTTGTTGAACTGTCAAAATGAAACAGATTAGTCGTAATCGTTTACGAAAATGTTTTGCGTAATTAGATAGCAGGATTACCTACCTATCTGATATCTGGAGCATCAGCCCAATACTAAGATTTTTGGTAGCTATTATTTTATTTAAATTAATACTATTTTTCATAATCTGGAAATAACTGCCGTGAAACTGTAGCAACAATTGCTATAAAACCAATCACCTTCCGCAATTTTCTTACCACACACTCACAACTTTCAACATGGCGACTTAACGCCAACAAATCAACTTCAAATCTTATCCTGTTACCTACATCAAACTGTATCTTATTAGTTTTTCCCTTGATACATTTGTCACATAGACACAATTCAGCCAGACATGGTCAGACGGGCTCCAACTACTTACTCTACGCCACACACATAGCTGCCAGTATTTTCCCCACATAATGGTGGTTTCACTCGGCAAAAAACGTTCTGCATTCAGCCAGCTTTCCGAGCCGCGAGGCCAGAATTAATTCCCATAATGTGGCATAGTTAGAAATGCACCGTTTGTTACTTTTTAATTTGCTACTCTGTGGATTTTTAATTGACTTCCTTGGAAGTCGAAAGGTGGATATTAATTGGGCACTTTCGTTGTGGCTAGGCTGTGGTTTCGAAGCTCGAGTTCTACTTTTAAATAAGGAAACGATTTTTATTGTGCAAAAACCTTTTTGCACAATAAAAATCGTTTAGTTAAGTTAAGTTTTATTTAATTATTCACATGAATTATTATGTAACGGACGGATATTTACAGAGAATTAATATTTATTAAGTTATCCCTCATAAATATGAATTATTATGCATTTCAGTATCACATTACCATTCCATATGCATTGTTTATGACAGACAGATTTATCGTTTATTTATTCTTGTTTCAACAAAAAGTAGATTTATGAAGGTTGTTCAGTGACGTCTGTCATTCGTACTGGCTGAACAGTCAACCCTCCCGCGCTACGTTGACACATGAAAACATTTCGCTTGGCTGTTGACAAAGCTTCCATCTCATTGTTCCTGATAAGAGCAGTCATTCATTTACATGTGTCAGGTCTTGTGGTTGGAACACTACTGAATGGTTTGCCCAAAACTTGGTACAGTGGGCTCCAGACAAACCTCACCCCCTTGCATTGTTTTTTACATTGCAAGGGGGTGAGGTTTCTCTGGAGCCCACTGTACAAAGTAGGTTATGTACCTACTAAACTATTTTCATAAAATGGTCGAACCGCAAATACCCAAAAGCAACAGTGATGGCCAAAACCTTCGAAAAATAATTTCCGAACTTTATTGACCAACAATTGATTAAGAAAAATAAACAACCAACACGGTATCCGGTTTAAAAAGTTCAAAACTGCATAATACTCGTAGAAACAAGTTCCTACGCTTACGCCTACAAGTCATAGTAACCCACTTCCAACAAAGTGATTGGAACAGCACATAATATATCCAAGCCGGTACGCATCTTTGTCAATATTCCTGCATACTACATACAATTTATAGGTCGCCTGTACCCAGACAGGTGTGATTTTCACACTTTACTGGCAAATAAGCACCTGCGATGCAATACCGGGTCGAATAAGTACTGTAGAGCGTTTAAACCTGCTTGGTTTACCATGCAACCTTTATGAATATTTTATAAGTTGATGGCATAAGATTTAACACTATTTTGAATTTAGAAGATGAGAAATTATTAGAGACTCATTTAAAATGATATAAATTGATTTTGTTGAAATAATTATGCGTTTAAACTAAATAAGCCTTTCATTTAATTAGCCTACTCCGTCACAGTACATAGGCACATACTTAGGTATAATAATGTGTGTGTTGGTATTGATCATGTAGTAACAGTGATTATTATAATAATTGTGATGATAATAATCGATAGTGGTGTCAATGTCGCTGATTATCACAACTGATTATCATACTTGTATTGTTAACACTGTATCTATTGTGTATGAGGTAGAATTGAATACTACATTTGCTAATTTTCTTCTAAGTTAAATATTTAACATAGAGTGTTAGCAAAACCAGCAGAAAGATTGTTTAATGACTTTTTTAAATTAATGCCCAATTGGGACCGCTCTTGACTTTGATTTTACCTGAAATAATAAAACGACTTATCGGTAAGATCTGAACGAGTAGGGAGCAAATAGGGAAGAGACACGTAAACAGCAGAGAAGGCTTAATTTTAAAATAATCTTGTAATGCCACGCATTGGATTTAAAGGCTTATTGGCAGATACGCACTAATTTACTGGCCCGAAAAAGGGCGAATCGTCACATTTCAATAATATTATTTCTTCTGTAGGCGATTCGCATGAAGTTAATTTATTTGTGGGTAAATCGGCATTTCCAGAAATACCTACGTATTAAGCAATAGGCACATTTTTAATTTTATGCAATAAAGTTATGAAAAGTACACTAGGAACTTTATTTGCCAATATTTTTTTCTTAATTTTGTTGCATAAAATTCGTGCGAATCGACCAATACGCCGTGGGTAAATGATGATTATAATTACATATACATATTAAGTATTTGTTCATAATACAAGTTTAATTATTGTATTACTCGAATAGCTACGTAAGTTTTAGAGAAACACTCGGGAGTGTTTCAAAAAATTACCATGAAAATCGCAAAACATGACCTTTATAATGTCACCGATATGACCTTTGGGGCCGTGACCGCGAAAGACTCCTACAAACTTTTGTATAAAAAGTTGAATAAATGCTCTATTGAACTGTTCCGTACACGTACGTAAAGCTGCGTCCAGATAGGTTATATTGTCCGTACCGTACCTCCATTTCGTATCAGCATCGAGATCTTTGAACGGAGGTGAAAAAACCGACTCGAGACGCCGTACCACCGTACCGTACCGAACCGGTGTCCAAACTAGCGTTCTTGGATCGCGACGCTGATACCAAATGGAGGTACGGTACGGACAAAAGAACGTATCTGGACGCAGCTTAAGTTAACAATCCACCATTCATCACAAACTTGAAGTGTCCATGTGGGTCACAAACCTGTTGGAAATAAATCTACAGACTTGACTTCTTCTCACACTAACAATTGAATTTTTCTTCTAATTAGGTACTTTTAGTCTCCTTGAAATATGTAAGGCTATTATTCTTTGCCTAAGATTGTCATACATTTTGCAACTTGACAGTTTAGAAGTAGGTTAGACAGTTATTGGGGTAAAAAACATATAATTTACTGTGCATTGGTGGAGGTGCTGTTGTAGAAGTGTGGTAAGTGAGCACTCCAATTGCGTAGTTACTTTCCATTTCGATACGAAAGATTTTCAAGGAAATTGCTAATCCATTGCTTCAATATATGAAAATTTTCTTCAACAACGTAAATAACACAACGCATGTTGTTGAACTGTCAAAATGAATGGCATTGCCATTGTAAGTGTGTTACGCAATTACCGTAGGTACGAAAAAAAGTACGCGCTATGACGTGGAGTTGCCCACACCAGTCCGTATTACCTCTTACCGGCAGTTTTTCAACAAATTCTAGATTTATAAATTGTCTTTAATACTTTAACGAATGATTCTTTAAATTCTGTTCAATCTGCCTAACGTTTTCCCAACTATGTTGGGGTCGGCTTCCAGTATAACCGGATGCAGCTGAATACCAGTATTTTACATGAGCGACTGCCTATCTAACCTCCACAACCCAGTTACTGGGTAATACGATACCCCTTGGTAAGACTGGTTGTCAGACTTTCGGGATTCTGACGACCCGTAACGACTGTCAAAGATCCACAAATGACAGCCGGGACCAACGGTTTAAAGTGCTTTCCCAGGCGAGACGGAGGAGTCTCGGTATGTAATGATGGTCACCCATCCACGGACCAACCCCGGCAAGCGTAGCTTAACCTGATGGATCGACCCGTGCGGCAGTCATTACTTAGCCACGACCTCCTCCAATTCGTTAAATTCTGTTTTTAAATAATAATGTAACCGATAGTTTAATAATTGTTGAACAAATCCAATAACCTTTCTCTAGACCCCGAAAGTACAGTCGTAGTTCCCAATGAAGCTAAGCACGATCCATCAATTTTCTTACATCAGTCACCAAAGAGGATTGCCATAGGTTACATAAGAACTTATTTCGTATTCAAAACACGTCTTCACTCCATATACAGGTTGTAATAAAGCGTTAGCATTAGCACTAGGATATGGGGAGGCGTATTCATTCCCATGGCGGGCGGCGAGGCTATGAACTTTGTATCCCGTATGGAGAATTGAATTAGCCTTGAAATGTTGGATTTGGGTAGGTAGCTTCTAAGGACCGAGATTTGCGGTTAAGACTTCTACGACTAAACAGGGAAGACGACAAACTGATGACAGTAAAGATTAGTCCTCATGAATTAACGTACATGTAGGTAGAATGAACTTGTCAACGATATTGATTTGCGTGTTCACCAATTCTAGGTGAAGTACAAACAATACAATTGAAGTAAATACTTATTGAGAAACAAGAATCTTAAAAAAATATTGCGAGAATCAAAGTAAATTACCAAACAATAATAAAAAGTTAACATTAAGAGCGTTTATCCTAAAAGTTGGCAACGTCGCACATAGCTGTCAAATATTTACCTATTTTGATTAATTTGGCAATATTACTATATGGAAATAAGAAATGTGGCTAACTAGCGAACAATTTTAAATAATTTTTCAATTAATTTTCTAATATTAATAATGAATTGCAATTATAACACTGAATTTGATGTTGTAACCGTTTTAAGTGTAAAAAAGGTATTTGGAAAGCTTCCAAATACTTTTTTTACATCTAAATAATGGGTGTTACGATATTAATTATTGCATTTCGTAATCAATATTCTAGTTCACTAGTTAGCCATATTTCTTATTTCCATACAGTAATATTGTTAAATTAATCAAAACAGCGAAACCTCTTTGCTTATTCAAGTCAAATTACACCGGGCTTAAACATATTGCATTAAAGCAAGTAAATTGGAAGCTAATTGGAGTAAGACTTGGCGGGGCCGCGCTAATAAGGTACTAGCTCTACATAAAATATAAGAAACTGAACTAACTTTAAAGAAACGACATAACATCACGCTTGTTATCCTCGAAGGGTTAGGCAGAGGTTGTACTTACCTATAGTACACCCACATTTCGCCAGTTACGTTTAAGTCCCATGTAATAAGACGACCCTATTGCCATCAACTGGGCAAAAATACTAACTCCGGGCTGCTTTTGGGAAATTCCTAAAAACATAAGTACAATAAAACTGCCCGACCTGGGAATCGAACCTAAGACGTCATGCTAAGCAGTAACTAACCTTGCGACCACTAGACCAACTAGCACGCGTAGCATGACAACCCTAGACATGGGTTTTGTCGACGGAAGAATAGACAAAATTACAGATTGTGATTGTTTATCTGTCATGTTGTATATTCTTCGAAGAAACCCGTTTCTATGGTTGTCAAGCTACGCGTGCAGGCAGTTTTAAGAAACGACTTTATTATTAAAACCGGCCAAATGCTTGTCGGACCACGCACAATGAAGGGTTTCGTAGTTGGGATGAATTTATCGCAAGACTTGAACAAACTTAACTTTGTTGTTGAAAAACATGTTCAATGGAATATGGAATATACGGGAGAAATTATTTTTGCAACCGCAAATGGAAGTTGGTCGATTATTACTCGTTAACTTGTAAAGCCTAGGTACTTAGCTGTGATAGTTTGCCTTTTAATTTTGTTATTTATACTCCTGCCGTGATTTTTTTATTTATAAGTCCAAAACCAACCATTTAGGTGCCGGGGTTGCAAAGTTTAATATTTCGCAAACAGATTCCTGAATTCAAAAATGGTTTTCACGAGCTCGCAATATTTTTGAACGAACTTTCCAACGACACCCCCCACCATGGGATACTTGAGAACAAAAAAAAACATCCCCGCTTTACGTGTAGGGGAGGTACCATAAAAATAATTATTTTTCTTGATTTTATTTTACCACTTTGTCGGCGTGATTAATGCCATGCCAAATTACAGCTTTCTAATACAAAGAGTCACTGAGCTAAGCCGCGGACAGACAGACAGACGATGGCGAAACTATAAGGGTTCCTTGTTTACTACGGAACACTAAAAATTTATAAGTTTTCTAAAACGAAGAGCACATGCATATAGGTAATGTAACTTGTGGGATGATTAATCGACTTACTTAGCCGGAAGACGGTGCCTTTATCACTTGAAGCTTGCAGAGATATTACATTACTCGTTATGTCCTACGCATTCTTCTAAACGTAACTCCATAGTAACATGATACGACAGGTTTTATTTTAGTAAGGTCTAACGAATTTTTTTATAAACGCTAAGAAGTGGTAAATTCTATTTGTCCAGTGAATAGGGATGATGCCTGTGTAAAAAAAAAAAAATCTAATTAGTCCGTCAGTCAGATAATAAAAAAATATTAGACACGTATTTTTTGCTTTATCATATTAATAAAAAAAATACTTAGATAAAACGCATTTTAAGATGGGGAGTGGGGGTCGCTACGTCACTAGTACGTATAAAATCTACATACTCGTGACGTCATGGCACATTTTACCTCAAATAAGTTCAGCAGACTCAATTTTGGGAACAGCGAAAATTTTTAAATTTTGATTTGGGAACTTCTTTAGGCGCGTTGAGCGATTTTTGGTAGGGGAAAATCTTATGGATTCGCGTCACCGATATGCTATTGTTAACAGTATATTTCAGTCCTGGCAGTACTTATGAATGCCTGTTTTATTTTTGTTGTTTGTTCTATTGAAAACGAAATCATTTTTTCAATGAATAGCCTAGCATTCGTCATTTAAAAACTATTTCTGTATTCATATATCGAGTAAAAGAGCATTACCGTTTCTCTCAACTGTGAGTATTTATATATATTTAAGCTTTATACGTGTAGTTATATTTTATATTTTAGTTTTTAGAAGACTTCGCTTTTTCATATTTTCTCTTGTTCTCACACATTATTGTCTACATTTCTCCTTTCGCAGGTCTGTTGGAAGAAATTTCTTAAGAAATAAGCAGTACCTTTGTACTCAAATTATAACTATATTGTATGCTTTTATGTCGAGTGCATAATATCAAAGTTGACGAACTTCGTTTCCTAAACTTTTTCATTCATCCAACATCCAGTGTTATCTGAACAACGTCTCTAACGACGCAATAAACGTGGCTTACTGGGCCCAAACAGTATAAGCAAAGATGTATACTTACGTCCAAATGAAAAGAAGAAGAAGCCCTAAACTTAGCTCTACCTTTATTTTATTTTCCAGGTTCGCGTACGCGAGTTTTACATCGCGATGCAGCGTTGCCCCTACATCCACGAGATGAAGGAGCGGCTGCTGGGCGCCCCTGTTGACGCGGAGAATAAGGACCAGCAGCGCGTGCCCCTGGAGCGCGCGCTCGACCCTCAAGAAAACCAGGTCGGCACCATCGTCAAAGTGAGCTCATGTCCATTTTCATCTTCATATTGAAAGGATGCATTCTGAAAGTTGGCAACGTCACAATTAGCTGTCAAATATTTCGCTGTTTTGATTAATTACCATATAATAAATTATGAAACATTGCTTGTACTAAAATACAAGGTGGATTTTTGAGATGGGGCAGTAAGGGCAGCTACCTTAACCGTCGTAGCTACAAGAAAACAGTCTTAGGACACAGTCCTTAACTTTTTTTTACATTTTGATCTGCATTCACAGAGTTAAAAAAATAAGGCAGTCAGCAAGAAAAAGGATACTTATATCTAAATTTTGTTCTCAAATCAAATAAAATGATAACGCGTATTCGTTCGAAATTTGCAATTCCATTTTTTTTCGGCTCCAACCAACTTTTTGCGGTGGATAGACACCGTGAAAAGTAGGTTGGAGACTCATTTCCTACGAAATGTAAGGGAAAAGTTTTTTGCGATTTCTGACTTTTCTAGTACTCAAACCCCTCTGTTGGTCCCTTTTTTTGCTGACTGTACTTTTTTTTAAATTTATGAATGCTGATCAAAATGTTTTAAAAAGTTAAGGACAGTCTCCTAAGACCGTTTTCTTGTAGCTACAAAAATCCACACTGCATAGATCATGAGTTGCATTAATAACACTGAATTAGGTTTTGTAACAGTTTTAGGTGTATAAAACATTTGGAAGGTTTACAAGTAGTTTTATTACACCTAAAATGAAAAATTCAGTGTTACGATATTAACTATTGCATTTCATAATTAAAAGTTTGGTACAACACGGTCGGTCGTTATTAAAATATATAGCAAAATATTCGACAGCTATTTGCGACGTTGCCAACTTTAAGAACGCACAGCCTTAATTGCAATGAATATTCTGATGTCTTCGCATCTATCATAGTAGATGTGGTGCAGGATCGGGGCACTCTGAAGTGGCAGAAACACACCGTTTCATTGCTCCTAGTTTCCTAGCTTCTAGTTTTGGGGTGCACCGTGAAAATACTAGCAATCGAGCCTATCTATAAGATAAATAGATAGAATACTTACTCTAGAATATGCACAACATTATTAATTACAGATTTAAATGTAGACATTTTACATAGGGTGACACAGTGGGATGTTTTATCGCTAAAAGCGATCTTTAAGCTTACAGACAGCTGATGAAAAAACAATATTACTCCCAAAAACAAAACCTGTTAAAATCCTCTAGTTCCTGTCAAACATATGGAACATTGACAAAAAATAGAGATTATAACATGTTTTGTTGTGAATATTTCGCCAGTGCAAACGCACAGTTAGTATGCCAATTTCTTCATAAGGGTCTTTGTGAGTAATATTGTTTTTTCATCAGCTATCTCTAAGCTTACAGATCGCTTTTAGCGGTAAGACACTTTGGCACCGTAAGTAAAATTTCTACATTTAAATCTGTAATTTCGCCAGTGCGCGTTTGCACTGGCAAAATTACAGATATAAATTTAATAGACAAAATGGTCCAAAAGAAAGATATCGTTTAAACTTTGTGAATAGGAAAGGGTTAATAGAGTCTATGATCATTCCGAGTGATTTGATAGTTTAGAATGGGAATTATTTGGAACATTTGGAATCCTTTGAAGTATTTGTTTCACTAAGCAAAGCTTTCCTTTCTGGGTAGAGAGAGGGAGGACTTGTAGGAGTTTAATCTAGTCATTGATACGATCGAATGAACTTGAAATTCGGTTCGATTGGCACTGTTATTTAGACTGATATCAGCTATGCTTTCAGAAATGGTATGATTTCCAGTTCTTTAGGTCGGTTTATGGCTTATGTACGTGCCAAGTGACCTACAAAAATTTTCAAACTTCTTAACTAGGACATACCCTATATGGGGTTCGGTACAGCTACAGAATACTCATTGCAGTTTTCATATTTAAGTATGATTTATAATTCTGTATTATTTACCTGTTTTTCTAAATATATCTTCTTATTTTTACAGTTGTATAAAAATCAAGGCAATAACATTTATTTTCGTCTTGTAAAAATTGTATCACTTGCTTTTAAATTAATTGCTCATGATCGTATTAAAAACGAACCCAACACCTAAGCCCGAGCCTCCTGAAAATCTAATTTGATTCATGTCACTTAGAATTCAGTGTAATTAAAATTTCAATTACATCTTATAAAGGTATCTATTCTTTAATTAAAATCAATAACTTTGACGTTCTTCTTAGGATTGATTTTCTTCTTTCGATATCTTTTTAGTCTTTCATGATCCATGACTAGACGCATTTTATTATTTCCAAATGTTTTGATCATCATTCACCAAAATGCACAAAAAGTAGTAGAATTGCACAAACAATCAAATTTCTTAACTAGGTACATACATTAGAGCATCTGTTTACCACGAAATAAAATTTTAATAAGCCATGAATTTTATCGATTTATCGATGCTATCTAAATATGGATGCCGATATTGGGAAACATCCATATAGTTTTAGAAAATTTACGTCATCCAACTTAAACACACACAGGCACAGACTTGATGCAACTTAAACATATGTAGACACAGACTTGATGCAACTTAAACATATGTAGACACAGACTTGATGCAACTTAGACATACATAGACATAACTAGATACAAATAAAGACTGAGTTACAATCAGCCTATCTGAAAACGGCAACAAGAAAATTACTAATGCACTAGGCATTGTTAGTGTTCTTTGTAGCATAAAAATCAGGTGAGATGTTCTAGAGCTCGTCTGTTGTGCATGCAATAGTACGCATCGTTTTATTCGTCGGTGACATCACCTTTACGTAAGTAAGGTAAGTAGTAGTTGTAAGTAGTGCCAAAGAAACAAAAATGGACTCTACTATACAAAGGTTAAGTTACATTATTATTTGCAAACGAATAAAAGCAACTTTTTATTGCATAAAGTAACTTACAATGTGGTCCATTTGTTGAGGTAAAGTAAGACAATACTACAGTTCATGAGCTGCATTGTGTCTCACCTTTTTGCAGTGGGTATAAAGGCTGATCCACACGGAAATTCCCGCTGTTGATGCGGTTAAAATCGAATATTTACAATACTTACCGCATGAACGTATAATGGGTATAAAAAGACACTTAACGAAGCCACTTGTTCATCCCATCATTATGATATATTTTTTTGTACTGGACCATACTTGGGAACTTTTTGGTTACGGAGATATTAACTATCAAACTTCTTAGATTTTTTACGGAGACAAGTTTTAAATGTTTTAGATAACTTTAAATACTCCCATGATCCCTGTACCGCTGCGTGCACCCATAAGCATAATGTTTTGCGTGCGTTACATTGAGCACTACCGTAAAAAGCGATTTATCACACCAAATATAAAAGTCGTTTCCCTGCAATTATTTTTGCTCAGAGTTAGTTAGTTTGATGCGTAGATGACGGCTTCGTGATGGGTCTTTTTACACCCTGTGTTATTAGTCTTAGGGCGGTTTTTCACGTCATCTTATGGACGGCACGATTTGTGGTATCTCTTGCCCCACACTAAGAATTTATTTTTGTATCGTGGGTGCGTTTACAAACATAGAAACTCACATACACTAACACCCAGACCCGGAACAACTACTTGCAGATCATACAAATATTTGTTCCGTGCGGGGATCGAACCCGCGACACGTTGCGCAGCAGTCGATCGCTCAGCCACTGCGCCAACCGTGTCGTCAAATTAGTGGGTGAGGACCTGAAATAATAAAAAATAAGAAAATGTGTAATCGCTCGCTCTGATTCCGAGACATGGGTGTCCGCCCCTGTCTTAAGATCAGAGTTTCTTCTGGTTATATTCTCTGACAACGCCGTGTGAACTGAGTATTATCCTGTTACGTTTCTGCAAAGGAATGAGAGCTACTTATATTTGTGAATGAAAACAAATGACGGAACCTAAACTCAATTGATATCCGATTGTTTACTTCTAAACTGAAAACAATCGTTCGTTCAGTAACAAATAAGTATCCGACCCGACGACAGTCTTCAATTAAAAAGTGTTAATTAAACATCCGAAACAGTACAGTTAAAACTAAACATAATATTATTTGTGATCGTACAAAATAATAAGTTCAACATAAAAAAATAATATAATAAAAAAAACTAATTAGAATAAAACTGAGCCTCTCCTGTTTCTAATTATTTACAAACAATTATTCACCAATAAAATTACTAAGACGAAGTAAGAGTTTCCAGTCTGTAAACCTAGTACCAAGTGTTGCGTTCATGGTACACTTATGTTTCGTTACCTATCCATTATGGATAATATGTTGGTCCGGAGGAAAAGCGATCCGCTTCTTGGGATCGAGGTGGTGGGTTTGGACCTGGCAAGTATCAGTATCAATAGAACTATTTGGTTTTTCGTACCTAGATATCACTGACGGACAGTGGAAACCTGGACTTGTCATCACCAATCCAGGTTATTCGGTTAATTGTTTTCTGCGCATCGCGTAGACAATGCAACTGTCTGAAATCATCAACTCGAACTGAGTAAACATGGTGATTGCTGATTGTTCCCGTGACCCGCGGTGGGAATCAGCCAATGGCAGGGCCTCTCACTGAGGCTCGACTTACATCTAGACGAGTCCCTGGCATGCGGGACGCAGCATACAATACCTTCTGTGAAAACAGTATGTGTCGTCCTGTGCAGGAATCATCGTAATTTGACGTCTGTTATTTGTCTGTGGCATAGCTACCATAAGTTGAAGCAACAATAAAAGTTGTACCTTCTAAACAGCGTTTAGACGATGTAAGTCATTTGTTGCTTCAATTTTATTGTATGCCACACGCAATAAACTCACATCGTGTAAATTGGGCTTTGAACGCAGTAAAAACAAAAGCACACGACCGTTCCATGCCTCAAGGAACTACGTATACACAGTGTGAGGAGCTCCTTCTCCTTATCTCCTATACAACGTAATATTAGAGTATCTGACCATTCCAGCTGAATTCCGACGGGTACGGGTCGCACACGTCGCCGGCGCGGGCGCCGCTCGTGACCGACGAGTGCGACGCGCTCCCGGACGAGACCGAAGCCCTCACTCCAACTGAGGTGGTGCTTCGGTACCGGGCCTGCTGCCAACCTGATGCCGCGCCTAAAAATGCAAAGTGAGTAATGCTTTTTGGTTCTTTCAAAGTGTCTATTGATGTTTAAATATTAGAAAGTCTTTGGAGCGCAAGAAGGAAAATGGAAAGGCTTTCCATCCAAATATGTGTTATTTTAATACTTAATGACTAAACACGAATAGAGGACTAAAACTTTTTCATCTTAAAGTCTGTGGTCCAGTGGTAAGACCACCTGTCTCAGACCCAAACAAAAATATCTACCACCATCGTATCTAAGTCTGTCGCCATAACAACAATTTTAAAAGCATGGTTGTGTTTCGGCAGTTAGAGGTAAGATAGCCAGTTTCTCTGTGGTTGAGGATTCTGGGTGAAGCCTCGTACAGACTGGCGCAACGCGATTCGAACAAAACAATTTCTAAGAAAACTTAACGGTAGAACAATGACCAGTGTCGCGTCGCGCCCGTCTGTATGAGGCTTGAAGCGCGCTTCCACCTTCGGCCTGATCATCAGTTACCATCAGGTGAGATGCAGGCCAGTAGTAATAATAAAATAAGATAAACTTAAAAAGAATTAAGTACAGACGAAGAGTTGACCACTATGTAAAAGTCATGCCCCGTCTTCCGTTATCAATTAATTTAATACTTGTGATAAAACTGTACTGAACTGCAGGGGGATTCTTAGCTTGTATTGCCAATATGCTAGTCACACAAGAATCCCATACAAACCACCCATAAAAATACTCAGCAAACCGGCCAGCTGTTTTAAAATTCGGAACATCGAAAACTGCACGACTCTTATAGCTCATTTGATCGTATAAAAAAATACTACTTTCAATAAAAGAGTCATTTTCAATAGGGATCGTCACAGGGATGAAACGAATCTATAAAAAAAAATTACTCAATGAATTGATTTTTTCTCAAGCTACAATGTTTTCAGGTTTCACACTTGATTGACGGATATTTTTTTTTTTACATTTTTGATGTTTTTTTTTGTTTCTGCTGTATAACCTATTCAATTATTTTAGAAAAGTACATAATTAATCTCCATTAAATTATCTAATCGTGATGGCCCAGTGGTTAAGGCCTGACCTGTCATGTACGAGGATGTGGGTTCAAATCCGGGCAAGTACCAGTGTAACTTTTTCAATTCATATGTACTTTCTGAGTTTTTATCTTGGACATTACTGATATCAGTGAAGGAAACACATCATGAGGAAACCTGGACCTATAGTTAATGTAAGTCTGAAATCACCAACCCGTCTTGAGCAAGCGTGGTGATCAATGCTTGTGCCTTCTCTGTATGAGTAGAGGCCTTTGCTCTGCAGTGGGACAGTAACAGGCTGGTATTATTATTAAATTAACTATACAATGGTATATAAATTAAGTCGGTTCTGTTTACTAGCGGGAATATAAAAATAACGGCGGAGAGTAAGAGGGAGAAGGAGAGAGTAAAAGGGAGAAAGAGAGATAGAGAGGGAGAGAGAGAGTAAGAAGGAGAGAGAGATATAGAAAGAGAGAGAGAGAGAGATAGAAAGAGAGAAAGTAAAATGGAGAAAGAGAGAGTAAAAGAGAGTAAGAGAGAGAGAAAGAAAGATAGAGAGAAAGAGAGAGTAAGAGGGAGAAAGAGAAAGCGAGATAGAGAGAGAAAGAGAGAAAGTAAGAGAAAGAGAGAAAGTAAGAGAGTGAAAGAGAGAGAGAGAAAGAGATGGAGAGCGAGAGAGAGAGAGTAAGAGAGCGAAAAACAGAGAGAAAGAGATGGAGAGCGAGAGAAAGAGGCGAGTATGGCGACAAGACCCCTGAAAACACAATTTTACTTCGTTTGACAGTGTTTTATAACAGTTGCAGAAAGAGGCAAAACAATTTTTTCAATCGTAAAGCACTCTAATGCTACGCATTATGAGTCGTACAATAAAACCATACTTTAAGCACATACCTACTAACCATACTAGCATACTAGACTATGCAAGTATATATTTATAAAAAGGTACCCAGCCATCCCATGCATACATGTATACTCCGTCAGCCTAGTTATGTCTGAGATCCGTCAATGAATTATTTATGAACTGATCCTTCAATAAATCGCGGCAAGGTAGGCGAAAACAATAGAATTTTATATTACCACCTACATTTGATTAAGTGGGACTAATTTGGCGCCTGTTTCGGCAACCTTTTGCGTGGTTTCAATACAATAAGATACTACCTACATTGATACATTTAAATCAAATGCCCATGTAACACTCATTCTCATGAAGATCGGAGACGCTACGCTCGAAGTTGTTGACGATTATGTTTACCTAGGACAAACTGTCCAGCTAGGTAGGTCCAACTAGGTCCAACTTCGAGAAAGAGGTCAATCGTCGAATCCGAATCGTCTGGGCAGCGTTCGGGAAGCTACGCAATATCTTCTCATCCCACATATCACAATGTCCCAAGACGAAAGTCTTTGACCAGTGCGTGTTACAAGTGATGTCTTATGGAACAGAAACGTGGTCGCTCACAATGGGCCTTATCAGAAGGCTAAAAGTCACCCAAATGGCAATGGAGAGGGCTATGCTTGGAGTTTCCCTACGACCTACGTGATCAAATCAGAAATGAAGAGATCCGTAGGAGAACCAAGGTAAGCGACATAGCCCGAAGAATTGCCAAAGTTAAGTGGCAATGGGCAGGGCACTTTGCTCGTAGAACAGATGGCCGATGGGGCCGAAAGGTTTTGGAGTGGCGACCACGTACCGGAATACGAAGCGTTGGAAGGCCTCCCACAAGATGGACTGATGACCTTGTGACGGCCGCAGGAATTCGCTGGATGCGGGAAGCACAGAATTGGTCGAAGTGGCGGTGCTTGGGGGAGGCCTATGTTCAGCATGGACGTCTTTAGGCTGAAATGATGATGATGATGATGAAACATATATAAACGTATACTAACAATTTATCAAAAGCATGTTAATACATTATGTCTGGACTTTACAAGAGACTGACCTCTGAGTTTCTTTCGGCCTTTCTTCTCAGAGTAGTCAGATAGGAAACGCCGACCGCATCTAGTTTTTATTATAATATGATTGACGTGTAAAAGTGTTTGTAGTAACCTACTTACAGAAATAAAATCATTTATCATTTACATTACCTACAAAAGTTATTTCCTAACAATTTATGAAGGATTTTCGGAAAAAGACATCTCAGCTTTATCGGAAAATGGTCATAATCTACCCATGGTCTTCCCACTGCCAGGACACAAGCTTCCTCCATGAGGCGGAGTGGGCAGTTATCCACCACGCGGGTGCCGTGTGACTCGTAATTGCTTAAATCCATTTGTGGCCACTATCTGCTATATCTGCTTGCTAATAATCCCATCATCAATATTGTAGGTGCACTGTAGTAAAAGGATTAGTTTATTCCACATTTATTCTTAGAGACAGCTTCTACTTTAGCTTAGCACTTGCCTTATGAGCTTTAATAATCTCTTACGTGAATAATTAATTCAGAAAATTCAATCATTTCAATCCCGTTGATCGATGTTTCCAACCAACCATACATTGTTGTGTGTGTTGGATAAAATGAAAACTATTACAATCCACTTTTGAGTAGATTTATGTTACCTACAGTCCGGCCGTCGAGAGACTGAGCTCTTGAGAATCAGTTTCGTACTAACGAATATATGTTTTGCGCATTTGATCCTTATTACAACTAGATATTGTCTAACTGACAAATGCCAGAAACGCATTTTTTCGACGGCCCGACTGTACATAATAAGGGTGTCGATGCCTCCATTTTTATTACTTATGCTAAATCTATAAGTTCTACTCAGGGTGGTTCATGTTAATGTGGCTAATTCCAAGAGCTCTTGTTGTTATTGCCAACAACTATGTTATTTCCATTCATAATGATCAACTTCTTAGTACATTGATTGATTGTCTTGTAGAACAAATAAACATAATTAAACAGCGCTTTGTCTTAGTTAGGGTCTCTATTGAGAAGGCTTATGATTTTCAAAGAGAAATTTTCAAGTTACTTGTTTTCTTTGTGTTGTAAAATCAAAGGCTTTAGCACAGTATAAATAAGTACAGTATTCTATCTTCATAGAAAACGGCCGAAACAACGTGCTTCGAAATATCAGTACCTACGCAGCAGTATCGATTGCGCGGCAGTTACACACGGACGCGGATGGTTTATCTACCGAGCGGCCGTAGGTAATTATTTCAACGTCACAGCCGAGATATAATACTGCTACTTATTTATTCTGTGGCTTCAGGCTTAATTTATTAAATAACGCTTTGGTCTAATTGTTTGCTATTTCGTTAATCGTAATTAGTATGATTATCAAAACCACTTGGAGTGGAATATTATAAAGAGCAGCTAAGAGGAGGCTCCCTAAATTGTATATTAATTTGCATTAATATTCTGAAATACGCATACAATCAAAATTGAACTCTACTTTATGATTTATTGGATCCTTTCTTTACATGTACAATACAGTTACGTAATAGTAATATTTTGGTTCGTTTCTTTTTTTATTCGAAAATCATGTCTTTTTTTAAAGATTATTTAAATAAAATGAAGATTATTCGGCTTTTATGTCTAAAGTAAGTATTCACAGTAAGAAAATATAGTTCATTATCCATCCACCAGATATTTTTTCTATAAATCAATTATTACTTTAGTTATAAACGAAATAAGAATTGAGACTTACGCCATTTAGTTCCGTGCTCGAACACGATCAAAGAGCGCATGCGATATTCAACTTTATTACTGATGTGTTAGCGTTTATAGCTAGTTTTTAGCACATAGTCCAGTGGCGGGGTGCATGGGGGCGGAACTTGCGTGGAAATTGTCTTTAGAGTGCCTGGTTTTAAATATTGAGAAAGTGTTATTCATTAATTGAAGAAAAAAGAGTATGTAATTGGCGTAACCGGTTCTGTAGTATCTACCTACCACCGTGGAAAGAACGCTTGAAGGTGTGGCGGCATCTACATCGCCACCAACCAGAGCCCATTCTACCCTGTCTTGGACGACGCCAGCAGTCAGCCACAACCCGGCACTGTCCCACATCCGACGCACTGGATCATAACAAAGCGCCACCCCGACTCACTGGGGAATCACCGCAATCACCACAATCACCACAGACAGTTCCGTCTCACCGCGAACTATGCGGCACCCGGTTCGGACTCACTGGAACCATAGCTGGCACTGTGAAGCATCCCAAGATACAAGACTCAGCCCACTATCGAGCTCCGGTCTCCGGAGGGGAGTGATGTGGCGGCATCTACATCGCCACATGCGAACTACGCATCAAAGACCTGACGTCACACAAATCCTGCATCGCGCAATTGGGGGTTACCGCGCGATGGACATATATACAATCGCCCGACTTCAACCTCTGGGCAGTTGCCCGCTAGCACGACACCCGTCTGGTCGGAGGATCCTCCCTTTTCTAAAGAGGATGAGTGAACTTTATACCCTGTTCCTCATTCCTCTAAAAAGGGAAAGATGAGTTTATGTACATAGTTATGCATGTATTTTTCATAATGTAGTATCCTGAAAGGTTGAAGGATCAATACCAGAAGACGGTCTTCATAAAACTAGAATAATGCTTTATCATGAAGAAGGCATTAATCATAATCATTCTACGATCGCAAATAATAGATTCCAAGTCAGTACGGCTCTTATAAAATCACTCGCAGTTTTTCAGGATTCCACTAGGGAAATACCTACTTACCTTAAGGATTCTTAGGTGTATAATATCGCCAACAGCAGTGAGCAAAAGTGATAACAATATGCTTATTCGGTTTGGCTGTCGGGCCGACTCATTGAGTCGGCTGTCAAAAACTGCGGATCTCCAATTAATTCTCCATTGAGTATGCGTGTTTAGGGTCGAATTAATGTGAAATATTGCCTGTCTTAAGTATACCTTTGCTATTCTAACTTTATCATAGTGTAGGGAAAAGAACAGGAAAGACATATAACATCTGACAATAATTCGAGCCGGAATGATCATTCTTTGAAGACTGTCAATTTGCCGTGATGTAGCCATTTTATCATCATCATCAGTCGATAATATTCCCACTGCTGGGACACAGGTGTCGTCTGTTCGAGAGGGAGTGAGCTGTAATCTGCCACGCGGGCCCAGTGCTGAAATTATTTAAATAAAGTAAAGCGCCTGCCTGGGTTCGAACCGACGACCAACAACTCGTAAGTCGGGGCCGCTACCACTGGACCACCACTGCCCTCCATTTTTTACAACATGTCAAAGAATGACAGTTGTAATTTGAATAAACATACGGACAATTTAAGTTGGTAGTCAATTTGCTTACGTCATTCGAATCAGAGCACCGAACATTTACGGAAATAAGCTAACAAGCTTTTTGTTATACCAAATAGAGCGCTTTCAGCGACATAAATTACGGTTTATTTAACCAATAAAGGACAAACCGGCCAGGACAAAAAACACGATGAACAATTTAAAAATAAATAAAGGAGAGGAAGCTGTAATCAAAGCACTTCCACGCCGCTTGGATGGACAATCGATTAAATGGTTCCGTACATCCACATGAGGCTAGAAAAGGACACGTGTGAGCTTAAGCCACCGTTTGAAAACCAACCTTATTTAAATGTTGAATAGAGTAACCTTTTGTGTGATAAAGGAGCTCAGGTGAGGCGTTTGAGATGGACAAAGAGGCTATTGCACGGGTCGAGGGTATCGGCACGAGATTGAACTGTTATAAGTAAATGACCTGAGTAAATATTAATATAATATGACGTGTTGATATTAGTAGGGAAAAGGTCGGAGTTATTTTGAGGGATATTTCTTTTACGATAAGGGTAATGAATGGGACAAAGACCCATATTTATGTATTTTTGATAAAGGATTTCATCCTCCACGTGCGACTTGGCTTAAAGTATTTGCGACGAATAATCCAATCTAACTTGATCTTTTTGACTACAAACATATCATTATAACAACTGAATCCCTCGAAAGAAATGGTGAACTATGTAAAACTATGCACTTCACTAGTTTTTTTACATGACCCGTTGAATAAAGGGCAAGTCTATTCGCATCAACTGGGCACAATTCCAGACTTCTATTTTTCCCCAGTCTCTTCCTCATCATCATTGGCAGCCTTGCATTGGCGGATACAGGGGGGGGAGGGCATGGGGGCCATTGTCCGTACTGTTGTTACTGAAACCCATCATGAAATGAAAGTAGAATCGTTGCTAAGATTAAATATACTATCGTCATGAGCAAACATTGACCGCAAGACAACAATATAAATCTTCAAAATAATATAACAATCTTTACATTTAAGTACAGCGATATAATAGGCGATCATTTGGCAGACATTATGGATGCCTTAGTTATTTATTCAGCCATATAATGATGTACTACCACAGTACTACGCGCATTGTGTTCTGCAAGGCCGATGGCAATAGAGATTATGTCATAGATAGTTTTAAATGCAAGTTATTGCTATGTCGCGTCATACAATGTGGCGTTTATTGATCGTACGTTGTACATCATAATTAATTAGTTAGTAATTTATTCAAAGTCAAAGTCAAATCATTTATTTCAAATAAGCCCTTATAAGGCATTTTTGAACGTCAATATTTACAAAAAAAAAAAAAGATTCTAGTCGTCCCTTCCAAAAGGTAGTTTTCGTATGGAGAAGAGTGGGCAAGAAACTCCACCATTACTCTTTTAAAATGTTTTTGTTTGTGCAGGAATTAGTTATATTTACGCGTTTGATTTTAATTAGTGTCTATGCATAATCAGTCTATCTATAATGTTCCCACTGCTGGGCCATAGGCCTTCTCTCTGTGAGAGGGAGTGGGCCGTAATCCACCACTCGGGCCCAGTACGGGTTGGTAGATGTCACATGTCTTCAAATTTTTGGACGTGCTGTGTCCATGTAAATATGCATATTCACTTTTATTGGAATCTTCATCTTCTCATCAAAATAAGTATTGGGGGAATCGTCTTTATTTTACTTTATTGTCCAATGCTCTCTTAATTGTCCATCGCTTAAGGTTCCTTTCAATCTCAAAGTTTATACTCCAAGAGTTTACTCCAAAAGGTTAAAGTGTGTGCAGATACTCCTCTAGCCATTATAGCCTGCACAATTGCAAACTCAAGCAATTGATAGTTTCTTCAGGCATTGTATATTAAATCGTTGTATGAAGCAATTGAAATCCCCATTAAAAGCTCGAGTATTGAACGTTTTCTATGATAATAATCATATTTCACAGTTTGAAGCGTGTCTTGAACTAGCTATAAAAGTCAAGTGCAGGAAATGAGACTATTTCATAGCTCAAGCATTTATAATGTGTTTTCTGAATATTTTGTAGCTATAATAATGAAAGTACATCTTTCATTATTATAGCTACTCTCTTGAAAACCTTCGTGAAAGATATGTAAACGTAGGTACCGTCAGGGAAGTTAATTTATTAGCAGATTTATAGGAAAACTGTAGTCAATTTGCCTAGAGTCCGCGCCACCACTGGAGTCCGGCGGAAAATTGTGGAAGTACATTTATTTTAATGCTATTTGATGCAAGAGCATAGATACTAGCGCCGCGTCTATCGGACTTGAGTGGTGGCGCGGATTCTACCTATAATAGCCATTTCATACGACTGTCAAAATATGAAAAGAAAGAAAGAAAGAAAAAGTATTTTTACTCGCACAGGAAAAAACAAATTAAAAAACAAATAAACATTTAAAAAAAATGTATATATAAAGTATTACGGGCAGGTTTTCAAATTGGACAAGTACATTAACAATCTGCCCGTAAAACTACAAGTTAAAATTTTGTTGCGATTCGTTTTGCCACTTGTCCGTTGCCATTCGTTTTTTCACTTAGGCTACTCTAAACTTATACACATACAAAGCAACACCTACGGCACTTAATTTCTTGACATTGACTCCCCTCCCGTACGGCCCGTACCCCAATGACGCCTACATTGCATAAGGTGCTGCCTAGCTAGCCGAGCAGGGTGAGCGGCTACCACGCAACTTTTTTCTAATACTTACATTTTTAAACTCGTGATATCTTTCGAATGGAATGTCCGAATTGAATAATTCAAAAAGTTATATAAAGGTATTGAAGCAGTCTTGAATATGAAGTAATTTATTTGGATGAGGATTAATACCAAGATACAAATAAAGAGCCTTTTCTAGCGGCGGCATTTCAATTAAATTTTTAAAATAAAAGAAAACTTATTGTGGCATAACTATAATAGTTAGACATATGCTGTCGCGACACTTTTTGTAAATAATGATGTGTTCTGCAAAGTCGTAGTACATTATTTTATTCTATCATCAATAGTTTTCGCAGCGCACGCGATGTAAAGAATATTTTATGTAATTTTTTTACACCTTGGGTTACATTATTGGAGTTTTAGTAAGGATACCTAATTTTCTTGAAAATATTATATAGCCTATGTCACCCGGGGATAGTGTAGCTTCCCAACAGTGAAATAATTTTTCAAATCGGTTCAATATAAAAACTTGAGATTCCGATCTATTCTCTCCCTCCGCCGCTGCCACCTCTCACCATGCGATATATCGTCTACCCCCTCCACGCGGCCGTAGCGCTTTTTCGTGACAGAAAAAATCCTAATACCCCCCATCTATATAGAAGTTTCACTTCAAAAACAGTATAAAACAAAGTAAAATAATAAAAAAAGCAGAAAGTCCTGTGCGAGGCCAAAACGCTCCTATCTCAGCATGATGGTAATGGCAGCGCTGGTATTCTGATATGACAGTAATTTTGTATGAAATTAAAGGTAAATTTAAGTTGATAGACAATTTGATTATTTTCATTTAAAAACAAATGTATGTGCCTACTTACAGAATTATCTAAGTAGGTATCTAGTTATGTTGTGCAAATTGACCAAAATAATCACTCAATTATCATATTTATTCTAGTAACTAATTGGAAACAAAGAAAATTAGACATCGTTAGCATCAGCTGTTTATAATTCCATGCAAGTTGAGGAAAGTCGACGTAGAAATGTTTACTACGATACTTAAACCAATGACCTGGCAGCTCGCCACTGAGAGCCGCCTCATACTGCAATTTTACTAGCTTTAAACCCGCTACTACATTAGCCTTTCAAATTGCATTTTGAGTCGTTATTTTTCAACTACGTTATGGTCGACTTCCAGTCGAAACTTTAAGTATAAAATACGGAGAGTGTTTTGCTAAAAGTGACTGCTAGACTCTAACCTTTGCAACACTATTGATGTCGCTGCGAAATATAAAAGAGAGATTTGGCTATTCAGTTCAGTTTCACTTGGTGCTCAACTGCACACTCTCATTTGACCACACCCTTACGTTAATCAAGTAACTCATACTTTCACGAAAATATCACAAGTTTTCCCGTAGCGTAAAAGCAAATTTCTTTCAACATAACTGGTATGTATGATCCTCTGAATAAATAAAAAAATAAATGCACCCATGGCCCTCGCAAGTTGTAAAATATTCAGCGCCCAATGTATCGCGCATCGTTCCGTAGATACGAAAACAGAGGGCAGAGAGAGATAAAGTGACAAAGGACCGTACACTGTAAACAGAAGGCCAATAATATTATTCCCGCGGAACCCTAATAAAATAGCATTATTACACAACCGGCTCATAAAATGGGTCACAGCGTTTGAATAAAAGTCTGCCGAGACAAAGAGCGAGATTATCATATTGAACAGCGTTGCGCATTGCTAAGCGTGAGTTCTATTCCCAGATCGAGCAAGTGTTGTTGCAAAACAATCAGTTATGAGCTCGATTTGAAAGAAAGCTTAATTTTCTTAGTTATATTTTCCCACTCATATCAATAATTTTATTCGTGATAACTGTAGATATTGGCAACATAACGTATGGATTGGCGATGACAAGTCTACTCGCTTTCGAAACAGGCTATTTCTCTAGGTACCCACTTCTTACAAAATCGATGATGCATTTGTTTTCTCCAAAAAGGCCACAATATTGCTCTTGGCTTTTTTAAACCCAGTATTTAGTTGTTTATCGTACATCCTGTGTCAAAATATCACGGACAAGTAACAATTTTGATTTGTCTAAGTCCAAAAGGGAGCAACGTATTCATAAGGAGATAGTACCTAACCATTTTGCTACTCAACAAAATTACTCTAAAACGAGGTCTTGATTCGAAACTCAAATCAAAGAAATTTTTGACCAGTATTCTAGAGCCTGCAACCTTCACAAGGTCCCCTTGTGGGAGGTCTTCCAACGCTACGCGGTCGACACTCCAGAACCTTTCGGACCCATCGGCCATCTCTTCTGCGAGCTATGTGCCCTGCCTACTGCACTGCCACTTAAGTTTGGCAATTCTTCGGGCTATTTCGGTGACCAGGAATCCGCTGGATACGGAAAGAACAGAACTGGTCGAAGTGGGGTGGTTAGGGGAGGCCTATGTCCAGCAGTGGACGTCTTTCGGCTAAAATGATGATTCTAAAGCCGCCTAATCCTGGACCAAAAGGAGGTTTAAATTGCGCTAAGACTGGGCATTGCGTCACACGTCATCGTTAGCAATGCATGTGGCGATTTTAGCGTCTGTCTGTGGGTCACCACTAATTATAGAGTCTTAACTAAATTCAGGACGCGGTATGTGGCAGTCGTGGTTTTGCAATTACCTCGTGGTTACGGTTCGCAACGTCTGGATTAGTTTTTTGCTTTTAAGTGGCTAATTAACATTCGTAGAAGCGTTTGATAAGTTTAAGTACCATTAAAGATACTTATAAAAATAAAGGCGGATGTAATATCTTGATTTTATTTTAGTTTGCGGTTTTATAAGTTGCTTATTACGCAGCATGAAACCACGAATTATCATCGTCATAGTCATCAACGTAGAACAGTTATCAATCAGAATCGTCGACATCTGAATAATGGACCTGGGCGAAGCAGGTCATAGGTCTTTCTATATGTCTGCATCTCGAGAAGGATTGATGGTAGGTAACCCCATAAAGTTGGTCCATGGACTTTGACCTTGCTGAAGGTCGTGAAAATCCGCTGTATGTGGATAGCGCAGAAATGGTCGATGTGGCGTTGCTTTGAGAAGGCCCACGCCCAGCAGTGTTTTGCCTGAGATGATGAAAGTGTATCAATTACCAGAAGGCCAATTCTCGTGCTTAAAAAACGTTCACATTCTAGTCGCAATCTGTCAAATTTGTCAAAAAATTTGGTAAATTGGTTGTATTTTTGACAGATTGCGAATGAGATGCGAATGCGAACGTTCTTAAAAATTACGGGAATTGCCCCTCTGTTGTTAAATGATAACATAAGGATGCATCTGTCCAATCTTTTGACATTTGATCGTCATTTACGAGATCCACTAGTGGTCTAAGATCGGACCTAGAAACGACCTTCACCCATCTGTTTATTGGAAGAAAAGTATTTTATATCTATGTTAAAAAATATATCGCGACTGATTTGGCTAAAAATTTCCTGGCCAGAACATGATTAATAAAAAATAAAAATAGAGATTTTTTTCAAAAATTGCTATCATTCGTTTAACGATTAATTCGATTTTAGTAACAAATGTTTCTCTTAAAAAGTGTTATCCATTGATATATCACTTATGGCTATTGGAGGCCAAGAACATTCCTAAACTTAGGTGGCCAATTAGTAACCTATTTATCTCGTTAACTCCGAATTGACTTTCAATTGGCAAAAGTCGAGTTAATAGCAAAGGTTCTCCTTGAAAAGCTCTTTAAATTGGTGTTTATCTAAAAATGTAAAGATTTGTTATTAATGACAGTCTGGCCAGGATTTTTTTTACCAAAACCCACTCGCGATATATTTTGATTACCAAATTTGATTTATAAAATACTTTTCATCCATTAAAAAGATGGGTGAAGATAGTTCCTAGGTCGGATCCTCTACAGTGGCAACTCTCAAAATGACTGTGTCTAGCAATAACTTAGTTTGATACCTATCAAGTCGTATAATAAAAACAATGATAACATTATATCACACCACCATTACATCATAATGCTCTAGGTCTACTACTATCTACGTCTATCCATAACAATGCCATAAAAATAACAAATAGTAAACTTGGCACTACTTGAAATGGTTCAATGAACTCATAAGCTTCGGAGCATCGAATCGCGCATGCGCTCTGCTTTCATCCGGCTATTATAAACAAAATTTATTTTATTGGTCCTCTTTTAGATCAGCTAATTAATTTGATTGTACTGCAGCATCAATATCTAGCTAATTTAAATAATCTAAAAAATATATCACCAGTTTTTGAATTTCCGGAAAAAAAATGATTCTTAAAGTGTTGTGGTTCTTATCAGAATCAGCCCAGTGATTTTCAAGGTTAACCTGAACAAACAAACACACAAATCGGACCATAAAGCTGTTTCCTTTGTTCTCCCGCATTTCATTCCTTTGTTTATGGGATTATATAGGTATGTTATAATGTTGATATTTCACGTGCATGTGCAGTTAGGGTTGCCAATAGTATTCGTGGGGTGTGTTCGGAGGTTGGGGTACGCCCGGGTCAGTGGGTCGCGCGCGCAGCCTCCCGGAGCTTTCCGGGAGAGACGCGCCTCTATCGACCGCGTGCCGACACTTTAGGGCTGCCCGAAATGGTTTTTGGATACTGTTCTTGTATTTTTGGCAGCTACCATAATTGGGCAGATTTCGAAGATGTCTTGGTCATTTGATTGCATACAGGGAATGATGTAGAAGGTACGGATAGAAATTTAGTAAGAAAAATTTAGTAAAAAAAAAAAAAAAAAAAAAACAATTCTGCGCAATGCGCGTAAAATTTATTTTCTGGTCGCCTATGTACATCGTATGCATTATTGCTAATCTTTTTTGATAAAAGAGAAATAAAGTTTTATGTCCAACTAAAAAATTAAAACGTCATTCCACCCGAGATTACATTTCGACACTCCTTCCGTAAGCGGTACAAAGACCCTCTCGCTATTAAAGAGTGCAATTTATACAAAATGGGGTGCTCTCGGAGGGTCGGTGACGCCCCTGTTTTGGGAGGACAAACCGCGCAGCATCCACTACTGCGCAACTCTCGGCACACTCGGGCCAGAGGCACGGTTCATCGCCGCACCTCGATACTTCCGGAGGTCTTTTATCGCGTTCCTCGGTCCTTTACCTGTCCTTAACCCTCAGCACTCCATTATGGGCACTCTGTAACTCCTTTTACCGCCCTAAGTGTGAAGTGATGGGGAAAGATAAGCACCAGCCTACGGAGGCTGAAGTGAAGGTGGCTACTGTGGAACTTGAGTCCGTGGATAACATGGCTACGTTGCCGGTCGGGCAGCATCGGCAGCAGGGCAGTGACATGGCGATCGCTGAGAAGCATAACAACGCTAACAAAGAAATGGAGCTGAAATGCGTGCAGCCCAAGCCATCTAAAAAGTATGTCATATAGATAGTGTTTGTATGGGTAGTTTATTTAATACCTAATTGTTTTGATTTACCTAGATGAAATTATAAAGCAGCCATACTTAAACGTAAAATTTTGAGTTTAAATTTTAAATAATCATTTGTTAGAATTAGAATCGTTCGTGAATAATTAATAGCCCAAGTTCAATGGCCGGCTCATCATGAAATCATTACCTATGTATTTAAGCATATCAAAAGCGAAGGTAGGCATCATTCAGGGATGTAATTTTTATATTACATATAGGACATAACTGAACACGGAAAGTTTTCGGTACGCAAATGAAACAGAGAATTATTTAAAAAAAAACATAACTATGTTACCTACTTAGATTTTTATCAATTTTATTGTTTTAAATATTTCTTAAAATAATTATTGTTATTAGTTTCTGATAAATTAATTAAGCACTAGAGGCAGGTAATTATAAATATAATTTTAAAAAACCCTAATATTACAAATTATATCGGTTGGTCGATTTGCAGAGTATATCCCACTTCGAAAGTTTGCAGCAAGTTAACTTCATTACGTATTGACCTAACTTCGCCGCGCCTTACTTTTTTTTTTGTTTCGTCCACAGAACTTCGCTCTTCATCATCTCGAGTTTCATCTACGCCAAGCTCTTGGTTGTTGTGTGTATAGCCTACGTCATCAGTGATGTCATCACACACAACCTCCCCCTCTATTATTATGAGGGGTTCTTCACCTACCTGTATGGCATGAGCATTCTGTTTTTGTTGTACGTCTTCTGCTTCTTGCTCCAAGGTACGTAATTAAGTATTTCAACCAATTTTAGTTCCAGAATCGCTTGAATTTAAATACATTAAATGAGTGTCTTTGTTCAGAGAGTGCATGCTGCAGCGGAAGCCCTCCAAAACCGAAGCCCCCGCCAAAAGAGAAGAAGCCTAAGAAAGAAAAAGAAAAGAAAACCAAAGATAAGGAAGTTAAAGAAGGCAAGGATGGAAAGGAAGGCAAAGATAAAAAAGATGGAAAGAAGGAAGGCAAGTCTAAAGACAAAGGAAAGGACAAGGAGGAAAAAGAAAAGGCTTCCAAAGAGGCCAAGAAACAAAGTCAATTCCAGGTGAGTGGCACTCTTCACCCCACATTTTCATACACAGCACATCCATTATTTTTGTATTTAACATTATCCCACATTCTCTTGTCGCTTTCGCGTGTCGTCCTGTGTTAGTTAACCACATATTTGTTTTGTTCATTTAAATTACGTGATTTGTTTATTTAACTTTTTGTGATACGCACTCGTTCGCAATTTTTATTATTTGGCCGTTCACTATTATCATGGTCAACGCTTCGTCCGAACACATCAGGCCGCATGAATCCCTTTTTGTTTACGCTGCCTACTTTTTTGTTTTTTCATATCATTTGGGCAGGAGGTGTATCCCCGTAAGATGCGTGATAAAGTTCGTCAACAGCAATTGCAATTGCAAATGGCGCAATTGTATGCGTCTGATCAGGTGAGGTATCTTGACGCATCCTGCTTGAGTGTATCATATCATACGGAGTGCTTTGGATGTGCTGTCGTAGTTCGTCTGTTCATATACTGCTTCTGTTTTCGCTATTGGATCACCTTGCTTTCATGTAGGCTTCGTACACACTTGGAAGTCATGTGACTGACCTTGAAAAGATTGTAGAATGCCATCGACATTTCCTGAGTTGAAACTTGAAAATAACAAACGAATCCTACTTTCATTTAGTTTTACTAATTGTATTTGAGCTAGTTGCAATTGCCACCCTGTTTCCAGAAAAAAGATATCAATCTCCACATAATCTATAACTGGAAAAATACTGCATTTCAAGGCATCTTGTTGGTCCTTGAGTTTTTGTATTTTCTTATTTGCATTTTATTAACTTTTTCACTTACAACAATTTCAGCAGCACCAACAGCAGGACATTGTGGAGCTGGAAGCTGGGCCTGTTGCGAGACCGGCTCGCAGGCGCAAGACTTCTCAGAATGACCACAGCCATGGCAGCTTCTTCCTAAGAATTGGCGCGATTGGTAAGAAAAATATATTTTAATTTAGCGTTAAGACGTTCAAGAACATTAATTTCGTCCTTTACTTTATTATCACGTTTTCTATGTATTTATTTTATCTTTCAGCCTTTGGTCTCGGTACCATGATTTACAATGGATTGGAGTTTGGCACATTCTTCGAATTGCCAATGGAGTCGCCTTGCTACTTAATTTTGAAGGGAGTCAACCCTGTCTTGCAAATGGTGTTCACCTTCATGCAAATGTATTTCATTTTCATGAATTCCCGGGTAAAGATCTAAGTCAATATTGCCATTGAATTTCGTAAAAATCAAAGTTTCTCAATTACTTACACATTCTTTTGTTCTTTTAGCTAAACATTCATCGGTTCAAAGTGATTGCCCGATTTGGTTTAATGCATGTAGTTGCTACAAACATTTGTGTTTGGATTCGTACTTTAGTACTGGAGTCATTGAAGGAAATCACCGATTACCACGTTAAGAATCCTCATGGATATTCCGGCGAAGGCGTTTTAGGGAGTGAGTATTTAATTTAAATCTGTTTAATTTAAGGCATTTTCCAATATTAAGTTCTAAGAGCATTTTGCATTTCAGTCCGCTGCAACAAACCTGCTTATATTTTTTATAATCATAAATCACTTTTGTATATAATTTAACGGCTCCTTCGTCTCCAGAAGTCATCCGTAAGCACACTCTGAGGCATTCCGGCAAAGTGTTCGGTGCTGCTTCCACCGCTGCTACCTCTATCGCATCTACTGTTCTAACCACCGCTAAGACCACTGGAGAGCAACTCATGAACGTTGTCACCTCCACAGCTGTTCCTATCATCACTCCCACCACAAGTTAGTATTCACGCTCATCAATGTTCTGTATCCCTGTTTCGCTAACATGTGCATGAATGTCAATTAAAATGTGTTTCGACTAATTTTTCAGCGACTACTATCTCATCATATAATATCGTGGGTGGTGGGTTACTTCCTAAGTCAAAACTGATCGACACTATAAAGAGTACGGTAGGTTATGACAACGGGATGGGATATGGTCGCGAGTTCAGAGAATGGCCCAATGACAATCCGTTCACTACGACATCTTTTGCACCACTAACCACGGAGTCCGATAAAGTGACTCAGACACAGACGGCCATGTTAGAAGTCTTCCAGTGGCTTCGCACTTCGACTGTGAAACCGATTCTTAACGCTATATCGACCATGATGCCAAGCACGACTTCCGGACAGATAGTAACTGATAGAGACGAGTGGGCCAATAGTGTCGAAACTTATCGCGTAGATGAACCGCCACATTCGCCAGGTTGGTCGTTGGAGTGTCGCATTGAATTATTTCAAAAGTAAAACGCCGTTGCACTTTTTATTTGCGGTTTGTCAGATATTGTTTGTGTTCATTACGTATCCCACGTACGCGTCCGTTGCACATGAGTTTCCTCATATTTTACTCTTAAGTTAAGGTTTCTTTGCGTCTTTTGCATGTAAATACTTATAGTTTATGCAGTCACCATTTGCTATGTTTAGATTTGCACTAAATAATTTGTCGAGTTGTTTGCACTGATTCCTTGAATTTAAAGTCTCACGTAAATCTAAAATAGCAAAGGATGGCATAGTATTAATGTGTAGAATCGTTTTTTTGACAATCTTTCCCAAATTCCGACCAAAATATTTGATTGCGATTTTTTTTTTCAGTGCCCAACTCTTCAGAGATTTTCGAGTCATTCGACGGCCTCAATCCGGCTGCGCTGATCGCCAATATCGATAACACTACGGTGTGCGGCCGAAACCCAATTATGGGCACTATCGTAACCGACTCGGCGCCTTATCTGTATCCGTTCATCATTGAGTACTCCCTCATCGGCGCCGCCGTCATTTACGTTATGTGGAAGCACATTGGCCGCTACCCCAGGTAAATATAACCGTTTTGTATTATGCAGATTCCGTAACCCAATAACCGTAAATGTAGAGTAACATTAACCATAGTTTAGTTACCATTCAGCACATCCATTAACATGAAGTTGCAATAATCTTAACCTTTCGTAACCACTTGTAAATAGTTACCCCTAACATTAGAGTCACGCTCCTCACTTAACACTAAAGCACGCATAGAGTAGACAGAATAAAAGCAATAGCAACGCGTCCGTGACTTTGCACGCGTTTGGTTCCAGCGTGGCCAACGACGAGGATCTGGAAAGACGTCTGGAGGCTGTTCTGTCCCGCAGGGCGGCGGCGCTGGCGGCGGCGCAGCGCGGCACGCGCGTGGACTGCGCCGGCGCCTCCAAGGGGCTGTTCTGTGGCCTGCTGCTGCTCGTGGCCTCTCTTATCTGCTTGATACTCTTCTTCGTCCTGATCAGACACCAAGAGTTGAAGCGCCTGTCGATCTATTTGGCCGATGTGTCCCACTGTGCTTTGATGGTTCTCTCTATTCTGGCGATTCTAATTGGATTCATACGGTAAGAAATTAGATATATCCTTTAAAGCACATTTAGTTATCATTAATTCTGTGTCTGTTTTTAGATTTTAGTCTTTTGTGTTAATTATTTTGTTTTTATTTCCTCCAAATCCATTCATGCCATTTATCCTAATCCTATCTGTACATCCTTCACTCCATCAATGGCTCCAATATGTTTTTATGTTTGCACATCGACCGTGCTAAAACCCACATTATCACTATTCACAACTCCAATATATTTTCAATTGCATCTTTTCCATTCCCACCACTTTGTTTTCTTTGTGTTATCTTTTTGTTTACCATTTTTTTGGTTTTGCTCATACTATAATCAGTGGTCGTGTAATGAAATGGAGCAACTCTCCTCCCTCCTGTACCGAGCCTCTCCGCAGGGTGCAATCTTTGAAGTTCCGCTCCGAAGAACAGTCTGACCTGAACGACATCCTGCTTCGTGTATCTGCGTTTGGCCTCTTCGTGTATGCCGTGTTCAGCGTCATTGCTGGTGGAATGGGAGCCTTCACTCATGAGCCGAACCTTCTCGTCATGATCACTGGCTGCTTGAGCGTGCTTCAGGTAAACTACTGTTTGCTTACAATATCTTATTATTTCTTTATTATTTATATGCAATTTTGTATGTATGTCAGCCTTATCTATCTAAATATTAATTCTATAAATTGTTTTATTGGGAAAATTTAGGTGGTCCTGCAACTGCTGTTCATCGCCGATGTTTCCCGCCGTCGCGTCCACCTGCCCGAACAAGAACGCAGCAAGCCCGCCCGCCAGGCCGTCACCTTCCTCCTTATCTGCAACGTTACCATGTGGCTCATCTACACCTTCGAAGCACAAAAAGTCCTGGCGAACCCTGTAAGTATTGCCAGCTCTACTTGGTACTTACTGCATTTTATACTTCGGTACTTATAATGAGTTTTCTGTTTCCAGGTGCAACTTGATTTCTACGGTTTCGTGGCCTGGTCTCTCGTTCAGCGCTTCACTCTACCACTTTGTATTTTCCACCGCTTCCACTCGGCCGTCACCCTAGCCGAAATATGGAAGACCAGCTACAAAGCGCGCCTGGAGTGAGCGCTTCAAGCTAACTAAGTTGGAGACCTAAGTCCAATCACCAACGTCCTAATGCAACTAGGATGAACACTACGGATTTCGTCCTCAACCGGGACAGCAATTTTTTGTAGGTAGAACGGATAAAATTACTGCTAGTTTTCAAAATCATCTCGCTATTTCAAGTGTTAGTATAGGTGTGACGAATTTAGGATGGTAAACATTGCATTTTACAATGTAGAAGTGACTAAATAATTGCTCTCCCGGACAGTATTGTAGTTGACACGACATAATCACCTGGATCTACCTACCCTATGGATCATCGTTATGTTGGTTATTACTTGCTACGGTTCTTTCATACTTCGTTTATCTTTCACATTCCATTCTATTTTAACAGATTCAATAAAAATTAGGTTTCTTGAAAGACTGACTGTGGAGACTTTAAAGCGACCAAGCATACATATTTTCAGCTCATTTTCTTTAATAGATACGTAAACAGAATTGCTCAGATTTCGGAATTCTATACTTGCAAATTTTTTAAATTTTAAATGTGAGCATTTTAACATGATCTGATCGAAACACGATAATAAAATAAATCCCAGTTGTGAAAAGTTCCCTCCTTTGTTGGAAATAATTTGTGTGCCATGGTTTTAGGGTTAAGGCTTGATTAAAATTTGACAATATTTTACATTTCTGGAAACATTTCAATCTTAAAACAAATCTATCTTCTCTGCGACTGGTATTCTTTGATGTTATTAATTAATTGTAATAATTAATTGAATTTGAAACATGTTGTCGATGAATTTAACATTTCAACACAAAATGGGAGCCGTTTTGTGTATTTAAAACCGTATCTAAAATATAAGATACAAAATTAATTAATGTAAAATTAATTACTATATTAAAGTTTCAGAAGATTTATTAGCCAACATAAATTTGAGGTAAACAAGTAGGATTACTATAAAAGTTTAATATTATGTGGTATCTTAAGACATTCTTAAGAGGGTAGTTAACGTGTCGAAAAACTATATCCGATTAAACGTACTTAACTTTAGAGAAAGAGTAGAGACCTGCTGCTTGAGCTGCAGAGCGCCGCTTTATACGGATCATTTGGGTATTTGAGTTTAGGAGACATTTTTATTGCAAAGGGGCCATAAAAATGTAAATTTTTTATCACTATGTAACAAGCACATTTTATAGCGCTGACGTTAGCATGTTCAGAGATGTGGTAACACTAGATTTAGAATTAAGTAACAATTACTGGCAACATTATTGGATGTTGCAAGAGCGTAACTTCTACCTATTAGTGATTATTATAATCGATTACAATTTGCGAAGTTTTAACATGGGACTAAGTTCACAGCGTCAAAATTATAAACGCTAAGGTACGTTAAAATTTTTCTCTGCAAATATTTTCATAATGATTTTTGTGCAATCTATTTTTATAGGCTGACTAATTTACATACCTGTCTATTCGTGTAATGCAATGATCAACCGTGATTTACACGTGATATCATTTCTATGTTATGGATTTTGTATAATATAGTTCATACTCAATTATTTATATTTATTAATTTTGTAATAAATTAACTTATAAGGTAAAATCGTAACTTATTGCTCTAGAGTCTGAGAGTAACGTGTGCTTACAACGTGAGATTTCGAGTGAATGTAGTTAGTTTTCGATTGATTAAAATATTTTAATGTTTACGATTAGTAATTTATTATTAAAACAGTGAATGTAAAAAAAATAAGAAAAAAGAGCTCAATCGTATTGGTTTTTGAGAAATTTAATGGCTTAACAATAACAGGTCTTGGCATGTTTATTGTTAATAACAGCAACCAGCGTGTTTGGCTTGTTTTATCACTGCCGATATTTTTAACAATAGATAATTGTTAGTAAGTCCTTTGATAAACCTATACTATTTCTAACTTGTTCAATTTTGTAGGTGATATTTAATGTGTACCTTGATGTTTGGAACAAAATGTACCGATGTTTGTAACTCTAGGTTTTAACATTATTATCATACCTATGTGGATACTCAATCAGTGTTATATAGATACCAAAAATTTGGAAATTCTACTTTAAAATATATAATTAATATATGTAAATGTCTATTTGAATAAATTAAATAATACTTATACGTGATTGTTCGTTTTATTGAATAACAACTTCTAATCTAATAGAATAGTAAGCGCCGCACGGGGCCTCGCGGCGGCTCGTGTAGTCTCGCGGCGGCTCGTATAGTCTCGCGGCGGCTCGTGTAGTCTCGCGGCGGCGGTGCGAGCCGACAGCAGCCGCTATTCTAATCAAACGTATCCATATTGCACGTAAAGTTTACAATGCCTTGTCATTAAAAATGCTCGCCGCGTGGCTGCTGGCCGCTGCCATTTCAGTGTGAATTGAGCCTTAGAGCCCTGAGAAATACCTCAGGGATCTAATTTAAGTCATGTCCTTGGTATCAACTGCCGATTTTGTTGATTACTGACTGGCGCTTGTATCAAGTTGCTCATGATGTAATCTTATCATTTGACCAAGAAGCTCTAACAGACACGTATAGAAAGTTTAAAGTTCATTTCGTGGAGTTTATGTGGAGGAAGAATCTTCCAAGCGTAAAGGGCGTGCCCGCTTACATAAAGCTTTATTCTGTAACTCGGAAGTCACAGAATAAAGCTAAAACTAGGACCATCGAAGTAAAAATAAATAAACAGTAATTACTAATAATAATACCAAAATCATGAACGTGAACGGGTGCTGCTGGTCGTCTTGCTGACCGCACGACGGTCCAACGGTCTGACGAACAGCAGCACCCGTTTACGAGCATAATGCAAATATCAGCCATTAATTACCCCTTCGCCATATTTGAGGGAATGAGGCAACCCGACCCCCGATGCTACCGCAAGCAGTGACATCTAAGCAGATCTTGCCCCGCCACGGCAAGATCTAAATTTGATGTGGGTGAGGTACATTTCGCGAGGCCCTCTGTTAGTGCAAGAAGACGCATTTAAAAAAAAAAAACCAGCCAAGTGCGTGTTGGACCACGCACAATAAAAGGTTCCGTAGTTGGGATGAATTTATCCCTATAACAAACTTAACACCCTAACATGTTTCTGCAACTGTAATTATGTAAGTTGGTCCATTATTATTCGTTAACTTGTAAAGCCTACTTAGCAGTGATAGATTTCCTTTTTATTTCGTTATATTTACTACAGCCGTGAATTTTTCAGATATTCAAAACCAACCATTTAGCTGGCAGGGGGGGGGGGGACCCGCCTTTAACAAAAATTTGCACTTTAAAGCTTAATATTTCGCAAACCCCACACCATGGGATAGACGAGAAAAAATCAACATTCCCACTTTACGTGCAGGGTAGGTACCAATATTTTTTTTTAATTCTTTATTTTGTTTTACCACTATGTTATGGGGTTTGGTTTCCACACTTACTCCGTCAGGTGGACCATTGTGCGGGGGCCATGGCAGTCGTTTGGTGGTTATCCCAACCAGTCCACCTCCCTCCAGAAGTTAATTAAAGCTCCTGGTATGTTCAGAACATCTATGGAAGATCTGGGTGAACCGAGGGTTTCTGTTCTAATTTGGGTGACAACTGTGCAATCAAAGAGCACGTGCGCGACAGTTTCCTCAGCCTCCATGCACGCCCTGACAGAGGACTATCCGTTATGCCTATTTTGTGGCAGTGATTGTTTAACGAGCAGTGTCCCGTGATGGTCCCCGTCACCAGACGCAGACCGGCGGGGTGATGTGCTGAGTTCAGGCGCCATTCATACGTTTTGTTAAACTGAATTTCGTGGGATTTTTTTATTCTTGATCTATAACTTTGATCTTTTATTTAGTAAGTTCAATCCCAATGTACGAGAGTAGATAAAGTGGTGTATAAAACTGCACAAAACTAGGTATTAAAACACTCGTGTGCTACTATTTAATACCCCTCTTTATGCAACAGTTTCATAAACTACTAATATAATTAGTGGCGTAGCGTGCGTTGGCGGGGCCCCGTATAAAATTTTGTTTGGGGGCCCTTATGGAGGGTAAAGATTTCTCACAAAAGAAAAAAAATGTTTGCATAAAATTAAAAGAAATATTTATTCATCATAATTATCTACCTGTCACTTTTTCAATTTTTTTTACAAACAATTCAAATTAAATATACACTCGCCTTTTTTTCGGCAAACTGATTTATTAAATCTTATATGAGCGTTTATTCTGAAGGTGGGCAATGTCGCAAATAGATGTCAAATATTTCACTGTTTTGATTAATTTGGCAATATTACTGTGTGGAAATAAAAAATGTGGCTAACTAGCAAACTAGAATATTGATTATGAAATGCAATAATTAATATCGTAACACCGAATGTTTAGTTTTAGATGTAAAAAAACTAGTTGGAAACTTTCCAAATTCGTTTTTTACCTCTAAAATGGGTACAACATCAAATTCAATGTTAATTCATTATTATTAATATTCTAGTTCGCTAGTATCCACATTTCTTATTTCTATTCAATAATATTGCTAAATCGAATAATGCTTGTTGAATCAAAACAGGTAAATATTTGACAGTTATTTGCGACGTTGCCAACTTTTAGGATAAACCCTCTTAGAGCTGATGATGACTTTAGTTTTTCTAAAGTTTCTGCCTCTATGGACAATAGTGACAGGTCTGACAGGCGCTCATGTCCCATCGAAGTTCTTAGGTAATATTTTATCAATTTTAATTTTGAAAAAAAAAAATCAGCAGTTGCGGTTGTAACTGAAAGGGTCAAGAAGTCCGGGGGCCCCGTATAATTGATACGGCAGATACGGCGGTAGCTACGCCCCTGAATATAATCGACTAAAACAACAACACTAGCTTATTTTTAAAGTTGCAATTTCCACGCCTCTGTCTGCTGTCAATTTGACATTTACACCTGAATGACAGTTTGTTACATCAATCAACCTGATGCGTTGCGAATTTATCGGAAACTATCCACAAGTTTAAATTATAATTATGAGGGAGTGATTCACCTCAATTAGTAAAACAGTGGTATCAGTTTATTGTGGAGGAACACGGACGGAATCTAACATGCTCATACGTTGTGGTCTGTTGTTGTTGTGTTTGAACTGTGTGAGGACGACTGAGTATTTTGGTAGTGATGGGGGTCGTATTGCCGAGTTCAATAAAAGGTTTTCGCTATGGCCTTCTGTCCACAATGCCGCCAGATTGTTGAAAGTGAGGAGGGAAGCGGGGGTTGAGCCTGTTGCTCAAAGCGAGGGTGGACCGGGCGCGATTACACCTGTCGATAAAACTCATCCTTTAGCAGCTGTGAACGCTGCTCTCACGGAGAGCGTCACGAAGGGTAACTCTGAGCCCGTCCAGCCGCCGTCACCGCCGTCGCCTCCCGCTGGTGGTAAGATTAAACAATCAATTCCCGGTATTACATATTTTAGTCCAATGTTTTCGTGTAGGTACAAGTTCTTATCAATGCCTATGAAATGTTACAGTTTCCTTATAGATTATGACATGGTTAGTTAGTTGTGCCTGCCTTTTAAGTTGCATTCATGAAATGTAACTGTATCTGGCTCCGTAATCTCAAACCAGCCATGTGCTAAATTCAGTCAATAATTGGTAATGTGAAGCAACAACTTATTGAACTTAATTTCTCTTAAATTATAATAATAAAGATTCTTTTACCTCAAGTATGAATTTAGGATATTTATCCATAAATTACAACAAATTCAAAATCAAAACTAACTTATTCAAATAACAAAAGTACTTTTGTAAATGAAGTGGATTTTTGAGTAAGTAATTCAAATCTGTATTCTATGTCGAAATAATTTTATACAAGCGACATCTAAGTAGATTAAAAGCAAGTAGGTTACTTTTTACTGTAGTTTAAGATAAAGTTTGCAAAGATAATGAGTGAACCCTTTTACAAACAACAGCTTAAGACAGCTCACACACTCCATTCAGTATGCAATTTTATAATGATATACATACTTTATAATAATTGGTATAATCTATACAGGGTGACAGGGACATCAACGCGAAGCTGGTTACCAAAGATTCTGAACCCCCCTGCATTGAATTTTTTTGTCGGTTATTAAAAAAAAAACAGGTGCTCCATAAATTTTTACCATGTAGGTATTGCACTTTTCTATGAAACAGCATATTTTTTTTTTTTTTCGACCCAGAGGTGTTCAGAATCATGTACTGCATCCATGGTAGCCGGCTTCGCGTCGATGTCCCTGCCACCCTGTATATATTTATTTATTTATTTTATTTTTAGGAAAACTTACAGCTAAACAGATACAGTAAGAAATAGCTTATACAAAATATGGCCAATTACAAATAAAAATGAAATGCTTTTAGTTGGTAAGCGCATCACTTGAGAATGGCAGGACAGATTTGGTTAATATTTGTTTGAAAATGTTCATAATACTCCGAATAAGGTTTTTAGCGCAGGAAAAAATGTTAAAAGTGCTATTTTCTATAGATTATAATTTTGACAGGACCACGGCTATTGGGTCACCTAGTTATAAATAAAACTGATGTGATCTATGATTGGGAATGTGATGCAGTTTGTTTTCAAAACATTACAAAAAATAAAAGACTGTATTACTGCTACTCTTAAAAAAAACTTTATTTTCTTATATATTTTTAGTTTTTTGTTCATCTCTTATTCCATTGTTTTATTTATCTACTGTCTGTGTGTGATTAAATATAGCTCCTTTATTGAAAAACACATTAACATTGTTACATGACTAGCTGTGGTTAAATCACCTAATATACATATTTGATATGAATTGGTAACCTGTGAGTTGCTGATTCATGATTTGTTAAAATTTATTAACACTTGATTACTAAAGTAATCTATACCAATACATAAATTAGCATCACACTTCAATGTTCAATCAAAATAATATTATTGGTCATGCCATAAATGCAGCAATGAATGAACACATGTGACTGTACAGCCAGAAAATGTTTTGATAAAACATGAAAGGTAAGGCTTATTTAAATAAAATAAGCAAACCAAGCTCTTTGTAAGTTTAGGAGCTCGTGGCTAAGTAATGACAGCCGCACGGGTTGATCCATGGGGGTAAGCTATGCTTGCCGGGGTACGTCCATAGGTGGGTGACCATCTTTGCATACCGAGCCTCCTCTGTGCCTCGTAAAGCATGTTAAGCCGTTATGTGAAGCTGTCATTTGTGGATTTTTGACAGTCGTTACGGGTCATCAGAAGCGCAAAGGTCTGACAACCAGACAGCAATCTTACCAAGGGGATTGTATTACCCAGTTACTGGGTTGTGAAGGTCAGATAAGCAGTCACTCTATGTAAAATACTGGTATTCAGCTGCATCTGGTTAGACTGGAAGGGGTTGTAAACATAGTTGGGAATAGGCTAGGCAGATTGAGTCTTTGTAAGTTTAAAATAATAATGACAGGGGAATAAACTTATGGTAGAAGGTCATACTATTATGTTACACCTTGTTATGTTCATTACTACATAGCCATCCACTTACAATGTCATTACTTTAAATATGATTATTATGAATTCATGTTACTATTGTGTAATGTCTATATTTTTTGGCGAGGTATTTCAAGCAGGAAATGGTCACTGACCTCAATTTTCTATTTTAAATTAATCAGATGGTTTGAACCTTAGCCTGATGACTGCAGTTAGATTCTTTAAATGACTCATAACTATTACTAATGAATTTAAATCTGTAATTTCAGGCAACACAACAGCCAATAACAACATCAACGTTTCAACTGCAGGCAACGAAACTGGGGCCAATGCAACAATTGCAGAGAAGCCAATCAAACAGATTGATCTGAAAAATCCTGGAGTATTGAAGAGAGGGTTCATTGTGTTTGGAGGATTTGCACTGCTGGCAGTTGCATACTTCATATTTTACAGGTAATTTAATAATACGTATTTATTTCCTTATTTATAGCATTACTAGGTGCGCCCCGCAGTTTCACCCGCATAAGTCTCGATCCCGTGGGAATATCGGGATAAAAAGTATAGTCTGTCCTAATCCAGGTCATATTCTACCCATGTGCCAAATTTCATCCAAATCTGTTCAGCCGTTTTAAATTAATTATTAATATTAATAAATTTAAGTAATTAAAAAAGGACTTCAATTAAAAAAAAAAGCATGATAATCATCACTTTTCAGTTTTTATTCTATGGCAATACCATAGGATCATTTTACAGGTAGTAGTGGTATCTTTACAATCCCAAAGATCATTTAAAAGCCCCCAAACCTATTTTAAAAGTACTTAAATATTATGAAGAGCGAAAACTTTTTCCGCTTGCCCTGCACCTTGTTTATATAACACACGATCAATTATAAATAATCATAATCATTTATATTGCTAATCCATTGCTTCATATGTTCGAAAAATGTGTCTGCTCAACAATGTAAATAAGTAATGCAATGAATGTTGTTGAACTGTCAAATTGAAACAGATTGTGATTGATCGTGTGTTGAACTGTCAAATTGAAACAGATTGTGATTGATCGTGTGTTGAACTGTCAAATTGAAACAGATTGTGATTGATCGTGTGTTGAACTGTCAAATTGAAACAGATTGTGATTGATCGTGTGTTGAACTGTCAAATTGAAACAGATTGTGATTGATCGTGTGTTGCGCAATTAGGTTGCTGGTCTAATTCTTATTTTCAGCATGTAACACTTTTGTATGTACTGCAAATACAATTCTGCGGATGTTTTGTTTACCTTTTCTCAGTTTATCGTTTAAGGAAAATGAGTCATGTACACACAGTGGACTTATGCACTGTTTATACAATTTCGCGCTAGCTCACTTTCGTCTGGCGGAACAGTGCAGAGTTTTAATAAAACAAGCATGGCACACATTATTTCCTTGAAGCAACTAAAAGCACTTTAAATTCCCTCCTATCTCTTTAGATTGTTAGGTTTTGTAACAGTATTTCCGTTAATTTATCTGCTATTTGAACATTGATGGCTATCTTATGAACAATATTATTAAATAGTATTTCCTGATTAATGATTATAAATTTTGTATCACCATACTTATTAGTACTAGCTCCTGCCTGCGACTTCGTTCGCGTGGAAGTCGTCAGATTCACAATGCGTTCAAACAAACCAAAAACATTCTCCATTGGTATATGTTGATAGAATAAAGTCTATACAAAAACAATCTGCCTAGCCATTTCCCAACTATGTTGGGGTTGGCTTCCAGTCTAACCGGAAGTAGCTGAATACCGTATTTTACATGGAGCGACTGCCTATCTGACCTCCACAACCCAGTAACTGGGTAATATGATACCCCTTGGTAAGACTGGTTGTCAGATTTTCGGGCTTCTGACGACCCCTAACGACTGCCAAAGATCCACGAATGACAGCCGGGACCAACGGCTTAACGTGCTTTCCGAGGCACGGAGGAGTCTCGGTATGTTAAGATGGTCACCCATCCACAGACCAACCCTAGCAAGCGTAGCTTAACCTGATGGATCGAACCGTGCGGCTATTATTACTTAGCCACGAGCTCCTCTCAAAGTCTCTCAAAGTTTACACTATACAATCAAAACCAAAAGCTCCAATATCGTTCTGAATATGATAGCAAATACTCGTAGGTTGGACTGTCCTTATGTGCAACACTGCTGTGACAGACAAGTTCTCGTAGAGTATATAGATGTTCTGTGGACAAGTTACCTAAAGCGTCGCACGTAAGAGACTACTGTAATGAATGAATATGAGCTAATTATGATGATTAATTGATTATGAATTTGAATTATTTAATTTGTGTTGAGGTTGTATTTATTCGTGGAATTTATTTATGTGTGATTTAAAGATTTCTAATATGGGTTATGTGGTACCTGAATTTTTTTTTTTTTTTTCGTTCATTTATTCAACCTAGGCTGAGAAACAGCACTTTTTGAACGCCCGCCACAACACAAACCCACATAAGACAGTCCCCCAAAATGCCCGCCCTTAACCAATTTCTAGTGCTTTAGCTGGGAAGAAGAAGTGGCGCACCTAACTCCCCAGGCTCCCCAATCTCTTTGAAAATCAGTATCAGTAATCAGTCCTAGTTATTGAAGCAAACATTAATGATATTATTAAGTGCAATAAATCATGAATGATGTCATTTTCTTCAGTATTTGCTATTTGCTGAGGCAATTAATAATATTTTACGACGGTTTGCCTCCTGCGTCATGGGAATAGCAATTTTTCGTGATAAGGTAATAAAGTGAGTGAGAGTGATTCAGAATGTAATGCATGATTTCCTGAAATGCGTACAGTGGTGTTACATAGTACATACATGTTGCCAGTTATTTTTAATTAAATCCCACGGCATTGACTGGGCAAAATATATTTAAAAAATCCTAGATAATTAATAAGAAAGCGATTATATTTGTATAAAGCATGATCAATAAAATTGACAGATGTAGTTTAAGACCTGCAGTAATATAATGTTTGGACTTTAAAAGAGACCATGACCTCTTAGTTTGTTTCGGCATTTCTTCTTTCAGGGATCAGTTAGCTAGGAAATGCCGGCGCCATCTAGTTAAAAGTATTGCCCAAAACATTTTAGAGTAAAAGTGACTTAAAATATACAGAAATAAAACATTTCATAATTTTATTTTATTTCAATAAAATTTTAGTTTACTCAAAGATCAAACTTGTCTTCTTTGACCTTTGGCCACTCTGTTTATTGTCATTTACATATGTTTAAAGTTAATACTTTGAACTTTGATATGAGCATTGATTAAGTTAGTGTTATCAGTCAGGTTAATGGTCTTTAATTTGCAAGAGACAATTTATAAACAGTGAAAAACTGTTATCATTTACTGAGTACTGAGTACTGTAACCAATAAGTTTAATACAAAACTTAAGATTTTTTCTTGCGATTAATTTTACAATTTACAAATAAAAATCAACTTTCAAATCTATGACTGCTTGAATATGAATAAAGCCTTTTCGATACAGAGCAGTACCATGAAATTACATAATGTTAAATACAAATGGAAGTCAATATAAACAGTAAACTAACATCCACCATTTCCGAACATTTCAGGAGAAAAGGCAAGAAAAACGACTCAGGCGGGGCCCACACCACAATTGATGCAAACCAGTTCCGCTACGGTGTCCTCCAATCAGAAGACAGGAGAGACAACATGGAACTGTCTAGAGTACCTCTCACCATGGAATCTGATGAGGACGAAGACGAAGATTTGGAGATCTTCGACCTGGAACAAAAGAAAAAGTCGCTGTCTTATGTCAACTTACAAACAACTGACGAGGACATAGTTTTCCCTCCAAATGAAAGCACAAATAATGATAGAGATAATTTACTGTTAGATATTGAAGATGGAAATTCTGATACCTTAATTAATTGGAGCAGTAACGGCAGTAAGTCTATATTATAATTCCTGTCCTGTATTTGTTTTGTATGATACAAACAGTTGAAAATGCGTGACGCATTTATTTATCCGCCATAATCTGAATTGATGTTGGAAAAATGATTAAGTTTGTTTGTCATAAAACTGCTGTTAGGTTGTTGAATAAAAAAAATCATAGTTTCTTAGTACTTTAGTATTATCTTAGTTTGGTATTGGTACACTATAAAGTAAGAGATATCATATTTTTTGATAACCTAACGGTGGCATTATGATGTCATATAATAGTTTTTTAATTTTATAGAAGTCATGACTGTTCGGTATTACTAAAATGTACTTATTTTAGTAAGCCTTAGTTTGTGTATTCAAATATTAATTAAGCAGACCAGTGCAAAATTTGTGTAGAACGCTAATATTACGCACGAAGAAATTAGAATATTCATGATGCTGTTAAGATACTTTTCGCCAAATGATGGCACTACTAATTCTATTCTAATCTATATTGTAGGAGACGAATACTACACAAGGCCTTTCAAACACGCTATGTAAATGTAGAATATCATTATGACCGTTAGTAGTTATGCAATTCGGTCTAGTGACCTCCACAAGCATTAACTAATGTTATCTGGAACATGTTTTTAAAACAAACATTGAGAATACGATCTTAAAATTCAAACGAATCTTACTACGAATTATTATTTTTTACTGCATGTATTGATTTAGCTTATTCTTATGAAAACGAAAATGCAAAAAAGTGTTTTATGTTTATTCAGTTAAGCTGATGAATCGCTTGCTGGTGAATTAGAGATAGATGTAGCCTTGAATGGATCGATGACCGATTGTTGAGAGGTAGTGTTGAAATGCTTTATGCTTCTGCAAACTTCTGGTGTAAGAGATGTCGTTATAATTTCACAGTCAATGCATTTCCTATTAGGCGGTTCTAATCCATTGACCTCAGACTTTCAAAGTAATGTTATTGAAGTTGTGAGGTGAATGGATGTTCCTAACAAAACTGGTATTTATCTCTGTCTTCCTTCTTGCATGATGCGAATTTCGTGGAGTTATTAATATAGAAGTATGCTTAAAGTATATTCTTGGAAATATTTGCTTTAAAATGAATGTAAGAAAAATAGATACATAAGGCATTTTGTAACATACTTCAGTTTGCTTTTAATGTTCGCAGTATATTCCGACAATTGCAATTTTATTTTTAGTTTTTCGTAATTAAGGGCTTGATGTCTGATTATAATTTATCTTAAACTAAAATAAGTATACATGTAGGTATATTAATATATTTCATAATTATTATTATTTATTTTATTGTTCTATGAAAAAAATATGTTATATGTGATTTCAAATCTCATGTATTTTGTTATTTACTTAAATAGTTAATCTGATGTTGGGATTTTAGTTGATAACTATTTATCTCGATTCGAAAGATACAATGGTTCATTAAGGGTTTTTTTTTTATTTACGCTTTTTTTTATCTTGGAATTATAATGTCAGATTCTTACAAATTAAAATGATTTTTATGAAAATTGATTATTTTGAAATAGTGCCATAGAAACTTATATTTTTTTACTATCACATTGAACAGTACTTACATTTTAAATAAGTATTATTACTGGTTATTTTTTTATGAAGAAGTGTTATAGAAGTGTTGTTGTGTTGAGTGTTAGTGTGTGTGTTTGTGTTGTGCGCGGATTACATAATATTTCACTCTTCATTGTATTTCACACTCCTTTTTATTTTTATTTTTTATTATATTTATTTGTCTGTATCTATCCGTGACATCACTGCGGGCCCTATCAGAATACCAGCGCTGTGACATTTTTATTTATTTTTAAATGTCGCGGCATCATGCTGAGATAGGAGCCTTTTGGCCTCGTACAGGACTTCCTTCTTTTTATGTTACTGTTACTTTGTTTTTTATTGTTTTTGTTTTTTTCCTGTGCGAGTCACAATAAATACTTTTTCTTTCTTTCTTTCTTTATTTTTATTTGTTTTTACAAAATTATTATAATTTTATTAATGCTTATTTCGTGAGATTCGCTCAATAATAATGTTTTCTATGCTTTTAAGGTGGATCGTTTGCTAAATTCGTCGCAATATGTGCGTTTAGTCGATTTATGCTGCACCGAACGACTGGTAATATAAAGTGCAACAAAAATCGATGATTAATCGCACCACTATTCAGATTTAAAGTAACCTACTTTGAATCGAAATTGTGAGTGTAGTGCAGGTACAACAGACTTGAAAAGTACAGTACGTAATAGGGATAATGACAAAAATATATTTTTTGTCCGTCAGGTTAGTTATTAAAAAATATTGCACACGTATTTTTTCTTTTTTTACGAAGTCAACAGATAACGGCGATACATTGAGTTAAAATGTACTTATGACGTAGCGACCCCCACTCCCCAACTTTAATGCGTTTTATCCAAGTCATTTTTCATTAATATGATAAAGCAATAAATAAGTGTCATATATTTTTTTATTATCTGACTAACGGATGAAATATAATTTCTTTTTTTTTACCCAGGCATCATCTAAAATGCTACTGATATTTATGATTTTGGTGCATTACTTATGGGATGTCCATAATAAACTTTTTGTCGATTTAATCGAATAATGTATCTTTTTTTATTATTTATATTTATGTAGTTACTATGTATATTTTCACATTAACATATCAATAGAGTTAACTGGTTCAAGTACTTTTTATCCATAAAACTGTAGATCTAATTGCATTTTAATAGTTACTGGCGTTTAGTACAAATAGTGCTGATTTGATTTGTTTGTATGTTGCACATTATTTCAAACAGTACACGAGTATTCTTACCTAACTTTTGCTGAACATTCAGTGAATCTTCTATTGCCAGGACAAAACCTTCAAATAGTTTATATTGTTTTATTTAATAAGAGCGTACATTTTAAAGTCAAATTTACCTGTTTTGTTTGATTAATTTGGCATTATTGCTGTATGGAAATAAGAAATATTGCTAACTAAGGAACTAGAATGTTAATAATGAATTGCAACTATAACACTTAATTTGATGTTGTAACCGTTTTAGGTGTAAAAAGGGTGAAAAGTTTCCAAATACTTTTTTAACATATAAAACTAAATATTCGGTGTTACGATATTAATTAGGTATTGCATTTCATAATCAATATTTTTGTTCACTAGTTAGCCACATTTCTTATTTACATACAGTAATATTGCCAAATTAATCAAAACAGCGAAATATTTGACATCTATTTGCGATGCTGCCCACTTTCAGAGTAAACGCTCTTAAGATACAAACTTAAGCGACGATAATATTGGACGTTCTTATTAGAGTACTTTATTACATTTATTTCATTCATACGAATCTTATGCTTTCCCTAATTTTTTGTAAAAAAAACAACGTAAAGCCTATTTTAAATGTCTGTATAATGTGTTATTATTGTAGAATTATATTTTTAGGTATTATATCAATATATTTTTATTATTATTACGTGTATATTCATATGTAAAATTTCTGTATTTCAACTACTTTCTTGGCAAAATTTTTGCATCAGTTTTAATTTAATACAAAAAAAAAATTGCTGATTATTAAATATCACTGTTGAAGCTATGGACTGTGATAATAGTAGAGAGAGTAGAATATATAAAATGATATATTTTTTCGGAGGATAATAGCTATGTACGTATGTATAGTTTGCCATCGCTCTCTGTCACTCTTCTGTACTTATGGATGGCTGTAGTTGATTCTAATGTTGAAAGAAAGAGATAGATAGTGCGGGAATGGTATAAGGCCCGCATGTGTTAAAGAAGGACCGATATATTAAATAAGGAACGCGGGCTGTGGTCGACTTTGGGCCGGTGCGGACCTGACGAAGCGGAGCGTAGCGCATTTTTCACTGCGCAACAAATATCGATCTTGCGGTAGTTGAAATAAAGTTGGAAATAAATAATCTTCTGTTAGTCCGTAAGAGCATCAAAGCGGACAGAGTTATCTTCAACTGTATTTTAAGAAAAGCAGCGTACACACGGCTACACATCAAGCTACACATTTCCAGTTTATGCTGATCTCGCATTGTATCGGATTTCCGTACAATGTGAGGTCAGCTTATTCTGTTAATGTATAATTTGATGTGTACATATTATTTTGGCCGTAAAGTGTCAGGTCTTCGCCGGCCCTATGGGTTATATTATTTAGCTATGGCACTAAAAGAGAGAACTTCACAGAGCCACCTATAAGTCCCATCACTAAATAATCTACCTGTTTCTACTATAAACTTCATTTTTGCGAAGCATTCTCTCAAAAGTAGGCCTGGTGACTATTTTGGAGTCTTTGTGAAATTGCTAGTTTTGCGAAGTTGAAGTAAGTCAGTAATGTAACTAGTGTAGAAATTAATTGTGATGTAAGGTTGTTTCTAATTTAATAAAGATATATAATATTTTATTATAATTTTTTTATTAAAAACCTGTAACCCATTTTCATAGAGCATATCAAAATAATATTTCGCCTGGAAAATAGTGATTTTAACGGAAATTTACAAAATTTCCGCAATATAATGGAAATGCAAAAAGAGGTTGGAGGCGCCGGGTATCGATCCCGGTACCTCTCGCATGCTAAGCGAGCGCTCTACCATCTGAGCTACGCCCCCCATGACATCAATGTTGAAGTAGCCATTCATACATTGTTGTTCCACGCAGTAATAAATATAAGATTTCACCACCAGCAAGATCCCTGAAATATCAATATTATAATGAAAAGATGGCGGAATTTCTCTAAAACCAACATGACGTGCGGAAGTGACGTCGAGGAAATAGAGGCAGCCCTAGGAGTGAGACGAAATTTGCTGATAATAATAATTGGGATCGAGATAATAGCTAGCAGTTGTAGTCATTCCCTTTTTTGTTGAAAATTGAGAAATTATGGAAAAAAATGTTACATATGAAAAATATACATATAAAAAAATGTTATATATTACAACTGCATGATTTTTTTTACCGTCTCGAAAAAAATAGGGTATAATAGGTGAACGGAGTAGAAGCCTATGGCACAGAATTTTGTTATTGTTATTATTATTTTTTTGACAAAAAAATACCGAAATTCAAATCATACGCACCCTACTAAATGCGCGGAATTTATCAATGAATTCGTAGCTTTCCTTAGCGGCCGATAGATAGTCGCCGCACTTGCCGCCAGCCTCTTTGATATCCTTTCGCAGGCGCTCAAGCCGCTCGCGCATCCCGCCCGCGTGGTCAATGCTACTAAGCAAATATTCCCGGGTATGGCTTCTGTTCCACTTACACAACACACCATATTATTCTCGAGACGGTAAACATTTTCAGCCGGTATATATGAAGATACATATAGGAAGGCGTGGTTTTATGGTGGTAGGTAGAAACTACAGAACGCCACCTGCATGACCCTAACATACTCCTTTTGCTACGTTCATATCTACATCTGGTCATACACGGCCGCCAGTTGTAGTTTGAGTACTACGCACCTGACCTGTCTGAAGAACATCACCAATAAGGTCAGTAGTCTTCCTAGGGCGTCCCCTCCCAGCGTTTCCACTCACATCTGCCTTGTAAATACATTTTGTTATAGTTTGACCAAGAGCGCTGTACCGCACCTTAGGATTGCGCGGTGAGGCCGGCAGTGTTGACGAATAAGCGGCGGGGCGCCGTGAGCATTGACGAATGAACAGCCTGCACTGCCCCCCCGTCCCGCCACGCACATAGCTAAGGCGCGGTACAGCGCTCTTGGTCAAACTATAGTCGCCTTTCATTCATCCTCGCAACATGACCAAACCATCTCAGCATAACCTTTCCAATTTTTGTCACTACATCTTATTTTAACTCACGCCGTTGTCTTATCACATCATTCCTCAGCCTATCATTCATAGTCAGACCACAAATGCTTTGCAAGGAACGCATTTCCAAAGGATTTATTCTACTTTCATGCTTCTGAAAAAAATATTGTATCTGGTCATTCCAGTTGTCAGTACTTGTTGGCATTCCACTAGTAGGTACTTGCCGACTGCGGGGACGGATTGAAGGAGTTGAACTAGGTGGGGTAAGAATTCGTAATTCCATTTCAGACACCAGAGAAAATATCTTATTTTTCGCCAGTGCTCAAATACAGTGAGAACTTTTTAACAGTGTCAGAAGTATTTAGAATAAAGCGATCTAATTCGTCATGTCCCCGGGGTGGCTCAAGTTTGTTTTGGTCATCATCTATAGCAGATGCTGATGGCTCTGATTGAACTGCTTTTCTCTTTACTGCTTGGCTTCTTGGTATATTATTTTTGTTGGGACTCATTTTGAGGATCTTCGGCTGATATCCTAGTAATGCAAACATCAGCAGGAGTGTCATCGACCTCAATGTCAGTATTAGGGTTTTCCGGAACATTGTATTCTATCCCATGGTTTTCAGTCACAGACAGTTCATCATCGCTTGTAATTTTGACGGAATCTCTGGTTTTTCTTTCTATAAAAAAGGGAGCCGCCTACGCTATTTCATTTTCATATTTCCATTTATTCATATTTGGCTGCTTGTCCGCTTTTTTAGGGTTCCGTAGTAAACAAGGAACCCTTATAGTTTCGCCATGTCCGTCCGTCTGTCTGTTCGCGGCTTAGCTCAGAGACGGTTAGTACTAGAAAGCTGTAACTTGGCATATGCATACATATTAATCATGCCGACAAAGTAATAAAATAAAATCAAGAAAAAAAATTTTTTTAGGGTACCTCCGCTACACGTAAAGTGGGTATTTTTTTTTCCTCATCTTCCCCATGTTGTGGGGTATCGTTAGAAAGGTATTTCAAAAATATTGTGAGTTTGTCGAATCCATTTTTAGATTCAGGGATCCGGTTCCGAAATATTAAGCTTTTAACTGGAATTTTTTGTTAGAGTCAAGTGTCCCCCCCCCTTCTAGCTAAATGGTTGTACTTGGATTTGTGAAAAAATTCACAGCAGTAGTATATATAACGAAATTAAAAGGAAAACTATGAGAGCTAAGTAGGCTGTACAGGTTAACGAGAAATAATCAACCAACTTAAATTTGCAGTTTGAAAAACATGATCTCCCATACATTCCGTATGGGAGAACACGTTTTTCAACTACAATGTTAAGTTTGTTCTTGGGATAATTTCATCCCAACTACGGAACCCTTCATTGTGCGTGGTCCGACACGCACTTAGCCGGTTTTTATTTTTTTAATTTAAAGTCTTCCTGCATGCATCTCTTAGGCCACCTTTGTTTACAAACAACAGCTATAAAATAAAATTTCAAACTAAGTAACATAACATAACATCAGTCCTTTATTCCCCAAAGGGTTGGGCAGAAGTTGAAACCAAATAATGACATTATAACTTAATATTGGATTTGTATGATGTGGGTGGTAACAACGAACAGCTGGTAAAGTAGTAGCAGGCGCTTTCGGTAAAGATAGGTGGTATAATGGTCTAATAAAACAAGGTTTCCGGGAGTGGCACATGCTTACGTCACAATCCAGTTGCCACTTTATTGCAACAAAACACGAATTAAGGAAAGATTTTCAGTCACCATTCTGTAAAAAAATATGTAAAAAGCATTTAAATTGTCGTTTCGTTTGTCTAAAACCAACGTAATTATTATTAAAACCTCATTGTTTTATCGGATTCGCACAGGTAGTAAAGGTGGTTGGGGGTTATTATTACAAACTTCTGGTAACACAGATGTGATGACGTAGACTTTTGTCACCCACGTGACCGCTGTGTCTCGGAATGCTTATACCTGGCGAAGTATGTTATTATACCATGGGTGGTATGTTATCGAAATCAAAGATGAGAAAAGGGATATTAAAAAATAAGTTCAATATTCCTGATGATAAAAGTCTTCCTGGGTTGATCAGATGCCATACATATGTTATATTAAGAAATGAGGTGTTTACTTTTATCTATCACAACAATTAATTACTAATCCTAAGAAACGCCAATTTAATAAACGCCTATTATGATTCTCAGACTCTGACCCACAGCCCAAAAGACTTACATCATATTGCTATTTATCATGATATTCTCTAAATTAAAAAAATCAAACCAAATACCGAAACTGTGTTCTTCTAAAAAAAAACTATTTCGTTAAACTTGTACATTTAAATTTCGCTAGTACGCTTCGTTACAAAAGTGTTTTATTTCAGTCTCGTACGGATCTGGCAGGCACGTTCGCTTGTCCGTCTACGATATTGAGATAAACGAACCGGCGCATTGGCTGCGAATGTACCTACAACCTAGACGTTAGCGCGCGATTTATTTTTATCCTATTTCTCATTCGTAGCTACTTGTGTAGTTGTTGATTTTCTTTTATTTACGTTCGTGAGGAATACTTAAATTCAAAATATTCGAATTTCGAAGGTTTAGTTAGCATTTACCTACATCCTTCAATTTAATTTAATTTTTGTCTAGGTACTACTAGATGTAGATCCAGTTTCCCATGTCCAGTATGCTCCTGCCGGTTTTCTTTTTTTCGGTTCATCCATCAGTAGGTAGGGACCTATTTCTTCACGTACCTACTTTGATTTGCGGTCAAAAGGATGTCCGTCCGAACTCTGCTAGAGAATCAACAGCTATCAGTCCTTACCCTAATTGCTTGACGATTCTATGATTCTGTCCATCACCAATTAATAAACCAACAATTTATAAACGGTGCCTGCAAATATTCATTTGCTAGTTAATTTTCTTACGTTTCCTGTTTTAAATGGTACATTCAAATGTTATAGTACATTACCACCGCGGCCTGCAAAAGGGGCATTAACGGTCGAACGTGAAAATGTGGGCCGAGGCGGAGCCGAGGCACACATACGAATAGTACTTTTCTCAAATAATGCGTGGAAATTACAGAATCAATGACGAACAACGATGATTTTTCACGCGCCAATGTGTGTTCATTTTTTAATTTCTTTTAGTCGATATTTAAATAAAATCTTTGCTAAGTTACCTCCTTGGTTGCCATGTGTTGAAGTAAAAAGTTCGTTCCATATTTTAATTACACGACAGTTATGAATTTTCATATACATTTATTCGGCCGCTAAACACGTCAGATAATGTGGATTTTCATAGTAACATTGCCGGCCGCCTTCTCGCATGTAAGGTTCGCGAAGAAGGTTGTCAAAATAATGCTCGAATTTACGAGCATGTTTGAGAAAAAGCATACTTAGGTATTTTTTTCTTTCACCACTGACACCATTCGTTCCATAAACACGAGAAAGAGAACGTTTAAAAAAATAACAGCTCACATATCCATAATGTCTGAAATAAACACGCAAAAGGGCTCACTGATGAGAACAACGGTGTTTGCAATTTTACACCCGTGCTTGTGATTATACCCGCTTCCACCCAACTGGCATATTTTATAGGCAACTGCTACGGGGAGAGCGGGGGCATTGTAACTATAGATATACACATGAAAATGTTCAAGTTAAAGTGACTTCTCAGTTATCAAGGGGAGAATTTACGGCTGGGATGTGAATAGACGTAAATTACGAACAGTTTTACGTAATATAGTAAATAGTAAATTGTTTGGGTAGAAACATTTCGTAGGTAATTTTCCTTTTCCTAATCGACCTCATTTTAAGAACATGTAATGATACCCTAGCTTAACTTAGCTTAAATAATAATTATCTTTATCAACTGCTTGGTTGGTCTAGAGGTCGGAAGCCGCTGCTGCTGACCATGAGGTTCTGGGTTGAATTCCCGGGTCGGGCAGTGTTATTGGGTTTTTTAAGCAGTGATAACCTAGTGGTGTGACCGTCAGACTGCCAAGTCATGGGTCTCGAGTTTGAAACCCAAGGCACGCAGACATGACACCTCTGACTTTTCGGATTCATGTGCGTATTGTATAATAATTAACACTTGCTTCAAAAACGGTGAAGAAAAACATCGTGAGGAAACCGGCATGGCTTTTTTATTTTTTTGAGGGTGGGAAATTATCAAATAACTTCTCCCGCTCTGAACGGAGCGCGAGGGCGTGTCAGACTTTTACTGACTAAAGACCACCCGTGTTCCTTCCGTTGCCTGTGTGCCGGGGCCGCGATATCCCTTTCGGACAAACTCGCAACCCCGGCAGGACTCGCTACCCTGACAGGAAACCGGCATGCCTGAGAGATATTTCTCGACGGCATGTGTCAAGTCAGAGGCCCATGGGCGGCTTTAAAACTCTGACACCAGGTTAGTCACTAACCACACGAAAAGAAGAAGATTGGGTTTTATCATCCGGAATTTCGTTGATGGCAATAGGCTCGCTGCCTGTTACATGGGCTTTAAACATAACTGGCGAAATGTGGGTGTACTATAGGTACAGCTCTGCCTAACCCTTCAAGGAAAGTCATGATGTTATGTTGAAAATATCTTTATTTATTTATCTTTTCAACCTAGACCACAGATGGTTCACTCCGCATTTTAGGTATATAGCTACAAGTAGGTACGCGGCGGGCTCGACTTGTCGAATTCAGTGAGCGCAACGAAGTCAGAAGATAGAAGAGTTACGCGATAGAAAGAGAGGCAACTTCTAGGTGAATTTAACTGTAGGTAATTAGCGCTGTGCGACTAATGACTAAAGACTGAATAGCACTTTATTGTGTAGCAAGAGTCGCTTTTTGACTCGCGACAGAAAAAGAGGGGTGATATAAGTTTGACGTGTGTATCTGTGTGTCTGTTTGTGCCATCGTAGCTCCCAAACGGCTGAACCGGTTTTTTTTTTTTAAATGTTGCTTGGTCGAAAGTGTTCTTAGCTATGATTCAAGAAAATCGGTTCTGCCGTTTGAAGATTATCAGCTCTTGTCTAGTTGATGAATGGATGTGAGCGTTTTCCACAGGTTTGAACGATTTGCAATTTGATATTCTGTTACTTCAATGATATTAGAAGAACATAGTAACCTTGATTTGATGCTGCAGCATCATTTGGAATTTGCAGGTTACCCAACTCCCTTACCAACTTACAGGACAGGTGTCGTGTTTGGGCTCAATGGATCCAAGGAATAGGTTATAGATCGATGGTGAACAGGGTCTGGTGATGGAGTAGCAAAGAGAAATTAGGAAATGTTAGTGTCGATGTTTTTTTAATTGCTTGTTATTTAAATAGTTTTGCGGAGAAGTCGTCTATACTAATCTGTACCTAGATTAGTTTCGATATATATATACATATTGTTTACGAGTTTTGTAATTTCTAAAAGAAACCTTGTTAAGTTGCAGTGAAACACTTAATATAGTTTTAGGGTCACTTTCAACGCTAATTAGTAAACCACGGACTACCTTAGGGTTTGTTAAAATATTATTATTTTAGTCCGTTCCGTACTTACACAGCTTTATAGAGCCATAGAGTTATGTTTTTTGTGGTCCAAGTAATATAACTGGAGCTAGGAATGAAGCAGCAGGCGATAAAAAAAAAACAATCGAATCAATTAGCCAAGTACTCAATGCTACATCATAATAATCAATTGTGTAGGTAGGCAAAATGTTAAGCTTAAAGATAGTACTTAGTGTTCTTTTTACCCGACTACGGCCAAGCAAAAAAGTAGGGTTATGATTTAGACCTGTATGTATGCATGTTCATCTGTTACCTCATAACTTCTAAACTACTGATCATAATTTGTCGCATGCCATTATAATTTTGTAGGTATACAGGCATGCGTCCACGGCTTTACCTTAACCATTTTTGTACTTATGTCTTGATTTCTGTCTGAAATATTTTCTTGTTTCATACTTTTTAGAGGGTCACTTGCTTTACTCTCTACTATTTTTCTATTTATTTTTATTTCTCTAAAATATTAGGTAACCCACCATTTATCGTTTGCTACTATGAACTACCTAGGTACTACAGTCCGTGCGCGACTGCTAGTCAACGCCTGCGGTATCTGAGCGGTGAGACGGGGGAGCGCGCCATTGACAAAATTGGCAGACTCAGTTAACTTGGCCTTTGTGTACCGTCTCATCGCTCACATACCATGCGGTGACTAGCACTCGCGCGCGGACTACAGGAAAACCCATACAACTTGCCAGTATCCTGACCAGCATTTATCTCGCCTACAGCTCATACCTTACTGCCATATTACAGAGGGCCGCGCGGGACCGTACCCCGAGCCTCGAGGGCCGAGCCGGTCGGGGCGGAAATGAAAAATAAACACGTCCGGACGTCGCATGGCGCCGGCCGCGCAAAATGAAGGGCTGTCGCGCGTCACGCGTCGTGTTGACTACGTATTAGATGTGGAGTGGAGTATGTGGGTGTAAGGCTGTTGGGCTAATCAAAGATATTGTAGGGAGGTAGTTTTTCCATGATTTTTATTAGGATAGGCTTTTGATTTAAATGATTGTAGATCTTGTAGCCCAGGAAATTAAAAATCAATGGTTTTCGTGTCTTGTGATAGCTTTTTTTTTTAAGAGAAAACTTTTTGTGCGTTTTTTGGTAGGGGGTAAACATAAGGATTCGGGTAGCGCTGTACTATAATTCTTGCACATGGTTTCTCTATGGAGTTTTCTCACAGCATTGCTACTGTTGTAGGTCCTGTAATGTAATGGCAACATTAGTTGAAGTCTGCCAACACTAATGTAAGCCTTGCCACACTGTGCACTTCCCTTTCCGCCCACGTCCCTCACAGATAGACACTACTTGTTGTAATTTGTGAAATTAAGAATAAACTTCAATAAACCCTGAATACTTCAACGAACTGTTTTATTATCTTCGCAAACATTAATACTTACAGGTAATAAAAATAATTCACTACGATTTATTTCGCAGATTTGATTAATCTTATTTTCCTGGGCTACTTTTCAATCTTATTGCTTAGGCAATAAGGACGAGAAGTGGTCAGGCCCCAGTGTCCGCGTTAGTACCTCTTGTAATTAAAAAAAGCTTACCTTGATTTTGGCAAGCAAGATTTTCGTCATGTTTTATTCAATCAAGATAAGCTCATAAGACCCACGATATCTTATATGTCATGCACGACTGCAGGTTAATCGTAATATTATTGGAATAAACATCCATTGCTGAAAAAACACCACTTTTTGTTTCGCTTCAGCGAACCTGCGATAGATTGGAGATCATAATTAAGACGTAGCTACAAATAAGTATTGGGACAACATAGATAATAGTAGGAACTAATGTTAGGTACAGAAGTATAAGAAGATTAGCCGTGCCCCGTGGTTTCACCCGCATAAGTCTCGATCCCGGGGGAATGTCGGGATAAAAAGTATCCTATGTCCTAATCCAGATCATGGTCTACCCATGTGCCAAATTTCATCAAAATTCGTTCAGTTGTTTTAGCGTGACAGCGTAACAAATAAACAAACAAACTCACATTCGGATTTACAATATTAGTTAGGATGTAATAATGTATTGACCATTTTGATATTTACAAATGTCGGCAGTTCCATATTGTCGTCGAAATTCTGATTTAAAACTATCGATCCATTAACGATCCCATCTATCCAATCAAATTAGTCCAGCGATATCCCCGCCTATTCATCACTGGAGAAACTACTCAAATACGAGATAATACCTGGCCGGTATTCCAATCGCTCGATCGTACATTTGTGTCAAACTAAATTAATTACTACTATTATTCGATTGATTAGCCACACGGCATGTTACTGATATTGAATTAATTACGTCTTTATGTGAATGTTAGAGCTGTATCTGCGTATAATATGGCTGTGATAAACCTGTAAGGTACCTGTAATATGTATTGTCTGTTTCACTATCTCCCCTCGAGCAGCAGTGATAGCCTAGTGGTGTGACCGATGGACTGCCAAGCCATAGATCTCGAGTTCGAACCCAAGGCACGCACCTCTGACTTTCGGATTCATGTGCGTATTTTATAATTATCACTTGCTTCAAAAACGGTGAAGGAAAACATCGTGAGGAAACCGGTATGCCTGAGAGATATTTCTCGACGGCGGGTGTGTGAAGCCAAGTCAGAGGCCCATGGGCGGCTTTAAAACTCCGACACCAGGTTACTAACCACACGAAGAGAGAGAGAGACCTGAGTTATTTTCACCATTTCTTTTCAGAGGTAGTCAGATAGGAAATGACGACTCATCTGGGTTTTTTTTTTACTATATAACGTCTTTCAAGTGATTCCTTTATCACTTTTACGACGAAATTTTTTATTCTGTAAGTACAGAATAAACCATTTTATTTCATTTCATTTCCTCCGGATAAGTTCCAGTTAACTTAACCAACAGATAATTTCACGTAAAATCTGTTACATTTTTAATTAATTTGCTTCAAAGAATTTATAGTAAGTGACAGAACCATGATGGTGCTTGCCTGTCAAGAAAATATTTTCCGGCCTGAAAACGACCGTAGGGCCAATTCTTGTACGTTAAAAAACGTTCACATTCAAGTCGCAATCTGTCAAATTTGATTGATATTTTTGACAGATTGCGAATGAGATGCGAACGCGAACGGTTTTAAAAATCATGGGAATTGGGAATTTAACTAGAGTTACATTTGGTCGTTTTCAGTCCGCTACTTACAGTGTAGTGTACTTGCAGTGGTACTTTGTGCTTAGAAGCACAAAGTTGTCTCAGAACAAAAAATATTTGAGTTTTAAAATAAAAATAGAGCGAACACACAAACAGCCTGCCCTGCAACCTGTACTGTATAGGTTACTTTATTTAGAGCATGCAGCAGTGACTGCTGCAAAAAACAGGAAATGTTGTTCCAGGGTTATAAAACAATTAAATTACTCTAATTATTTTACCTTTAGTTGAATAAAAACGAATCTAAAGTAAACATTTGGAATCCCATAGCAACACGCAGTGACCGTAGTGCAACTACTTATAAGAAAGTAATATAATTTACTTTTGGCATGAAATAGCGGCTAGGATCTCACAGAGCCTGCCTGTGTGACCTGGGTCCCAGCAGAGGGTACGTTATGGACTGATTATACTGTTATGCTTATTTATATATTGGGGCTTGTGGCTTAGTAATAACAGCCGCACGGGTCGATCCATCAGGTTAAGCTACACTTGCCGCGGTTGGTCCGTGGATGGGGCACCATCTTTAGATACCAAGACCCCTCCGTGCCTCGGAAAACACGCTAAGCCGTTGGTCCCGGCAGTCATTTGTAGATATTTGACAGTCGTTACGGGTAGTTAGAAGCCCAAAAGTCTGACAGCCAGTCTTACCAAGGGGTATCGTGTTACCCAGTTACTAGGTTGTGGAGGTCAGATAGGCAGTCACTCCATGTAAAATACTGGTATTCAGCTGCATCCGGTTAGACTGGAAGCCGACCCCAACATAGTTGGGAAAAGGCTAGCCACATGATGATGCTTGTTTATGTATGAAATATCGACGCACAAAAACCAACAGGACCTGCTGAAACGTTTTGAATTTGACTTTGACTTAACCTTTGTTTATCTTCTCACCATAAAAAAAAACAATTGAATACTAAATGCCTACTTAATATGTTCTACTCTTAAAATAAGCATACATTTTCTCTCATGAATTCTCTCTGAAAATGTGAAAACAGACGCGGCGCACCTTATCTGATTGGGAGCCGGCTGGCAGTGTTTGTCGAAGGTGTACGCTATACTCCGCAACTCCTCTAGTTTGTGTTTCAAACAACTTTGATTGAAATTCACTTTAGTCTCGCAAATTGGTAAAACTTTCACAATTGCTTTTCTTTTTGAGTTAAGTTTTTCAACTCATATCAAACTTACCGTTTAAAAATAGGTACATAAGTATAATGTTTTCTTAATTTGTCACTTTGTAGTCGTGTTATACTCTATGTTTATAGGTTATAGGTACACCTGAATAAGTCGAAACTTCCTTTTCAAGACAATGTGCGATTTTAAGTTGTCTAACGTGACGAGATTATCGTGAACGTTCACATTCATTTCCGAATTCATAATCAGTGTATAGATTACCATTTTCGTCATTTTATTCCTATTTAGAACGAATGAATCCTTTTATTTTATCAACATAATGAACATTTTTTCTGGCCGTTAGCTACTGTCTGAAGTATCCTAGTAGCTATCCAAGTCTTCGTCATGTTATCATCATAAACTTAAATACAATAATAAATGCTCTATAAATAAAGACTCAAATTAAAAGATCAGTGGATTTTTCCCCTTTTATTGTCGATTATAAAAGTTTTATTTTATCAAGATCTAGTTTAGAAATAAAAGCACGACCGAGTATAAAGAATCTGTAGGATCTAATTCGTTCGGTATTGCGGGTATTTTAATTATACGCTGACGTACGAGATGCAGCGAGTAAAAACGGTTCGCAATGAGAAAATAATAGCGGCAGAGGGATTAGCATTGCGTTCTTACGAGACTAGATATTATGGAGAGAGCACTGGCATTTTGTTTAATTTAGCAGCTTTACATTACTTTATGGGTATTAAAAATGAAGTTAAAAGCAACAGAAACTAGTGATAGAGATCTGTAAGTACGCAAAAAGCTGACTGAATGATTGTTTTAAAACAAAGACCCCGGTGCAATGGCAGCTAACAAATAAATAACATAATTATGATATCAATTATTAACTTATTGGTGATTCGCACTTTACTCGACCGTAACGGGCGAATCGACACTTTTATATGTATAATATATTTTTTTCTTGACGCGATTCGCACGAAGTTGATTTATTTGTAGGCAAATCGATTTCTGGAGTTATGACAGAAAACTATCCTTAAATTATCATGCTAAATTAGTTATTCACTATTCTGTTTTTTCCGCATAACAAAAATATATTTATTACACTTATTTTAACAGCCGCCTTTTCAGATCAAGACATTTCGATAACCGAGCCAGCTAATAAAACGTCCCCTCTTCAAAACTCCCCAGCAATATTTGTCGTCAAAAACAGCAAAAGTTTCCTCCCCTAATTATTAATTGGCCCTCAATACATTACCGATTGTAACTTCCAGACTTGGGCAAACTTGCCCGCATGTTGTTCCAACTTCGGGAAAGTTCAGTTCCATATTACGCCGCCTTGCTTGAAGATCAAGGCAATCCTTTTAGAAGCATCGACCATCCAGATAACGAGATAAAGCTGCATTAAAATTAACTTTGCATTTTGCTGGCCTGTTTAAGCCTCCTGCCTTTGAATGGGGTCCTGGTATAAGTACAGTTCCATTGTGGTTGTAAGCTAGATTTTCCACGTCGTTAGATTTTTTTGAGGTCTTGTTAAGACTGGCTAGTTGGGATTTATTTTGTCTAAGTAGAGGTCTTATAGTTTTCTGAGTGAGGCATTGTTTGAGTTTCTTCTACTTTCGTAATAACTACGTACGTTTTAGTTATGTTCTAAGTTTGTTAGTTTAGAATCTGGTTCGTTGTTCTCATATCAACGAACTCAATTTCGTTTGTTTGTAGTTTGTTTTAAAATGTACAAGTATAAAAGCAAAACACGTAGCAGTCGAAAAGTCAAACATTTCATTCTTATCTCACCTTTCCCAACATCTTAAACAATACTCAAACTCGAGCGAGAAACACCTAAAAATACAGCTCTATTTTAAAACCACCAGTAAAAATGAATGCAGGTGTCGACTATACATAACTGTTTGAAATAAATAAGTGCAATCTTCCTTCGCTTAGTTAGAGCAAGTTTTCTTTTATCCGGTAAAGTCGCGACCAAGAAAAATAGTTGGTTTTACTCAGAAAATCTTGTGGTGCCACTAAACCGATGGAAATCCTGACAAAACGCCGTCTGCGAACTTTGGCGAAGAAATTAAAAATCTTTCGAGGAACATTTTTTGTTTGTATTGTTATTAGTCGAAAGTTTGGAAAGTAGGTTTTGCGGCATAGAATTTATGTATTTTTAGTAATAATTTAGAACTTTTTCTTCTGAGTTGTAAACGATATTTTTGCTCCATTGCCACCTTGATTTATAATATGTTAAAAATAACAACAATACATATCAATTGTTTACATCCAACTGCAAGGCCTCGTAACAACCACACATCAATAATAAATTACTGACATAGTTTGCGGAGTAAGCAACCAGGGGCTGCAGTCTCGACATAGATTAGCGATCGCAGTGTGATCGAATTTCGTCGCAAAGTTATCTTTTCGTGCTTGTCAAGTCATTTTGACCGTCTAGGATACCATTAGGACATTGCGACCGATTCAGTCGTATAGCGATCGCTATCTATGTCGAGATTGCAGCCGCTGAAGTGGCAGTGAGCTGGCCATGTTTGTCGAAGGACCAATGGCCGGTGGAGCAGACAAGTTCTGGACTAGAGTGTGGTACGTCCCTCAGCTTGATGGTCCGACGACCTTAAAAAGGTGTCTGGGAGAGATTGGATGCAGAAGGTGGAGTATAGAGCATTGTGGCGCAGCCTGTGAAAGGCCTGTGTCCAGCAGTGGATAGGCTGAGTTGATTAATTGAATAATAAATTAGGTAGTGTAAAAGTTACATTCATTACAAATTCGAATACTTTCGATACACGGCTACACGCAGCATTCATAAAAATGAATACCACAAAACTAATGAAATACGTATCATAACGAATATTCCCAAAACTATTCATTTACAGTTTTCGCAGGTATAATGGACAAAAGATTCATTCGACGTGGGATTGCCGTGCTAATGAGAAAATGATTTCTTAGATATTACATCCTTTGGATCAGGTGCACGATAAGGATTTCCATTATTGGACAATTAGCTGTATGTAATCAGACGTATTCGTTATATTTGTTATTGTGATTCGGCAGTGAAAGAAAGAGGTTGCTATTTATAATAATAATAATAACTTTATTTATTTCAGAGATATTTGTGTTCATTACAGAAGATCCATAATTGTGTTAGTAAGAACTTAAGAACGGCGTGTATTTATCGCAGCGACAAATTAATCTGAATTTGGGATTAAGAAATAATTAAAGCCGGTAGCAAAAATATTAGGTTGACAGCTACAGCGAAGGATAGTTTTAAATAGAAAGTAGCAGCTTAATAATCAGTTGTAAGCTGTGTTTTAATTTAAACTGGCATTGAGTTTTTATTTTGGTGTTAAGCGAACACTTGACACTCGTCGGCCGCTGCTGCGGCACCGCTCGCTTCGCTCGGTCGGCTCGTGCGTTGTGTGGTCACAGTTCTAACCTAGGTTAGGTTAGAACTGTACCTGTACGCCTGAGTCAATTAACCTAAGATAGTTAATTGACTCAGGCGGAAATCCATTATAAAATATAATAGACGACGTATATTTAGTAACCTAATCCCAGTCAGCGCGTTAGTTAGTTAGTTAAACGCATTAGGTTACTAAATGTACGTCGTCTATTGTATTTTATTTGCCTCTCCTCAAAAATAAACGCTTGCAAAAGTGTTTTTTTTTAGTTGCCTTTATTACAATGTTTGTTATCTCGCTGTTAATATTAGTCGCCATGTCATTATTTATAGTACCTGGCTGTTCAATTGGCTCTGTTTAATATGTTCGCTACCTTAAAGTAGTAGCCATTATTTATTTTTTATTATTCCTTGCATTTTGAAGCTCATCAAATAAAATTATTGCTAAAATATTTAATCACTGCCAAGTAATTTTTTTTGTAGCAAATAGTTAGCCGCCCTTTAAGTTGTTAGTCGACTGGAAAATAATTAAGAATTTTGTTAGAAAAAAAAAAGTAATAAAAAAAATCTACCGTTTGGTAGAGCACCTCTGAACGCTACAACTAAAGCTTATCATATTTAGCATAGAGTTAGTTCTAACGAGCTGCCACAAGAGAACGAAGCTGCTTGTCCTCTAAATCCAGGTATGTAAATTCCCTTAGTCGTCATATTAACATTATTTACGAGGCATATGTTTAATCCCCGGCAAGAAAAGGGCTTGCTATCTGTAAGCTAGAAACAACATAATGCTCACAGGGCATCTGTTCTCTCTAGCTTTTTATGAACATGCTCAATTGCTCATCCTTAGAGCGTTACCAGCAAAGCGATTTGTGAACGTGCTCTCCACAAGTGCGAAGGGAAGTAGCCGTGACTATGATAAATGATTTTATTTCTGTAAGTGGGTTTGGACAAAACACTTTAACACGTCAATCATCATCATATGCGATGTGTTCTCAGCGTTTTCACAATATTCTACTCTCTGTTGTCTCGCTCTCTCTTGTACACTCCTGTCAATCGCTTACGTTACGCAAACGCGGCGAACTCGTCACGCACACGTGACGTGCTTGTTACACACACGTAGTAAGCACGTTCAACAATCGCCTCGCTATAAACACGCTCGCAAATTGCCAGTGTGAATGGCCCTAAAAGTGAACACCCACGTAACTGCAAGCATGACAAGCCTGCATGGACAATCATTTTGTGCAAGCGTGCACAACTTCCCTATAGGCTACACACTGTAAAAGCAAGCTGGAGCAGCATCAGTTTTGGGTTGAGTGATGGACGAAGACGCGCTTGCTTTAGCTGCAGTAATTGTGCGTAACTAGCGTGCGTATGATTGTGCAAGCTTAACCTGCATACACACGTTCAATAATATTTGTGCAAGCCGGACTTGTTCAAGTCGCATAATGAAAATTCTATCAATCTTCATTCCACTTTCACAAGCAAGATGCTTGTACAAAATAATCATACAGACCCTCAAGCACGCTTGCACAAAATACTTGTTCATGCAGGCTTGTCATGCTTGCAGTTACGTGTGTGGCCACCCTTAGCCGTGCACATTTAGTAGATACGTAATACCTAGTATTATGAAAGTCATATTCCAATTATCAATTCGTTCAGCTCACATAACCTGCAGCCCACGTAATTGATAACAATTTACTTATCTTTGCAAACTACAGAACATTTATTTCGCAATTCAACTGAAAATTCCCTACCCCTTTTAAAAATCCTTTCCGACTTTACTCCTAACCAGTGCTTTTGTATTCAGGGCGCAACAACAAATATCCTGACACGTTACTTGTCACGGAGAAACGATTATTTATTGTACGAATCGAGTGACGTGGGTCTAAGGATACAACATTATAAATCAAACACTTCGCGTCAGCTTGGACGTGACGTTATATTTAAACGCGTCAAATGTTGCCAACAAAAATATTGCGGAAGAAATTCTGCGAAGGTTTTAGTCCCGCGGGTGTTGTGTAAGGGATTATGGAAGGTTGGGCACACCTGGGCAATGATGACGTCATTGCTTCTTTGTCTTGGAAGACTATGTTTTTTTGCTGTAATAAGAATGGCGCACACTATGCGACATACGACTGCGTCAGGTTGGCTAATAGACGCAACGATAGACTGCGGCCGACAATTTTCATATATTTTGCTGAAAACTTCGCACGCTTGGCGTCGAGTTGCAGAGTCGCTACGACAGCATAGGATAGTCGCACGCTCTCGCTTCTTTTCGCAGCGTTTAGAAGAATGGTGCACAGGCACACCCAATGACAGTCGCATGCGATAGGTCAGCGTCTTGTCGTCGAGCAGTCGCAGTCGCATTTCGAATAGTGTGCGAGGTGGTTTAGAGTGTTCGGTAAATGTTTTGAGTAATATTTTTGCTGAAAATAACGTAACTTACGCAAGCAAGCAGTAAAATTAACAAAGGAAAAATAATACAAGGAATTACTGTATTATTTATTTAATTATTTAACACTTTAAGCACACAAATGTACAGAGGCGGACTTAATGCCATAGGCATTTTCTACCAGTCAACCTTTGGGTGATGCAGAGATAAACAGTAACTGTATTCCGTTTCTTTCAAAGAAAAAGAGTAAATCAATAGCTATTGCTATCTCACACTGGAATGGTACCCAGCCCAGTACCAATTTAAAAAAAACAATTTTTGCTATCCCAAGCAAGATTTCAAATTCTCTTAGGTCTCTTCGGTTAGTGACTAACATGGTGTCAGAGTGTTAAAGCCGCCCATGGTCCTCTGACTTGGCTTCACATGTCATCGAGAAATATCTCTCAGGCATGTTGGTTTCCTCACGACGTTTTCCTTCACCGTTTTTAAACCAAGTGATAATTATACAATATGCACATAAATCCGAAAAGTCAGGTGTGTTTGAACTCGAAACCTAGGCCTTGGCAGTCCAACGGTCACACCACTAGGCTATCACTGTTCTCGGACTTTATTTTACCAATGTTATAACAATCATTTTAAAAGAGTTTTCTTTCAATAGCCATGTCTCTAAGTAACAATAAAAAGTATAATCCTAAACATTACTTCCAAACTTTATTTCATGAACTAAAGAAAACAACAATATAAATATCAATATCGCAATAACCCGAAATGAAATCGTTCCGGAATCTTCTCTAATATCGATATCGGTTAGTCGTCTTTATGAGGACAATGTCCAGTTTTTACGGCAGTCGGATACGTTAGCAGTTCAATAGTACGGAAGTTCCATATCTGCTGACTATTGTTGGGTTCACTTGCTCACTGATCTCAGTTTGTTGTGGATTTCTGCTTATTGGATTTTGAGGGGTCGTTGAACGAACCGTGTTTTGTTTTTTTGGAGATGCTTTATGCTTTTATATGTATGGTAGGTGTTTAAGTAATTGACTCAGTCGTGACTTTGCGGAAATCCATAATAAAATACAATAGACGACGCATATTTAGTAACCTAATCCTCGTAACTGTTCTCAAAGAGTCATAAAGAACCCTGTAAGAAATCGACACGTCTTTCACTTTTCAACGAGTCATCCTCAGGATGACGATTGACTTATTGCAAACCCGGACACGACGTGTTGCCACGCCAAGCCCCGAACGCAGTGTGGACACACTGTGTTCGGCGCTTGACGGCCAGAGGTGAAACACGTGTCGATTTCTTACAGGATAAATTTTTAATTATTTATTCATTTCGGCCAACAATATGGTCCAATTTGTAAGTAAATAAAATACCTTATCACTAGTGTTAGTAGTACGTAAAACAAGGATAACAATAGTTACAAGGAATATGCTACCTGACAAAACATGAAAACAACAGAAACGGGGCAGTTTCAACAGCATCCTAAAACCATTATTGTATTGGATGCGTAAGACATCTAGCGATCTTTTGGCGTAGCTGGCCCATAGACCCCCGCATACAGACCCTAACAAAACGCCTTGAACAGAGTGATTTTGACTTCATCCGTACAACGAGAGTTTATGACTCTTTAAGAGCAGTTAAGCGGATAAGGTTACTAAATTTACGTCCTCTATTGTATTTTGTAGGTTTAGAACATGAAAACTGAATTTGGTGGTCTTTACGATACACTTCTGCCGATCCATTCTATAAAACTCTCACGGTGAAAACTAAGGTGAAGTGAGCTGCCATTCCAGCAATGCTGTGATTGACACTTGACAGCATTCTTCACCTGAGTTTTTATCGTGAGATTTTTACAGAATAGACGGCAGTTGCATTGATTTGGACCCTACTTTTACACTTTCAAGTCCACCCATTTTTCATAGAGGTATGCCGCCATACATATTGCAAGTGGAATCTCCTGAAGGGCATTATGTTTATGCTAAAGTTAACCCTCAAGGAGTGTCTCCGGCATTAGTTTTTAAAGCGTGTTATAAAACACTGTAACGAAGTAAAATAGTATTTTCAGAGGGTTCTACTTAGTATCTCTGGGGGTATATATATGTACTTAGTGGGTGAGGACGTGAAATAATAAAAAATAAGAAAAAGTGTAATCCCTCGCTCTGATTCCGAGACATGGGTGTTCACCCCTGTCTTAAGATCAGAGTAGTTTCTGAAATGAGCAACTGTGACAGAATAACGGACAGATAAACGAAGTCCCACCACAATAAGAGTTCTTTTTGATAAGGAACCTTGCAAAACTTCGATTGTTAAATTCATCCTCGTGTATTAAATTTTTTAAATAAATATTTTTTGTGAATATTTGTAACCGTGAAAATGGTTTTCCATCCCATCCACATATAATTTTTTTTAATTAAAAACATGCTTGCATTTCAGAAACGCGTATATGAATAAATCTTGTTAATATATACAACTGATATTATTTTCACATTTTATAATGCTGAATTCGCTAAAAAAAACCTACATTTAAAATGAGCCCTTCGCGAGGGCTCCCGGAAGTGTACTTGTTAAAAAAAGGATTCATTCGAATGAGAGCCATAAAAATCTTATCAGACGTTTTATTCGTAACAATTAAAAGAAAACACAAACTCTTTTTTAACAAAACAATGAGAAACCCATCTTCCTGCCATACGACTTTAAAATAAAAAGTAAACAATAGTCAAATTAACCCCCCATCCTACAGCAATTTCTATTCAAATGACTCTCTCTGAAAACTGAACTACAAACTGAAAAAAAAGTAAAAAATAAAAAAACAAAAAGTGTCAATCGTCCAATGCAAACACGTAATTGAAACTTTAACACCACTTTTATCCTTTATCCAACAATAAAAGAAAAAATGGTATAACGACAGTCAGTAAGAAAACAGCAGATCTTCGCCTGAACGTTGGCTATTATGACGGGCAAAAATAGTTGGCGGAACTTGGGCAAAGTTGGCAACCAACACTGCTCGTTATTGCCTTAGTTGGGCAATATTTTCGCCTGGACAAAGATGGCCGGTTGTTATAACAAACTATTGTATCGCCAACATATTACTCGTGTGTTTTGTCTTCTTTGGATTAGTTTGAGGATGTTGTAATTGGTGTGATGTTATTGTAGGTGTGATTTATTTATTTATTTATTTAACACTTTACACACAAATGTACAGAGGCGGACTTAATGCCATAGGCATTTTCTACCAGTCAACCTTTGGGTGATGCAGAGATAAAAAGTGGTAGGTGCAATAACGAAAATTGTGGAATAAATATTTATTTAAATATAAGGATATACATATACCTATTAACCTATATATATAATACAATATAAATAAATACACATAAATACACGAATATACTAACACAAATAAGACAAACAATGGGAAAACATTACCGTTGTGATGATACTGCCAGCTTCTTACGAATGTGCTCGCGAACTTTAACTTTAAAGGATAATCGGTTGGTTGCCATCCTGATTTCCTGGGGGAGCGCATTCCACAAGGATATAGATTGAACGAAGAAGGAAGAGTGAATGAAGTCAGTGCGATGAGTGGGATATTGAAGAAGACGATTGTGTGATGAACGTAGAGTTTTATTGTGGTTTGCGCAAATGTACTGAAAGTGGGGGGCTAGATAACTAGGGGAAGAGGGAGAGTCAAGAAATGAAAACAAGGTGGTCCGCGCCCTTTGCTCTCTGCGCTGCCGTATGGGCAACCACTTTAGAAGGGATCGATGCGCAGAGACGTGATCATATTTACGAAGATTGAAAACGAATCGAATGCAATTATTGAGAAGACGGTCTAGTTTGTCGAGGAGATCTGCATTCAGGTCATAGTAGCACACATCACCATAATCGATGATAGGGAAAATTAAGGACTGCACAAGCATTGCCTTGGTACTTGATGGTAATATATTTTTTAGTCTGTACAAAGCCCGCAACGTTCCAGTAACCTTTTGGCTGACCCTAGCGACTTGAGTACGCCAGTTCAAGGTCCCATCGATGTGTAAGCCTAGGTTCTTCACGTCAGTGCTAAATGGAACGATCGTACCGTTGAAGAGAACTGGTGGCAAGGTTGACTCATATACCTTACTAATACTACGAGGACTCCCAATTATAATTGCCTGACACTTATTAGGTTTTACTGCAACACCAAATTTATCAGCCCAGGTTTTTATTGCAGCTAAGTCCCTATTTAACTTGTCGATAGCGTCAGGTATTTCATCAACCTTCCCTTGACAGTACAACTGCAAGTCATCCGCATACAGATGATATGCACACTGAAGCTCGGAAGTTATAAGATTAATGAAAATAGAGAACAGAAGAGGAGAAAGAATACCGCCTTGGGGAACACCAGCTTCCAAATCACACCAGCATGATGAAGAATCTCCAATATGAATGGACTGCTGACGCTCCTGAAGATAAGAGGAAAACCATTCCAGTGCTTCGGGAGAGACCATAACATGTGATGCGTTTATCGATTTGATTGCAAATATTTTGGAGATTTTATTTGAAATATGAGAGCAGTTGTGGTCCAGTGGTAACGGCTGCGACTTACGAGGTTCGAACTCAGACAGGCGCTTTACTTTGTGTAAATTATTCATCACCACTAATCTCAAAACGGTGAAGGAAAATATCTTTGAACCAAAGATTCGAAGACATCTGAAATCTATCAACCCGCACTGGGTCCGCGTGGTCCTACGGCTCACTCTCCGAGAGGAGGCCTGTATGTCAGCAGTTACATTGCTGAATATGCCATGTTATTTGAAATATTAGGTACAGTCACGAGCACCAATATGTGTCCACTTAGAAAAATTCAAAAGCGATTTTCGCATGGAATAACGACTGCAACTTTGAGATAAGACCTATTTCATATTAGTGTGGGTTCAAAAATACTTCTTCTTCTTCTACTTCGTAACAACATAAAATTACAATCATCACAGTAGGAGAAAATCACGTTTTAAAGTTGCTTAGTGTATACATATTGGTGCTTGTGACTGTACTCATAGTGGACTAAATAAGCATTTCGCCAGTTATGTTTAAGTCCCATGTAATAGGGGGCGAGCCTATTACCACCAACCGGGCACAAATCCGGACTCCGGGCTGCTACTGAGAAATTCCAGATGGAAAAGCCCAATAATACTTTGCCCGACCCGGGAATCGAACCCTGGGCCTCATGCTCAGCAGTAGCGCTTGCAACCACTGGACCAACGAGGCAGTCCATTGTTTTACTTATAGTAAACTAGCTTTTGCCAGTGGCTTCGCCCGCCTGGATATCGAAAATTCACCCACGGAAACGTACATCCAGGATAAAAAGTATCCGATCCTATATGTAAATGCAGGTTATAAACTATATGTATGCCAAAATTCATCTAAATCCGTTCAGCCGTTTTTGCGTGATTGAGTAACAAACATCCGAACATACAAACTTTCACATTTTTAATATTATAGTAGGATAACAATTTTTTTCTGTCTTTCCATGTTCTGCTGTCGTTGCTAACAAGGTGAGTCGTTGCAGGAACTATAATAATAAAGGAGGACGAGGAATAATAGATATAACGAACCTACACAATAAACAAATAAGTACCCTTAGAAAATATTTTATCACAAAAAGCACAACCTCTACCCTACACAAAGCAATAGTTTATAATGATCGAAAACTAACCCCGCTAAACATGGCTGATAAAACTACACAAATTAACGAGAAACAGACCGACAGACAGACTAAAATATCGGAATGGACCCAGAAGTCTCTTCATGGAAGACATCGCCAAGACCTTTGCCAACCTAACGTCGACAAGGTAGCATCGAACGAATGGCTCAGACGCGGAGATTTATTCCCTGAGACTGAAGGGTTCATGACAGCAATTCAAGACCAAGTTATTGAAACCCGTAACTACCAAAAGCACATAATGCGAGTCCCTCTTTGTACAGACATTTGTAGACGATGTCATAGTTCTTCTGAAACTATTCAACACATTACTGGAGCATGTAAAGCAATAGTTCAGACTGACTATAAACACAGGCACGACCAAATAGCCAACATAATTCATCAAAAACTTGCCATTAAATATAAATTAATTACTTCACCTCCAGTACCTTATTACAAATATACTCCAGAAACGGTTCTTGAAAACACAACACACAAGCTATACTTTGATCGAGCCATCCTCACAGACAGAACAACACATTACAATAGACCAGACATAACTTTAATAGATAAAATTAATAAAACCGCGCAAATTATTGACATAGCAGTTCCAAACACACACAACCTACAAAACACAATAGCTGAAAAGCTGTCAAAATATACAGACTTAAAAATAGAAATAAGCCGAATGTGGCGATTAGGCAGCGTCACCATTATTCCAGTAGTACTTTCAACCACGGGTGTCATTCCCAAACAACTGCATCAATCTTTAAAAACACTAGATGTAGCTCCCTCCACCTACCAAACCCTACAGAAAGCTGCTATCCTGAACACTTGCAGAATTGTTCGAAAATTCCTGCAGAACGACAATGATGCACAAATATCACACCCACAGACATCATTCGCCACTGCAACACAAAGTCAAAACATATTATTACCACGCCATATATTATCACCATTTATCACTTAGTTTAAGTAGAACTCTACGGGGTTGCACTTGGCTTTGGCCCGTGTTACCCTAAAAACCGGCACAGTGTCGAGATACAAAAATGTATACCAACAAATAATAATAATATTTTTTTTTTATTCACAAAAAGTAATAGGTTACAGAAAAATAGTTTGGCAGTATTAATTTCTAATTACATGGATGTACTGAACTACCTAATCATTCATAGTTCTTTCGCCTTTTTAAATGTTTCATTACCCTTGTGAAGATAGGAAGTTCCTAGATGTTAAAACAGCTGTTAGACTTAAAAAAATTTATGTATTAATATTCAAATCTGTCTAAATTTGAGGTCCAAACGCACAGAAAAAAAAAGTCAAGAAATACCCCCCCCCCCCCCCCGCCCCAAGCACCCTAATAAAAGTAATCAAAAAGTAAAGGTCAAATCAGAGCGCCATATTAATTCCTGGTCCATAATAGCCCCCGATATGTATGTATTTAATGAAGTCCATATCTCCGCCACAAAGGCTGTCAGGGACAGGGGTCGCATCGTTCGAACAGGTAGGCAAATTAATCCGATGCAATTTTATCTAGTCGCTTCGGGGCTGTGTCACAGTGGGCACTGTTTTTGGTGCTTATTACGAGAAATAGGGGCAAATTGTAGCTGGTTAGAGTGGGCACTGGTTAAGCTGGACACTGGTTAAGCTGGACACTGGTTAAGCTGGGTAATTGAGAATTTTGAGATTAAAATTGTAGTGCCTACAATATTGTATGTACATACGTTTATAATGCGTTTAATATGTAATATTTGAATATTGAACATTATTATTTGCTTCGATTGAATCTACAAGTTAACCTATAAGTAGTGCGGTTTAAGCCGATGGAAAACGGACAGACCACTCTACCTGTCAGCTGAAACATCTCAAACCGGGAGTAAGCACCACGCCTGTTCAACTTTTTTGCTAAGTGAGCAGTAACAAATTTTCAAGAGATGTTGATTTTCATTAGGTAAGTACCCAATCGGAGTATGTACATAGCCATTGCAGTGAAAAGAAAAAAATATCCGAGTAGAAACCGCCCGGGAAAAGATTTTTAGGTAACTGCATTCTAGCTCACTCACACACACACTCGCACTCTCTGCTCTACTGTATTCTATTTTTACCAAAATCTTATATCATAAGATTTATTTTGAATATTTCTGAGGTCCATTGTAGAACTTCAGTCCTATATTTAATTGGCCGACCATAGAATACCGGGCATCTGCGTTGTCCTTTTGTAATATGATGTGACCCCGCAAAAGGGGTTGTTCTCAAACTAATTGAAATTCACAATATTTTGTGCTCTATTTGATTGGGGGGAGTAAGATAGGCGGCTATACAGGCTTTTGGTTTAAACACCTCTATTTTACGTACTTGATAACAAACACGGGTTTAATGACAACTACCCTCTTGAGAGTAGATACCAAGACGAAGAACTGATATAAAATGCTCCTGTTTTGATTTAGGTACATGTATATTTTTGTCAATTTTCCTCATCTGAGTCAAACTCAAACTCAAAGTATTTATTTCAATTAAAACATTTACAGGCACTTTTGAATTGTAAAATAGTCGGTCAGTTAGTCAGAAAGTTGAAGCTAGTTGCCCATTCCAAAACGTACATCTTTATGGAGAAGACCGGGCAACAAACTCTAAGGATACTCTTTTAAATATAGAAATTACAAAATCCTGGATACATTATTCTTGTTGCTTCTATATATGAGAACAATAAAAAAAAAACAAAACAATTCAAAATATAAGATTAAAAATAAGCCCTGGCAGATAAGAGATGACCAGTCTCAACTGACGGCGCCCGTTCACGAACATGACGCGTGAATCAACACCGTCCAGCTCAATCATTTTGTAGGGAACCGAATGATCTAACACTCTGGCCACCATCAGCGAGACATTTAAGTGAGCATGACATACTCTCGAATACCAATCTCTTTCAAGTCAACATACATCTTAATATCTACTTTCGTTGGGTAGGAGATTCTTTAATAGAAACATTTAATAATAAATAAAAAGTATATCTAAGTACCTAGTTAAAAACTGACAACTAGGCGTAGGTACAGGTACCTTTTATCACTGTCACTATTGCACCTGCTTCCAACTAGCACCACAGTCCATCCACGTCGCCTAAAACCCTCCCTTAGGAACTCCAAACTCCGCAAATAAGTGAAACATTTCCGAGGTTTTCTCACTGTTACATATTAATACTGTGACTTGTGTCACATCGCCAACATTCCCAAGCGTGGACACAGTTGAAAGTGAGTTGTTTTTATTGAAAACAAGGGTTGGCCCTGTCTCATTGGCTTCCAGATCACGAACACACTTTGTTAACAAAACAGAGATCCCTTTGACGTATCGGCTAGATTTTTTTTAATGCATAACTTGAACGGAATTATTGATAACTACAGCGTGCAACGGATCCGGCCGACGGATTTTGCCTTTGATATTTTTGCTTTCAAAGATATGTGTTTTTAATGTTTTTTATTTATTTGGGACATTCGGTTTGAGCTTGTTATCGGGTTTTCCTTATATCGGCTAATGTTTTTGTTAGAGTCCTGTGTTTGTTTCTGGAGGGATATTTTTCGACGGTTTTGATTGGCATAATAATTAAATAGACAAAGTATTGTTATGGGGAATTAGGGGAAGAAAGTCTTGATGAACATTACATCTCTATATAGATTTCTGAGTCCGGTATAAATTAATATTCCCTATTTAATTAATTCGATAGGCTGAAGCAATTAACATCTCAAGACACTTCCCCAACATCCAATCAGTACCTATAAATTATTCCGAAATAACATTACCTGAAAAGTTTCCTTTAAATTGCTACAAGTAAAGAAAAGAACAGCGATTTCCGAATTCAAATAAGGGATGTCATATTAGAATTTGGGGTATCGTCTACAGGAAAATTACAAGTCGAATCTCAAAAACTCGACGTCGAAATTGAATAAAAACTTAAGTCATTTTTCAGTGTAACAACAGAGAAAGAAGAGAGAGTTTCGATATCCGAATTTCTTATCCTACGTTCATTAGCAAGTTCAATCAAGGGTCCGAGGACTGTGGTTATTTATTGCCTTGCATCGGCCCTCACAATTACCGCTGAAGGAAAAACTTTCGCCATTACGGGCCCCTGAGGCTTTCATACAAAAAATAAATTGTACACGCCAACGTGTAGTGCGTAATGGATTCCGGGTTTCGATTTCGTTCGGCCATTGTATCGGAAGGTATCGGGAGTACGGCCGTACGCGTGGGACTGTTTATATGTATATTTGTGTGTAAAATGTTTATTTGATTCGGGCGTACGACGACGATTTGGTGGGTTTGTAAGGCAGGAAAATTCGTTTAGCATTTTAGTCTCTAAAAATGAAATCTCATTTAAATGATAAGTAGTTGAAACAAAAAAAACCGGCCAAGTACGTGTCGGACCACGCACAATGAAGGGTTCCGTAGTTGGGAGGAATTTTTCGCAAGAACAAACTTAACATTCTAGTTAAATTAACATGTTCCCTCATACATTCCAACTTTGTTTCAAATTCAAAATATTTTATATCACATAAACCTACAAGGGCATATACTCGTATGAAACGTTAGAAGCTAGGTGAAAAGTTCCAATTGGTCGTTTCCTATGCAGAAGAGCCGGCGAGAAACTCCACGGTTACTCTTTTAAAAGTAAATGGTTTGTACAATGTTTTTAAATTAAAGTGTTAAAAGGTATGAGAGGACTGTGTAGGCCTATCAACAAGTACCAGGTACCTACTTAGCAAAATATACAACGGTCCACAGATCTGAAGTCTGTTAAGCCAACGGCGTTCTCATATTCACAAAATCCAAAAGAAAAGAATGAAAACATTTCAATAAAATAATAAAAATAAAGACCTATTTAAACCAAATGCCATGACTGCCACTACAGCTGGGGAAACCCGTAGAGACGACGTAAAGCGAACTGTAAGACGGCGGCTCCTTGAAGCTAATTTGACCCCACATAGGCCCGTAAATGGTCTAAAACTTGAAAGGGAACATCGGGTAGCAAGATTACGTTGCGCCCGCGAAGACGCACAATGGGGAGATGAAGAATGGGCAAGAGTAATGTTTTCTGAAGAATCCAGATTTATACTGTATGTACATGATGGGTGGCGAAGAGTCTACCGACGGCCAGGGGAACGTTTTATTCCAGCTTGTTTTGAGGAAAAAGTAGCCCGTGGAGGCAATACAAAGTATTAATTTTGTTTTAAAGTTCGTTTTTGTGTTGTATGTGAGATGGCAACCATAATTTTTTAAACGTAAAAGTTATTGATACTTTGTTTTTTTATGTAATTTTGACGATTAAACTAATAATGTTTCCAACATTTGGTGTTTTTTATTTACTGGTAAATCATCTACAATATACAGTTTCATTCATGCTAGCTCTATTATTTTAAGAGTAATTTCACTTTTTCGTACTGATCCGTATTCTTTGTCTGCGAGTGTAATTTCATGCCATCGAGTTTTAATTTTAAACCTACTTGAGGTACATTTGGTAATGAGAACTTAAGAGATTTAGTTTTGTTCGCATTAAGTAAAAGATTAACTGCAAATAATATAAGTGTGTACGCACAATATTGAGTGATTTATCATGTTTTTTTAAGACCATATACATACTTCTTATAAGTTTTCCTGTAATCTATAAGCATAGAACTATTCTCTGCATTATTTTCAAAGTTTTAGGGTCACTAGTTTCGGAGATAAGGGGGGGGAATGGTAAATTTTCATCTACTTTCTTAAATATCTTTAAAAGTATATCTTTTTTAATTATAAAAAAAATGTATTTGAGATCCTCACAATAACTTTTTTCATTTGATATATCACACGGTATAATAATATTAAAATTAAATTCAAAGTCATAATAAATTATTAAATTAAGTATTTACAAATTCAGTAAGGTGTTTTTAGATTAATTAGTATTAAATTCAATAAATATACAATACTATATACAACAAAAACACACATTCATTACTTAGTCAAATTATAATAATATTATTGTCATTAAGGAATTCATCTACAGTGTAATAACATTTATGGATTAAAAACATTGATAATTTCTTCTTGAAGCTCGTAATCTTAAGTTGTTTCAAGGAGTCAGGTAACTTATTATATATTCTGGGTGCTATTCCCATCAAGCTTTTGCGCATTAAAGCTGTCTTACATTTCTCGGCACATAAAACGTTTTGATATTGAGCACGTATAGGACGTCTCCGTATTTGAGACGATTCAGCTTTATATTATTAGTATAGATAGATTACTAGGGAAGCCATTCTCCCGTATATCCTTGTAATGACATAGATACCTACGTTTTACTGAAATAATATCGTATGTGAATAAGCGCTTCACGTCCAAATCGACGCGAAACATGTCGATAAGTTGTGTAGAAGCCGAGTACACAAAGCTTCAGCCAGACGTGAATATATCGAGTACAAGCAGGAACTACGCTGATTGATTATGAATTAGTTGCAGTAGGCAAGCTTGATTAGAACACGGCAATGTGTTGTATTATTTACTTTGAGATACGTTATTAGGTATGTAGGTTGAATATCTATGGAAAATGGATGTTGGTATGATGTTGGTATATATGAGATTGATAAAAATCATTATAATTGTGAAAATAAAAAAAAAATACTATTTTTTCCATCGAGAACGTTTCTACATGCATACAGGTTTTTTAATACCGACCTCCACGCGGGCGAAACCGCATATTTTTTTTTTAGTTTGGATACCTTTGTCTTGTAAAAGAGAAATATCGCAAATATTGCTAATTATTTATTTGGAATTTACCTACTTATAAATTATGCGAATATCAATTCACTACCATTTTACTCGAAATGTTAGGTAAAAAAGTTGTTGTGATGTGAAAACTTCCAAGGAATTAGCTTATTGAAAATTCGTTTTTATTAATAGAATATTAAGTTAACATCAATTCACTTCCTAGAAGCCGCTGTAGCTTCGTTTGAGTTTGAAGACTACAGGAGTTTCAATGAACTTACCTACATTAAGTTTGTACCTTACAACTTACTAATACTTCCGAGAAGTTATGAAATAACTCAAAAACATTTATCTCTACTAATATTCTCTTCTACCATAGATTTCGCCCATCTCCTCTGACACATCGTAAATTGTGAGCGCCCGAATAAGGGAAGTTTTATTAAATTTCAATGTGTAGACTTGTCTTCGGATTGTCGGCACACCTGCGAACTGAATTACGGTTTACGTGTTCAGCAATCGGTATAACTGTGTAACCGTTAAAGCTGAAGATTTGTACCGAAACGTTTCGGACGAAAATCGACGTAAATTGCGCTTGTGAGTAGTTTGTTTCTGGATGAGTTTCGATGTGTTGTTGAAGTAACATAACATTACCCCACGCTAGTTAATCTTGAAGGTGTAGGCAGATGTGTAAAGCAAAACCACATTTCGCCAGTTTTAAATCCTATGTAGTACGGAGCGTCCCTGTTGTTATTAATGAAAGGCGAGTAACAAAACGTATTTACAAGACAGGTGTGAGTGAAAGCGCCCTAGCAGGACATATAGTGACCTAATTGGTGATGTTCTTCTGAAAGGTCAGGTGCGTAGAACTCATGTCAATGTAAACTGTTGACTGATGAGATGGCTTTCATGCCATCATGCGCAAGCGTTGCGCTTCCATTATGCGCAGGGTACGCGCCAGCCCCAACAGCATCCTGAAAATTATAGCTGATAGGTGGGACAGCCCCATACTGCGAAATTGGATACGCCTACATTCCACTGAGGCGTATTAATGAATAGCTTGTGTTGTTTTTCTGGTAGATGTAAGTACTAACAATAGTTTTTAAGTCGTGTGTACGAGTATACTAACCAAATGGACAAGTTATGTTCTTTTTTTTATAGCAAAAGGAGTATGCAAGAATCGTAGCAGATGGCGTCGATGGTGGCGTGGTTCTGCTTAACCTCATGGGAAGCAAGCGTGAGTTTATGTCTGTACTCTTATGCTATACTATTAATCGACCAATATTTGTATATGTATATATATATATATATATATTTGTAATGGCGTTCTCGAAAACGGCTCTAACGATTTCGATGAAAGTTGTAATATAGGGGTTTACGGGGGTGAAAAATCGATCTAGCTGGGTCTCGTATCTGGGATAATTCGTTTTCTCCGTATTTTCACCCGAGCAGAGCTCGGTCGCCCAAACTTTAGAACAAGATGGTTGCCTTTGAATAATGACATGGCATCATGGAATAAGTAAGTATCCACTATCATGGCAATATGGTATTAGTATGTACTATCATGGTAGCATCGAATTAGTATGAACTATACCATTAAATGAGCATTATCTATTTTCACCCGAGCAGAGCTCGGTCGACCAGGTACTGTACGTATTATAGGCTGTCGGTTGAGAATTTTCTAATGAAACTTTATTATGATGAATAATAATATGTTCAGAAACACGCTCTAAATAAAACGATATAATAGACTTTCAAAGAATTATAATAAAAGACAGTAGGCTATTCATGAAATATCTTTTCCATAGAACAAAATCGTTTTTATTAAAATTTCGCGTTCTCATTTTCATGACAGGACAGAACAATTTATTTTAATTTCGGCAATTAGTTACGTCATAATTTACCACGATTTATATGACCCATATAAGAAGCGCCATCTTTCACACTGAATGTAAATTACAGTTATAAAGTAAAGGCTTCTGAAGACAGGTGCGGCGCGATTCTGGTAGAATAATTTCCATGACGTTTTCATAGAAATGGTTCTACTACAGTCGTGTCGCGGTGTCGCGTTGCGTCTGTGTGCGAGAGCCTAAAACGAATATTGCCTTTGTTACCTAGTGTCCTTGAAAATAGTGTTTTAGTGAGGATCGTGTACGCCAGTGGATGGATGGCAAACTCATTAGTCAATAGAGCCAAAGATCAATACTATAACGAATTTCATTTCTTGTGGGAGCCAATCCTTTCTGTGTGTCCAAACTGTCTCTATACACTTTTCTTAATCCTTAAAACTCCTATCCTCTTTCACTCCACAACGCTTCCTAAAATTAACTTGCTAAGAAGTAGGATGCCTTCATCGTCATCATATCTGCTGATAATAATATGATGAAGGCATCTTCGACCGACCGACCGAAACCCGACCTCCGCGCATATTCATCGCTCGCATTCATCGGCATTTGTACAGAGCCGCATGCGGCTCGCGAGCCGCGGTTTTGTGGACCACTGGTATAGGCAAGAACAAAATGTTATTTTTCTGTAAAATAGGACTTAGGCCAATATTCTAAGTCCTCGTAATCATAATCGACTCAGGTTGCCATGACAACGGTCGCAGAAACGCCCCCTAAATTATATTCTTAGTCGCAAGCAATGGTTTTGATAGCAAACGTTGTTTTTGTTTGGTAATTCCGCAGTTCCGCCCGTGAATAGTACCGTCAACCTTCAAATTGATGAAAATTTTAATAACCATCCAAAATCTGAATAACCATCCATAGCAATTTACAAAGACGATAGATATAAGTTATAACATATAAAACATACTAGCGCATATAGGATTGATTGGATTCGTAATTGAAGCGCTCCCATTAATGCTGCGGAGCATAGCACTGTTGCTACGTCGCGACGTAGCGTCAGGGCTACGCTTGCTACGTTCGTAGCTGATGATATTATAGACAAAGAATTCGCTACGCGCTGTCTAAAATATTTTGCAAAGAGGAAGTGGCTTAAATTAGAAGCAATCCTATTCCAACACAAACTAATTTGCTGCTCCTCTAAAGTGGAACATGCAGACACAAAACTTACATAAACAGGCATGCTGACCCATAAAGTTTTAAGATTACACAGGCCGTCGCCGCAAGATAGTAAATTGGAATATTCACAGCGAGAGGGCCGAAAACGGGCCACCTGTGCGGAAAATGTTATTATCTCATTAGAGAAGCCCTTTCCGTTTCCTCAATTTGTTACAAACAAACGGAATTTTAATATTATTCTGGTAATAGGTTCCGTTGTTGATAATCCTCGGGCGCTTTGTCGTTCTGTTAAATAAACTGGTAGAAGAGAAACATACTTTGTCGTTTGTGTTTTGTTTATACTGGTTAATTGGAGTAGATACTCCTTTTACTGGATAGTAATTATGGTTGTGGGCTTGCCTGGGGGTACGTAAAACTATTAAGAGAGGTTCTTTAGAGGCGTGAGGTTAATTCCATTTTGGAATCGTGTTATTGTTGTCGTTTACTTTTAGGTTCCAGGCTTAAATTGTTTAAAGGTTTTTTAAGCTGCCGAAAACATGAATGTGAGGATGGAAAAGATCCTGCTGTAGGCAAAAATCTTTTAAATCATTTAAACAGTAATGGACTAATTACAGACTTTTAGATTTTTATAAAATCCCGCGTTCTATGGACAGAGCTGAAATAAGTTGTCCTTAATAATATGGAAATTAACTCCAAATTCAAAATAATTTTCTTATCTCCAAAAGAACAAGATACAACTGCCATACCAAACACAATGATAACGCAATTCACAAATGATACGAAAACGTTAGATAATTAAACCAGGACAGCCCCCGGCTTGCGTGCTTATATAAGAAGTTTGCGTGCTTACGTAAGAATATTGCGTGCTTATGTAAGCGCATTGTGATGCCAGTCATTCTATCAGGAACATCATAAGAGCTCCAGATTGAGTAAGCGTGGTTTTGGGACAGAATGCTTAATACTCGTAGTTCTGAATTTTGCATTATAAACAAAAAGCCTTGTATTATTTTCTCAGAGTTATCATTGTTAATTATCGGACCTATAGTTTACTTTCTGCTTGGGAATTCTAAGCTCTTTATTGGTTCTTATTTTAATCATTATAAGGCACCTATCTGCAGAACAGATGGCCGATGGGGCCGAAAAGTTCTGAAGTGGCGACCGCGTACCGGAATACTTAGCGTTGGAAGGCTTCCTACAAGGTAGACCGATGAAACCTTTGATGTAGGCCTTGTGAAGGTCGCAGGAATCCGCTGATTCCGAGAAGTACAGTCTAGCACGAACTGGCGATGCTTGAGGAAGGCCTATGTCCAGCAGTGTCCGTCAGTTGGATGAAATGATGATGATGATCTGCAATCAATGTGATCTCTTAATTTGTGACGACACCATAGGCTTCTCAACTTATTAAAAACTGTCTGAGCTTATCTTGCACCAAAACTAACGTGGGTCATATACATCAATTTTCTTCCTTTTTCCTTCTTATGTGAGTAGGTACACATATTGTTAAACCAGAAAAGTCATTAGGAGATCCAGATAGCTTTGTTTTCAAGTGAAAACTTCTTTAGGCGCGTTGAACACTTTTTGGGTGAAGAAAAATCATGGAACTCGCGTCATCGTCACCGAACGCTTTCCATGAGCTATATGCATACTGTGTATATATGTACATAGTTACTTAGTTTTCACTTCTATCGGCAGTCCTCAAAGACTCCCCCGCATGTTTTTTAGGACGTAACCGTTAGCATTTTCACTACTTCGATATCTACGAGAATAAGGTACAGCGTTACAAAATTTAAATTCACAAACAATATCGGCTTTAATTATTCAATTAGCACTTTATATTCTTCGAAATATCGCAGTAATTCACCTAAAAGCGTACTGGTAACCATATATGCCCCACATTCCTTCTTATTTACATTTCATTTGCAGAAATGCGAGATACACGACACAGAGAGTATCTTAATAAAAAACCTAGACATGCAAATTAATAGGACACACAATCAAATCAAATTAGAAATGAAACAGCTTACGCTTTCTGCTTTTGTGGTTTATTAGGAGTTTAGGAGAACAATCAATCTACTTCACCTTTTCCAGTTTAATTGGGTTCGGCTTCCAGTTTCACCAGATGCAGCTGAATACCAGTATTTTACATGAAGCGACTGCCTATCTGACCTCCACAACCCAGTTACTGGGTAACACGATAGCCCTTGGGAGGACTGGTGGTCAGATTTTTGCGATTCTGACTATCCGTAACAATGATCATGTCGCGACTGATGATAGTAAGTAAAATGCTTACCAAACACACGATTAATTGAATCATCAAAATTAATTATAGTGGTAACTTGCTCAATAAGCCATTCCAATAAGATTTGGTCAAAGTGCAGGCTGGATCAATTGAGTTGGCACAATGCGTGCAATGAAGCGAATACGGGCTAATGTCTAGGGTATTGATCGCGTGAGCTACTGGAGGGAATCCGGTTTCAATATCAGCTTAAATTATCATTGTGAGGTTACGCTTCGTTAGCTATTTATTTATCATAAAACGGCCAAGGACAATTACATAAGACAAAAACCCCACAACTGCACGACAACATACGCTCATCTCAAAATAATCCAGACACACTGACAAAACCTTCTTCCTTTCGTCCGCAAGCACGGCACACTATGTCACTGAATTATTAACTGAAAATATAGTAGAAAGTGTATATATTACGTATATACAGGGCGTCCCACGGATATGCCACATGGAGGGAAAGTACCTTGAATATTGTAGATGGAACATTTTATTGAAAGAAGACATTATTTGAATTTAAAAAACCATTTAAACTGCATTCATAGATATTTAAATAATTACATGGTTGAATCGGGAATCAAACCCGGTCCATGAGAAAATTAATCACCCTGTAGGTTTATCATACTGATCGAAAGGCTTCATCATAAGGATTATTTTTTGCTAAATAATATAGTGTCACAAATAAAAGGAAGACCATTAATTTTAACATTTGATGTGAAATTTTGTTCAGAAAAAGATGGCCGCTGAGATCCCCAGATCTAACCCCGTTAGATTTTTTTTATGGGGTTATGTAAAAAATGTAGTTTACAAGAACCAGTATGAAAATGACCACAGCTACAAGCAGAACTTAGACATATTATTCTAAATATCCACCACAACAAGATCAAAACATCGACAGGGAGCGAAATAATCAAAAGAGTGCGACTTTGTACACAACAGGAAGGGACTCATTTTGAGCATTTGATAAATTGATTAATTTTGTATTAAAAATGTTAAAATTCATGGTCTTCCTTTTATTTTTGACACTATATTAGTTAGCAAAAAAATAATTCTTAAAAAGATTATACTGCTATAATTTTTGTAAAATCGGACGGTATTCTAACATAAAAAAAAAAAAAAACTAAAACTAAAACCCGATTACTGAAAAATCACGCTTTAGAAAAAGTACGAAACAAGAAAATATTTCAAACAGAAATCAAGACATAGATACAAAAATGGTCAAGGTAAAGCCGTGGTCGCATGCCTGTACACCTACAAAGTTATAATGGCATGCGACAACGGCTTTAACTTGACTATTTTTGTTTAGTGCATGACTTTATTTCCTCTAGAGGGCGCCATAGTGCCTATAACCAGCGGACGATCAACACGGTCCCAACGATACGTCATTTGTCAAATTATGATCAGTAGTTTAGAAGTTATGAGGTAATAGATGAACATACATACATACTTATGTACCCGTCAAAATCATAACCCTCCTTTTTGCTTCCCCGTAGTCGGGTAATTAGAGTATGTATGCACTTACCATAATAGAACCAACAAGTCTGGACATTCGCACGGCTTCTATCATTAATGCTCTTTTGTTGTGCTAGCTGACGTATGGCTCATAATTTAAATTATGTTTTGTGTTGCGTAATGTAAACTATTTTGTGAATGTAGAGTCATTTTTTTCTAACAGAACAGACAGCTGTGCTGCTGGGGAGTTTGTTGCGCCACTTCTTCTTACCAGCTAACGCACTAGGAAGTGGTGAAGGGTGGGCGTTTTGGGGGACTGTCTTATGTAATTTTGACGTTCGAAAAGTGTTGATTCTCAGCCTAGTTTGAATAAATGACTTTTAAATTTGGACTCGACGAAATGAAAACCTATTTAGAAACATACACATAGCATCACGCCTGTTTTTCCCGAATGGTTGGGCAGAGGTGTACCTCACATTTCGCCAGTAATATTTAAGTCCCATGTAATAGCGGGCGAGGCTATTGATATAAATCGGGTACAAATCCAGACTCCGTGCTGCTACTGAGAAATTTCAGATGGAAAAACGCAATAACACATACTTTTCCAACATATTATAAGCAATAAGTAGTTTTGCATAGCCAGAGGCCCAAAAAAGCATCCAAAATCTCTACACCACCTTTAACACAACACATTTCGATAGGTTTTACCGAATCGATTCTTTTCACCCGTTCTCGATGTTCTGTGTAAATTGCATTGTTATCTAGGACCCACCGTCCACTCCAGCTGCCTTATCTCGATGCAAGTAAATCTCAATGGTAGCTAGGAGATTGTGAAATATTGCCTCGGAAATTGCTTCGGATTTGAATAGAATGAGACACGTTCTCTTTGAAAGGATAGTTTAATCGTGAAGGATTGGTGCTTTTCGTTTGGTTTTGAAAGAGGTCGTGGGATTGTTTGCTGGGTTTTTTGTATTTTTTTTTTCGGAGTGTTATTAGCTGTAAATGTTACAAAATGTAACTCCCTTAGACTTACATTTTGTAATAGAACTGAATTCACATAGATAATTTATAATTGTAACTGACGAGGCTCAACAATCTCGTAAGTACAACTTTTTTCATTGATGTATTGAGCTTTTATAATTTAAATATTAAAGGTACCATTCCGTACTCGACCGCAGGAGACAACTGCAGGTAATGTGTCGCAGCTACACGACTGGTCTCTATGAATTTCTATGAAATACCTTCCGTAGCGTCACGTGGTTGGCAGCTACGGGAGAGTGACAGGCGACACGTGCAGCCCGACCGCAGACCAGTAGTGCCGCCAACACTCGAGCGATTACACGTTTTTCTATTTTCTATCTATCGACTGGATACGGGCTACTGCCGCCTGCGGTCGGGTTCGGAATCATGACTGCAGCGACATGACGCCGCGACACGTCGCGTGCAGTTGCTGCCTGCGGTCGGAAACGGAATTGTAGCTTTAAAATTCTCCACTCACAGGCAGAAATAGAAATAAGTTTTGACTTCATACGCGCACTGTTTCTACATCACTGGCAAGAAATAATATGTGAACCCTTCATAAGCACAAAAAGACAAAAAGGCACAAAAGGAAAATAAAACACTTGAATTTCGAAAAAAGAATTGCCCCATGTTTATTCTCACACAACTATTGCCACAGAATAAATCAATCAGACACATAAAACGAACGACTCTTGACATATTCCGCGGAAAAAAAAAGAAGAAAATAATCCTAGCAAGTCTTCCTCAATATCTCGTAACATTGTCAGTTGACTTGATTTTCTGGTAACGCGAGTGGGACGTTTCCCGCTTACGTGAAAACGTAAATGTTGCCGGCGTCATGTTTCGCATGCCAAGCGGACAAATTGAGTACGTAGTGTGTTGGGACATTGTGCAGGTGAATTGCAGAAGCGAAAAATGGACTGCTAAATTTGCATTATGGCACAAATTGGGGTATATTTCTTGATCTGTGGCCCAATTGGTCAATGAAGTAACACAAGTACAAGTTGAGAAACTACGAGAGTGAAAGTCATTTAAAGTAGATTATTTGATAAAAATATGATAGCTTTTCTCCTCTGAAGTTGATTGTGAGTTTTTTTGTGACTAGAGCATGGTGCCGATATGTTTTTTAGAAAGAATGTAAGAAAGAAAAATATTTGATTTGTGACACGCACGGAAAATACAAACAATAAAAAAAACTGAAAATTTAATAAGCTAAACAAATCAGGGACTTCCGAAATCACCGACTAGGCGATCGTTAGTTAGTTTTATCATCCTAAACTTCTATATATTATCTACAGCATGTCTCAGTGAGAATCTCGCTCGTGAGAGATTGAACTACAGGAGTTTGCGATGTGACTATTTTCCAACTGAGAATTTTATCAGGCACGTTCTCGATTGGACGCATTTAGTGGTATACATTCGCGTATTGATGGTATACTTATAACGTATTGACTTGCGGAGTTTCATTCATTATCTGTACAATTTTCTCTACAAGCTGCTGTTCATTTGTTTCCCTGGTTCGTTACAATCTGCCAAATAATTTCAAAATGGAACAGAGTTTATTCTGAATCTTTTGTTATCGATCCTTGCGATTGGACACTTTATTTCCTGATGGTTCTTAACAACACACGGAGTTTGTAAGTTGGCGGTGTGATACCCCTGTGCCTCGGAAATCACGTTATTAAGCCGTTGGCCCTGGGCCTGATCTCTCTCCAGTCGTGTCAGATTGCTGTCCCATCGAACTATGAGAGTGAGGGAAGAGATGGTACCTGTGTCTGCGCTCACACGTGTGCACTATAATATCTCCCACGCCGAAGGCTGGTCTCCGCTGAGATTGAATGCTATGGCCGAAATTCGGTCTGAAGGACTATTATCTGATGGTCAGCGTCTATGCTGTCAACAATTTAAAACTGTAATTAATGAGGCTGCTGAAAGTAATAGGTAACACTAACCTGTATTGTCACATAGCAGAACACAAAAGCCTATTTCTCTTCAGAGAAGAACCGAACAACAATCATCGGCCATACTGCGAGTTGATAATATCGTACCTACTTATGAGTGTAGTTTTCATCTCGTCGTTGTTTTTCCTATCTACTTTAACCACTGACTGAGCTGCAATAACGTTATAAAGACATTACAATCGACCACCATCTTACCTCTCCGCCTGAAACACTTTCAGCACCTTACCTGTACACTTCCTAATTACATTTTTCAGTCCTGCAACCGATACTCCCTTACATTAAACCAGTAACACGGGAGGACGGTAGTCTGAAACCCAAGTAGGACCCATGTCCGTAACACGTTTGACGTTTATGAGGGTAAACTAACATTGTGGTAGGTAATTCGATCTGTCTATAAAACAGACCCTCTAAATTTATTAGCGGATGTGCTGTTTATATGGACTTTACGTTTAATTTGGGTTTTATTGGAAGTTTCATTAAGATGCGATTGATTTTATATGGTGGGTTCTGTGGGATTGATTGCCAAAATGTGTTATGTGGAGGTGATGTATTGAAGCTTGCTGTCTGGTAAAGTTATCCGGAAAAGAACCGGAGCTACCGACGTAGCTTGTAGAGTAAGCAAGTCTGAAGTGGCAGTGGACTGGCCATGTTTGTCAAAGGACCGATGGCCGATGTAGCAGACGATTCCTGGACTGGAGAACGCGTATCCGCAAGCGTATATAGTGCGGGAGCTCCCCTGCAATATGTACCGACCCTGGCTGGGACAAACTGAAGGCGGAGGACAGGATGTTGTGGCGCAGCAAGGGAGAGGCTTATGTCCAGCAGTGGATTGCGATAGGCTGAGTCGATTGTTGATAGCATGATGCATTGACGCATACATCAAATACAAGGTGAAACCGCATGAAGTGTTTCATTTTTTCATACACTAGCTTCAACTCTCTGACAATTCAAAAGTACCTGTAACGGTTTAATAAATGTTTTGAGGTTTAGTTTGCAAATTACGGTTTAAAAAATTATTGAAATTTAAAATGTAAGACGCTAATGGTGCCGATTCTCTTGTACACCGACGTAAACTATCACTATACAATTCTACAATAAAATTCTCTCAATTAAAAAATAATTTTGACACAACTAAAATCAAATTTGACAATCGCGAATCCACATGGTACCCGTGGTTTGCCCTAACCCGTGTTTTTTTTTAGAGCTGGAGGCGCGCAAGGGGTGCAGTCTCGACGTGTTTTATATGGAATTTTTCACTTTTTGTATGGATAATATGATAAAATATTACCTACATGTTGGGTGTTAGGGATTTATGTGTTTCTTAAAGGGGGTCGAAATTTTTATTATTTTTGCGATAGGACGCACCATTTTATAAGCAAAGAAAAATACATGAACAAAAAATTGTACTTTTGCACCTGAAGTCGAGATGTTGGTGTGAATTTTAGTTCATGATAACTTATTTTATCCCAAACCTTTTTAATCGCGATTTAAATTGTCAGGTTTAGTCTGGTTTGGTTTTTTAAAATCAAATTGAGGTGAAAAACGTCAAATTCAGAATATCAAAATTGCCATTTTCACTAAATTAAAAACTCAGTACTATCTTAGTGCTGTCAAACTAAAATATAGTTAAATTATGTCACGTTAGTCTAAGTTCAGAATGGGAAATCGTCGTTTGACAGGAATGAACAAAATTTTAGTGATTTTTAGTCTAGTTTAGAGGCATTTGTGACAAGAGAATCGGCACCAATATCCAGTTTTATTTAATTTAAAATTAGTATATTATTTATTATAGTAATTTATTTAGGGAAAAATTAAAGGATTAGTCAGTTTCACCTATGCCAGTACATGCATAGAAAAATGCAGATTTTCCATTCAAAATCAAAATAGCGTAGTTACGTTAAATATCAGAAACAACAGTGTTACGGTGGCAAAAGTCATTCTGCAGTCGATAGCCTGCTGCGTACAATATGATGTGGAGTATATTTTTATCCAGCATCGAAAAAAAACATTTCGATTCAATTCACATTCGATTCCGACACGCGCAGCCTTTTGATTTTTTATTTGTTTTAATAGAATATTTTTTTATGCAGCACCAATATAAATTGTGTTTTCGGTTTTCGATGACTTTATGAACGATTGGAACACGACGCATGGACAGTAACTAGCTAACTAACTGTTCCTGATGTCACATCGCATCACACACCACACCGCGATCACGGGCTTCCACTCGCTGGCCGACACCTCATGAAACACATTTGCTCACACATATCGGTCGTCTCAATAAATTGTAATTAGCCTAAGAAGTTAGCTACGCTAAGCCTACAGTACTTATTATAATATCGAAATCAAGTAGTTTTATTACGTAGTCAAGACCAACAGCAGCACACCTGGAGCTTGATACTCAACACTAACATACGTACTTTATCGCTTATATACACTAAGCTTATATATACGGTTTTTTATATAAAAAACCGGCCAAGTGCGAGTTGGACTCGCACACGAAGGGTTCCGTACCGCCGTACAATATTTAGCAAATATGACGTAATAAAAAAAAACTACTTACTAGATCTCGTTCAAACCAATTTTCGGTGGAAGTTTACATGGTAATGTACATCATATATTTTTTTTAGTTTTATCATTCTCTTATTTTAGAAGTTACAGGGACACACATTTCATCACTTTGGAAGTGTCTCTCGCGCAAACTATTCAGTTTAGAAAAAAAAAAATTAGAAACCTCCATATAATTTTTGTAGACCTATCCATAGATACCCCACACGTATAGGTTTGATGAAAAAAAAATTTTTGAGTTTCAGTTCTAAGTATGGGGAACCCGCAATTTCTTTTTTCTTCTATTTTTGTGTGAAAATCTTAATGCGGTTTACATAATACATCTACTTACCAAACTCCAACAGTATAGTTCTTATAGTTTCGGAAAAAAGTGGCTGTGACATACGGACGGACGGACAGACATAACGAATCTATAAGGGTTCCGTTTTTGCCATTTGGCTACGGAACCCTAAAAAGCCACTTGCAAAGTGCCAAAAAAATCAAAATGTCTCCTACATCACACAAGTTAACTACATGAAATAATAAAAATCTTGAAAACTGTTTTCTAGGTGCTTTTTATGCGCTATTAAAACACTTGAATATTAATGCTTTTTACTTCAATAAGCTATCTTGCGTGGTTTCTGAAATATTTCATGATAAGATAATGGCTTTTATATATTGCTCGTCAGTGTATGCACGCCATGACTACATGGCGGAATGTGTCTTTGCACTGAATTGTATATGTAACATCTTTTGTACCTACCACATTTTGTTTTTATTAATTTAATTTAAAATAAAAAAATATAAATAAATTGACGTAATAACAATAGCACTTCTATTGTGTCTCTTTCAGTGTCCCTTAACCGATTAACTTTAAAATAAACATTTTCCTACTAAATTAAACTTATGGAAAAAACATATATATTGCGAAATTGTTATTAAATAGAATTGATTGGATACTAGCCTTTAGTAAATGCGAACGATTACAAAATACCGAATAACAAAATTCAAAAATCAAAAGTCATTTATTCAAACTAGGCTGAGAATGAGCACTTTCCGAACGTCAAAATTACATAAGACAGTTCCCCAAAACGCCCACCCTTCACCACTTCCTAGTGTTTTAGCTGGGAAGAAGAAGGCAAAAAAAACAATCAAATAAATTCACCTTTTACAAAAAACATTATTTAAATCTCTTCACAATCACATGAAAATAAAATATACCCATAGGTCCTTAAACCATACAAATATTCGCGATGAAATGCCTAGTGATACGTTCGAGTAGCGGAAACGTAATAAAAGCAAGAGTTGTCGGCCTCCAGCGCTGAGTGAGTATCCATGTACGCTTTGTACTCTGTGTACTCTCAAGTACTACGCGCTTTAAAACGTGTCTACTATCTATTTTAATGCGTGTTGTGTTTCATTGTACGTGCGTATAGCCCAAGGCGTTAACAGGTACATTTAGTGGCGAAAGTGTTATATAAATAATGTAGGTAAAGCAAGAGCAATTAGGTGAGAAAACTGTAATTTTAGATTTACCATATGATTTTATAAGTAACACAATATCACACCTGTTTACCGTGAAGGTTAAGCAGAGGTCAACCTATAAAAGTGGGTGTACACCCACTTTTTGCCAGTTATGTTTAAGTCCCATGTAATAGGGGGCGAGCCAATTATAATAGGGATGATGACTACACATTTTTTTTAGTCCTCCTTGGAGATTATTTAAAAATATTGGACACGTATTTTTTCTTTTTTTACGTAATCTAAAGATTACGGCGATATATTGAGTTAAAATGTGCCATGACGTCACAAGTATGTAGATTTTATACTTACTTGTGACGTAGCGATCCCCACTCCCCAACTTAAAATGCGTTTTATCTAAGTATTCTGTTATTAGTATGATAAAGCAAAAAATACGTGTCTAATATTTTTTTATTATCTTACCGACGGATTAATTAGAATTTCTTTTTTTTTACCCAGACATCATGCCTATTAACCGGGCATAAATCCAGCCTCTGGACTGCTACTGAGATATATTTAATAGTGTGTTTTTTATTTTGTTTTAGGTAATTGACAGATTGCCGCCGGCAGGTTTTTCCATTGCTGCTGTGTTTGACAGCGCACACGAAAATTGATAACCCAGTGAAAAGGTATTCGCCACGTACAGTCAGCCTCAAAAAGCTCTATACATCGACAGTAAATTATTTGATTGTATTCAATTGGTGTTCCATAATACTGTATCAATGTCTAGAAGGACCCAATGTGTAATATGTTTTGTGGCTACATATTCATACAATACTAGCTGCCCGCTCCGGCTTTACACGGGTAGATAGTTAGATAGATAAAATATTTATTCAGTGCATACAAAAGACATACAAAAACACAGTTAAATGATAACAAATTACATGATTTTATATAAAAACAAGATGCCAATACACAAAAAAGAAAACATAAGTACTTAAAGAAATGGAGTAACATACTTTCTAAAACTAAGGGTAGCACTAAGTACTTATCTACGAGTACCTACCCTACCCTACCTACCTACCTACCCTACCTAGCTACCCTATCTACCTACCTATCTACCTTACCTACCTACATACCTACCTACCCTTCCTACTAACATACCTACCTACCTACCTACCTACCGACCTACCTTTCCTATCTACCTATCTGCCCTACCTACACCTACCTATAATCTTGTTCTGTCGATAACGAACACAACAAAAAAATAATTATCCAATTTGGTGCAGCCGTTCGCAAGTTATGGCGCGACCAAGGGAAATTGGGATTCATTTTTATATATAATTATAGATTATGGACTAAAGACTGTAGAAAATAAAATAAATTCTTGTCGATATTTTTTTTAATCTGACTCTACCTATCATAGCATGAAAAGCACTTTGCTATTGGATCATGAAGTTTGTTTTTTTTAATACTCCAATTCATCCTATTATTTGTGAAATAACATTAATGACGTTTTCTATTACAGTCCATTCCATTGTAAGGACATTATTAGGCCTGCCTCGCAACCTAAAAGCAATACCTTTCTAATTCTATCAATCAATCTACCTAACCTTTTCCCAACTAAAGCAGTAACTAATTATCAAAATAAAAATGATCTAGCATATAATTAATGCAATCTGCATTAATTATATACTGCATAATTAATGCAATCTGCATTAATTAAGCCAGATAATTTAACCTTATCTCAAGATGCTATAAGAGACCAAACAAATATTATGAAACACAAAAATGAATCCCATGAACCTGTTTTTGAAGCAAAAATTATCAACAACGACCGTCGAAGCCTTTCATTGGATCTCAGCGAAGTGTCTATTGTGAGGGTACACAATGACTTTTGACAGAGATGTGTCACAAAATAGAATAGGTACAGAAGGTCGGGTACTCACAACGAGAGAAAACGCAAGTACACATAGACACGCTTCACATACACTGAGTGCAAGCGCACTCACGACTGCAACATGAGACGTATTTACTAGAACGGGTATAGGCACTAGGTATTTTTCAAGACTAGCCAGCACCTAGTACGACGCGTAAAGTGCGAATTACATTGAATATTTTCTATCAAAGCGAGAATTTTATCAATAGTGACTGTTATTTATAACATTTATGATGTAGATACCGTTCTACCATGTCAAATGTCAAACTTCAAAAATCACATAATTTACGTAGACACTATCCTGATTTTAATAATAATAATACTAATAATAGTAATTTATTTGCATCAAGTTTAACATTTTACATTAAATACATGTTAATACATACAATTTAAGAAAAATTAAACAATAGTGTGGCGACACCAACACCCTTGCTAAGTTGTCAAGACAACTTGTGTTAAAGATGCTGGGCCCGACCCTTTAGTGGATGTTTCTTAAACGTAATTAGTTACATACATGCCATTTTACAAAATATATGACTAGTCCATTATGCAGCAAAAGTAAACGGGCAAGTAAACTATTTAAAAGAAATAAAATTAAAACAAAAGTAAAATATGGTATGAGTTGAGTAGTGTAGTGTGTGAGTGTGTACGTGTGTGTGTGTGTGTGTGCGTGTGTGTGTGTCTGTTTGTGTTTGTATGTGAGTGTGCATGTGTATGAGCGTAGGATAGTTTAACGGGAACTATATTGAGTCAACAATAAATTTTCTGTATTATTGTAGTTTAGTGTTAGTAGCCAATCACTTAGTTTCTTTTTGAGTGACATTTTAGGTAGTGAGTAGAAGTCTAGTACTTTGTTAAGGCTATTATAGAGATGAGGACCTTGGAAACAAGGAAATCTTCTTGTAAAAGAGAATTTACAGGGGAAGGGTTGACATACTTTGTCTTTGCGTCTTGTGGTGATTACTTCATAGGAGGTTCTTTGGTGCTGATATAGTACTGTGTGTAAGACAAATAATTGCCTCACTGTAAGGACTTTACAGTTCCTATATAGTTCCTCAGTTGGAAAAAGGATGGACCTAAAGGTGCTAGTTTTTAGCAGGGCTCTCTGAGCTCGTTCTAGTTTCAAAAGAATAGTTTTTGGTCCACCACCCCAAGCGCTTATACAGTACGTTAAGAGGCACTGACAAAGAGCAAAATATGTACACCTAATAATTTGGGGTCCTGCGATGTGGCGAAGAGTACTAAAGACAAAGATTAGCTTTCTAATTCTTTTCGTCAGTAACTCTATATGTGGTGCAAAACTCAGGCAAGCGTCGAGATTAACACCGAGATATTTAATGGTTCTACAGCGTTCCAGTTCGGGACATGTACATGTCGCAGTGCCAGGCAGTACACAAGAGTGCGCTACCAAAGCGTACGAATTTGGTGGTTGACTCGAATTTCTTAAACTGTATGTAAGAATTTTAGTTTTGTCGGTGTTGATTGTGAGAATGTGTCTTTTGAGCCATTGTAAAACACTATTTAGTCCTTTTTGTGCGGCATCGAAGGTGTCAACCCAAGTATCACCAGAGAAGGTAAGGACAGTGTCATCAGCGAATGCCACGATTTTTCCACTTCCCAAACTCAGATTACATAGTTGGTTAACGTATATTAGAAATAAGGTTGGACCAATCACACTGCCTTGGGGAACGCCGAATGTCACTGGTAGCTCTCCACTGAGGTAATTTTGTATTTTTACACATTGTGTTCGATTTTGAAGGTAGTCGTTGAAGATGTTAAGTGATTGGTCACGTATCCCCAGTTCCTCAAGCTTTATTATTAAATCA